>JAMZAV010000627.1:0-600000 GCA_024449915.1 Sweltsa coloradensis
CGTGAACCAGAGTGTTCCTACTCACATGGGCGCGATCTCAGACCCTTGCTGCATCAGACTGCCCATAGTGAAACCAGAGTGTTCCTACTCACATGGCGCGATCTCAGACCCTTGCTGCATCAGACTGCCCATAGTGAACCAGAGTGTTCCTACTCACCATGGGCGCGATCTCAGACCCTTGCTGCATCAGACTGCCTATAGTGAACCAGAACGCGTTCTTCAGGTTGAACTGGTTCTCCAGCTCGTCTGGCTCCTGGATGCACGGGTTACGGGTTGGTCCATTCCTTGGGGGGAGATTGCGGCCCGCGATGAACATGATGATGGACACCCCTGGAAAGTTCAAGTTCATCATGACAAAAATGATGCAAGGTTTTTATTTAACAAAATTACAAGGCAATTATGATTTCAATATAACACCTAATACTAAAAGGCTCCGATTCCGTTATTTACAATAATTGCCACCAATCAAAAATATTAAAAATAATACAGACAGGGGCACGGATAATTCAAATTTACTGTAATAACAAAACAAAAATAATACTAAATTACAAGGATAACACGTTTACTATGTTATTGTTATGTAAATTGTAAATATATTTATTATTATTTTGTGTGGCTCGTTGGTCTTGTGGTTAGCCTACCTGCTTCCAATGCAGAGGGTTCAGGGTTCGATTCCCGTTAAAGTCAGAAGTTTTTAACTTCTGATTTGGACTTAAGTCCATCAGTTCTTGTCGTAGGAATTTGTAAACGGTGACTTTTGAGCCGCCCCTAGCAACGAAGCACAAATAAATTTAAAATTGTTCTGAATCGGCTTGCTGATTCTGGCGTTGACCCGCGGGTGTTCGCACTGTCCTTACCACTGATTGCTATATTTCCTATCAAAAATTATCGATCTTTGGTTGGTTATCGCTCACTCATCGATTGCGTCGGGGCCTGCAGGGTTGGCTTGGTCGCTTTAGTTTACTTTCCCCCACTGAAAATCAGTTGTGTGACTGAGTGGGTAGACTCTAAATACAAATTTATTTTTATTTAAATTTAAATTGGTAAATTGGTGATGGAATAAAGAGCATCGATATGTACCGTACTAACTTGTTTGGAGTTCGCACAAAGAATTAAAAATTGAAATGCATAAAAGTGGGGATGCGGCCCTACTATCGCATGCAAACTTTTTTGAACAAAAAGTTCGTTGATTTTCAATAGATAATGGTGTTCTGAAACGAAAACTTCACCATGTACACCAAGACAATTTATTGAACCCTAAAATCATTAAAAAATAAAAACAAATTGAGTATAATTTCCATTACAAGTCCTACAAAGTCATTCGGGAGTGTAAGATTTTTGTGAGTTGTCGTTCCAGGGCTAAAAAAAATATTAAATGGCACATGCCCGGCTGGGCATGTTGTAGATAATTACATGCCCAGACAGAAAACTTACATGACAATTTTTAAACAATTATGTTGTAAAATAGGTTATCAGAACATATAAGTGGAATCCTGCTAAAACGTTCCCTTCATAGGCGTTTCCCTGCCCAACACGTCTGAATTTACCACTGTTTTTATTTGTATTTGTTAACAGGAGGACCTATAAAAACTTCTGTCTAAAACGATCCTAAATAAGTGTTCCCCACCCTATTATGTACAAAAATCAGTTTGAAACTGTACTTCCTAAACTTGAATACATTTTCTTCTATCCGCGCTATTGCTGTGAATACGTTTTTACCAGCCGTGCTCGCGCGTCTGTATCAGCCTACGTCCCGTGTCCGTAGGTTACTACCTTCAATAACCTTGTAACTTCTTTTTTTTACATTTTACATATTAATTTCAGTATATCACCTGCATTATTATGACAGTGCAACCTACATTCACTTGCGAACCACTAAACAGCTTTCAATTTAGACATCTCAAACATAGGTATGACTAGTGAATATTGATTGGAATTTTCCTGAAAATTATTTCATTGAATTAAATTTCAACAAAAAATTTCAAAATCTTCAAAATTTTCACAACAAAAAATTCTTGTTTGTCTAGTCCTATACTTTGTTTAGGTCTAGTTTAAGTTTAAGCAAAAAAAGGTTTTTTTTACACAGGTAAACTTTTTGAAACAAAATTGGTTGCTTCCAGGACTTAGCTTAGGCTACGGTGCTTGGTTTCGAGGCGTAAATGGCCAGCAATAAACATAAGGCTTGGCCTACTAGTTACGACATTAATTTTTATTATTTAAACAGGTCCTACCTCCATTCCCATGGTGAATAGCCTCGAGTATGGATGGGAACAGCATTTTGTTAAACGTACACTTCTTCTGATATAAGAAGCATATTTTTGACCAAACCACTTGCCCAAATTACAACCAAGGCTGTAACCGGCTGTAACAGTATGCCAACATGGCAAATATTTGGATCAAAATCCTCCAAGGTCACGTGCAGTAAGATCGGCCCCTGATAATTTCTTTTGGGAGATTTTTTGCGTCGGACCTAGCTCGGAAAAATACAAAGTTTGACATTTTTTCGGTCGTGTGAACCAATAATTTTCTGTTAATTGCTAGATTCATTACTAGTTAGCCCAAATGAAAATATATTTTTTAGATTAGCGGTGTGACTACCCCTTTAACTGTAGTTCATAGTTGTGTTCCTGCATCTATGGTGAATTAGATTTATTTAGTTGTCCTCCTTTGTAATCAGTTTTTTTAAAAGACATTTTCAAAATAACCAGCGCCCTCTATATCGCGCGCCGCAAGCATTATGGGAGAAAGGGATTTACATGCCTCAATGCCATAATGCTCGGGTGTGTTGAGAACTGCTTTTCACCATTGGCAGTGCAGATCAGCCACAATCCCATCATAATTAGGCATTTAGCAGGTAAATGCACCTTTCTCCCATAATGCTTGGCAACGGAGCGCGCAGCCAGTTCATTCTGAAAAATGGTCTATTGAATAGGTAAGCTAAAAAAAATATTAGCACTTGTAATTTGTGTATTTTATAGCACAAGATGTCTACAGTGTAAGCTATGATTATTAATTAGGCCTAGTTATATATATATATATATATATATATATATATATATATATATAAAAAACAGTTAAATCAAGAAAATTGGGTTTCAGCTTGTCATGTGCATATGACACCGGAAAAATAATTGGCAAAGGTTTGTTTTCTATCTAGGTCCCATTGCAAAAATCTCTCATAAAAATTAATAACAATGCGACCCTTTTGAGGCCCCTGACCTTGAGGACTTTTTGGTACAAAATTATTAGGGGTCATTTTTTGACAACGCGAATATTTAATGTGTAGACAATCTATATTATATTGACGTCGGCCCCGGCCTACATATAATTTAAAAAAACTAACGTAGCCTTCAAAATGCATATTATTATGAATCTAATAACGCCTTCACAATTCTAAAAGACATTGTCCAAAAACGAAGAAGGTATAATTCTAAAACACTCACACCTTGAATGTAAGACTGAAATGCCCAGAATTCCATGCTATTACAGGCCTAGCCTAGCATCTAATTTTAAAAGGTATATTGACTGTTTATCCTATATAATTCCCATTTACAAGTAGCTATCTTAGCTTAAATATATGTATTGTCCAGGAATTTATTTTTATTATTTCTTAATTTATTATGACAACTTGACAACTCAAATATTCTAATATACTATGTATACCCAAAAAAGAATTTTAAAGAGACTAATAAAATGAAATAAAAAGAAATGAAATTGGTATGTACTGATTAATCACTTGTAGACAGTGTAAATGTATGCATGTCTTGAAACTGGTCAAGTATTTGCGTTACAATCAGCCAATGTGCAACCGTTCCTATGCAGACTCTTGAATTAACCATAACTGCGCAGTCTTGACCTCAGTCACGTGTTTGCCGCGTTTTCGATGTTGGTCTGTCTCGGGATGACGTCATAATAACTCTCTCACCAACTAGCCATGCTCTAAGACGCAATATGTTTTGTTTGTTTTCGCAGAACTCTGTTTAACACTAAAAGTCATGTCTACCTAACACTGGACTTTTATGGTAGTGTTTATGAGAGCGAGTTTTAACACTGAAGCAAACGAACATACCAAAATGGCTCATTTCAACAGAATTGTGTACGAATAAAACAAACCTCACATCTTCTTCAAATATAAGTACAACCAAGGACAATGTGAGCATTAATTTTTTTTTAATTGAGGGTTCGGTTCCAAGTTTGAGGTTCGCAAACCTTTAAACGCAAGAGATTCGAGATTCGTTTTGAAATTAAAAGTTTAGGTTCGCTCAACGCTAATAATTTCCCAGTTACCTGTGTAAGCGCCTAGCATGTAGTACCACACCTCTGCGGAGAATGTGGTGAGGAAGGAGAAAGAGGTGCGGGTCCTCCTTGCTAGGCGCCTTGTACACGATGCTGATGCCCAGTTTCATGAAGGGGGTCCGTGAAGTCCACCACCTTCTCTCTCTCGCCGTGATGGTCAGATCGGCGATGGGCCAGGTCAGCACGCTAACCAAAAACATCACACATGTCTGTTATACTAGGAAGCTTTGCAAAACGCTTTTTTTGGCATGTTATTGGAAGATGTAATTTAAAAAGACGAAAAAAAAGAGCAAATAAAATTGCGATAATTTTTCGTTGCGCTCAAATCTCACATGAATTATCAATTCATAAATTAAGGTTTCTGTGAAAAAAATCATAAACAATCGGAAAGCATGCATGTGTACAGTTGAAGAATTTTTTTTTTTTAAATTTAAAATAATCGAAAAATTGGCGATTTTCATGAGAAATCATTTTTGATTGTGCAAAATGAAGTTTTTAGAATATGCGCTGAAATGCTCGTGCTCGAGAATATCTCCAAAAAAATGCCGAGCATAACATCACTAAACATTCTCATGAGCTTTACGTCTTTTACAAAGTACCTAAACAATAACTGAGAAGCCTATTTCTGTCACGCCTGTCAAGAATTTATTGGAAATAAACTCAATCAAGTCAGTAAAAGAGTAAGCTCCATATAGTGCTGGCTATCTCTGTTGAGATTTACTGAACTATGTCCAGTTCGGCACAAAATCAATTACGAACTGAACGGAAAACGGAATCTGGCGATTTTCGAGCCAGACTGCAAACTCAACAACCAAGATTCACCCCAGCCCCTACTTTGTAGGCCTACCTTCTTAATATACATAAATCTACTACGTAACTGATTTCATTTTAATTAGTTTTAAATTTACAAAGGAGGCATTAAGAAAAATCAAGTGCAGCATTAGCTTGAGAGCTCATGGAAATCAAGACTGTGCTGATGGCATCACCAGGGATCCATCCTCCATGCTCGCGTGCGCACTATATCGTAACAGATCGGATTATCCAGCAAAATGTAAACTAAGGTACCAATGCCATCTTGACCTCAATTGATGTGGGCATTAACTAAAGCCAAATAATACAGCCGTATCTATAACGAGATCTGTTGTCATGTGGAGACATAAACAGAAACAAACAATCTACTGGTGAAGAAGTGTTGGGTCAGTTCTGTTTTAAAATCAACTTTCTATTAGTTCAGTTCACAGCTCAAATAATGAACTTTTAAAACCTAAAATTTAGAAAAGTTCAAGTTCGTCTAAAATATGAAGTAGGCCTAAGTTCTTTTAAAAGTTCTTTTGAAAAAAAATCACTATTTAGGTTGGCGAGAAATGAAGAAAAACATTAAGTCGTTCGAGTATCACTTTTTCAAGTCGAGTTCGAGTAGTTTCCAAAAAATCTTCAAATCTATAGTTGTTTTTGTATTTATGTAGGCCCTATCTAGGCAATCTAGGCCATCTTATTAACCTAATTAATTTTTTTGCTTCATGCATTAGCATAGCTTTGCAAGTGGAAAATAATTCACCATTACTTACTACCCATTTTAACTAGGTACAGAAGAGCAAGTTAAATTCAAAATCTGTCTAACACCTCCACAAGTGCAATATTAAATCATTTAAATATGTGTACTTGAAGACCACTGTCTTAAATTATCCAAATGTGCTTAATACCTAACACAATACTAAAGCACTTGGAGCTTTCCCCCCCCCCCCCCCCCCCCACCCCAAGTAGGAGCGAGCTACACAACTATTATTGATGATGTTAATAGTTCCATCTAAAATATATTCTTGCATATGCCACTGCAGTCTAACGCCTAATCTACTGTCAAGTGTCTACATAAACATTGGAAGCTTTGAGTTGCTTGCTTGATAGTCTACCAGTGCTAAACTTTATTTCTCAATGGCTAAACATGAGCTGACATGTAGAGTGCTTGCACAACGACCAGCTGCTGTTACAGTCGCAAGATAAAAAAACTGCTAGCCACCCGGGAAAACTAAAAACAGATGTTGTTTTCGGTAACAAAATGTTTGGAATTGATTGGATGAGCGTAGCGAGCGAAGCGAAAACTTCAATTTCACTGACCCCCAAAAAATTTAGCTCCAATGTTTTTTTTTTTTTTTTTTTGTATTTTTGTTTGTTCTGTTAAGACAGGGTTCCGGCAAACGGCATAAGCGATCTTAGGAAATTTGAGGGACCTTCGTTTTCTCTGACTTAGAGTGCATTGCTTTTGGGTACAATCGAGAGAAATATTTCTCTCTATGAATATCGTACCTTTAACGTTTTTTTTTTTGATTTTAGTGCGATAGTTTCGTCACATTTGGGCCGATTCTGACCAAACGGAGGGGCTATAAACAACGTTCATATTCCATGGACATTAGATTATGGTGCTGTAGTATCTTTTGAAAGAACAAAGTTGAAAAAGTTAGCTAGAATCTATAGAAATGAACGGGATAAAGGTTTTAATATTTAGTTTTTCAATTTTTAGTGCAATATTTTCGTCACATTTGGGCCGATTCTGAACCAACGAACGGGTGGGGCTACAACGTTCCACATTTCACATGGACATTAAGGTTATGGCGAGGTAGTACCTTTGAAAGAAAAAAGTTTAGAAAAAGGTTAGTCAGAATCCACAGAAATAAAGGTTTTAATATGAGTTTTTTTTGGTTTTATAATACCAATTAACAGTAACAATAGGAAACTTGACACAATCACCTACAACGCCAAATTCAAAAGCACTTGCACAGGAAAAGTGCAAACAACGCAAACGCAAACAAAAAACTTACAAAAACACTCATGCCATCAACGCGGCGGACTTAGCGTTTTCCTAGTTTTATGAATACTAATATTAGGAACAATAACGCTTCCAGATTAAATTTCTGAACTATATTATTCCGCACAAAACGAAGCACGAGATGGCTTCATATTTGTCAAAGAAGTTGTCATCAATTTTGAAATTCGAGCTCTGCTGTGTCTAGGTAGCAGGGTTGGACGAGGGGAGGGGGGGGGGTGCGTGTTATAGATAGCGATCTTCCCACGGCTGACGGCGGTCGGAACGATAGTTTTAGTCTGTCTTTAATCGTGTTGATGATTTGTCATACATTCGTCGTCGACCAGCTTTGGAAAATTACAGCAGATACTTAGCATTTTAGTCTTTTAAAATTTATATGTTTCCGAATTAGTTGCGTGCATCTTTTTTAACTAAGTTAACTTCGTGAATCTGTCGTGACCTTGTCAATAATCAGCTGAACGTACGTCACGTAGGCCAACGATGCAACAACGTTTGTTATTGGTTTTTAGGCGGCAACAAGCGGCGACTCGACGGCTTGCTCGACGCACGGAAAGAACTTTCAAATGAACTTTCTAAAACTGAAAAGTTCGTTCTCGGAAAGAACTTTTAAAAGTTCAAGTTCATTCATTTAAAAAAAGAGTAAGTTCACTGAAAAGTTAAAAGTTCCTTCCCCAACACTGGTGGTGAGTACTGAACTGTGTAGATAGATCAACCAACTCAGGCAATGGTCAAGAAAAGGAACACAATTTAGGGGTAAAATAAAATAAAAAATTATTTTTAAAAATTGTGCGCACAGCTACAAGATTGTGTTTTCTTAGTGGAGGTGCTGGTCCAGACTTTGCATTACTCTTGTGTTCGTGTTCGGATACCAAGATGACAACACTGGAATTAAATAACAATTTTAATATTTTGGGAGAAAAATAGATTTTTCCCACTATTTTATTTTTTCATTCTTCACAGTCACAAGTACTTATTCCATTATAGCATGCGACATCGTAAACTCTATTTTCTGCCTACCGACCCGCAGTGGCGTATCCAGGAATTCATAAAGGGGGGGTTCAACTAATTAATTCATACATGTACTGAAGGTTAAGTGGGAGGGGTCCAGGTAGCTTGCCCCCAGATTTTTTTTCCTTCAGGGTCATTTTGGAGAAAATTGTGCATTTTAAAGCATCACAATGACCAACTTTTTATCTACTAAAATCCTGTTTTTAATCTAAAAGTTTTCTCTTTCAAGGCAATTTTGAGAAATATTGGTATTTAACGCATCATTGGTGAGCAACAAGCAAAGGACTTCATTTCACTGACCCCAAAAATTTAGCTCGGGTGTTTTTTTTTCTTTTTTTTTTCTGTCTGTTTGTTAACTCTCTACCAGGCAAACGGCATATCCTGATCTTGATGAAAATTGGAGGGGAACTTCGAATCTCTGAACTTAGAGTGCCCGTGTTTTTGGGTACAATCAAAGAAATAATTTCGTCATGTCATATCGTACGTTTACAATTTTTTTAAGATTTTTAGTGCGATATTTTTCCGTGACATTTGGGCCGATTCTGACCAAACGGGTGGGCTACAACGTTCATTTTCACAGGACAGTAGGTAATTGGTGATGTTATTGCTTTATGCAAGAAAAAGTTGAAAAAGTTAGCCAGCATCCTAGAATAAAGGTTTTCAATATGAGTTTATTTAGGTTTATAATAACAATTTACCAGTAAGCAATAGACTTGACAACAATCACTAACAATGCTTTCAAAAGGTACTTGTTAAGAAATCGATCCTTAACAAAAACATTTACAAAAAAGCTCATCCATCAATCATCAACGCAGACGGGACTTTAGCGTTTTTCTAGTAATACCCAACTTTAATTTAACTAAAAAGTAAATCCTCTTTTGGTCAGATGGTATTTTTGGCCTTTAGTATTGGCAATGAACACAGTTATTCTAAGGCGTAGACTATTGTCCATTGAAATGCATTTAAGTGCACTTTCACACTTTTGGGGCAAAAGGGGGGGGTGTGTCTCCCTCTCCCCTCCCTGGATATGTACTGCTGCACGAGCTACCGTCGAACCTCTACAACACAGCTAAAACACATTCCAAAACAGCAACAACGATACCAACCACCTCTTCCATAATGCCAACTACCATTCATTCCACTTTTCAGTGGTCTATTCCAGCCTCCAATTTTTGCCATCGTGTTGGATGTCAAAAATGTATTTGAACTTGAGTATTTCCGAGATCTCGTGAATAAGATCGATCCCGATTAACCCCTCAAAGCGATGCATTGCCGATTAAGTTGATTTCACTTGAATTCTTCAGCAGTCCTAAAGGCTTCTCCTGAAAAAACAACAATGGCATAATACAGTCAGGGCCGTGTTTTAGGTTGTGATCCGCCCGTAGGCTAATTAAATGTTGTCCGCCCCCCCCCCCCAACTTTACTACTTAACAAAGTTTAGGAACGGTTTTCACGTTAAACTATCTTCTTCTCTGCAACAAGTTGTCTGTCTCAGAGCTGAATGCAGCAGCTAGCGCCACAGTAAAACACGCAAAAATTTTACTTTACGAACCCTTAGCAAAAATAGTACGGGATCGGGTTATAAAGACTAATGCTATTAGCTGTGCGAAGGGCTGATATCGCCAAAGGCAAAATTTTTGCAAATTTTCAACTTTTAAATGCTCCAAAACACGTTTTAAAATCTAAAATGACATAATATGATATAATAAATAAAAATACCATATTTACTCGCTTATAGGCCACCCTCGAGTCAAAGGCCAGCAGCCCTTTATTTTGACCACTAAGATTTTAAAGATTTGGATATAATTACATTGATAAAGGGCTTCACATAATGGCCGCACCTACTTTTGCGCTTGACATTTCAAATATACCCGAGTCCTATACTCGCAAAAACACAGTAATTAATCAAATAATAAATCTGACATTGTAAAATTTGTTTTGTTCTAGTGAAGAAGCTGCTGCCCCTAGAGCCCGTGCCTAGTGGCCCTCGGGGAGAGGGGAGTTACAAAGACCACCCTTGAATACAGTCCAGTATTCAGTATTGACTGGTGGTGTTTTGTTGTTTAACCCATCGGCGTTTCGCCGGTCGAATCAGCGGTCTGTTTACAATGGCGCGCCGACATACCTGGCCATCGGATCGACGGTCTGGAACACAATGGAACAGCGCGCTACATTATCGGGATCGTTGTTTGAGACTTGGTTCGTCCATCACCAAGAGTCGCGCTCGAATGTACTCTACGCACTTCGCTGCATCCAACGATGTGTGTTTGGCTCGTCCTCGGTCAAGTTTTAGCCTGTCTATGCTTGAAGGAAAGATTATGTTTTCATTGTAGGTGTATGCGGCGAAACGCGCGCGCTATGGCGCTACACGTATGCTATTTTGAAGGATATGACGAATATGAGGTGTGATATTTTGACACCAAGAATAATCGAAGGAGAGATCATACACCCTGACTTTATTAGGCTACATTTTCGTTTTGATTTCAAGTAAATTCACACGGGGGGGGGGGGGGGGGGTTATTTTTGTTGTAACAGTGAATTTTTTGCTGCGGTGCGCTCCGCAACCCCATTTCGTAAAAAATAAATGGAATTCAGGGGCCAGGCGGCGAGATTTTTAATAGAACGCCGATGGGTTAATACTAGGAAGCTTCGCAAACGCTTTTTTCAGTCGCGTTGATGGATGAGTTTTTTTGTAAGTTTTTAGTTTGCATGGGATCTCTTTACTTTGCAAGTGCTTTTTGAACGCATTGTAGGTGATTGTTGTCAACTTTCTCTGTTGCTTGTTAATTGTTATTATGTACCAAAAACTTATTTTTAAAACCTTTATTTCCTAATGGATCTGACTACTTTCCTTCAAAAGGTCTACATCACCATGAACCTTAAGTCTATGTAAAATATGAATGTTGTACCCACCCGTTTTTGGTCAGAAATCGGCCCAAATGTCACGAAAATATGGTCCTAAAAATCGTACCGTACGATATTGTCATGAAAATAATGTCTTCGATTGTACCCAAAAAAACGTGCAGGTCTAGTTCAGAGGATTTCGAAGGTGCCCGCCAATTTTCAGTAAGATTCCCATAATTATGCTGTTTGCCCGTAGAGAGCGAACAACAGACAAGAAAAATACAAACAAAAACAAAAAAGAAAAGAAAAAACATTTGACTAATTTTTTGAGGGGTTCAGTGAAATTGAAGTCTTCGCTTTGCTCATCCAATTATCTGAATTTTTTCCAGTCCACTGACATGTACAACCGGTGTCAGAAGTAAATCAGGGGTTTTCGTTGTATCTACATTACCCAACCCACTTTTTATCTTTCTTTACTTCCTTGTCGCCGGATGTACGATAGCACATACGGGACAAACAGGACATAGTTAGGGCTAGCGACAACAAAATAAGGAATATCAATACAGAAACACATACAAAAAATAAAAATGAATGATAAAAAAAAAAAATAATAAATAAAGAATGTACAACCAAGTTCAAGTGTGGCATGAATTCATTTTTTTTATATCAAACTTTTATGATTCCATTTCCATTGAATGTTAGGCCTACCTATGTGTTGATAAACAAAAAAAATACCATAAAACAATAGCCTCTGAGTTTACAAAATATCAAATCATTGTTATCATCATCATCAACATCATAGTTCACACAAGACACAAATGAAACAACGGTAGTACGTGTCTGTCTGTGTAAGCGCTCTAAGGGCCGGTTTTTCAATCAGTCGTTAAAGAGTTTCGTCAGCGTCAACAGACTGTTAAAGCTTTCGAACAGTTTTAATCATGGTTGTGCAGTTTGTGTTTTCCAAAAATGTGATTTTTAAGTCTCCGTTAACTAACGACACTCCTTCCAAAGCAGTGCCACCACACACTCAGCCGTGCGAGCCCGTTACAGAATTAAATGTCCGCAAAATAACAATTCTTACACAAATGCGCGGGTCCTAGACGATTTTAATCATTATTTTATTGTAGCACAGCATCCATATATGATGATCAAAACATATTTCAATGTGTTTTTTCTACCTCAGCTCATGCATACACGTAGGCGGTTCAGCGGAGCAAAACTCTACATGGGCCGGCAGGCGCCGTGTTAAGCTCTGGCCTTCCGCACGGAGGGTTGGGGGTTCGATCTCCGCTAGTTGAAACTTTTTTAAATTTCACACCCCACATATTATTTTTTAGGGTGTTTAAAATGGAGAAAATAAAAATAGGTATTTTGTTTCATCTTGGAAAGTTGTTAATGTTTCACGCTCTACTTTTTTGACATTGCGGCGGTAACTTGGGCACACGATTTCGCATATTTGAATGTTCAATTTAAATAATTATTGTTGCAGAGTGAGTTCCAGTTCAAATGAAGTTTTTTTATACAAAATACCGGGTAAATTAACTTTATTCTAGTCTTCGTTGAAAACATAAAATCAATTCAATTTGACCATGGTAATGCACCTCACATGTTTTAATTTTCCATCACGTTCCATAAGCCCTTGAATAGAATGAGCATGATTCAACAATTTAAATTTTTTTTCGTGGGAAACCTGTTATAATATAGGGTGCAATTAGCCCTCTTCAGTGGACCTAGTCTGTGCGGATAGAAATTGTGAAGGTTCCGAGGGCCCTGTTTTAGAGGACTCAATCCCTTGTAAAAATAAAATTTAAAAACATTCACCTTGCTGAGGAAACCTTGGAAAAAACCTTCAGTCATGGATTGTCGGTAAACTCGACGGGATTTGAACCCGTACCGTCCCAAATCAGAGTCGAGCGCTTAGCGCCTGAGGCCAACATTGTCGGTATGATTCATACATATTGACGTACTTGCAGAAAGCATCCTATACATAGTGCTCTCTAGTGGCATAGTGTCTCGTTCGCAATAAGAAAGCCTTGAAAGCATAAAATACTTTGTAATAAATCACGTTGTGACTGTGTCCTGTTGTCCGTAATGAATAAAAGTCCATTTACCATATTATCACTTAAAAACTGAATTCATAAATTAAATAAACTATAAATATAAATAAATATTGTGTGCATATTGCTGGGATATTTACCATGTAATACTTTGGAAATTCAATTTATACAAGTCTTTAATCAGTCTGTTACAGCCTTAACGGATATTTTCGGCCCGTAACTTTAACGATCCGTTAAGATGTTTTTAATCAATTGATTAGCAGTTAAGGCACCATTGAAAAACACCTACTTCTGCTAATCAGCTGATTTAACTTTAACGAACTCTTGAACCGCCGAATACCGACTCTACCGATTGAAAACCGGCCCTAAGTAGTATAACATTACGAGTTATGTAAAGTTTTAATGGACCTAGTGTCATTGATGATGAAATGGTTTTACAACTCTACTACCATATTTAACTCATAAACTACATAATTATAGTGAACTGCAATAAAGATTATTATTATTACTAGGGCTGTGCGAGCGGAATTTTTAAAGTCGAGCAAAATCGAGTGAGAATTTAAAAAAGATCTTGAATCTCGAGCGGGATACAAGATCGAGCGAGATTTGAGATCGAGAGCACTGAATTGCAGTACGGAACTCCTTAGCATAGTAGAACTATGCGGGTAAGAGGTTTTTGATCTCGATCGGGTTTTCAGGTAGTAGTAAACTGCACTGGGTTTTTTGGGTCAGTCCTAAATTAGGTTGGAAAATGGCTGTTAGTCTGTCGACAATCCACTCTGCAATGGCCCTGAAACTAACAAAGCCCGGCCATTAGGCCCTAGCTACCGCTAGTGTCACTAGCTTAGGCTAGCCTAGGGCTACCATATAGGCCTAGGCTTTTGTTAGCTTAAATTTGTTATGACAGGGCCTAGGCCAGAGGTTAGGCTAGGCTAGAATGTTTGGTTAAATTATGCTTTTATTATCGAAATTCCTAGAGCAAGGCCTAGCCTCGTAGAAACCCTTGCCTGGGCCAGGTGAACTCAATTCATAATTACCAGGCCTAGGCCTAGGGAGGACTTACTAATTTTTATGGAGAGACTTACACTTGTGATTTGGGCAGCAAGGTAGGCTGCTGGATGCTGCCTAGAGTCAAGCCTATAGGCCTAGGCTCGGTCTGTTCGACCTGACCCAACAGTGTTTGGTGAATGACATTAACACTATAACTTTGTGAAGGGCGTAGAGACTTTTTCCCACTTATACACAACGGTTGCGATTGGTTTTTGCATTTTAATGCTAGCAAGTGGTTGTAGCTTTCAGATTCGTGTAATTTATATGCCTAGGCCTGTTGGATGCAACATGCCTATCGAATCTCGTAACTAGGAACGGTAGTCGTTATATCAATCAACAATTATGCTTTGTAAAATGGTGACTACTGCCGCGGGAGACGCGCAACATGTGTGCTCACCTATGCCGCGCAATTTCGCACGTTGCATGCATGCAACGTGCAAGTTACTAGAGAAGAAGGTTTTTACCATAAAGCAAAGGTTCATAACTCTTCTTCTTCTTCTCAAATGCCCATATTTTGGCCTATGAGGCCTAGTGGCTGTGCGATGTCTCGACTTTCGAGATTCGAGCGGAGATTAAAGTGCTGCTCGAATCTCGCTCTGATCTCTGAGATCATACTGCTCGAAAAAACGGTCTCGAGATAATCTCCGTCACGGTGACCACGGTGGTCGTAATTATCGGAACCTTGCGTTATGTGACGTGGTAAGTATATTTATTCCCCGAATTTTTGCGTAACTAATTTCATATTGCCATGCCACATTGTTCGAGAAATCTCTAGGCCTAGATGAGCTAGGCCAAAGGCTATAGGCCTAGCCTACCATTGATTGGATGAGCGAAGCAAAGACTTCAATTTCACTGACCCCCCCAAAATTTAGCTCGGGTGTTTTTTTTTTGTATTTTTTTTGTTTGTTGTTTTTCCGTCTTTTGATACTAACTCTCTTACCAGGCAAACGGCGTATCCGATTCTTGATGAAAATTGGAGGGGCCCTTCGAAAATCTCTAGACTTAGAGGTGTATTGTTTTTGGTATCAATCGAAAGAACAATATTTTTCATGATATCGTCTTTTACGATTTTATTTTCGATTTTTAGTGCGATATTTTCGTGACATTTGAGGCCGATTCTGAGCAAACTGGTGGGGCTAACAACGTTCAAATTATACATGGACATTCAGTTATGGTGATGTCGTACCGTTTGAACGAAAAAGTTGAAAAAGTTCAGCCGAATTCATAGAATAAGCTTTTAATATAAAGTTTTTTTTATTTTTTGTGCGATATTTTGTGCCATTTGGGGTCAATTCCTGACCAATCGGGTGGGGCTACAACATTCATATTATACATGGCATTAAGGTTATGGTGATGTGGTACCTTTTGAAGAAAAAGTTGAAAAAGTTTAGCAGAATCCGTGAAATAAGATGCTTTTAATATAATTTTTTTGATTTTTTGTGCAATAGTTTCATGCTATTTGGGTCAATTCTGACCGAGAAGGGGGGGGGAGGGGGCTACACGTTCATATTATACTGACATTAGGTTATGGTGATGTAGTACATGTTTGAAAGAAAAGTTTGACCAAAAGTTTAGCCAGTAATCCCATAAGATATAAAGCCATATAACCTTGACAACATCACCACAAAGAATAGGCAGCACAACAAATGCACTTGCAAAAGTAAAGATATCTCCTGGCAACAAAAAACTTAAAAAAAGCTCATCCATCAACGCGACTAAAAACAAAATTTGCGAAGCTTCCCATTAAAGAATGGCTAACAGAGTCCCTGTTCTCCATTCCGTGATCGGGCGTTGATAAACCACGAAGATCGGAGGCCTAGGGCCACTAACAATGACTCATAAAATAGGTCTTCCTTAAAACACTTTCCTCTAGGAAGTTCTACAGAACGAAAGCTTGGCTCGATACTTCTAACACTAGCATACTACACCCACTAGTGACAACAAGACATCCATCTACATTTTATTTTAGCCTAGTCAAAATTTTCATAAATTCGTTGCCAACAGCGCAGCGACTGTCGACGCGCACAAAGCGAGTATTTTGAGACTGGTAGCCACTCTAATCGTGCAAGCGACTGACGAAGCGGATTTGTGAAGTTGGCGGTAAGACAGAGGCGCTTTATCGACTCGTTATTGACTCCAACGGAGAAACTACTTTATCGGTTTTTCTTACACATTCCTATCACTCGGTGCGATGCAGCAATCGAATGTCGAATCGATAAATGCAAGGCGTGGGTAATCCTTTCCTTCTGAATTGTTAACAAGGATAACACGTCGATTTTTAATGTTTTTGCAGACTTGAAGAGTAAAAAGGTATGTATTATATGGTGTTTGTTACTTATTAAATATTTTCACTACCAAATTAATGTATTAAATAAACTAATTAAGTTAGAAACAAAAATTTTCTTACAAATCTCGCTCGATTTGAATCCGCTGAGATTCAAGATTTTTTCAAATTCTCACTCGATCTTGGCGTCGAACTTAAAAAATCCCTGCTGCGCACAGCCCCTAATGATGCAATCATGCCTTGATCTAGTTCTAAGTCAACCAGTAGGAGACGAGCCTCCCAGTTTGTAGTGTGGCATTCGATAGGCATAAGCTTGTGTGCTCTCTGACGTCGGCGATTGGAACTCCGTGAATAGAACTCTGTTGCATAGTGCGTTCTGAAACTCTCGAGCCGGCCCGTCTCACAACCGATCTTTTCGAGCAGTTTTAGATGAAGCTCGAGGCGAGATTGGAGCAGTAACTGTGCTCTCTCTCGAATCTCGAAAATCAAGACCCGCACAGCCCTAATTATTACCACCTAATTGCAAATTATTCTTAAATGCCCCGTTGGTGGTAGATAAAGTCCAGTAACAACTCACAGTATGCCGCAGTGACCACATGCACACTGACTGGATCATTAACACTGAAACACGCAGGTTCTCTCAGTACTACAAGCTGTTTCCAGAACCTTCCAGACAAGGTGACTTCAGATAGGTAATTCCTGTTCCGCAGCGTTGTGAGCAGCCCCCGGAAGGTCATGTTTGTGCAGATCCAGGGGTCCCAAGACCCGCGTGGAAGGAACACGATCAGGTTGAATCCCTCCGCCCGAGGGCCACGAGCCTGACCCTGAACAGACCTCCAGACAAGGTGAGCTTACCGCGTTTTGAGCACCCGGAAGGTCATGTTGTGCAGATCCAGGGGGCCCAAGGACCCGCGGGGAAGGAGACCGAGTCAGGTTGAAAATTTCCCCCTCACCCCGCGTGCCACGAGCCGACCTTGACCAGACCTCCAGACAAGGGGAGCTTAACAGCGTTGTGAGCACCCGGAGGTCATGTTGTGCAGATCCAGGGGTCCCAAGACCCGCGTGGAGGAACACAGAGATCAGGTTGAATCCCTCGCCCGAGTAGCCACGAGCCGACCCTGACCATACCTCCAGATGCGTCACCTCAACATCTCCAGCTCAAGTTTACTTCGGAAGCCTTCGTTGTCAACCGATGAGGCCAGGCAGATCCCCTGTGCGCTTTCCCCCGAACGCCCTGGCATAGAGCAACGTGTTTACAACAAGGATCCGCATGGCATCGCACGCCACACGCACACACCCTGACACTTGACGGCCCTGTTCATGAGAGCAAACGTGTTTACAACACATGCCTGGCTATGCACGCACACACACCTTTGCGCTCGACGGCCCTGTTCTAGAGCAAACGTGTTTACACACACGCCATGCATAGAGTGTAAAATTTCCCGGAAAGATAAATCTCGGAAATTTTTCCAGAAATATGTCCGTGCTAAACATACATGCAAATTGTTCAAATAATAATGTGGTGGAGTGTAAGGAGAAACGGTTTTAACCTGAGTCTGTCTGCAGGATGATAATATTGAATCCTACATAGAGATGATACAGGCTCTTCATCTCAGTCAATGTGACTGACACTAACATCCTCTTCATCTTCATCGAAGAAGTGATAAGAAGCTGCTTCCTATCCGTTCCAGTATGTATTAATGTCTACTAGGTGTGGTAGGTGTAGACCCACTGCCACTGGGTATCGTGTTGTGTGAGCTTAAACTTTTTCTAAACATCTGAAGGACATTTAAAACACCCTCCAAGTGCTTTCACATCCTTGTAACATTCATGATAATACAGTTTTGTCACAGAACTTGCACCCAGGGAATCATTTTTAGTGTTAACTTGTGGTTGTTTTATAAAGTAACTTCTTATTAGTTTATTTTGATGTTTCCCCTACTGCAAAACTTACAAACTAGGCCTAGCCTACACTAAAACAATTAATACAATGTGAACTTGTCACTTGTCGCATTCACATGTGATCAACCCTTCCTTCTTCTTCTGTTTTTTGTGGCCTTGTTGCTTGGACCATGTGGCCAGTTAATATCTAGGTATTGATTGCATTAAGAATAACTTAAGAATAACTTTATTAACTTGATGTGCAGCTGGTACAATGCATAACTCATTCATTCATAAGTAATAAAAATAAAACAAAAGGGAAATGGAAAAAGTCTGGTGTCATGACTTGGAACTATATATTAGCATTATTTCCAGTGCACTGCCACCTCATTTCCTTTACACAATCTTTGCTACATTTTGTGCGGGAAATTTAAATATATTGCCGAAATTTTTTTCCGAAAGATAAACGCGGAAATTTCCCATTTAACAATCCCTTACGCAGCACGCACACACGCACAAAAAACACCCTGTGCACTTGACGGCCGCAGGTGAAGCACAGTTCATAAATTAACACACCACACTCAGTTGACGTGATAAAAAAAAAAAAAAAAAAAAAAAACCTCTACACAAACACAATGTTTTCAAGTTTGTCATGTTTTTAATGATAATTTTATTATTTTGTATTTGATCAGACGAAGGGTTTGACAGGTTGGGGAAGCCCAGAGAACATAAGAGAACATAAAGTCCAGTCTGACGGGCTGGGGGCAACAAAACTTTTCACCTGCTGATCTGATGAAAGCTTGTTTCGTCTTTAGTTTCTTCTGGGACTCGTCAGGCGGATGTGTGGCCACTAAAATCAGCTAGGCCTATACTTTCAAAATACTCACAGTCACAATACATAACCAAATCTGTGGTAGGGCCACGCAAGAAGCAAATTCTGCATGCATGTTGTCATCATCAGCAAGGTTACTTACTTGCGTGGCCCTACCAACCACAGATTTGGTTATGTGTTGTGAGTTTTGTTTGCATGTAGTTAGGTGACCTTTAGTGGCCACCATCCGCCTGACGAGTCCCAGAAGGACGAAACGCGTCGTGGATTAAGGTAACAATTTTAAATTAGCTGCAGTTGTCATCAGCAGCAGCAGGTGAAAAATTTTGTCGCCCCCAGCCCTTCAGGCTGGGATTTATGTTCTGTTTGCTTTCCCAACCTGTTAACTAACTAACAACTAACTGTCCAACTAACTAGCCAATAAGCCTTTTCCACACTTAAAAATTTCAAATTTTGTAATTTGTATTAATTATTGTGTGACAAAAGCAATTGTTGTACTTTGCAAACTTGTCACAAAACAATTACAATCTAATATTTCTCCTTACGTCTCTCATGAAGTTGAGAAGTGACAGACCGTGTTTCCACGCTACATCGGCATTGCAATCCAGTTCCACGGCTTCCACTGTCGGAGTGTCCACTCGCTCGAGGGCTTTGGCAAAGAGATGCACGGCGTCGTGGACCAGCGCTGTGCTCAGCTGCAACAACAACAACACGCTCATAACCCAACAAGGAACGCGTTCTTACCCAAGACTGGTTAGGAGTTACCTTCGTCTTACAATTTAAAACTTCATAATTTCAATTCAAAAGTACATCTAATACAAGTCAATGCAATGTTTTTGACAGTGGAAATAGGAATTTAAATCGCATAGTAAAAATGTTAGATAAATATGCACAGGTTAGGCCTTCCCACATTAAAAAGTATTCTGGTCCAGAGTTTACCGTGAGTGAGTAGGGTGTGACACCGAGGTTGACTCCGCTCCTCATGGCTAGGTCCGACCACAGCTTCACAGTCCGCTTGACTTCGGTATCTTCTGGACTCACCATCCGTATCCCCGTGATGTTGGTCCCGCTCCACTGGTAAGGCTCCAGGTTAAGAGTGTGCATATCCTGGAGAATAGTGCAAGTGAGTTGACACATTGCATAACGTTTATGATGGCGAGCAAATGGCCCCATTGACAATCCAATTTGGTGGACAAATGTAACAAGTCTTTTCTGCCAAGCAGTACTGGCAAAAGAACCACTGAGGCGGGGACTAACTACAGCCATAGGCCTAGGACTTAGGCCCGCATGCATAGCTTAGACTCGGACTCTCCTCAACCGATGCTTAACTGAGGCTACCTTTAGAGCAACCTTAGCTTAGCCAGAGTCGATAAAGAAGTTTCCCCGTTGGGGAGGTCCTCCAACTCCCTATACCGCCCTGGGTTAAATAAAAAGTCGGTTTTTGGCGTTGGGAATCTAACGTTCCGCGCGACATCTGTGTGACGATTGATGGAACTACTTCAATAAAAGTACGTCACTTTTCTACTAGTAGTTAACAGTCGATGACGACAAATGGCGGAAACGTCAAAATATTAAATACGATCGAATGTTGGCGAATGTTTTGGCATAAAGCAAACTCTCTTTATTAATGAGGATATTTCTGATGGAGTAGACCTAAGCTTAGGAGCTAGGCCGACAATATGTATTGTTCAAGATTTCGATTTGAGTACCTAGGGCGTACTTACGTCTGAAAACTGTATTGTGGCCTTGGGCCTAGGCTACACTTACGTCCGTTAGGCTTGAACAAGGCATATCTCAAATTATTTCGCACGAAAATGTCACTGACGCCTGCGCAACACTTTATAGTACAAAAATAAATCAAAAGTAAATCGTTTTAAAAGACTAGGGCCCAGGGCTAATATGATTGAAATAAAATTGAAGTTTGACGTTTCGTCTGTTGTTTGTTGATTTCAGCGTCACTGCACATCGATAATCTACTGACCGTATTTAGCGTGCAGTGCTTTTATTAGTTTCACATTGGAGCCGCTCTCAGCGCGCAGGACGTTAGATTCCGTTTTGACTTGGGAGTAAGGGGACCTCCCCAAAAGGGGAAACTTCTTTATCGACTCTGGCTTAGCCATGCAGAAATGAAACTCGGCTGAGTCTGAGTGGGGAAACTTCTTTATCGACATAATACCGCTTGCTAAATCCTCTACAAATCCGCTGGAAATGGGATTCTTGTGGCAAGAAGGTTGTGGCTAATTCAAAATGTCAACAAGCACGGCTGACGAGGAAAAGATTAGGGGAAGCAATTTTGCGGGTCTACCTTCACACAGGAGTGAGTGGAACCTATAGCGGGCCGTATAATAGGGCCTATTTATTACCGTTTGAAAATGTTTTAATAGAGTACAGAATGTTGCAAGCTTTCAATCATTAGGGTAGGCTAGGGCTTATAGGCTAAGCAAACATGTTGTGACAGCTGGGCTAGGCCTAGCCCTAGGATGGTCCCCCATGTTAATATTTCATTTTCATTTCATTTTTATCTGTGCAATTTTGTATTTCTAGGAAAACGCTTAAGTCCCGCGCGTTGTTGGATGAGCGTAATGGTGCATTGAGCTGCATTGAGTTACGCGGATTTTCTGTTTGTCTGTGAAAAAATCATTACTTATTCGAAGATTTTTTTAAATTAAATTAAATTAATTGTAAATTAACTTTAATTTATTAATAAATCGTAATTTTACGTAATTTTTAAAAAAGAAAAAAATCGTAAAACTGCAATTTTCATAAGAAATAATTATTCAATTGCGCTCAAATTTTACACGAGTATATTAATTCATGAAATTAAGGTTCTATAAAAAAATCATTACAATAGGATAAAGCATGTAGGTGTTATATGTCAAAAATTGTTTTAAAAAAGAAAAAACCCGAAAATTTCGATTTTCATGAGAAATAATTTTGGATTAAGCTCAAATATCACACGAATATCTTAATTCATAAAATAAAGGTCCGGTGAAAAAATATTACAATCGGATAAAGCATGTAAGTGTTAAAGTCGAAGAACTTTTTTTAAATCGAAACAAAATCGTAAAATTGCGTTTTTTATAAGAAAAATTTTACCGATTGCGCTCAAAAAGTGGCAGTTTTAAGTTCAGAGATTTCGAAGGCCTCCATAAAATTTCATCGCAATCGGAGTATCGGTTTAGCCGGAATCGTGTTAACAAACACACAAAAATACAAAAAAAAAAAAAAAAAGAAAAAAAAAAAAAAACATTCCGGATTTTTTTCTCCAGTGTAGTGAAATGGAATCTTCGCTCTTCGCTCATCCAACAAAAACATTGTGTGGCACACGTCATAATAAATAATGTTCCAATGTGGAAAAGAGCGTAATAAGGCCTATACAATTAAAAACATCAATAACACAAGACATTAGATATGTACATAATACACGATCACCTCATTTAGAGTAGCCTTGGCCTACTACCAAAAATTTAAAAGTTTGTCCACCTGTAGTAAAATACATATCATATTTATATATATACATTTAAAAATTAGTTATCACAATGGTTATCAGCATTTGCCAGCATTTCATCGACAGAGTAAAATTCTTTTCCAACTAAAAATGCATGCAGTCTCCTCTTAAAAGTGCTATATTCACTGATAGTCTTGACATTCATTGGAAGAGCATTACAAAAATTTGACCCTGCAAAGGTTGGCCCCTTTTTAAATGATTGCAGGTTATGAGCAAACACATGTACATCATTTTTTCTTCTGGTATTATGATGATGCAAATCCTTATTTCTAAACATTTCTGACGTATGCAATTTTACAAAGGTTATTGCTTTAAAGATGTACAGACTTGGGAGAGTTAGTAATCCCAGCGCTAGAAATAGTCCTCTGCATGTTTCCCGACTACCCTAAGTTACATTATCAGCCTTATGCTCTCTTTTGTTGCGAGAAAATTCTTCTTACATTTTCCTTGTTTGGCCATCCCCAGGCCAAAATCCCATAACTAAGATTCGATTCTATTAGAGCATGGTATGCTGTGAGCATCAAGTCCTTATTATTGTAGATTTTTATTTTTCTTAGAACAAATAAACTTCCACTTAATTTCTTAGATATTTATTTATTTATTTATTTATTTATTTAACGTCTATCCTATTCAGTTATAAAAAATGATTTACAAAGGAGGACAACTAAATAAATCTAATTACATAGATGCAGAAACAACAATAAATTACATTTTCGTAAATATTTGAAATAGTAGCATTACAACAACAATGCATTAACACAAGAATTTTGGTAACAAATTGAATGATATTATATGCATTTAATGAATGAATCAAATATAAAAAGGGTGGAGAATGAAAAGAAAAAAAAAAGAAAAGAAAAGAAAAGAAAAGAAAAAAAAAAACATTAAAAAAGAAAAACGAAAAGAAAAAAAACTGATTTATTAGACGATCCCACTCAAACGAATATGAGGTTTGCCAAAAATCAGGAACAGCAAATCAGGGAGTATAATCAAACTTTCGCGGAAGAAACCACCGAACGCGAATTCTTTATTCTTGGGTTCAATCTTCATTTTTGTGTTCAAATCTTGACTCATATATATAATTATATCAGATATATAATTATTTAAAAAATTTCATGTCAAACTGATCACAGCAATGATACAGGACACCTAAATCAAGTTGCAAGCTCCATCAGTGGGCGGCAACCAGACAATCTAGGCAGAAAAATATAGTTGAAAATACATTGTTTATATCATAATCAAAGCAATAATGAACAAACAAAGAGAAAAGCAAAATCAATTATAAGAGTTATGAAGGTAAATTAACCATTACACAAACACACAGACAATAACTTACAAATAAATAGTAAAAATCAATTTTTTGCTCTTTGATTCATTATCATTTCTTCAATTTTTCTTTTAACTTGTACGATTCCTAGCTCAGTGAACTGGCTTCTAATATCATGAGAAATTGAATTCCAAAAGGATACGCCTCTGTACAAAAATGACTTTCTAAATGCTTCAGAATTTAATCTAGGAACTTCCAATGAGTTTATTAAAGTAGAATTTCTATCACGATAAACCCAATTTTAAAAATATTGGTAGAATACCTAAAAACATACCTTTCAATACTTTGTATGTATTTACCAGCACGCTATACTTCATCCTCTCCTCAATCGTGAAACAATCAGACTGCAAATCTTGGTTCAAGGAAATGAATCAAACAGATGGTCAATTCTCTTCTGGAGTACAACATACTCAGTAGAAGGTCTTACTGCCCAAACCACTAAGCAATAATCAATAACAGAGTGAATATAAGAATCTACAAGTAACCTCAACATTCTCTCGGTTACAAACCTCTTCATTCTACTTCTAATTCCAATTGCTGATGATACTTTATTACACACATATTCATAATGTTTCTTAAAATTTAAATTACAATCTAAGAAAACTCCAAGATATTTAAATTCATACACTCTAGAAATTAACTTACCATTACAATTTAACGTCAAATGAATATCATTCATGCTTCTATCATTAGCCTTATGAAAAAATCATAAATTTGTTTTGCTATAATTAATATCAAGTTCCTGATTTTTTAAAACCCAATCATCCATCCTCTTTAGATGTTCTTGAAGACGTCTTACGATCTCTTCGACATCCACACCTTCTAAATAAAAGACCAAGTCATCAGCATATAAGATATAATTGATACCTCCCATTATAGTAGATATATCATCTATATAAAGAATAAATAACAGGGGTCCTAATATTGATCCTTGGGGTACTCCAAAAAAATATTTTGAATACTTTTGAACTATATTTTGCAAGATTTATAAACATTTTTCTATTTAAAAAATAATCCGCCAAAATTGATAACAAATAAGGACTTACGTTAAACCTGGTTTTTAATTTTATTAAAAGAGGTAAAAAAGGTACTGAATCAAATGCTTTCCTAAGATCAACAAAAACAGCTCCAACCTTACCATTCCGCTTGTCAATCCCTTTATAGATAAAATCTGTAAATGCTAGAAGGGCACTTTGCGTTGATCAAACCTTTCTAAAACCATGTTGGTTTTCACTTAAACCTTCAGATGCATCCACTTCATGTAATAACCTCATGTGCAAAATATTTTCAAAAATTTTTTCCCTACAATTGGAAGAGTTGATATAGGTCGATAAGAATTCCTATCACTCTTTTTACCTTACCCTTATAAATAGGTGTTACCCTTGCCAATTTCAGCTGTGTTGGGAAATCACCTACAAGAAAGAAATGGGAAATTAGATACGCCAATAATCCGACTATTGATGCGCATTTCTTGAATACTATGCATGGAATCTCTTTAAGTGTTGTCGAGCTTTTAATTTTAAGGCGTTTAATTGCTGAAATGACTTCTTCATTAGTTACCTTTACATGCGGGAGATCATCTGCTTCTTTTCTATTTAAATCTTTAAACTTACCAATTTCACTGGAAAAATCTACATCGTTCACAACAAAACTTTCTGTAACAAACAGCAAATGTCAGGATTAGACGTGTAGGATACCCCATTCTCTGTCAATGAGGCTATGCTACACTCTTTTTTCACTTTGTTACCTGTCAACTTATTATAAACTGACCATAAAGATTTTGAAGAAATATCATTATCAAAAGAAGACTTAAAATGCTCACGCTTAGAAAAACGAATCTGATTATTTACCTTATTTCTAATTTTCTTGTATTCCTCCCACGTTGACTGCCTTCTAAAAATTCTAAATTCTTTGCGCAAGTGGTCTCTCCTATGCATGGATTTCCTAATCTCTGCTGTTAACCATGGGGCTGGCTTACCTTTAATTCTTAATTTCAAGGGGTGTGCATGTTCATTTAGAGGTTCTACGACTACTTTAACAAACATTTCTAATTTATCATCTGCACTTACTGCCACACCAATTTGGTCAATGAGGGCACTTAAGATATCTTCCATCACTTGCTTCCAATCAACATCTTATAATTTCTAGATATTTACAAATTTAGGAAGAAATTTTTGCTTATAATCTACGAACACAATAAATTAATTCATGATCACTTAATCCTCACTATAATTTCCTGACTGAATAATATTCTCATTGTTGATTTGCATAAACTTGATTCAATTTTAAAGAAGCTGACCTATTATTAACCTAGTAACAGACTTTATCAATTGACCAATCCATGTGATTTTGTAAAATTTTGGGAAATTATTTACTGGTAAAAGTCTTCATACTCAAATCAATGTGAAATCACTTGAAAAAACAATTCATTAGCTTCCGATTTTAAATTTTTTACTAAAACTATCAAAACATCTGAAAATTCTTCTAAAATTTACGTGTGGAGCTTTAATAAACTGCTGTAAAAATCATTGGCTTTACATTCGGAAGCCAGAATTTAACTGACTGCAACTCAAGTCTATCGGAATTAATTTACTTACACTCGACTACACTTGAATGAACTCTCCAGCAATATAAATATACTAACTCCCCCTTCCCTTTCACGATCAAATCTAGCATTTTATAATTGTCAATAGAAATAAAACCGTCTGGAAACAGATCATCTAGATATGTTTCACAGCAAGCAAATATTATCAAAATTATACGTGTCAAGAATAACCCTCAACTGATCCCATGTACTTATCCAACTTACGTATATTGAGATGTACCAAGCTTCCATTCCTTTTGCAATACAGCATAAACCATTAGCAGCAACATCATTTAAAATTTTGAGGTTCTTTATAGACATCATGATTAAAAAGATTTGTCATGTAAATTTTATGTACACTTAGAGGGGGAAATAAACAATCTCAACATACCATTTTCGTCGAAACTCTTCCTTGTCGGTTCTCAGTTCATAGACATCTTGAACGCCACATTGAAGGCACTTGCTGTATTATAACTGATTATACACTTATTACATTCCCATGTCCAAGTATTGAATCGAATGCCTCATTGGTCATATTTATACATATCCGATGGAAATATCTTCAATACCGACACTTAGGGCTTAGTTGTTTTTTTTTTCAAATTACATACGGTACAACGTTTTAACCACTGTTTTTTGCCATTATGAATGAAAGAAATTGTAATGTTATAATCGAAAGAATATAATTCAATTCCTAGGCCTAATTCTGCTGTCACGAAACGTAAACAATAATTTTTTGAAAATTTGTTATATAACAAGCGAACGATTCCAATTGATTTTTTACAGAAAATCAAAAATAAATCCTTTTTTAAATATTTACTTACTTAAAACAACTTTATGATATAAATTTGGCTTCACAATGATACTTCAAAATAAGGGAAAGGATTTTAATGTCAACAAACTCAAAAATTACTTAAAATATGATTATTAAATGAGTATTAAGCCTAAAGCTTGTGTCAAGGTGCACACTGATGAAAAACGTTAACACAAATCTAAAATGTTTAAATTCCTATGAAAGATATTAAAAGAAAATTAATTGTATTTGCCTCACCACACACACTGAATTCTAAATACACCTTTATTGATGCAAAATCACTATCTGAAAACCTTTGAATGCTTACAAATCCAGATTAAAACACAGGAGTGATTTTTAGGGTGACAGTTTAGTAAGAAAACCCACACAATTGAGTAAAACGACTGATTATTCTGTAAAAAAATGAAAACTAAACTCCTTCAATGTCACTCAGATAGTATAATTCTAGAAAGATCAAGATTTCAGTCAAAATTTGATATGGGTTTCTTGTATTTCCGTTTTAAAGATAGAAAAATCAGGAGATTTTCTAAGCTGACAGATTGGAAAAAAGACAAACGCTATTTCGAATACGGGAAACACATTGCAACCCCAGTTCAAGGTGCTCGTCTATAGTTATAGGAACCCCAAGTCTAACGCGGGAAGTCGAGTTCAGTGCATTGGAAGAGAATGTTCCCCATAAGATATAGCATTGGGTAATTTTAAAACAGCTTGTATCTTTTGATACGAGAAGTATTAAGAAATATCATTCACATAACGTCATTAGCCATTTTTTTCTGCAACTATCACATATACTAGAATATTAATACTATGTTTTAGAATTTAAATGAGTTCGAGTTTAACAAGATGATGTTTGCATTTTTCATCTGCGTCGCGCGCCGATCCTCCGTGATTGGCTGTTGAATCAAAGAAACGAACATGTCGGACAGCCGAGCTTGCCGTGCGCTTGGATGCTGTACGTGCAAAGCTGCTCCTCGCTAGTCGGTCGTGCGCATGCGTTGGTTCTCTCTCTCTCTTTTCTACCGTGCGTCTCTTTCCATTGAATCGCTCCAAAACGCGAAACATAAATGTGTTTCAACAACGTTTATTCAAATTCTGTTGCGACTTTTATAAATTAAATGCATCAAATGTGTTAAGAAAAGAATGGTGATTAACGTACTGTGAATGATATTTCTTAAATACTTCTCGTTCAAAAGATACAAGCATTTTAAAATTAGCCCAATGCTATTCTTATGGGGACATTCTCTTCCAATGCACTGAACTCGCTTCCCGCGTTAGACTTGGGGTTCCCTATTCCTAAAACTTGGATGTCATTGACCTGTTCAATTACTGTGTTATGCTCATCACTTGCCTCCAGATGTATTGGTTGATTTGCTGCTCCTATTTTCTTACTTATAAGCATAATTTTAGTTTTACTCAAATTTAACACCAGGTAATTGTCACGAAGCCACTGGGCTGTCTCGGCTAAAGTTATAAAGCCGTTAATCTCAAGAGTAGATAGCACCTCATGAGATAGAATAGCAGTAGAATCATCTGCATACATTATACAATTTCCCATAGTTATAGCTTCTGGGAGATCATTAATATGGACATTGAAAAATGAAGGACCTAGTATTGAGCCTTGAGACACACCAATATTTAACAAAGCATACCCTGACTTTAATTCCTGATTTGTTTTCCTATCTTTAATACTCACATATTGTGCTCTATCATGCAGATACATATCATGCATCGATAGGCATACTGTTTTTATCTGTGATTTTATCTATATTTTGCCATTTCTTTCTCATTTGCCATACTACAAGTTTCATTTTTGCATTTTTTGCATTTTTATTACCTGCTATTACCTCTTTGTAAAATGTTTTTATCTGAAATTTTAACACATCCAGGTGTAAAATCTTTTGGTGTGGTTTTGATTTGCATTGACAGGCATACTGTTTTTTAGCTGTCATTTTATGTATATATTGCCATATTTATATCTCTTAGTCCTATGACAAGTTTCAATATTGCATTTTATTACCTGCTATTACCTCTTCTCTTTTGTAAAATGTTTTTATCTGAAACTTTAACCCATCCAGTTGTAAAAATATTTTTTGGAGTGGTTTTGATCTTTGCACCGATAGTCATAATTGTTTTTTATCCGTAGTTCTATTTATACATAGCCATGTTTATGTCCCTTATGACAAGTTTCAATATTCAGGTGCCTAGTGCACCACAATGAATGTAATTATGATTGTAATTATGAAACGCTCAATAAATTGAATTGAATTGAATGAATGCATCCACTGTAGGGGATATCCCCTGACACCATACAAGTACAATTTATTGACCAAAATCCCCGAGTTCACACAATCAAACGCTTTAGACAGGTCCATTTGTAGAATTAGAACATGTTTATAATATATGTTTATCTAACTCAGTTAGAATCGCGCACAAGTCACCTGACGACCCACCTCAATTATCATTGTTGATACGGAGTTGAGGAACATTTCTGCATACTAGTGATGACATCGGTCTAAAACGTTCAAACCGGGTCCTCCACGCCGGAATTGGTTTTTAAAGGTCAACTTTTGTACAATGTATCTGCCTTATGAGCGTGTTTTTTGGAAGCGACTGTACGGCCGGGAGTGAGCTGGCTTCGGCGCCCACGCTTTGTTAGGTACGACTGCCGACAGTCAAGTGTCATTGTAGCAGCCTCGCGCGTCAAAGCCGTTCGAGTGCTTGGTAATCAGCTACGTCATCACGGTGCGAAGAATTAACATTTTTGCGGAAAAACGGTGGGTAAACGTGTCCGTGAAGTTCACTGTTGTATAGAACTTGAAAAAATGAACCGTTTTGAAAAGTTGGAACCGGATCGCTATAGAACTGGTTTGGAACCGTTTTCTGGGTACCCAATGTCATCACTACTGCATACCAAAAACGGCTGAGTCACGGTTGAGTATACGTTCGTACAATACTCAACTTTTTAGCGGAGTCTTAAAAATGGAAATAAAAACAAATATTAGCCTACTTACACTGGTGTTAGATAGGATCCAACAGCTTCCCTTCGAAAAGTGATGGTGGACGTTGAGTTTATTGAAAAATATAGCAACACAAACATATACAAAACAGAAAAATATGATATGTTTCGACACAAGGTCTTGTTCACTCAAGAGAGAAAGGTAACTTTTTTTTGAGTGAACAAGACCTTGTGTCGAAACATATCGTATTTTTCTGTTTTGTATATGTTTGTGTTGCTATATTTTCAATAAACTCAACAGCCACTATCACTTTTCGAAGGAAAGCTGTTGTATCCTATCTAACACCAGTGTACTCCAGCCGATTGGCATTCTATCTACATAACCTATTAGCCTACTTGGCTTTTGAAAACGACACAGACTACATTGGGATTATAATTATACTAATTAAATGAATAATAAAAACTTGTAAAAATAAAATACACTACCTTTAATTTAATTACCCCTGTATACAAACTTACCAATAGTGAATGTTGGTAATAAATGTGGAACAGAACTAGGCCTATGTGTTTCATGAAATCTATCTATAAACTAGAGAGAAACGCCAAAGTCGTCGTTAAAGGAGTAAAGGAGTGTGTAGAGTACCCGGTAACATTACTTTTCTTCCCCCAACCTTAGGCCTCCCTAGCGTATCATAAGCTAGAGTGGCGCATTATGGCCTTACAGTTGACGCGCCCGTATACCAACTAAACTTAAAAACCCTATTATTTATACCACTAGGCCGCTTCGCGAATGCTTTTTTTAGTCGCGTTGATGGATGAGATTTTTTGTAAGTTTTTAATTTGCGTGGGATCTCTTTACTTTTGCAAGTGCTTTTTGAACGCATTGTAAGTGATTGTTGTCAAGTTAACCTAAAAAAACTTATATTAAAAGTTTAAAACCTGTATTTCTATGGATTCTGGCTAACTTTTTGAACTTTTTCTTTCAAAAGGTAAGTCTACATCACTATAACCTTAATGTCCATGTAAAATATGAACGTTGTAGCCCCACCCGTTTGGTCAGAATCGGCCCAAATGTCACGAAAATATCGCACTAAAAATCGGGAAAAAAATCGTAAAAGTACGATATTCATGAGAAATATTTCTTCGATTGTACCCAAAAACGTGGCAGGTCTAAGTTCAGAGATTTGGAAGGTCCCCTCCAATTTTCATCAAGATCGCATAATATGCCATTTGCCCGGTAGAGAGCGAAGAAACAGACAGAAAAACGAACAAAAAAAAAACATTGGAGCTAAATTTTTTGAGGGTTCAGTGAAATTGAAGTCTTAGCTTTGCTCATCCAAAAAATTATTAGGCCCTAAACATGTTTTGAAATGCATATAACGCAGTGTAGTCCATCATCTGTGACAATACTATGGAAAACAGCCAGTACGAAATACGTTTAAAGATTGCAAGGTCTACTCAATCTCCGAGCGGAATTTGAGGGTACCTTGAGCGTGCCAGATTCGATAAACCTTGGGCACAGCATTTCACAGTCAGGCAAATAACAAACAAAAAATATTTTTTTCAAAATCAAAACCATTGTCGTTAAAATAATTTCTACACATCGGCAGCCTATTTTTCAATTTTTTTTTGTAGGTTTAAATTGCAATGGATCTAGCTGATTTTGTTAGCAGTTCTCAGTAAACTCGTACCGGATGTCTGTTAAAAATTTCAGCGCAATCTGTTCAGCGATTCGGCTGATTTTCAATTTACAGACAGACAGACCCACAAACTCCAGAATGAGCGCCATTTAAGTTGAATGGAGACACTCAGTCGCTACGCTCCCTCGTTCAATTATTATTTGAGCAATGTTCAAATGTTTAAGTACCTACCGTATGTAATTTACAATGTATATTGAATGGCTAATGTAGTGCACACACCTAAACTATGTTATGTAAATTGTATTAATCCAGGGGTGGACAAATCCACTAAAAAGTTAGGGGCCAGGAAAAATAAGTAGGAGCAGGCGCCAGAGGCAAATTTACCGAAGGCGAATTTTTTTTTAGTATTGCATAGAATAACGTTTAATTGCCTAAAACGCGATTTAAAGCGAATATCAATTAATAGCTTGTGGAAGTAGCAATCCAATGTTGCATTGATAAATGAAAAACACTCACTCACTCTCTCATGTATGCTGAAAGGTGCTTGTTTAATTTTTGTTTTAACTTCTTGATGATTTAGTAGGGGCCAGCATGAAATTTTTACTCCGACCAGTAATTTTCCACCCTGTATTTAAACTATTCTTTGTCTTTACCATTTTGTCCTTAGGCTTCCGCTTATGTCACTTTTTGTATAAATTGCCCACGTTCAAGTTTCCAAAAAACTTTGTGGGCTTTGTTGTTCATTATTGTAGCCTATGTATTGTTAAACCTGTAATTAATAACATGCAAATACAAAAGATTGGTGAACTGAACTGAAGTACAACTATGCATGCGGGCCTTAGACTAGAGGTCTGCACGGGCCGGGCTTCTAGAAGTAGGCCCGTGCAGACCTCTGCCTTAGACTACAAATACTAAAACAAAACATGGTCTTTGATATAAGCCTAACACCTTAGCACAGGGTTGCCACCAAGTCAATTTTTTTATCCTTGAAAGATACTTAAAAAAATCCTGAGAAATCCTTGAAAACAGTTATTCAGCATAGCGTATTATAACCGCGAAGGAATGTTACAAATTTTCAGGTTTCATACCAAAATATGTTATGCCAGCCTGATTTTCGAGAATCTAGTCAAAATTATGTGCAGACAAACGCATAAGAATCAGAATTTTCTTCCAATATATTTTAACGTTTTACTTTTAGGCCTGCTCACCATAACTACCACTTGCGGTAAATGTTAGGCCTATGCAGTCACCTATGTTTATTTTTACTAGTACCTGATGTTTTTTTATTGTCTACAATCTACATTGCTTTTTTTGTCTGAATTTAAAAAATGTATTATTTAATGTATTTTTTAAAGACAGTAGAAAATCCTAAGATTTTGCCCAAAATCCTGTTATCCTTGAGACACTCTAAAAATCCCGAGAAAAGGATAAAATCCTTGAAAGTGGCAACTCTGCCTTAGCGTGTTTATTTATTTATTTATTTAAAACGTCTATCTATCCTATTCACTATTCAGATAAAAAATTAATTTACAAAGGAGGACAACAGTAGGAAAATAAATCTAATTACATCGGCAGGCCTAGATGCAGACACAACAATGAACTGTACAGTTAAGTAGATATTTGAAATACCTATCAAGGCCCTGTTTGGCCGAAACAGTTTCGACGTTTTTGTGTATTTATGTTTATTTTTATTTGTGCCTTTCTTCTACGAGATCTGCTGTTGGGTTCCCTTTCCACACCCCTACTTAACTACAACTTAGTATTACAACAACAATGTATTAATAACACAATGATTTTGGTAACAAATTCAAAAAGCTGCTTGGAGATAACACTGGATAATGACGACATACCGTATATTATTTTATTTCCCTGACAATCACATACGACTAGTACTAGTACCAGTGTAGGCCTACTAGTAACATTGACTAATTTTCCAAACTTTCCAGATTGTTGGGCAATGGCCACTGCTGCAGGAAACGACGGCAGCAGTGCGCTAGGCTAGGCTAACCTACACGGCTCAAAGATTGTGATCTGGCGGGATTCTCCGCACAATGAATAGGCGGGAGAAGAATACTCGTACTGCTTCATTTGGAAAATCCTGGAATAATTTAGGCACTCTATATAGGCTACTTCAACAAAAATCTAAAACAATAGGCCTAACCAGTAGGCCTACAGATAAATCATGCACATTACAGTAGGGGCCTACCTAGCCTACAACATTTTCTTTTTAATCTGATTTTACTAAAATCTACATTCTTGAGGTCTCTAGGACTACTAGAGTTGTCATTTGTTATAGAAATAGTTTCCACTGACCAGGTTTGTGATGATAAAGCTGTAATCTGCAATCATTAGTCCAACTTGCTGTGCCTGTATGAGTACCTGAGGCAATTTATCGATTGAGCAATCTAGAACGATGTTCTTATCTCCCGAATCCCTGATCTTTTGCAGGATGGGACGTTGGTTTTCTGATGGATCTAGTTGCCGGACGGTCACCGTGCGACCTGTTACAGAAAGACCAACCATGGGTGACAGCGCGGGCCTAGGCTGCTCCGTGCAGAACCTAGGGCATACCTACTCCAACAATAGGAAATACATTAGGCCTAGGGAAAATAGCAGAATTATATTTTGTATAGAAAAAATTGTGATTTGAAACTTGCAAGGCCTATGTCAGTTTCTTACAGAATAAATTAGGCAGAGAGACAAAGTTTAAAAAATAATGTCAATAATGATGATTTGACAATTTCCAATGTCATGAATGCAAGTGTAGGCTAGGCCCTACATTTACTAATAGTGGAGTAAAGATTACTAACTATAGTGCAAAATGTGATACCAGCATAAAAATTTGCAATAATGTAGATTTTGTAATGAGAAATTTGAAAATAACTGGCTCCACGATGGGGTCTTACTATTTAACTAATAATTAATTAATTAATATTAATTGATTAATTATGTGACAAGAATTTCAAAGTAGCAATAAATTAGTCATGTTTGGTATTAATTAAGAGCATTTTTCACCTTTATAAAGAAAAAAAATACATTGAAAAAATATATTGAAATATACATAAGTTATAGTTGAAAATGTTGATTTTTCTGATTTTTTAGTTTTTGAACCAAAAGATCAACGTTAAAGTAAAATTTCTCCTTACCAATAATATCACAGTGTTCACAAAAGAGCTGGTAACTATAATTAATATATGATTTTTCAATTTTCAATAATAGTAATTACAATATATTTAACACAAATAACAATATGGCGTAAATATGTCTAACTATGGTATAAAATATGATACCAACTTAAAAATTTAGCAATCTTAAAGCTTTTGTAATGAGAAATTCGAAAATAACTGGCTCCAAGCTGAGTGTTTATTATTTAACTATTAATTGATTAATTAACATTAATTAGTTAATTTAGTCCTTAATTTTCAAAGTAAGACAAATTTGTAGTGTTTGGTATCAATTGAAAGCATTTTTTACCAACATTAAGAAAAAAAAATACATTGAAAAAATATATTGAAATATATACATGTTATAGTTAAATATGTTGATTTTGTGATTTTTTAGTTTTTGAACCAAAAGATCAACTTTAAAGTAAAATTTCTTCTAACCAATGATATCACAGTGTTCACAAAAGAACTGGTTACTATAATTATTGTATCATTTTTCAATTTTCAATAATAGTAATTACAATATATTTTACACAAATTAACAAATTTTCTTAAATTGAAAAGTTACAGAAACATGTTGTGTGACGTAGCAAAATGCATCATTTGACTTGTTTATATCAATCTTAAAGATTTTGTAATAAGAATTTCAAAAATCACTGGCTCCAGGTTGAGTTTTGAGTATTAAGCGTCAACATTCGCTATTATATAGTGGTATCTAGCACTATCATCACGCGGGGGATTGTTGCATGTGCCAAACGAATACTTTAATTTCGCTTCACCCAAAGAAAAATAGCTCTGGTGCTTGTTGGTTGTTAGTGCTTGTTGGTGACAAATACTTTCATTTGATACCAAAAATTACAAATTTATCTTCACTTTAATATTTTTGGACACAATTAAGTAATTAATTTAATTAATCAATTCATAGTTAAATATTCAAAACTCAGTCTGGAGCCAGTGATTTTCGAAATTCTTATAATAAAATCTTTAAGATTGATATCAACAAGTCAAATGATGCATTTTGCTACGTCACACCACAATAACGTGTTTCTGTAACTTTTCAATTAAGAAAATTTGTTAATTTGTTTAAAATCTATTGTAAATACTATTATTGAAAATTGATCACTTATTAATTATAGTTACCAGCTCTTTTGTTAGCACTGTGTTATCATTGGTTAGAAGAAATTTTACTTTAAAGTTGATCTTTTGGTTCAAAAACTAAAAATCACAAAATCAACATATTTAACTATAACATAAATATATATTTCAATATATTTCAATATATTTTTTAATTGTATTTTTTTCTTAATGTTGGTGACAATTGCTTTCATTTGATACCAAACGTGACAAATTTACCTTCAATTAAATATTTTTGGACACAATTAAGTAATTAATTTGATTAATCAATTCATAGTTAAATACTCAAAACTCAACCTGGAGCCAGTGATTTTCGAAATTCTTATTACAAAATCTTTAAGATTGATAACAACAAGTCAAATGATGCATTTTGCTACGTCACACAACATGTTTCTGTAACTTTTCAATTTAAGAAAATTTGTTAATTTGTGTAAAATATATTGTAATTACTATTATTGAAAATTGAAAAATGATACAATAATTATAGTAACCAGTTCTTTTGTGAACACTGTGATATCATAAATTTTACTTTAAAGTTGATCTTTTGGTTCAAAAACTAAAAAATCACAAAATCAACATATTTAACTATAACATGTATATATTTCAATATATTTTTTCAATGTATTTTTTTTCTTAATGTTGGTAAAAAATGCTTTCAATTGATACCAAACACTACAAATTTGTCTTCACTTTGAAAATTTAGGACTAAATTAACTAATTAATGTTAATTAATCAATTAATAGTTAAATAATAAATACTCAGCTTGGAGCCACTTATTTTCGAATTTCTCATTACAAAAGCTTTAAGATTGCTAAATTTTTAAGTTGGTATCATATTTTATACCATAGTTAGACATATTTACGCCATATTGTTATTTGTGTTAAATATATTGTAATTACTATTATTGAAAATTGAAAAATCATATATTAATTATAGTTACCAGCTCTTTTGTGAACACTGTGATATCATTGGTTAGGAGAAGTTTTACTTTAACGTTGATCTTTTGGTTCAAAAACTAAAAAATCAGAAAAATCAACATTCTTAACTATAACTTATGTATATTTCAATATATTTTTTCAATGTATATTTTTTCTATATTAAGGTAAAAAATTCTCTTAATTAATACCAAACATGACTAATTTATTGCCACTTTGAAACTCGTGTCACATAATTAACCAATTAATATTAATTAATTAATTAATAGTTAAATAATAAGACCCCATCGTGGAGCCAGTTATTTTCAAATTTCTCATTAAAAAATCTACATAATTGCAAATTTTTATGCTGGTATCACATTTTGCACTATAGTTGTGTTTTAGAAGACACCTTGATCCCACTATAAGTAAGAAATGGTTGAAATGGATTTCTTGTGAAACATATCACATTATAAAAACAAAACAGATTGCTGACTATAACATGGACTAAAGTCAGATTATAACCGGGACAACTTGCCAGAATGAGAGGCAAGTTGAAAGTTGAATAAAGAGCAAAATGGTTTTAGTTGGGAAGATCCTCAATAGACTGTATATTTGTAGAATTCTTGCAAGGTCATGGAGGAGCTTGGCAGAAGAGCGAGTAGGCTATGATCTTCTTATAGACATAAAAAGCATAATAGGCCTATTATGATAATGCACCAAGGAATGTGGTTTGAGAGTTAGAAATAAACAAAGAACTGATCTGACTGGGTTAAAAGTGTTACATACGTGTGAAAGTTGTATGAAAATGCAGTGGTTCCAAACAACATGAGGGTTAAGGCAGGGAAGTGTGTTGATACCATTACCATGGGTGACATCCACAACAAGGTAATATTATGAAGACGAGGGGTTAAATGCTCCGCGGCATGGTCAGCATGAGGAACTCCAGGGGTAGGTAGGTACCTGTACGGAGTACGGACGAGGCGAGTTGTAACTAGGAGACGCAGCCCTGGGGAGCTAAGAAACCATGACAGAAGTAAGAGTTTTAGCTACTACCTAGGAAGTGAATGGGAAAGGAGATAAAAACAGTATGCCAACAAAAGGCTAATAACTTCTACCAGCACGTGAAAGACCTGATGCAGTATAGGGAAATGTCCATACAGTGAAAGATAATACTGTACAAGACACACTTTAAAACAATCTTTACTTAAATAGCAGAAATCTGGACTATAGGATGATGAGATTCCCGAGGAGCAAAGTGGACAAGACAAGAAGGAAGAGAATCACATAAGAGGAGGATGCTGGGTGATGCTCATGCTGATGATCCGACAGGATGACAAGGACGCAGATGAGATGGTTTGGTCATGTGAAAGGAATGCCGACACTGCAGGCGGTGCATTTAAGTTTTGCTACAGTAGGCTATATTATTATTGTATAGGTCTAGGCCCTACTGTGGTAGTACCTGGGTCATTCTTGAAAAACTTGCCCAAACCCAGTCCCATCACTTTCACATTTTTTATTTCTTAAAATATTCATGCAAGTTTTAAATCCTTGATACGTAGCTTATTTTTGCTGCATTAATTCTGAACTCGAAAATCATATTCACATACACCTGTTTAAAAAATTAGTACCACAAATAAAAATAAACTTGTTCAAAAGTGTGATAAAAGCTGTGTCCTAGACAAGAATCTAAACTTTAGGTTTCATTTTGTACTAGAAATAGTTATTTAATAAAGGTATGCTTAATTTTAAGACATCAATATTACCTTAACCTATCTTTTAGGTACATTGAATGAAGTATCATTCCATTAATTTCATTGTTAGGACATATGTTATGTGTTTTCATCTACTTGTTACCTCACTCTTGTTACCAAGTTAGCATTTGAAAATTTCCGCCCTAAACAGAACCTCACAGTGCAAGCATGACAAGGCTGTGGTTTCCTGTCTAACAAGATGGCTGGTATGAATGCATCATGTTAATGAAGAAAATTATCATCTTTCTACTGTTAATTTGATGGGAGTATTTTAATTCAATCTCACTTTTGTTACCTAGATAATTGAGAGGCATCATGCAAGAAGGGGATAACTGCAATATTCTAGTTTTGAGCTACGGCGCAGGAAACCAAACCACTACGCATGCTAAAGTATGACCCACAGCATGCAATAGGCACTTGCGCTGCCATCTGTGGTGAGCCAGGAGAACTAATGTTTGCATACAGCTTACTACTAGATCGACAAACCTGCTAATGTGGTAAAAGGCAATTGTCCCCTTCTTGCATGATGCCACTCAATTTAAGGTAATGTTTTAGGTAGGTACATTATTTACTATAAATTACTTAACAGGGCAATCAATACCAGAACCCATTGATAATACTGACAAGGAAAACAAGCATGGCTGACATTAATAATGAATATTTTTATGTTAAAATCTCACTTTTGTTACCCTCACTCTTGTTACTAAAAAGTAACACGGGTGAGATTCTGAGTAACATAGGTGAGTATTTATATGAAATTTCAGTACATTAGGGTTGCCAAGACCACTTCGAAGAGATGAGTTTACATTTGATGTAGAATTTCAAGGCTTTTGTGTTAAAAAGGAAAATATATTTCTCACCTACGTTACTAAAACTCACCTTTGTTACCATATCTCACCTATGTTACCGCATATAATTTCAAGTTTCAGGAATAATTGGGATAAAAGTGACCATTGTTAAGCATGTATGCTGTTTGCCTAGTTAAAGTACTGTAATACATCTAGGCCTAATACAATCAATACAAACAATTTTTTTCTCAATAAAAAGTAAAAAAATGAGTTGAAAAATTGATCATTAGTAACAAAGGTGAGTAAAAACACATTTTTTGTGTAGCAAATACTTCTTGAATGAATCATTACATACATATTCTTAAACTATAGGCCTACTATCAACATTTTCTATAATTTATCTCTTCAAGAAAATCTAGGAACTGCTTGTCACAAAAAACATTGAACAAAAAAAATAACATAGGTGAGTTTTTTGTATGCTGTCCTACCTATCTTTTTTTCCCGTGCCATTTATATAAAAAATCTTACAAATCAATACCTACTGTTTATGTATCAACAGATGGTTTCTGCTTAACATCATGTAGTCGAGGCAGTCAACAAAGCAAAATTATATTTGAAAAAAATAAATTCCAAAAAGGCAAGTTTTTCAAGAATGACCCACCTATGTAGGTAAGTAGCCCAATCCACTTTTAGAACCAAATTTAATCCTGAATTACAGTAGGCCTAGACTAGACCTATTATCCAAATTGTAGGCTACCAACCATTGTTGCTGTACAACTTGACAAGTTCCGAGAGACGCACCAATCCAGCACTGTCCTCATAAAATAACGTGAATTTCTGCCACTGCCAGGCTCGGACCATTTCAGCAAGCATCTGCAAATAAAATAAATATTACAATGGAGGTAGGGCTACGGCTACCCTGCATGGACCTAAAACCCGTTAGTCCCGGTGTCCCCCCCCCCCCCCCCCCCCCCCCCCCCCCCCCCCCCCCAAAAAAAGGTAAAACTACAGTATAGGGTACCCCGCTTCGCGCGCAAATTTTTCAACGAATACTGCCACCCGCGTAACAACAAGTATCCCCAACCAACTTTTTACCGATGAAAAACACTGAAAAATACTGCACCTACAACACCTTTAACGTCGCTATTTTAAATATAAAGGAGTTTCAACGCCGTAGTTACTATCGCATTGTGTAAGTTAGCTGCAGTGGTGATGCGCGCGCACGTCGGTTTGAACCGGGGTACCTTATACTGTAGTATTACCAAAAAAACGCCTTAAAAGCAAACGTCTAGGCTTCTAGGTAAGGTGCTAACTACCTTCGTCTAGACCTAGACAAGGAGCATGTGGTAGCCCCTAGCCTAGCATGAGCCCCTTGGCATGGCCTAGGAAGGAGGACTAGGGGCTAGCCTAGGCTAGGCCCTAGCCCTAGCCCTAGGTCTAGGCCCTTCACCATCTCTACACTCTATAGGCTTAGGCTCTTTAGCTAAACTAGGCCCCTATGCCTATTGACCCAAAGGAATAATAAATAATAATAATAATAATAATAAATAATAATAATAATAATAATAATATAATAAAATAATAAAATAATATAAAATAATAATAATAAAAACCTAGTTAGGCCTAGGGGTACACAAGGCTCGGTCCTCCTAGGCCTAGGTTCTACATCCAAAGGCTCTAGCTAGGCCTAGGCCTAGGCTAGCCCCTAGGCCTAGGCCTACACGAAGCTTTGTTCTCCTAGGGACCTAGAGGAGTCTAGGGCCTAGCTAACTAGGCAAGAACGAGAAGGTGCTTGTCGTCGTTTACGACGCATTCCTTACCCATTCCACCAAAACCAAACGTCGGTTGCCTTGTTCAAATTACACTTTGAATACATTATTTCAACAACAAACAATAACAAACTGATTGACAGCAAAGCCTAGACCACGTGTGAAATAAATCGGATCGGATGGTAGCAGTCGACTCTGATATATCGATAGTCGAATTTCCACCATTACGACGACGAATCGAGTTCAAATCAGAGTCGGTAAAGAAGTTTGCCGTCAAATACAGTATTGCCATTTTACATTTAAAATCATATTATAAAAATATCAAACGCAATTTGGATGAGTGTAGCGAGCGAAGCGAAGATTCCATTTCACTACACTGGAGAAAAATTTCCGGAATGTTTTTTTTAAATTAATTAATTAATTTATTATTTTATTTTATTTTTTTGGCTGTTTGTTAACATGATTCCGTGATGAAATTTTGTGGAGGGCTTCGAAATCTCTGAACTTAGAACTGCCACGTTTTTGAGCGCAATCGAAAAATTATTTCTCATGAAAATCGCAATTTTACGATATTTTTCGATTTTTAAACTAGGAAAACGCGTAAGTCCCGTCGCGTGATGGATGAGCTTTTTTGTAAGTTTCAGTTGCATGGATCTCTTAACTTATCAAGGCTTTTGAACGCATTGTAGGTGATTGTTGTCAAGTTTCTATTTTTACTTTAATTATTGTTATTATAAACCAAAAAAACTTATACTAAAACCTTTATTTATATGGATTCTCACTAATTTTTTCAATTTTTCTTTCAAAAGCAGTACATCAGCATTACCTTAAGTCCATGTGAAATATGAACGTTCTAGCCCCACCGTTGGGCAAATCGGCCCATTTCACGAAAATATCGCGACTAAAAATCGAGAAAAATTTGTAAAAGGGACGTATTCATGAGAAATATTTCTTCGATTGTACCCAAAAACGGAACAAGTCTAATTTAGAGATTTTCGAAGGTTTCCCTCCAATTGTTGATTTAAGATGCATATATTGCCGTTTGCCACGGTAAGAGCGAACAGACAGAAAAAAAAAAACGAACAAATAACAAAGAAAAAAAACATTGGAGCTAATTTTCTTGAGGGGCATGAAATTGAAGTCTTCGCTTCGATCGCTACGCTCATCCAATAACACCTACATGCTTTATCCGATTGTAATGATTTTTTCACAGAACCTTAATTTTCGAGAAATTATTTCTTATGAAAATCGCAATTTTACGTTTTTTTCGATTTTTTAAATTTCTTCAACTTTTACCTACATGCATTATCCGATTTTAAAGATTTTTTTTAGCCAGAACCCTTTAATTTTATGAATTGAATATTCGTGGAAATTGAGCGCAATCAAAATTATTCTCATAATAATTGCAATTTTGAGATTTTTTGAGATTTTTTATTTCTTCGTCTTAAACACTTCCGAGTGTATTAATTTAGTCTCACAAACCTTAATTTTATGAATTAATATATTCGTGGGAAATTGAGCGTAATCGAATACATTATTCTGATGGAAATCGCAATTTACGCTTTTTTTTTTCCGTCTTAAACAATTCGCTCATCTAACAACCGCCTGAAAAGCGTTTTCGAAGCTTCCAGTTACAAAAATCGCAATTTGTTTTTTCGATTTTTTGTTCCTTTAAAAGTTTTTAAATAATGTTTTGAATTATATCGATGTGAAATTGAGGCAATCAAAAATATTCTCATAATAATGCAATTTGGGTTTTTTGAGATTTTTTTTTCTCGTCTAAACACCTAATGCTTTCCGGTGTATTAATTTTCTACAGAGAACCTTAATTATTAAAAATATTCGGTGAATTTGGGTAATCGAATAATATTTCGATGAAATCGCAATTTACGCTTTTCCGCCAAACAAATTTAAACGAGTATGTAATAGTAACCGTGAAGTCTGAGACGGTGGATTGTGCAGGATAGGTAGAAACAACGACTATACTACAAATACAAATGAGTAAGTAACAAAGTATAGACAAATAGTTACACCCACAAGAAACAGTCCACTAATTTACAGTTACTTGTGCACTAACATGCAGGCGTAACGCGGCGAAGAAGTCCCACATTAAAACAGTTGTTGTCGCTGCCGGGGCGGAGGGTTGGACACGATACGACGCCAGCATCGACAACACTTGGAGTCATTACATAACATTATAGAGCTTTTATAAACCTACACCACGAACAATATAACACAGGATTATCTCGTCCTTTTACGATGTTGTGTGCTGAGCTGAGCACTAAAGAACTTGTTTTGTAAAATGTTTGCCTACATACATCAATGCTTAGATATTCAAACGTCATGCACAGTAGCTTGGATAAGGCAGATTTGAATAGTTCGTAAGAAACTTCAATGCTGGTTTAGGAGGTCTAAGTGTTAATATTTCGTTGATTGATTTTTTGAAATCATTGGCAAACAGAAACTATAATAAGTCTCCTACTGAAAATCAGTTATATGAGGACTGAGTATATTTAATATTATCGTGTTTAAGCTCATCGTTTAAGATATGAATAATTTTAACATTGTTTTAGTGAGAGTTCTTGTATTTCTAGTTAGCTGTACTTCTATTAAGTCGGCAGGTACCATCTCTACACTACGATACGTTCATCTGAAATAGCCGAATGTAACATGTACCTATCTGGTGGAATGTACAGAGCAAGGATGCACAGGGAATATGACTGGAGTGTACAAGCAGGATGCACAGGTAAATGACTGAGTGTACAGAGCAAGGTATGACAGGGAATTTGATGGAGTGTACAAAGCAGTATTACAGGGATATGACTGGAGTGTACACACAGCAAGGATGCACAGGGAATGACTGAGTTGGGACACAAGCAAGGGATGACAGGAAAATGACTGAATGTATCAGGAGAAGGATGCACAGGGATAGATGAGTGTACAAAGCAGGATGCACAGGGATATGACTGGAGTGTACAATCAACGGAGGACGTCACGGACGTACGCAACGAGACACCTAAGGGGGATGACATAAGAGGAAGATTGTTATGCGAATCGCGAAAAGTGACATTCAAGTGACGTATATATCACAACACAGGTTTATATCGATTTCAAGGGAATTCAATTTGCAAAATTAATATGTCATTTAAATAAATAAAATTTTCATAAGAATTGAGAAATGTAAGTATTTTTATGTTATAACGATATAATAATATTAATATATAAATATAGTTCACACAAAAATCTATTTTTTAATGTTGGAAGTTTCCCCCAAAGGTCCCTTTTTGCGATTACCATCACTATGTATGAAGTGAGAACTGTGGAAGAAAACGCATAAGATAAGGATAAAGAAAGAGAGACTGGAATCAGAGGTAAGGTCTAGAACATTGTCTCTTTCAGGAATGAACGACTCCGCATGTACTCACTTCCTGCACACCCTCCTACACGCCAAGTCGGTGTACGCCAAGCAAGATAGAACAGACAGACAAACACTTAGGAGGGTCGTGTACGCCAAGCCAGATAGAACAGACAGACAAACACTTAATATCTTATGAGTGTATCAGCCATTGTAATTATTATTGTTTTAGTTAATGGCAAATTATTAGTACCCTAGGCCTAAAAACATTTTTTTTGTGGAATTATTAATACACCATAATGTTAGAATTAAAAATTTCACAAATATATTATAACTGATGACGATTTTGGCTCCGGCACGAGTGCATGGCTGTCCCAATCACTATCAAGCATTCACATTCTGGAGAAAGTAACACATTGATGCTAGGTTGGAGCATGACTGTCAGCCAATCAAGCATTCACATTCTGCAGAAAGAACACATTGATGCTAGGTTGGAGCATGACTGTTAGCCAATCAACGATTCACATTCTGCAGAAAGAACACATTGATGCTAGGTTGGAGACACAAAGCTAAAGAAGAAACATTAAAGAAATTAAAGATATGAAGAAAGGAAAATATGTTAAAATAAGAAGGAAGTAACGAGCAAAATTGTTCACATAAGGCCTACAACGAAAAGTTTCTGTTTCAAAATGTTATCTATGTTTTATACTCATTAAAATGTTTATCTAAATTTAGTATGTACCCCGGTAATTGAAGTTATTTAGAAAAAGTTAATGACGTTTTAAAAAAAAGATTTTATACAATGTTTAGAAAGGAATATAACTCTTACTGTCTTGATTAGTAACGGCATCAAATCAATGCACACTGTTTTTGATAAAGGTTTGTTTTGGGATAACTTCCGAAAAGAACTCATTGATGGAAAGGTTGAGATAGAGTTTTAAACCACGCGATACATTGTTAGGTGCCCTTCTTTCAAGCTTCCCACGCGATATATTGTTAGGTGCCCTTCTTTCAAGCTTCCCACGCGGTATATTGTTAGGTGCACTTCCTTCAAGCTTCAACAAGACTCGACATATTAATTACCCGGTTATAAAATGCAACTGCAAAATATAGGAGAGAGAATCACGTGACCTACCATAGCTTGTGGATCGCGTCTTCTTAGTTATCCCAGAAGGCAATCTTCCGCTTGTATATTGGTTTTGTGTTAGAGTTGTGAGAAGTACTGACCCGCTCGTCCACGGCGACTTTTCTCGACTTCCACACGAACTCACAGACGGCGATGACACAGGCCACGCCCATTCCTCCGAGGAGCACGACGAAGACTCCTCCCACATTGGCCAGGCCCAGCTCGTTGGCGGCAGAGCTACTCTTGGAGGTGTCGTCCTGCAAGACAAACCATCCTGTTGTCGGTGCAACTAATAGACGAACCAAATCGGATATTGAGGTTGAATTTCCGAGGGTTTGAATTGAACGCTGGCAATTCGAATTAGACCTAGACTGCACCTCCCTGACAATATCTCCTCCCCACTGCGAGACTCACCCGACAAGTGCCTCCCCCTCGCTTCTCCTTCCACCATCTCGTCTTCAGGATGTGCAGCTTCCCTTCCTCCTGTAGTTTCAGGACCGCGCCACTGATTGCCGTTCTGTAGGGCGAGTCTGTAACCAGAAGACCATTTGTACAGATAGACTGTCATGTCTAGGGAGCGGGTTTCAACCAATTGGAAGTGGATTACGTCGAAGAAAAGATTCAAGTAAATTCAAAGTACTAACTCACAGAAGAAGTGAGAATGGAATGAATACGATCACAAAATATGTTATTACCTTCTGACTTTTGGAAGTATCTGCACAAAATAATATAAGTTATATTCCATAAAAAGAGCTTATTGGCCGAGAACAATTCTAAAAAGTAAATTTAATTTTTTTAAATATATTGTTTACCTCTTTTTACATTCGTGTGCTTACCACAAATTCGATGAATGTTGTGTTGTAAAATTATACAATTTTTTTAAAAAATCAAAGATCACCAAATATTTTACGGTATCTAGGTGCCCGTTAGGGCGCCGCAGCCAAGCCGCGGTGCGCTACACACTCAAGCACCTTATACACCAAGCAGAGTTGGGGTGATTTCGAGGTGTTACCCAGCCGTCATGTAACGTGATGTGAACTTGAAAACTATCACAATCGAGGGGATTTAGGTACCTGACAACACATGCCAAATTTTATTGGGGTACGACCATTCCTTCTTGGTGAAAAAATGTCTTCAAACATGCTCAAAATCACTTTAAGGATGTTAGCTACTGCTAGCTACTGCTACTGCTAACATCTAATACGTCGGCCCCGCGATTCTGACCAGACGGGTGGGGCTACAATGTTCATATTTTACATGGACATTAAGGTTATAGAAATATAGTCTCTTTTAAAAAAAAAGTTGAAAAAGTTTGTTGGAAGGCTTCCAAATAAAGGTTTTAAAATAAGCCTTAAACACTTGGCATATAATCAACAAGTAACCATAGTTACTTGACACTTGTTGACGGTATAAGCAGAGTTAGGCGGGAAAGTGCGATACGTAAACAAATGGCGGACATTTAAAATTTTTCTTTCTTTGTGTGGAACGAGAAAAGGTGTCATTATACTCTCATAAAACAAATCAGAAACCGTCCCTGGCCTAGGCCCAGATGTAGAAAATTATTTATAATACAACAGTGTAGGTCTAAAGTTCCATTAGGCTATAGGACTAGATAATAAATACTTACACTACATGTTTGACAAGCCCTAGGCCTTTCTTAGCCAACCCTAGGCCAGCACAACCTTGTTTTGACACTTCCCGCACAAATAACTAGTTTTGATTACTACAAGCCTAATGCAGATAAACAATGGTATGATAGTCCTAGGCTATTCCAAAATTTACGGCAATAATAAGCTTTTTCTTTACTTTTAATAAACTCACGCAATCTCCTGTCACTTTTAATAAAATGTAAAACAAAAGATGGTGAAAATTTTCAATATTCTTCTGATTATCTGATGATTTACATGGCTGTGGGTCAAGGCCGTCTAGATATATCGCTTCCCGCGTGTGGGTGCAGTGAAAGAGGTGTAAAATTACTGTAGTTGTGCGTTTGTTGTTACATGGGAAAGTTTTAATAGGATGTGAGTTGCCTAGACTTAACCAGTCCTTATACCGTCGTTATACCATGGTTATACCACCTATACCCAGGATGTACATGAATCCGGGCCTAGATATTTTACATCCTATTGTTATTGCTAATACCATAAAATTAAATCAACTTTGATAAAAATATTATATTTTAACAAATAATTTTGTAAATGGAACTTGAAAAAGTAATAAGATCACACACATAACAAAAACTTGTAGAAATACAGCCAAACCTTACACACTCAAAAGGAATGAGATCTAAAAAAAGGGCCAAGCTCATCTACCCTTCCACATTTGCGCATTCTTAATTCATAAACGTACAGTGTCCCATAACAGCATCCTCGAAAAGCTTGGCAAAATAGAATTTGCATGTTTACGTTTAAATTAATTACAAAAAAAGAACTTGGATAAACTACTACGTTAAATTAATAATCGCAAATTCTATTTTGCCAAGCTTTTCGAGGATGCTGTTATGGGACACTGTACGTTTATGAATTAAGAATGCGCAAATGTGGAAGGGTAGATGAGCTTGGCCCTTTTTTAGATCTCATTCCTTTTGAGTGTGTAAGGTTTGGCTGTATTTCTACAAGTTTTTGTTATGTGTTATTTGTGTCGCCAAAAGCAAGGTGTGTGGGATCTACATGTCTACTGTCTAGGGTTGACTTAAGATCATTAGGTCAACCGTTTCCTCATTATTAGCCACTCTCTAGGCTAGGGTAACGTCTCTGGGCTAGGGAGAGTGTGGATGGGGCAAGCCAGTGCCTGACAAAACCAGCCACAGGCGGGCAGGTGGTGGCTGTGATTGATCTCCGAGAAGGCTGCCTGGACTTGATTACCCGACTCCACAGTTTAGTTCAGAAGAGATATGTTCTAGTCCGCCGACAAATGTAGTTCAAGAGTAAAGTGCGAAAATATGGTTCGGAAAGTCGAGGCTTTGACTTCTGCCACCGGAAATCCTGACTGAAGGGTTGTCCAAATATGAACGCATAAGAGATTCAGATCTCCAACAAAATATGCATAGACTTTCCCTTCAAATATGTTTATGTTTGTTGTTTAAAATAAAATAAATTGAATCGCCTCGGTTTGAGCCAACTTACTCGGTGGCATGGCGATCCCGTACCCCTTGGAGTCCAGCAGCCCGCCGACCTGCGTCAGCTGACAGTAACTTACTCGGTGGCATGGCGATCCCGTACCCCTTGGAGTCCAGCAGCCCGCCGACCTGCGTCAGCTGACAGTTGCGCTCGATGACGTACTCGATAGAGGTGGACTCCATGAGGAAGGCGTAGCTCCCCTTGCCCTTGACCACGCGGTCCACCCCCTCGGCGTTGGTGCTGGTGAAGACCGGGGGTCGAGCAGACTCCATGAAGGACCACATGCGCTGGTACGTGGAGAAGTTCGAGTCCTGGAACCACCAGGCAACATAAGTTCTACACGCGCTGGTACGTGGAGAAGTTCGAGTCCTGGAACCACCAGGCAACATAAGTTCTACATGCGCTGGTACGTGGAGAATTAATTATGTACAGTATTATATTGGATTGATTTCTGAGTTGCTTTCGGAATGTATAATTGACCTGAACAGTGAATTACAATAATAATACAAGTTATTTCCCCCCCCCCCTCCTCCCCAACTGAGCAGTGGGTCAATTCCTCAAAATTAAGGTGACCAGACGAACTGGTTTGACCGGTATAGTACCGTTTTCAGAACACTTGTACCGGTGTCCCGAGAGCCTCATTAAAATGACGTATTTGTACCGGTTTTCAATTTTGGAGGGGAAATGTCCCGGTATTCTGTCAACTGTACCGTGTGGAAGGATAATGTTTTAATTGAAAAAAAAAACTCTTTGATAAATACTAACAGTAATAACATTGAAATAGCTCTTCCATTTCCAAGAAGATAATTCATTTTCTCTAGGGGTGTGCTAGTATTATTCAATGATTGGTGGAGGTGCCGGGTCGCGCTCGAGTGTGAAAACGTTAATATCGTTATCTATTCTTGGCGTCACCTTACCAACCATGATATCCATAATACTATAGAACCTGAGTCTTTTTTATACAAATTTGTGTTCTTTTTAAAAGTTCTGAACTTTTTTTACCACAATTAATTAAAATGTCACCATAATGTTTGTATCAACATTTCATGTAAAACCACTTACTACTGAAATATAGCTCTTTAACATTTGGGCTTGATCATTAAAATGATCTAGAGAGAGATTACATTTTTTAATCAATCAGATGTTACTCTCTCACTTTTGGAGCCAATATAAAGACATATCCATAAATAAAACTAGGAAGCTTTGCAAACGCTTTTTCAGGCTCGTTGTTGGATGAGCGTAAACGAAAAAAGCGTAAAATTGCGATTTTCATGAGAAATAATTTGTCGATTGCGCTCAAATTTCACACGAATATATTAATTCATAAAATTAAGGTACTGTGAAAAATTCATTACAATCGGTAAAAGCATGTAGGTGTTATAAAACGAAGAAATGTTTGAAAAATCGAAAAATTGCGATTTTTATGAGAAATAATTTTTCGATTACGCTCAAATTTAGCACGAATAAAATATGAATTCATACAATTAAGGTTCTGTGAAAAAATCATTACAATCGAATAAAGCAATATGTAGTTTAAGTCGAAGATCTTTTTTTTAAATCGAAAAGGTCGCAAAATTGCGATTTTAATGAGAAATAATTTTTCGATTGCGCTCAAAACGTGGCACTACTAAGTTCACAGATTTCGAAGGCCTCCAGAAAATTTCATCGAAATTGGAGGTTCGGTTTAGCCGGAATCGTGATAACAGGCACACAAAAATACAAACAGAATACAAACAGAAAAAAAAACATTTCGGGTTTTTTTCTCCAGTGTAGTAGAATGGAATCTTCGCTTCGCTCATCCATTTAATTTATTTAAACAAAGAGGAAGTACTCGGACTCGACTCGAAACAAAATCAGGACTTGAACACCCCTAATTTTCTCAATCATTATTTGCATTGATTTTGTTTATAGATAATGAAAAATGAAAATGTATTAATCATGCAACTATATTTGATAATAACGTAGGCCTACCTACTCTAATTATTTCGTTGTAAAGTCAAAATGTATTAAAAGTTAAATCATGCATTTTAAACAAATTCAATGCATTTTCAATTATCTTTATTATTAATATTAGGCCTAATACAATCCAGAAATTAAAAAAATCCATCCCGATGGGGCTTCGAACCCGACGCTCCCACTTTACAGGTGGACGCCTTAGCCAACTAGACCATCGAGACGGTAACTATTTAACTTTTGTTTTGTCGTAACATTATAGAACTTGAATTATTATTAATTATAACTTCATTAGCATGATGCCCTCATTAATACATACAATACAATTATTTTCTGCCGAGTACGTGTAATTTATTTTGTACTATCATTTTTAAACCACTAAAGATTTTATGATTACAAAAATGTACACATTAAAAACATTTTTAATTCATATTTCCGTGTCAGAAAGCTGTTTTCTGGGCATTTGACCAAAATATATCTTGAAAAATTCTGCCTCCAGCGGCTGGGGCTCTGCCCCAGACCCCGAAATGATCCAGAGAGTACAAAATACATCATATTCTTGTCCCGGTTTGTAACTTTCAAAATATGGTCACCTTACTCAAAATATAACTTTTAAAAAACAGTAAATGCTCGCGAGTTGCAGTGTGGTGTTCAGCGGTAAACAGCGCGGCGCAGCTTCCTGCGGTCGGTAATGCAGTCTCTCAGTTGAGTGGTGAGTGCTGCGCTCTAGCAGCCATGTTCTGAACCTTCTCTGACAAGTGGGTCGACGTAGTGAACGCACGTGGTTTCCATGTGGTGTGCATGGTAGCGAATTTGAACTTGATTCTGTTTAGTTTACATACACGTTTAATCGTAAATCACAATTGAAGAACAAACTTGCAATGTCAACAGGAACAAGTGTTGTTATTATACGGTTGCCCTACTTATGGAACAGAAACAAATTGTGAAAAACATTGAACATGTTGAGTCACAATAAACTTGAATTGAATCAAAACAAAAGATTTGATTAGATGAACGCGCTTGGTTGTGTCAATCTAATTGCTGGACGAGGGTCCGGGATCAGTCCTCGGTCCGGCCAGTGAGGGATTGCATTTACTTATTTATTTAATTAATTATTTGTGGCCATGTCACAAGACAAATGTCCGACAAGTGTAATTCACCAAACTATTACATTACAATAAAATAAAATAAAGCAACAATACAATGCAATACAAAAATGTAAGTAACATAAAAGAAATTTAAAAATTACACAAACATAAAGTAGTAGTAGTAGTAGTAGTAGTATAGTATAGTAGTAGTAGTAGTAAGTAGTAGTAGTAGTAGTAGTAGTAGTAGTAGCGTTGAGTGACTAATGGGGTAGTAGTATATCTTTAACACATAACAAAAACTTGTAGAAATACAGCCAAACCTTACACACTCAAAAGAAATGAGATCTAAAAAAAGGGCCAAGCTCATCTACCCTTTCCACATAAACGTACAGTGTCCCATAACAGCATCCTCGAAAAGCTTGGCAAAATAGAATTTGCGATTATTAATTTAACGTAATAATTTTATCAAGTTCTTTTTTCTAATTAATTTAAACGTAATAACATGCAAATTCTATTTTGCCAAGCTTTTCGAGGAGGCTGTTAGGGGACACTGTAAGTTGATGTGAAAGGGTAGATGAGCTTGGCCCTTTTTTTAGATCTCATTTCTTTGAGTGTGTAAGGTTGGCTGTATTTCTACAAGTTTTTGTTATGTGTGTGATCTCATTACTATTTTTCAAGTTCCATTACAAAATTTTGCTAAAATATAATATTTTTATCAAAGTGATTTAAATCTATGGTATTAGCAGTAACAATATAGGATGTAAATATCTAGACCCGGATTCATGTACATCCTGGTATAGGTGGTATAACCATGTGTATAACGACGGTATAAGGACTGGACCCAATTCTTGAGTTCGTGGGAGAAGAGTTGAAAACGCAATTTGAAAACGAAGTCGTTTTCGTTTCGAAGGAATTGGTATTCTTGAACGGTATCGTGGAAAACGTCATGGGTTGTGAGTTGAAAGCATTGATATAAACCCTATAGTAGGCTAGATTAGCAGTCTCCTATACCTCCGCACAGGCGCGAGCGTAGCAAATTGAAGACTCAACCGGCCATTTCAAGATGGCGATTTGGTGTTTTAATTTATGTTTTTTTTAATGCAATAAAGTATTTTTACTGGATTTTTTGGATATGGTTTTAGCTTGTGCAGCATGGTATTAAAAAAAAAGAAACAATACGAATTTGATTGCATAAGGGAATTTACTAATCATTGGTGTTAAAGGCTAGTATGCTTACCTGTCAACCTGGCGGCAATCTTGAGAACTTATTTGGCCACAAATCGCTCCCATTTGATTAACATGTAAACTGTCATTTTAAGATGGCTTCTAATTGTACCGGAAGTGGACCCCCGACTGCTGGTCATGGTTGAAAAGAGTATCACGAAATCCAAACACTTTAAAAAGATTTGCGTATAGCAAAGAGCTCGAAAAAGTTCTATATTTATTCTAGATGGCAGTCCCTTCAAAAAACGCCGGCCAATCGAAAGACAAGTTGTATGAAATGATTTGATTGTTGCAATTTTTGTAAAACAAACAGTTGAGCAAGTTCATAATGTTGTGCTGGCATAGGGTTGGTAGCTTGTCAAACATGTAATGTAAGTATGAATTTTACTAGTCCTATAGCCAAATGGAACTTTAGACCTACACTTTGCATTATAAATAATTTTCCCACATCTGGGCCTAGCCAGGGACGGTTTCTGATTTTTTTTATGAGAGTATAATGACACCTTTTCTCGTTCCACACAAAGAAGAAAAATTTTAAATGTCCGCTATTTTTTACGTATCGCACTTTCCCCGCCTAACTCTGCTTATACCGTCAACAAGTGTCAAGTTACTATGGTTACTTTTTGATTGTATGCAAGTGTTTAAGGCTTTTTTTAAAAACCTTTATTTGGAAGCCTTCCAACAAACTTTTCAACTTTTTTTTTCAAAAGAGACTATCATTCTATAACCTTAATGTCCATGTAAAATATGAACATTGTAGTCCCACCCGTCTGGTCAGAATCGCGGGCCGACGTATTAGATGTGAGCAGTAGTAGGCAGTAGTAGGCAGTAGTAGGCAGTAGTAGGCAGTAGCTAACACCCTTTAAAGTGATTTTGAGCATGTTTCAAGCCATTTTTTCACCAAGAAGGAATAATCGTACCCAATAAAATTTGGCATGTGTTGTCAGGTACCTAAATCCCCTCGATTGTGATAGTTTTCAAGTTCAAAATCACGTTACATGACGGCTGGGTAACACCCCCGAAATCACCCCAACTCTGCTTGGTGTATAAGGTGCTTGAGGGGGTGTAGCGCACCGGGCTTGGCTGCGGCGCCCTAACGGGCACCTAGTTTTACCCATGGTTTGCTATTTTACAAAATTGTACAAAGACAATGGTCAATAGGACATAGTCTACAAATTATTACAACATCCGCCCACATGGTCACAAACAAAAAAATTACAAAATAGACAAGTCAGAAATGAACTATAACCAAATTTTACATTTACATTTTTTACCCAAAAACACTGGAAAATGAACATACCTAAAATTAGTCTAGTATTCCAATTAGGCCTAGATGGTGAAAACAAAAAATTACTCATGGATAGCACAATTTGATATTTTACATATTATATATAAGTTATAAAAAAAAATAATAAGGTCAGTAATATAAAATATCCTTTATTATAAATCCTAAGGCTTTTTATTTAAAACCTATCCTAAAAAATCAGTCTAGAACATCCCAGAAGGTAATACTTTCAGTTTTTTTTAGGAACTATTTTATGTGATGTAATACATGCACAACTCTCTCCTGAACCTTTCTACTTACAGTTTCTAGCATCCAATGGTAGCCTGTTAAATATGCGAATGCCTTTAATGAAAATTGATTGTTTGCCATACTCACTGCATACCCTTTTTAATAAAAATATCTGCCTTATTTCTCAATGTATATTTTGAACTTCAGAATTTGGTTGCAATTTCCTGCACAGATATTCAGGAGCTTTAAATGCATGGATAAATTCTATGAAAGAAACATAGGGTATTTAACACAATTCTTTCTTTTATTGTTAACCAACCCAAAGCTTCGCACATTTTACGTACTGATGTTCTCCTATTTAAAAATCCTCATTGCCCTATTTTGGATTTTTTGCATTGCCTGGGTGTATGATTGTGCGTGAGTGTGTAAAGATGTGCGTGCAATGAAGTTGATTATGTTATTTCTTTGAATTATAGTAAATAGCAGTTTTGGGCACTTTGATAGCTAAGATTATTCGCGCCTCCCAAGATAAAACAATTTCTTAAGTGTGAGTTACCACCATGTATACATCTTTCCAAGGGGAGGAAGTAAGGGGGGACGCGGGGGGAAAGTTGATTTCGACGTGATGAATGTTACTTACTATTGTGGAAGTAAGTCAAGTCCCAAAAGAGGCTTTTTCAATGGCAAAATAGTTACGCGTTGTACACCAGTGGCGTATCCAGGAATGTAAAAATGGGGGATCGACATGCCAAACAGGGATTAAACAAACACACACAACAAACAAACACGTTTTAGAGTAATGCAATATCAGAGTTAGGTTGCTCCCCCCTCATATTTTCTACGAATTACATATTATATTTATTTTTATTTTTATAAAATATATTATTATTGGATGAGCGTAGCGAGCGAAGCGAGTGAAGCGAAGACTTCAATTTCACTGACCCCCCCAAAAAATTTAGCTCGGGTGTTTTTTTTTTTTTTTTTTTTGTTTGTTTTTCCGTCTGTTTGTTCGCTCTCTACCGGGCAAACGGCATATGCAATCTTGATGAAAATTTGACAGGACCTTCGAAATCCCTGAAATTAGACTTGTCACGTTTTTGGGTACAATCGAAGAAATATTTCTCATGAATATCGTACTTTTACGATTTTTTTCGATTTTTTTCGCGATATTTTCGTGACATTTGGGCCAATTCTGACCAAACGGGTTAGGCTACAACGTTCATATTATACATGGACATTAGGGTAATGGTGATGTTAGTACATTTTTAAAGAAAAAGTTAAAAAAGTTAGCCAAAATCTATGGAAATAAAGCTTTTATTATAAGTTTTTTGATTTTTTGTACGATATTTTCGTGCCGTTTGGGGCCCAATTTTGAACAAACGGGTGGGGCCACAACGTTCATATTATACCCTGAATATTAAGGTTATGGTGATGTAGTACCTTTTGAAAGAAAAAGTTGAAAAAGTTAGCCAGAATCCATAGAAATAAAGCTTTTAATATAAGTTTTTTACGGTAAAAATACCAATTGACAAGAAACAATAAAAAACTTGACAACAATCACTACAATGCGTAGGCAACAAAACAAAGCACTTGAAAAAGTAAAGATATCCCACGCAAACTAAAAACTTTAAATAGCTCATCCATCAACGCGGCGGGACTTTAGCGTTTTCCTAGTATTATGGTTACATACATAGGGAATGGGGGGGTTTCAACCCCATAACCCCCCCTCCCCTTGGATACGCCACTGGTTGTGTACATCAATACGGTCCGGATGGAAGATGAAACAGTATGAATTCGTGTGGCCTGGTGGGCACACGGTAGCAGTGATTCTAGAGGCGAGTCAAGAACTCTAGTATTATTATTGGATGAGCGAAGCGAAGACTTCAATTTCACTGACCCCCCAAAAAATTTAGCTCAGGTGTTTTTTTTTTTTTGTTTGTTTGTTTGTTTGTTTGTTTTTTTTTTTTTTCCGTCTGTTTGTTCGCTCTCTACCGGGCAAACGGCATATGCGATCTTGATGAAAATTTGACACGACCTTCGTTTTCTCTGAACTTAGACTTGCTACATTTTTGGGTACAATCGAATAAATATTTCTCATGAATATCGTACTTTTACGATTTTTTCGATTTTTAGTGCGATATTTTCGTGACATTTGGGCCGATTTTGACCAAACGGGTGGGGCTACAACGTTCATATTTCACATGGACATTAAGGTAATGGTGATGTATTGCTTTCTGAAAGAAAAAGTTGAAAAATTTTGCCAGAATCTATAGAAATAAAGCTTTTAATATAAGTTTTTTTTTTGTGCGATATTTTCGTGCCATTTGGGCCAATTCTGACCAAACGGGTGGGGCTACAACGTTCATATTATACATGGACATTAAGGTTATGGTGATGTAGTACCTTTTGAAAGAAAAAGTTGAAAAAGTTAAAAACTTTAAAAAGCTCATCCATCAACGCGGCGGGACTTTAGCGTTTTCCTAGTTTATTTACTTTCTTCCATCAACAAAACACAAGGAGACATTAGTTACTGAGGTCCACCATACAACGTAAAGTAGGCCATGTCTCTGAAAGTATCTGAAAGATGCCCGTCAGGGGTGTCCAGTAGGAGCCTCCCATGCAGCAGTTGCATAGGTGGCCAGGCCGGTACTTCAGTCACAACAATATGATAACTTTGTCGCTACCAACGGAAATAATTGGATGAGCGTAGCGAGCGAAGCGAGTGAAGCGAAGACTTCAATTTCACCGACCCCCCCAAAAATTTAGCTCGGGTGTTTTTTTGTTTTTTTTTGTTTGTATTTCTGTCTGTTTATTCGCTCTCTACCGGGCAAACGGCATATGTGATCTTGATGAAAATTTGACAGGACCTTCGAAATCTCTGAACTTAGACTTTCTACGTTTTTGGGTACAATCGAAGAAATATTTCTCATAAATATCGTACTTTTACGATTTTTTGTGCGATATTTTCATGCCATTTGGGCCAATTCTGACCAAACGGGAGGGGATACAACGTTCATATATACATGACAATAAAGTTATGGTGATGTAGTACATTTTGAAAGAAAAAATTGAAAAAGTAAGCCAGAATCTACAGAAATAAAGCTTTTAATATAAGTTTTTTGATTTTTTGTGCGATATTTTCGTGCCATTTGGGCCAATTCTGACCAAACGGGTGGGGCTACAACGTTCATTGAGCGAGCGTAGCGAGCGTCTCCACTTGACTCTATGGCTCGAATGCTGTTTTTGTTTTTCTGTTACTCTTCTCAGGTCGCACCGTTTCTCTGATCGACCGAAATTTTGCACACATGTAATACCACCTAGCGGGTTGCTGTATATTTTTGAACAAAATCCGATATGCAAAATAACCTTTAAAACAAAGTTTTTTAAAAAATTTTTCCCCGTAAATTTATAGTAACAATACTAAACATGATATCCCGTTTACATTTATAAAAACAACTTTGTAAAACACAAAATTGAATCTTGAGGATAGTGTTGATGATGATTGATCCCCCAAAGGGGGGGACCCTTGCCCTGAACCCCGTACGTGGTGGGGCGGGCTGAGGGGCGAAAACCCGGGTTCTGAGCCCCCCTGGGGGGCGGCGCACCCGGGGTTTCAAAACTGGTTGGTCGCCCCCCGACCCTGGGGGGGAAAACCTCACTGGGTCCCCATCTCAAGCACAGTTGACGTCTGAAACCCCATAAAGCGTCCGGTATAACCCAACATCCCCCCCTGAAGATGGGCTGGCCAAAACGATTTAAATAGGGTTTTTATAGAGGGGGGCTTGATTGCCGGGAAGGCCCCTTTTCGTTTGAGGCTAAACAAAATCCCGAAAATTTGCCGTTGGTCAGGGCCGCCAATTATAAACCGTCATAGAGCGGGCTTGAGTCCCCCCCAGGTGCCCCCCTTGCGCCACCAATGGGGTGCTAAAACTCCCTGCTTCCCTTTCAGGGGCCCCCAATGGTTCAATTTGTTTCCCCCAAAAAATGGGGGCCCGGTTAGCCGCTCTAAAAACCTCTTTTCCTTCCTTGGGGCGGGAGAGGGCTCTTTCCCGTGCAAATGCTAAATGCGGGTTGCTACTAGAAAAACCTGTGGGGAAAAACTTTTTTGTCAGGGGGATCACCAAAGATAGGCCAAGGGCTTTAAGCGGGTTTCTTAAAGCTTTTTTTGCACCCTTTTAAGTCCCCGGTTTTTGCTATATGCCCTTTACCCCCCCAAAAGATTTTAAAAGGGGGCCTTACACTACACTCTGGGCACTCAACAAATATTTAGTTTAAATTACATCGCCCTTATTTTTTGTTTCCAGTCGCCCCACTCAGAAACAAAACTGATTTTCAGTGGAGGCCCTTTTATTAGAGTGTGTTACAAAACGTTTCCTACAAACCCTTGGGGTTAAAATAAAACTTCCCAAAACCAAAAAAAAAAACCGAAATTTGGGTAATATTTCCCCCTTTGAAGTCTGAGACGGGGGGGATTTTCAGGAAAAAGGTAAAAAAACCCGACTATACAAAAATAAAAAATGATTAAGTAAAAAAGTATGGGAAAAATAGTTACCCCCACAAAAAACCCTCCCACAAATTTCCCCCTTTTATTGGGAAAACCCCATGCGGGCGAAAACCGCGGCGAAAAAGTCCCCCCTTTAAAAAACAGTTGTTGTCGCTCCCGGGGGCGGGGGGGTTTTGGACACTTTACAAAGCCACATCGAAAAAACCATTTGGGAGTATTACATAACTTTATAGAGCTTTTATAAACCTACCCCACGAAAAAATATAAACAGGTTTATCTCGCCCTTTTACGATGTTGTTTTCGGCTGAGCACAAAAACTTTTTTTTGAAAAATGTTTCCCTACATACATCAATGTTTAGATTTTAAAACGTCATGCCCGTAGCTTGGAAAAGGCAGTAAATTGAATAGTTCGTAAAAAAACCTTAAATGCGGGTTTTAAAGGAAAGGTCTAAGTGTTAATTTTCGTTGATTGATTTTTTAAAACCCCATTGGCAAACAAAAAACTATAATAATTCCCTCCTACTAAAAATCATTTTAATGGGGGACTGGGGTATTTTTAATTTTACCCGGTTTTAAGCTCACCCTTTTTAAGAAAATGAAAAATTTTTAACATTGTTTTAGTGGATTTCCTTGTATTTCTGGGTTTACCCGTTTTTCTTTTAAAGTGGGCAGGTCCCCACTTTTACACTACGATAGGGTTCCCATCAAAAATACCCGAATGTCCCTTTCCCCTTATGGGGTTTTGGAAAGACAGAGAAAGGGATGTCGGGGAATATGGCTGGATGTCCCAAAGAAAGGTTTCAGGGGGGAATATGACTGGAGTGTACAGACAAGGTTTCACGGGGAAATTTTTATTTGGGGTGTCAAAAAAGGGTGCACAGGGAATATGGGGGGAAAGTGTAAAAACCCCAAGGATTCACGGGGGGAAAGGGAATGGGTGTACAAAGAAAAGGATGCACGGAAATTTTAAAACTGGAATTTACGGGGGAAAGGTATGCACGGGGGAATAAAATTGGGTGTACAAAGAAAAGGATGCACGGGGAAAAATTTTGGACGGGGATTGTCCCAATCCCGGGGGACGCTCAGGGGACGTACGCAACGAACACCAAAGGGGGATGAATAGAGGAAGATTTTTAGGCGAATCGCGAAAAAGTGCCCTTTTAAAAAGTGACGATACCCAAAACCCCCAACCAGGTTTATAGGGAATTTCGGGGAAATTTCAATTTTGAAAAATTAATATGTCATTTAAATAAATAAAAATTATCCATAAAAATTGAGAAATGAAATTATTTTTTTTTTAAAAACAAATTTTTAAAAATATTAATATAAAAAATATAATTTTCACCCCCAAAAAAAAAATCTATTTTTTAATGTTGGAATTTCCCCCAAAGGCCCTTTTTTTGCGATTACCATCATATGTATGAATTTAGAACTGTGGAAAAAAACGCATAAGATAAGGTAAAGAAAGAAAAAGATTTGGAAATCAAAAGGAAAAGGTTTTTAAGAACATTGTCTTTTTTAAAAGGAAAAATAAACCCGACCCCCGCATGGTACTCATTTCCCCTGCACCCCCTTTCCCACCCCCAAGTCGGTGTACCCCAAAGCAAGATAAAACAGACAAAAAAAACCCTTTAAAGGAGGGTCGGGGACCCCCAAGCCAGATAAAAACAACCGACAAACACTTAATATCTTTTTATGAAATCAGCCATTGTAATTATTATTGTTTTATTTAAAATGGCAAATTATTAGTACCCTGGGCCCTAAAAACATTTTTTTTGGGGGGGGGGAATTTTATTAATACCCCAATTTAATTAAAAAAATTTTCAAAAAATATATTATAACGATGCCCGATTTTGGCCCCGGCCCCCCCCCGAGTGCATGGCGGGTCCCAACCCAATATAAAGCTTTCACATTCTGGAAAAAAGTGGGCACTTTGGGGATGCTGGGTTGGACATGACTGTCAGCCAATAAACCCCTTAAAACCTTCTGGGAGAAAAGTAACACATTGATGCTAAGGTTGGAGCATGCCCCTGTTATACCCCCAAAAAACCTTAAACATTCGGGAAAAAGTAACACATTGATGCTGGGTTGGGGGCCTGACTGTCAGCCAATCAAGCATTCACTTCGGGGCAGAAAAAACCCACATTGATGCTGGGTTTGGGGAAAAAAATGACTGCCCCATTAAATCAGCTTTTCACATTCGCAGAAAGAAACAAAAATTGATCTAGGTTGGGCATGACGTTAGCCAATCAAGCTTTCAAAATTCTGCAGAAAAACACTTGATGCTGGTTTGGGAGCAGGACGTTCCCCAAATAAACCGATTCCATTTTTGCAGAAAAAACAAAATTATGCTGGGTTTTGGGGGAAAAAAAAGCTAAAGAAGAAACATTAAAGAAATTAAAGATATGAAAAAAGGGAAAAAATATGTTAAAAAAAGGGAAGGAAGAAACCCCAGCAAAATTGTTCACATAAGGCCTACAACGAAAAGTTTCTTTTTCAAAATTTTTATCTTGTTTTTTACTCTTTTAAAATGTTTATCTAAATTTAGTATGTACCCCGGTAATTAAAAGTTATTTAAAAAAAAGTTAATGCTTTTTTAAAAAAAAGTTTTTAACAATGTTTAAAAAGGAATATAACCCTCTTACGGGGTCTTGATTAGTAACGGCACCCAAATAAATTTGCACACTTTTTTTGAAAAAGGTTTTTTTTGGGAAAACCCCTTCCCGAAAAAAAACTCATTGATGGAAAGGGAGATGGGTTTTTAAACCCCACCCCAAAACCCATTTTTAGGGGGCCCTTCTTTCAAGCTTCCCACGGGGATATATTTTTAGGTGCCCTTCTTTAAAGCTTCCCAGGGCGATATTTGTTAGGGGGCCCTTCTTTAAAGCTTCCCACCCCGGTATTTTTTTAAAGGTTTGCACTTCCTTAAAGTTTCCCAACAAGATAAACATTTTAATTCCCCCGGTTAAAAAACCCAACTGAAAAAATATGGAGAGAGAATCACGGGACCTCCATAGCTTGGGGGATCGCGTTTTCTTATTTATCCCAGAAGGGAAACCCCTTTCCGTTTGAAATTTTGGGTTTTTTTTGTGTTAGAGTTGTGAGAAGTATGACCCGCTCGTCCACGGGGGATTTTTCTGGGGGGGGGATTTCCCACACGAACTCCCCGGACGGGGGATGCCCACGGGCCCAAAGGCCCAACCCCTCCGGGAGCCGACGAAGATCCTCCCCCTTTGGGCCGGGCCCCAGCTCGTTGGGGGCCCAGGGGCTACTCTTGGAGGGTCTTCCTGAAAGAAAAACCATCCTGTTTACCTAAAACCGGGGATCAAACCATGAAACGGGCCCACGCCCATTCCCCAAACCCCCTCCGCCCACTTTGCCGGGCCCCCAGCTCTTTGGGGCGGCAGACCCTACCTCTTGGGGTGTCGTCCTGCAAAAAAAACCACCTGTTGTACCTACACCGAGGATCAAAAACAGACACGCCACGCCCATTCCTCCAAGATTTCCCCCCAACTTTGGCCAGGCCCAGCTCGTTGGCGGGCAGAGCCCCTTTTGGGAAGGGTCGTCCTGCAAAAAAAAAACCCATCCTGTTGAACCTAAAACAAAAGGATCTAACAGGGCCCCAGGCCACCCCCCAAAATTCCTCCAAGACTCCCCCCACATTGGCCACCCCCAAAGCTCTTTTGGCGGCAGAGTACTCTTGGAGTTTTTGGTTCCTGCAAGCCAAACCATCCTTTTTTTCCCTTTACACGAGGATTAACATAAACACGGGCCAAACCCCCATTGACCTCCAAGACTCCGCCCACATTGGCCAGGCCCAGCTCGTTGGCTACCAGAGCTACCCCTTGGAGGTGTCGTCCTGCAGAAAAAAACCATCCTTTGGGGTTGCAACTAAAAAGGCAAACCCAAATGGGATATTGGGGTTTGGGAATTTCCGGGGGTTTTTGAATTAAAAGCGGGAAATTTTCGAATTAGACCTAAAAACTGCACCTCCCTGCAAAAATCTCCTCCCCCTGCGAGACTCCCCCGAAAAAGTGCCCCCCCCTTTTCCGCTTCTCCTTCCCCCAAATTCGTTTTCAGGATGTGAGTTTCCCCTTTCCCCTGTAGTTTCAGGCCCCGCGCCACTGTTTGCCGTTCTGTAGGGCGAGTCTGTAACCAGAAGGGACCTTTTGGGTCCCGATAGACTGTCATGTTGGGGAGGGGGTTTTAAACCCAATTGGAATTTGGGAAGGGTCGAAAAAAAGATTCAAGAAAATTCAAAGTACTAACTCACAGAAAAAGGGAAGGGAAATTTAATACGATCACAAAATAGGGTTTATTACCTTTCCCGACTTTTGGAAGTACCCTGCAAAAAAAAATTAAGTTATTTCCAAAAAAAAGAGCTTTTTGGCCGAGAAAAAATTCTAAAAAAGTAAATTTAATTTTTTTAAAAAAATTTTGTTTACCTCTTTTTACATTTGTGTGTTTAACCACAAATTCAAATAAAGTTGTTTTTGGAAAAATTTATAAAATTTTTTTTAAAAAAAATCAAAGTTTTCCCACCCAAATTTTTAGGGGTATTTTAGGTCCCCGGGTTAGGCCCCCGGGCACCCAAAAGCCGGGGGTGCGCAAACACACTAAAGGGCCCCCCTTATACACCAAGCAGAGTTTTTTTTTAAATTTCAAAGGTTTTACCCAGCCGTCATGAAAGTGATGTAAACTTAAAAAAACATCACAATCAGGGGATTTAGGTACCTGACAACCATCCCAAAATTTTTTTGGGGCCCGCCTTTCCTTTTTGGGAAAAAAAATGTCTTAAAACATCCCTCAAAATCACTTTAAGGATGTTAGCTACTGCTAGCACTGCTACTGCAAACATCTAATAGGGTCGGCCCCCCCCCCCGATTCTGACCAGACGGGTTGGGGGCTAAAATGTTCATTTTTTCCTTTGGACATTAAGGTTAAGAAATTAGTCCCCTTTTAAAAAAAAAAGTTAAAAAAAGTTTTTTGGGAAAGGCTTCCAAATAAAGGTTTTAAAAATAACCCTTTAAAACATTTGGGCCATATAATAAACCCAAGTAACCATATTTACTTGCCCACTTTTTGGACGGTATAAGCAGATTTGGGGGGAAAAAGTGCGATACAAAAAACAAATGGCGGACTTTTTAAATTTTTTCTTTTTTTGTGTGGAACGGGGGAAAAGGGTTTGTCATTATACTCCATAAAAAAATCAAAAACCCGGGTTCCCCCCCCCCCTGGCCTGGGCCCCGATGTAGAAATTTTTTTATAATACAACAGTTTTGGGGTCTAAATTTTCCTTTATATGGGACTAGAAAAATAAAAAACTTAAATTTACATGTTTGACAAGCCCTAGGCCTTTCTTACCAACCCTGGCCCCGGGCAAAACCCTTGTTTTGACACCCCCCCGCACAAATAACTAGTTTTATTACTAAAAAGCCAAATTTAAAGATAAAAAATTTGGTATGGATAGTCCTAGGTATTCCAAAATTTAGGGGGAAAATAATAAGTTTTTTTCTTTACTTTTAAAAAAATCCGCAATCTCCTGTCATTTTTTTTTTTTTTTTTTTTAAATAAAAATTTTAAAACAAAAGAGGGTGAAATTTTCAATATTCTTCTGATTATCTGATGATTTAAAAGGGTGTGGGTAAAGGGCCGCCCTTGATTATCGTTTCCCTCGGTGGGTGCAGGGGAAATAGGTGAAAAAATTACTTAGTGGGGCTTTTGGGTTTTTCCCCGGGGGAAATTTTTAATAGGTTTAAATTTGCCTAGACTTAACCAGCCCTTTTTACCGTCTTTTATCCCATGGTTTATACCCCCTTTTACCCAGGAGGTAAAATGAACCCGGGGGCCTAGATTTTTTAAACACCCCTATTTTTTATTGCTAATCCCAAAAAAAAATTAAATCAATTTTTGATAAAAATAAATTTTTTTTAAACAAATAATTTTGAAAATGGAACTTGAAAAATAAAAAGATCACAAACATAAAAAAAAATTTGGTAGAAATACACCCAAAAATTTAAACACACTCAAAAAATGAATCAAAAAAAAAAGGGCCAAGCTCTCCCCCCTTTCCCAAAATTGCGCTTTCCCTTAAATTCATAAACGTACATTTGCCCCATAACAGCACCCTCGAAAAGCTTGGAAAAATAAAATTTTGGGCATTTTCCCTTTAAAATTAATTAAAAAAAAAAGAACTTGGATAAACTACAAACTTTAAAATTTAATAACCCGAAAATTCTTTTTTCCAACCCTTCCCGGATGCTTTTTAAGGGGGACCCCTTTTACGTTTATGAATTAAAATGCGCAAATTTTAAAAAAGGGGGTTAGATGAGTTTGGGCCCCTTTTTTTTAATCTCTTTCCTTTTGAGTGTGTAAGGTTTGGCTGTTTCTCCCAAGTTTTTGTTATGTGTTATTTGTGTCCCAAAAGAAAGGGTGTGTGGGATCCACATGTCACTGTCTGGGGTTGATTTTAAGACCTTAGGTAAACCTTTTCCCCTCATTATTAGCCACTCTCTAGGCTGGGGTAACTTTCCTCTGGGCTGGGGGAGAGTGTGGATGGGGCAAACCCAGTGCCTGACAAAACCAGCCACCCCAGGGGGGTTTGGTGGCGTGATTGATCCCGAAAAAAGGCTGCCGGGATTTGGGTTTACCCGACTCCACAGTTTTAGTTAAAGAAGATTATCTCAGTCCGCCACAAATGTAGTTCAAGAGAAAAGGCCGGGGAAAATAGGGTTTTCGGAAAGTCAAAGGTTTTTGACTTCTGCCCCCGGGAAAAAATCCTGACTAAAAAAGGGTTGCCCAAAAACCCCGCATAAAGATTCAGATCCCCAACAAAATATCCCATAAAAACTTTCCCTTAAAAATATGTTTATTTTGGTTTTTAAAAAAATAAAATAAATTGAATCGCCTCGGTTTTGGGGCCCAAAATTACTGGGTGGCATGGCGATCCCGTACCCCTTGGGAGTCCCGAAAACCCCCGCCGACCCTGCGTCAGTGGACATTTAATTTACTGGGTTGGCATGGCAAATCCCGTCCCCCTTGGAGCCCCCAGAAAAAAACCCCCCCGCCGACCTGCGTCAGCGGAAAGTAACTTACCCCGGTGGCTGGCACCCGTCCCCCTTGGAGTCCAGCCCCCCCCGGGACCTGCGTAAGCTGCCCAGTCCCTTACTCGGGGGCAGGGCGACCCCTTCCCCCCTTTGGGGGTCCAGCACCCCGGGCCGACCTGCTCAGTACAGTAACTTATCGGTGGCATGGCGTCCCCGACCCCTGGAGCCCAGCAGCCCGCCCCTGATCTAAAGCTGACGTAACTTACCCCGGGGGCCCCATGGCAAATCCCGTCCCCCTTGGAGTCACCCAGCCCCCCGACCTCCCGTCACTGACATTTGCGCTGGGAGGGACGTACTCGTAGGGTGGCCCTCCATGAGGAAGGGGGGTAGCCCCCCCTTCCCCCCTTGGGGCCCACGCCCCCACCCCCTGGGCTTTTGGTGTTTGGTGAAGCCCGGGGGGCCCGAGCAGACTCCATGAAGGCCCACATGGGGCTGGTACGTGGAGAAGTTCGAGTCCGGGAACCCCCAGGCCCCATAAGTTCTACACGCGCTGGTACGTGGGGGAAGTTGAGTCCTGGCCACCAGGAAAACAAAATTTTAAACATGCGCGGGTTTAACGTGGAAAGTTCGGTCCGGGAACCCAACCCAGCCAACATAAGTTTAAAACGCGGGGTCCCGTGGAGAAGTTCGAGCCTGGAACCACCGGGCAACTTTAATTTCCCCTACAACAAAGTTCTACATGCGCTGGTACTTTGGAGGGGTTCGAGCCCGGGAACCCCACCAGGCAAAAAAAATAAGTTCTACATGCGCTGGAAAGTGGAAAGTTGGGTCCTGGAACCACCAGGAAACCCTAAGTTTACATCCCGTGGTAGTGGAGAAGTTCGAGCCCCGGGAAAACCACCACCCCAACAAAAATTTTCCAAAACCCCGCGGGTTTTACGTGGAGAATTTTTGAGCCCGGGAAAACCCCCAGGAAAACATAAGTTCTACTTTCGCGGGTTACGTGGAGAAGTTGGAGTCCGGAAAACCCCAAACCAGGAAAAATAAGTTCTAATGCGCTGGTACGGGGAGAATTTCAAAGTCCGGGGAACCACCGGGGCCAACATAAGTTCTCCCATCCCGCTGGTACTTGAGAAGTTTCGAGTCCTGGAACCCAGCCAACATAAGTTCTAAAACGCGCGGGTTTACGTGGAAAAGTTCGAGTCCGGGGAACCCAATCAGCCAACATAAGTTCTACACGCGCTGGTCGGGGAAAAAAGTTTCAAAGCCCTTTGGAACCACCAGGCAAAAAAAAGTTCTACACGCGCTGGTACGTGGAAAAGTTCAAGTCCTGGAACCACCAGGAAAAACAAAATTCTACATGCGCTGGAAATTTTTGGAAAATTTAATTTGTACAGTATTATTTTGGTTTGATTTCTCAGTTGCTTTAGGAATGTAAAAATTGCCCTGAACAGTGATTTAACAATAATAAAAACAATTAATTTTCCCCCCCCCCCCCCCCCCCAAACTGAGCAGGGGTCAATTCCAAAAAATTTAAGGTGCCCAAGACGAATGGTTTGCCCGGGTTAGTACCTTTTTTAAAGAACACTTGAACGGTCCCCCCCGGGAGAGCCCAAATTAAAAAATGAGGGTTTTTTGGCCCCGGTTTTAAATTTGGGAGGAAAAATTGGTTTTTTTTTGGTTTTTGTCAACTGTCCCGGGGGAAAGGGAAAATTTTTTATTGGAAAAAAAACACCCCTTTTTTAAATACAAAAAGGGAAATAACATTAAAATAGCTCTTCCACACCCAAAAGAAATTTTTTTCTCTAGGGGTGTCCCAATTTTATTAATGTTTTTGGGTGGAGGTGCCGGCCCCGCGTTTTGGGAGTTTTGGAAAACGTTAATATCGTTATCTATTTTGGGGGGGGCCCCTTTACCAACCATGATTTCCATAACCCCTAACCTCATTTCTTTTGATACAAATTTTGGGGGTTCTTTTTGGAACTTCTAAATTTTTTTTTGCAAAATTTAAATTAAAATGTCCCAAAAATTTTTGTTACCCAACATTTCATGTAAAACCACTTACTACTGAAATAAAAGCTTTTTAAACTTTTTTGGCTTGATCATTAAAATGATTTAGAGAGAGATTTTTTTTTTAAATTTAAATTAGATGTTACTCTCCCCCATTTTTTGGACCCAAATAAAAAGACACCCAAAAATAAAATAGGAGTTTTGAAAAACGCTTTTTCAGGCTCGTTTTTGGGGAAGAGTTTAAAGGGAAACAAAAGCGAAAAAATTTGCGTTTTTCATGAGGTTAATTTGCCGCATTACGCTCAAATGAAACACAAATATTTTAAATTTTAAAAAAATTACGGTTCTGTAAAAAATATTAAAATCGGATAAAGCATGTGGGGTGTTATATGCCGAAAAAATTTAAAAATAGAAAAAATCAAAAAATTCCCGTTTTTTTTATGAAAAAATTTTTTCGATTATGCCCCAAAAATTTCACAAGAATACAAAAATTCTTTAAGAAAAAGGGTTTTTGTGAAAAATCATTACAATCGGAAAAAAGCATTTAGGTGTTAAAAAAGTCAAGAAATTTTTTTTTTTAAAATCGAAAAAAAAAATCGAAAAATTCGATTTTCATGAAAAAAATTTTCGATTGTGCTAAAAAATGTGGCGTTCAAAAGTTAGAGATTTCGAAGGTTTCCCAAAAATTTCACGAAATTGGAGGTTCGGTTTGGGCCGGGAAAATCGTAAATAACAAGGCACAAAAAAATCCCAAAACAGAAAAAAAGGAAAAAAAAAAAATTCCCGGATTTTTTTTCTCCGGTGTGTATAATCGAATTTTTTCGCTTCGTATCCATTTAATTTTAAACAAACTGAAAAAAAATAATATAAGTCAAAGTAAAAAAAGTAATAGTGTAATTAAAAAAGAAAAAAGTACTGGGACTCGACTCGAAAAAAAAAATCGGGATTTTGAACCCCCCTAATTTTCTCATTTTCATATTTGCATTGATTTTGTTTATAGAAAATAAAAAATCAAAAAGGGTATTAATCATGCAACTAAAATTTCGTTTTGTTTAAATTTCCTGGGCCCTACCAAACAAATTATTTCGTTGTAAAGGAAAAATGTTTTTAAAAGTTAAATCATGCAATTTATAAAAATTTCAATGCATTTTCAATATCTTTATTATTAATTTTTGGGCCTAATACAATCCAGAAATTAAAAAATCCATCCCGATGGGGCTTCGAACCCGGGCCCCCACTTTCCAGGTGGACCGCCTTAGCCAACAAGGACCATCGAGACGGTAACTTTTTAACTTTTTTTTTGGGGCCCGTAACTTATAGAAAATTGAATTATTATTTTAAAATAAAATTCATTTGTATGAGCCCCCCATTTAAAACATACCAAACAATTCCTTTTTTTGGGCCGGGGTACTTGTAATTTATTTTTTACTTCATTTTTTAAACCACTAGATAAAGATTTTTTTACTACAAAAATGTCACATTAAAAACCCCTTTTTAATTCATTTTTTCGTGTCCCCCAAAAAACTGATTTTTTGGGCATTTTACCAAAATATATCTTTAAAAAAAAACTACCTCCAAAACGGGTTTTAGCTCTGCCCCAGGGCCCCGAAAAAGAACCCTAAAAGTACAAAAAAACATTTATATTCTTGTCCCCGGGTTTTTAAATTTCAAAAAAAATGGTCACCTTACTAAAAAAAAAACTTTTTTAAAAAAAAAGTAAATGCCCCGGGGAGTTTCAGTTTGGTGGTTTTGCCCGGGAAACAGCGCGGGGCAGCTTCCTGCGGTCGGGAAAGCAGTCCCCCTCAGTTTTAGGGGTTTAGTGCTGCGCTCCCAGCAGCCATGTTCTGAACCTTCTTGGGCAAGTGGGGGCCCACGTAGTGAACGCACGTTGGGTTTCCCTGTGGTGTGCATTGGGATCGAATTTGAACTTGATTCTGTTTAGTTTAGTAAAAATACACGGGTTTAAACGTAAATCACAAAATTTAAGAAAAAAACTTGCAATTCAACAGGGAAAAAGTGTTGTAATTATACGGTTGCCCCTTTCTTTTGGAACAGAAACAAAATTTGAAAAACATTGAACATGTTTTAGTCCCCTAAACTTGAAATTGGGAAACAAAAACCAAAAGATTTGATTGTAACGCGCTTGGGGTTTTGTCGGTCTAATTTTGGACCCAGGGTCCGGATAGTCCTCGGTTTTTGGGCCCCGTGAGGGGGTTTCAAATTTTCTTATTTTTTAATTTTAATTTTGTGGCCCTGTCAAAGGGCCCAAAAGTCCCACAAGTGCAAATTTAACCCAAAATATTACATTACCCAAAAAATAAAAAAAAGCAAAAATACAATGCAATACAACAAATGTAAGTAAAAATAAAAGAAATTTAAAAATTACACCCCAAAAAAAATGAAGTAAATAGTTAGTTAAATAGTAGTAGTAGTATAGTAGTAGTAGTAAATAAATAGTAGTAAATAATTTGTAGTAGTAGTAGTAGTAGTAGTAGAGTAGTAGTCAGTAGTATTTGTTAGTATAAATAAATAGTAGTAGCGTTGAGTACTAATGGGGTAGTAGTATATCTTTAACACTAACAAAAACTTGGGAAAAACAGCCCAAAACCCTTTCACACTAAAAGAAATGAGATCTAAAAAAAAGGGGCCCAAGGGTCAAACTACCCTTTCCCCATTTAAAAGTACAGTGTCCCATTTAAAAGATCCTCGAAAAGCTTGGGGAAAATAGAATTTGCGATTTTTAATTTAACGTAATAAATTTATCCCAAGTTCTTTTTTCTTTAATTAATTTTTAAAAGTAAAAAAATGCAAATTCTATTTTGCCCAAAATTTTCGAGGATGCTGTTATGGGACACTGTACTTTTTTTGGAAGGGTAGATGAGCTTGGGCCCTTTTTTTTTGATCTCATTTCTTTTTTTAGTGTTAAGGGTTTTCGTATTTCTACAAAATTTTTGTTTTGTGTGTTAAACTCATTTTCTTTTTTTCAATTCCATTACAAAAATTTTTTGCTAAAATTTTAATATTTTTATCAAAATTGAAATTTTTTAAACTTTTGGTATTGCAGGGAACAAAATAGGATGTTTAAAAATCTGAAACCCCGGGTTCATTTACATCCTGGGTTTTAGGTGGTATAACCATGGTATAACGACGGTATAGGCCCGGACCCCCAAATTTTTGAGTTCGTGGGGGAAGGGTTGAAAAGGGAATTTGAAAACGAAATCGTTTTCGGTTTTTGAAAAGGGAAATTTTTTTTTCTTGGGCCCGGGATCGTGGAAAAAATATGGGTTGTGGTTGAAAGCATTGAATAAAAACCCCATAGTAGGCTAGATTAGCTCTCCTAAAACCTCCGCACAGGCGCGAGCGTAGCAAATTTAAGACTCAACCGGCCCCAAATTTTTTAAATGGCGAAATTTTGGGGTTTTAATTTAGCTTTTTTTTAAGGGAATAAAGTAATTTTTTCTGGATTGTTTTGGGTAAAGGGTTTTTGCTTGTGCCCGCCTGGTATTAAACAAAAAGGGAAACAATACGAAAATTTATTTTCATAAAGGGAAATTTTTTTAAACTTTTGGGGTTAAAGGGGTAGTATGCTTTTCCTGTCAAACCTTTGGGGGCAATCTTGAGAACATTTGGCCCCCAAATCGCTCCCATTTTGGAAATTAAAAATGTAAAAATGTCATTTTAAAAATGGCTTTAATTGTACCGGAAGTGGGCCACCGGGCTGCTTGTCATGGGGTTTAAAAGAGTATCCCGAAATCCAAAAAACTTTAAAAAAATTTGCGTATAGCAAAGAGCTCGAAAAAATTCTAATTTTAACCAGATGGCAGGGGCCCTTTATAAAAAGCCGGGGCCCAAACGAAAAGACAAGTTTATGAAATGATTTGATTGTTGGCCCAAAAATTTAAAAAAAACAGTTGAAACAAGTTCATAATGTTTTGCTGGCATAGGGGTTTGGATAGGGTTGTCAAACATGGGAATGTAAGTATGAATTTTTTTCTTTTCCTATGCCAAATGGGAATTTTGACCCCACACTTTTTCATTATAAATAATTTTTTTTTTTTCCCCCTCCCGGGCCCCAGGGCCCGGGGCGGGTTTTTGATTTGTTTATGAGAGTATAAAGACACCCCTTTTTTTTTTTTTTTCGTTTCCACACAAAGAAAAAAAAAATTTTTTAAAAGCCCCCTAAATTTTTTTTGTATCGCACCCTTTCCCCCCAACTTGCTTATACCGTCCCCAAAAAGTTTCAAGGTTTTCATGTTACTTGTTTATTGTATGCCCCAAATGTTTAAGGCTTATTTTAAAAAACCCTTTTTTTGGGGAAACCTTCCAACAAACTTTTCAAATTTTTTTTTCAAAAGGACTATCATTCTATAAACCTTTAATTTTTCCATGTAAAATAGGGAACCCTTGTTTGCCCCCCCCGTCTGGTCAAAATCGCGGGGGCCCACGTATTAGATGTGAGCATTTTGTAGGCAGTTTGTAGGGGAGTAGTAGGCAGTAGTAGGGAGTAGCAACATCCTAAAGTGATTTTTTAAGGGATTTTCAAGCCAAATTTTTTTACCCCAAAAAGGAATAATCGTACCCCCCTAAAATTTGGCATGTGTTGTCAAAAGGTACCTAAATCCCCTCGATTGGGGATAGTTTTCAAGTTTCCCAAACACGTTACCTTACGGCTGGGGAACACCCGAAAACACCCCAAATCTGCTTGGTGTTAAGGGGCTTGAGGGGTGTTTGCGCAAACCGGGGGCTTGGGTGCGGCGCCCAAAAAGGGCCCCCTAGATTTTGCCCTGGTTTGGGTAAATTTTTCAAAAAAAGTACAAAGACAAGGGGCAATAGGACATAGTCTACAAATTATTAAAACATCCGGGCCCCCATGGTCACAAAAAAAAAAAATTACCACATAGACAAGTCAGAAAGAACTAAAAACCCCAAATTTTTCCCTTTTCATATTTTAAACCAAAAAACCCGGTAAAAGGGAACCCTAAACCCAAAATTAAATCTGTATTTTCCCAAATTTGGCCTAGATGGGTGAAAACAAAAAAATTTCTCATGGAAAGCACAATTTGATATTTTTCATATTAAAATATAAGTTATAAAAAAAAAAAATAAGGTCAGTAATATAAAATATCCTTTTTTATAAAAACCCCAAGGCTATTTTTTTAAAAAAACCCATCCTAAAAAATCAGTCTTGAACTCCCAGAAAAGGGAATACTTTTAGTTTTTTTTAGGAAAATATTTTATGTGATTTTAATACATGCACAACTCTCTCCTGAAACCCTTTTTACTTTTCAGTTTTTTAGCATCCAATGGTTTGCTTTTAAATATGCGAAAGCCTTTAAGAAAATTGATTGTTTTTCCATACTCCCCTGCATACCCCTTTTTAAAAAAAAATATCTGCCTTATTTCCAAGGTATATTTTTTTTTAACTTCAGGAAATTTTGGGTTGGGAATTTTTCCCGAAAAAGATATTCGGGGCTTTTTAAAGCAGGAAAATTCTAGGAAAGAAACATGGGTATTTAAAAACAATTCTTTCTTTTATTGTTTTAAACCCAACCCCCAAAACTTCGCACATTTTTAAAGTACGAATTTTCCCCCTTTAAAAATCCCATTGCCCTATTTTGGGTTTTTTTTCATTGCCTGGGGGGTATGATTGTGGGGTGAGTGTGTAAAAGGGTGTGCGTGCAATTTAAGTTGATTATGTTTTTCTTTGAATTATAGTAAATAGCAGTTTTGGGGCACTTTGATAGCCAAGATTATTGCGCCTCCCAAGGGAAAAAAACAATTTCTTTAAGTGTGAGTTACCAAAACCCTGTATAAAATCTTTCCCAAAGGGGGGGAAAGTAAGGGGGGACGGGGGGGGGAAATTGAAATTTTGACCCCCGATGGGAAAGTTTCTTTTCTATTGTTGGGAAATAAGTCAAGTCCAAAAGGGCTTATTTTAAAAGGCAAAATGGTTAAAGGTTTTACACCATTTTGGGGAACCAAGGGAAAGTAAAAATGGGGGATCGGAAAATGCCAAAAAGGGATTTTAAAAAAAACACACACAACAAAAAAAAGTTTTAGAGTAAAAGCAATTCAGAGTTAGGGGTTTCTCCCCCCCTCATATTTTCCCAAAGAAATTACATATATTTAAATTTTTAAAATTTTTAAAAAAAATATTATTTTTGGATGAGCGTAGCGAGCGAAAACGAGTGAAACGAAGACTTCAATTTTACTGAACCCCCCCCAAAAAATTTTTTCTGGGGTTTTTTTTTTTTTTTTTTGGGTTTGTTTTGTTTTCCGTCTGGGTTTTTTTCCCCTCCCCCTTTCCGGGGAAACGGCCCTATCGAAACTTTATGAAAAATTTTACAGGACCTTCGAAATCCTGAAATTAGACCCTTTTCACGTTTTTGGGGACAATCGGAAAAAAAATATTTCTCATGAATATCGTACTTTTACGATTTTTTTCCCCCCCCTTTTTTTGCGATTTTTTCCCTGACATTTTTGGGGGCCCAATTCTGACCAAACGGGTTAGGCTAAAAAACGTTATTTTTATTTAAAGGCATTTTGGGTAATGGTGATGTTTTACATTTTTAAAAAAAAAAGTTAAAAAAATTAGCCAAAAACTATGGAAAAAAAAAGCTTTTTTTTATAAAATTTTTTTATTTTTTTTAAAAATATTTTTTGTGCCCCTTTGGGCCAAATCTGGAAAAAACGGGGGGGGCCCCCCCAAAGTTCATTTATACCCTGAATATTAAGGTTATGGTGATGTAGTACCTTTTGAAAGGGGAAAAAATTGAAAAAGTTAGCCAGAATCCTAGAAAAAAAAGCTTTTAATATAAGTTTTTTTACCCGGGAAAAATACCCAATTTTACAAGAAAAAATAAAAAACTTTTACAACAATCCCCCACAATGCGTGGGAACAAAACAAAGCACTTTAAAAAGTAAAGATAAACCCCGCCCAAACTAAAAACTTTAAATAGCTCATCCCCTCAACGGGCGGGACTTTAGCGTTTTCCTAGGATTATGGTTACATAAAATAGGGGGAAAGGGGGGGGTTTTCCCAACCCCCCTAACCCCCCCCTCCCCTTGGATAAAGCCACTGGGGGTTGTGTACATTTAAAAACGGTCCGGATGGAAGAAAGAAACCCTTATGGAAAATTTGTGTGGCCTGGGGGGAAAACGGTTGGGAGTGATTTTAGAAGGGGGGGTCAAAAAAAAACTCTAGTATTATTATTGGAAAGAGCGAAGCGAAAACTTCAATTTTCCCGACCCCCCAAAAAAAATTTAGCCTCCCGGGGTTTTATTTTTTTGGTTTGGGTTTTTTTGTTTTTTTTTGTTTTTTTTTTGGGTTTTTTCCCTCTTTTTTTGTTCCCCCTTTTAACCCGGGGAAAAAAGGCATAAAGCGATTTGATGAAAATTTGACACACCCTTTGGGGTTTTCTGAAAATTAGACTTTTCTACATTTTGGGGTAAAAAATTTGAATAAATATTTCTCATGGAATATCTTAAATTTTACGAATTTTTTTTGATTTTTTTTGGCGATATTTTTTGTGACATTTGGGGCCATTTTGACCAACGGGGGGGCTACAACGGTTTATATTTTACGATGGACATTTAAGGTAATGGGGATTTTAATTTCTTTCTGAAAGAAAAAGTTGAAAAATTTTGCCAGAATCTATAGAAATAGCCTAAAGCTTTTAATATAATTTTTTTTTTTTGTGCGATATTTTCCGGGGCAATTTTTTGGGGCCCCTTCTGACCAAAAGGGTTGGGCACAACGTTCATATTATACATGGACATTAAAATTAAAGGGATGTAGTACCTTTTTTAAGAAAAAAATTTTAAAAAGTTAAAAAAATTTTAAAAACCCATCCATCAACGGGGGGCGGGGCTTTAGCGTTTTTCCCAGTTTTAAATTTTCTTTCCCTTTCCCTTAAAAAAAAAACACAAGGAGACCCTTAAATGCTGAGGTCCACCCTACAACGTAAAGTAGGCCATTCTCTGAAAGTAAACTGAAAGATTGCCCCCTTAGGGTTGTCCCGAGGAGCCTCCATGCAAACATTTGCAAAGGGTGGCCCGGCCGGTAACCTCAGTTTACAACAATTGATAAAATTTTTCGCTAACCCAAAGGAAATAATTGGGTGAAACGTAGCGAAACGAAGCGAGTGAAAACGAAAACTTCAATTTCACCGACCCCCCCAAAAAAATTTGCTCGGGGGGTTTTTTTTTTTTTTTTTTTTTTGGGGGGGGGGGTTTTTGTCTGTTTTTTTGCTCTCTTTCCGGGGAAACGGCAATGCCCACTTGATGAAAATTTGACAGGGCCTTCGAAAAACTCTTTAACTTAGAATTTCTACTTTTTTGGGGGTTTAAAAAAAAAAAAATGAAGAAATATTTTTTCATAAAATTTTCGACTTTTTCGATTTTTTGGGGGTATTTTCGTGCCATTTGGGGCCCAATTTTGACCAAAAGGGAGGGGTAAAAACGGGCATTTTTATACATGAACAATTTAAATTTTGGTGATGTAGTACATTTTTTTAAAGAAAAATTTTGAAAAAATAAGCCAGAATCCTTTCAGAAATAAAGCTTTAAAAATAAGTTTTTTGATTTTTTGTGCGGATAATTTTTTGGGGGGGGCCCTTTGGGCCCCAAATTTTGAAACCAAAAGGGGGGGGTACAACGTTCATTGGGGGAGCGAGCGAGCGTCTTTCCCCTTGACTCTTTTGGGTCGAATGTCCGTTTTTGTTTTTTTTTTGTTACTGCTTCAAAACAGGTCGCACCGTTTTTTCTGAAACGACCTGAAATTTTGCACACATGTAAATACCACCTAGGCGGGTTGGCCCGGTTTTAGTTTTTGAACAAAATCCGTATTGGGCCCTAAAAAAAAAAAAATAAATAAAAAAATAAAAAAAAAAAAAATGTACCCACGTTATGGGAAATTTTTCAGGGTCCCAAAAAGTACAAAAAATTCTCTCCTATTTCCAAATTTTCAGCTAAATTTGGTCAAAACCTTAAAGACTTATTGCAACATAATTCGAAAAAAGATGTTTTAAAAAATTTAAAGGGGGCAGTGAAGATACAAAAAATACACTTTGAAGGCCTGACGTTTAATTAGTACAATGCAAAATGTTGGGGAAAAGTAAAAAGGGACAAATAAAGCCCCTTAATTTCCGGAGGCCTTAAAACGTGTGGGGGGCCTTATGGGAATGTTTGTCTCGGGTCATGTTGCACTAACCCCCGGGGCTCGCTCAACAAAGCGTCCAACTGACGTTTTCCGGGATTAACATGGACTTATGGTTATGGTAATTTGTACCTTTTGAAAAAAAAAAGTTGAAAAAATTTGCCAGAACCATAGAAAAAATGCTTTTAAAACACGTTTCTTACGATAAATAATACCGGGGTTGAAAAGAAACAATGAACTTGACAACAATCACCTACAATGCGTAGGCAACAAAAAAAAGCATTGTTAAAAAAAATACAGATTTTCTTACGCAAACTAAAACTGAAAAAAAACTCATCCAAAAACGCGTTGGGCCCTTTTGGGGGTTTTTTTTAGTAATAATATTTTGTAAAATCATCGATCAAACACATGAGGTTTTAACTAGGGATAAACCCCCCACTCACCCTGAAGAACGCCGCGGGAGAGGGCCCCCCCCCAGCGCCCCCCTACTTGATCTTGGTCCCCGCTTGGCGAGATCCTCCGGGCCCACTCAATGGGCGATTTCCCTTCTACCCCCCCCCTCCCCTCCCCTCCCCCCCCCCAAACCCCCCACCACCCTGAAGAAAGCCGCGGGAGAGCCCCCCCCCCAGCGCCCCTTTCTTGATCTTGGTCTGCTTGGGGAGATCCCGGCCGACTCAATGGGCGAGTCCTTCTACCCCTCCCCTCCCCTCCCCTCCCCTCACTCCCCTGAAAAACGCCGCGGGAGGGGCCCCCCCCACGCTCCGTACTTGATCTTGGTCTGCTTGGGGAAAATCCTGGCCGTTTAATGGGGGAGTCCATTTAAACCCCCCCCCCCTCCCTCCCCTCACCCCACCCTGAAGAACGCCCCCCCCGGTAGAGCCCCCGCCCAGCGCCCCCTACTTGATCTTGGTCTGCTTGGCGAGATCCTCAGCCGACTCAATGGGCGAAATCCATTCTAAACCCCCCCCCTCCCCTCCCTCATCAAACCCGAAGGGAACCCCGGTAGGGGCCCCGCCCAGCCCCCGTAAATTGGGTCTTTGGGCTGCCCGGGGGGAGATCCCGGCCCGACTCAATGGGCAGTCCATTCTCCTACGGGGAGGAAGGCGGGGGGGGGGTTTGGGCCGTGTACGAGGGGGATCAGAAAGAGGGGTTTAAGAACCACCCCCATTTCCCCGGGCCCCCATGCGCGTGGGGCAAACCCCCCTGTGGACACATGGACACTTAAGTACGCTACCCTGGACACCCCCCCTGTGGACACATGGAAAACTTACAGTACACTACGTGGACACCGCCCAGTGGGGCACATGGGGCACTTGAGTCACTATGGGACACCCCCCTGTGGAACATAAACAATTAGAGTAGCTACGTGGACAAACCCCCCGTTGGCACATTTGGGGAAATTCATTTCACTACTGGACACCGCCCTGTGGACACCCTGGACAATGAGTACGCTACGTGGAAAACCGCCCTGTGGACCAAAGGACACCCTTTGAGTAAAGGGGTACGTGGACCCGCCCTGGGACACATGGGACAATTTAGAGTACGCTACGGGTTTTTTTGGAAAACCCCCCTGTGGACCAAAAGGGAAATTAGAGTACCCTACGTTGGGCCCCCGCCCTGTGGACCCCATGGGGCACTTAGAGTACACTATGTGGACCCCCCCGTGGACACATGGACACTTGAGTACACTATGTGGACAAACCCCCCTGTGGAAAACATGGACCCCTTAGAGTACGCTACGGGGACACCGCCCCGTTTACACCGCCCTTTTGGACACATGGACACTTAGAGTACACTATGTGGGGAAAACCCCCCCTGTGGACACTGGACACTTAGGGGTACAAATATGTTTGGGAAAACCGCCCCTGGGGGAAAATATGGACACCCTTTGATTTCAACATGGGGACACCCCCCTGTGGGGGCACATGGACCCTTAGAGTACGCTACGTGGACACCGCCCCGTGGACACATGGGCACCCTTTGAGTACACTAAAGGGGACCCGCCCTTGTGGCACATGGACACTTAGAGTCGCTACGTGGACACCGCCCCGTGGAAAACCCCGGGGCACTTAGAGAAAGCTACGTGGACAAACCCCCCTGTGGGACAAATGGACACTTAGAGTACACTACGTGGCCCCCCGCCCTGTGGACACATGGACACTTGAGTACACTATGGGGGACCCCCGCCCCCCGTGGACACCCTTGGGGAAATTTGAAATACATACGTGGACACCCCCCTGTGGAACATTTGGCCCTTTAGAGTACACTATGTGGGAACCGCCCCCGTGGACCCATGGACACTTAGAGTACACTATGTGGACACCGCCCTGGGGGAACATGGACACTTAGAGTTTCGGGTACGTGGACAAACCGCCCCGTGGACAAAATGGGACACTTAGAGTACCCCATGTGGGCACCGCCCTTTTTGGGAAAACACAAAGGGGCCCCTAGTTAAAAAACCAAAACTCTTGGGAAATTAAAATGACTACAATTTTATTTTCATTGAATTTTTTGTAAGCAATTCAATTTAAAAAAATAAGGAAAGTTACCCCCTTTTGTTTTTGATTATAAAAAATCAAGAAATTTAAAAAACACATTTTTTTTTTTCAGAAGGTCCCATACACTTGCAACAAATTGCAAAAAAGCCTAAATTTTTCTTGTAAAACGGACCCGAAAACCCATTTTTTGTTGTCCCCAAAAAAAAGCATCTTGGGCAAAAATTTAATTTATGTACATTTTAGATAGGGGTTTTTTTTACTTTTTATCAAAATTTTTTTTTTTTACGGACATAGAAGGAGCATATTAGAAGACTTGAACAGTGGCCAACATTATTTTTATCCATTGCCCTTTGGCCCAAAAATTATTGATTGTGTGACAAAATGCCAAAAAGAGAAAAAATCTTATATTTTTTTTTTTGATTTAAAGGCCCCGTTTCTTAAAAGAAATATCCGGAAAAATTTCCCCGCCCTGCAGATAACCGTAAAGCGATACGGCTCAGTCCCAGTGGCGGCTCGCCAACTGAGGCGGACGAGCACCTAACTCACTTGGGCGCGATATCGGATCCCTGTTGCATGAGCGATCCAAACCCTGAACCACCAGCGAGTTTAAAAAAGACTGAACTGGTTCTCCAGGACGTCCCGGTTCGTCCAGAAAAGGGGGGGGGGTTGTCCCCCCCCGAGGGGTGAACCTGCAACCAAAAGAGGGGAAAAGAGAGAGAGAAAATAGCTACTCACTTTGGGGAAGGGAAGTCGCAGGGGCCCCGTTTTCATGGGGCGAACCCAATGGCGAACCACATGCAGTTGAGCAGGGTAAACTGGTTCTCGAGGCGCGTGGGGTCCGGGTCGCATGGGTGCGGGTTCTGCCACTCGTACGGCGTGAACCTACAACCACCAGGTTCGCCATTAGCTCCTCCGTTCTACACTACACTGCACCCCACTGGGACTGCACCCGCACTACACCACTGCACTGCACACACTTTCTGCACTACCTACCTCTGCAGGGAACCTAAAAACCAAACCGGTTCGCCATTGCTCCCCCCGTTTACACTACACTGCCCTGCACTGCCCCGGGACTACACTACACTACAATGACTGCACTACACTACACTACACTAATGCACCCCACTGCAATACATACACTGCACTACCCACACTACACTACACTACACTACCCTACATACACTAAAACTACACTACCCCTACACTACTCACTGCACTACACTACACTCCCGGGAGGTTAAAAAAAAAAACCCACAATAAGGAAAAGGTTTTGCCATTAGCTTTATCCCTTTAACACACAACATGGGCCCCTACTAAAGGGTTTTCTTTGAAGTCCCGATTTTATTTTTAATATTGCAACTATAATAATAACACTACAATTGACAAATGGACATTTAAAGACTATATTATGTATTTTTTTCTACAACCATTACCATTAGCAATCGAAAAGAAACAGCAGGGGAATTAAAGATCACGTGATTTCTAGTTTTAAATAAAATAAAAAAAATAAGAAATTTGGGATATTAGGGTAAAAGTGTGAATGTAAAATGCAAAATTAGCCCCCCCCCCCCGATTTTAAATGACACCCGGTACAACCTTCTGGCAACCCTAATCTTCTAAACTCAACACTACACTACACTACACAACACTACACTACACTCTACACTACACTACACTACACTCTACAGGACGATGTTTTCTAATTTCACCTTCCTGCATTCTTGTTAATAATTAACATGTGTCGTTTAATTTTTGGGCACACCTGCATTTACAAAATATTCTTGATCGACACATAATACATAATGGAATACACTTTAATATTACAAACTTTTAGAAGTCTCAAAAATTAAATAGGAAAGCTTTTATCACACTAGGTCAACAGAAATACCCAGCCCATTTTGAACAGTATCATCTAACGTCAAACATAGATTGTCACAAAACAACATTCTCCGCTGTAAGTCAACCGTCAAACGCCTTTTTAATTACTCATTATATTTCAATATTTGTGAATTTAGAAGGTTTTATATTGACAGGAAGGAAACGTTATTATGATTTTCGTCAATTTCGTGTCATCTCATGGCTTACGACCCACCCCATACGACAAAGATTCAGTTACGAAAATGATATTGTAAAACTAGCAACGAAGCAAATATTAAATATTGTAAAAGCCGTTTTAGCCGTCGTCCGCGAGCGAATCGTGTCCAACCAGTGGATATGAAGGCTGATTATTGACGTCGACGTTGACAGGGTTGGTTTGGACAACTTCAATAAAAGTCTCCTTCTAAAAATCACCCGAGTGACAAGAGTTTTACAAGACAAGTAGAATATATTATAGATCAACCTACACCCACAATACGTAAACTCAAGAGAAAGTCACCCATCAATGCCACCTTATCATTGATCGGCCATTTAATTACAGTCGAAAATTAGTCGGTGTTTGTGTTCCTACTACTCTGCTATATACTCTGATTCCGGAGGTCCTGGGTTCGAATCCCGTCGTGACCGGCAATCCTGACTGAAGGTTTTTCCGAAGTTTTCGTCCTTCACAACATACCTATAATAGTTCACCTGAACAGGGGCATTCATTGCATCACACACGGTTTCTCTACGGTTGAGTGGTTGAGTGCCCTACAACAACACCAAGTGTTACCTGGCAAGTATGAAGAGCAGCACAGAGACGCCTAGGTACGCGGTGGCCATGTAGATCCACACGTCCAGCGAGAGCGGCGAGAGGAAGGAGAACAGGTTCGGAGGCTGCTTGATGGGCTTCCTGTAGAGGATGCTGATGCCCAGGTTCATGAAGGGCATCGTGAAGTCCACGGCCTGTTCGCGGTCGTAGGTGATGGTCAGGTCGGCGATCGCCAGGTCCGCCTTCTGTAGGGAACAAGCACAGGGTAACATGGTAGGGAGCTTGTCAAGGTGACACTCCTGTAGAGGATACTGATGCCCAGGTTCATGAAGGGCATCGTGAAGTCAACGGCCTGTTAGCGGTCGTAGGTGATGGTCAGGTCGCGATATGAATCATATAGAAATAAGAAAATTCGATATAAGCACGATGGCCTTGGAACACGTGACAATGACGGCTGTTCTACCGTCACCACACCAAACAGCTGTTGTTATTCTTCCCATGTGGATCCAGCTTACGTCACTTTGTCTCTTTAGATGCAGCTTCTAAACGTATTTATGAATGAATGTATTTCGTCTGCGGCTGATGTGCGACTCGTGCGTGCTTGGTTGGACGCGTGGCGGTGGGTGGGGCATCCTAGCTGGTCGTAAAATAACATGATATGTAAACAGCCAGTGGCGTAAATTCAAATCAGAGGGCCCGGCTAAAACAATATATGGGGCCCTAGAGGTGCAATTCAAAAATAATTAAGCGAGCGAAGCGAGCGTTTCCATTTGACTCTGCCGGAAAAAATAGTCACTGTTTTTTTTTTTTTTTTTTTTGTTGGTTTGTATGTCTCGCCACAACGTTCGAACGGAGGCTCGGATCAAGTTGAAATTTTGACCATCCGCAATCTTCGTTCCCGATTGAATGCCATTTGTTAATCGAAAGTTTTTTTTTTCAAACTAAACGGTGACAAAATCTGAGGTGGCCAAATCATTTAGAATGTCGTCCGGTCACGAATATGTTAATTTTATTTTGATCCGATAAGTAGTGTAGATGGAAATTACATCATAACAAAAGTAATGTTACCATGGCAACGAAAAGTCGCACGAGAATTCTGGCTACTAAGCACTGCCACCTAGAAGTAATCAAAATACTATCGAGGAAGCAGTGTTTTATTTGTAACCAAAGAGTTAAAATAGTTTTCCCAAGGAAACGATGTCAAGGTCCTCTAGATGGCGGTGGATTTTATCCACAAAGCAAAGTTTTACTCACGGGTTTACCCAAATACCTTGGCAATAATAAATAATATTGGAAACATGGCCCCGTGGACAGCGAACGTCGCAAATTTTAAAATTTTAACAAATTGCAATGTGGGTCTAGCTATAGCACGTGCTCGCTTATGAGTAAACGCTCTTTCCCGTGTGAAGAAACATGAATTTTTACAATGGGGTGCTGGGGGGCGGTCCCCCAGGCAATGCGGGACCGGAGGCACAGCCCCGTAATTTTTTTCGATTCTTAGACCGTGTTTGGAGTAATTTAATGAGTTTTAACAGAGTTTATCGACTCTGGTTTTAGATATACATACATACACATTTTAATTCACATTGATTATTTAAGATAGTAACATTAATTTTGTTGGTGGTGAGTGTAAAAAATAAATTTTAAAAAAAATACAAAACAGTGCCTGCCGTGACCAGGATTCGAACCTGGGTTGTTGCGGCCACAACGCAAAGTCCTAACCACTAGACTACCACGGCTGTCGAGGCTCTGTCTAAGTGAACGTACTTTATGTTATTTAAATGATCTGGATCAGTGATACGTGAAGTTCTTTCACTTCTTCACGGTTTCACGGCTACAGTTTCGCTGCCCGCGGTTGTATAGCCGAGTGTTATAACCGGCCTGCTCGGCTCATGCAGTCAGTGCCTCGACAGCCGTAATAGTCTAGTGGTTAGGACATTGCGTTGTGGCCGCAAGAACCCAGGTTCGAATCCTGGTTACGGCAGGACAATTTTTTTACCTTTTGAAATTTGGTGCAGTGAATTGTCTGCCTCTCGCGATTTTAAATTAGGTTATTTTACTTGTTCTGTCCCAAGTCTCATGTTGCATGTTCCATTCGTGCAGTGACTTGGATGAACATGAGCGTTTTATGGTTAGAAATACATTAGTCATCCGATACTTTTCCTTCGTCACATTTACTACACGTAAGATATTTTCAACAACGCACAGCTTACTGCTTATTAGAACTACATGAGAAAACGTAATAGGATTTGTAATAATACGTTTCAAGTATTATTTATAAATAAGTCGACGGGAATTCAAAGTCATAGTTAATTAATGTGAACAAACGCAACAAATAAATAAACAACGTTTCTCAGGAATTATACGTGATAGTTGGTATACTCGATGCTTGTATTGTACTTAGCCCCACCTGAAATAATTATCCTACCAACTATATCTTGTGATGCATACATTAATCAGTTGTTGCTCTAGAAGCTATGAATAATCAAGAACATGTATACAACAATTACAAATCAAATTATACATTATTTTACAAATTAATAATTGTTGACATTCACAATTATTTCACTCTCAATCGCAACGCATTTTCACAATTTAACAAAGCCAAGGACTTGACTAAGTCAATTACTTTAAAAAATATTAAACAATATGTATCGCTAACAACATAATATAGACTATATTATTGCATTTTAGTTCAGTAATTTAATTCTGATTAATGTAACAAATGGCGGCAAAACACCGCGTGTAGTCTGAGGATTTGTCCTTATTCATACAAATAATACATAAAGATGAATTTAATTACAAATTATCAAAACAAACTAAATACTATCGTTGACAAAATGTATGAAATTAAAAGCAATTAATTAAAATGACCGTTCAGAAACCATGTCGATAGCAGCTACATAATATAACAATAATCTGAGTTTGCTTATTGATAGTAAAATAAGTATTTAGTAATTTGTTTCGCATTCTTTCACAGGCGAACGCAAATAACTGTAAAAATCATTGCCTCCTGTGAGAATTGAACTCACGACCCCTGGTTTACTAGACCAGTGCTCTAGCCACTGAGCTAAGGAGGCGACGAGCTATGCGCTACTTTGACCACTCGATAAGGTGGGATTAATTTTATTTATTGGGTGATGACCCTTTGAGAATGAAAAACTATCTCGCTGTCGTAATCTGGACGGTCATTAGGTCAGCTAGAAAACATTGCTGTGCCCGGCTCGCTAATTCTAAACCGCGAATATATTTAGTGGCTTTGGCAAAAAAATCATCGGGGGAACAGTGAACTATATCTAGATTCCATTTGGAAATTCCTTTCCAACACTGTCAAATAATGTTCAGTTGTTGGCACAATATCTTTATGCCAATTATTTTACCAACCTACATCCCAGGATTATTAATGAAATTTGCAAGTCAATTCACCACCTACTATTCCACCTAATTTATGTATTAAAAAAACATAAAAATATTTTGTAGAATACTATCAAAATAATGTTGTTTAGATGTGGAAAAAAATACGACTGGTCCTTGGCAGTGACAACATAGATAACGCTCACTCAATAGTCCTTCACAGAAACCAGTTCGGTAGCCTAATAATGTAACGTACATTATGTTATCCACAATCTATATTATAATCAGAACTCGTCTGTATACAAGGACATAAGTCTGTAGTGAGTGACCAAACAGGCACGAGGCCTCCTTAGCTCAGTGGCTAGAGCACTGGTCTAGTAAACCAGGGGTCGTGAGTTCAATTCTCACAGGAGGCACTCACTTTTTAACTAGTCCCGCGTCAAACAAGGCCTTGTTTTGAGTGGGAATACTCCAAATGCGAATTTATTTTAACAAATTATTTAAATAAGAAAATGGTTATTAGTAAATAAAAGGGTATCGAAGAATCACGAAACCATACCCGGTATTGTTGATATTTTGTAGTCGTATTGATTATTTGCATTGTAGTTTTAATTTAATCTTACACACTGCACTCAAATAATGAAATTGGCTTACGCATTGAGATTCGATTAAATTTTGAATATTGGTTGTAGATTATAAAAAATACTCTTGCAAGCATAATAAAATAAATTTCCAAATCTAACGCAGGAAGGCGTGGGATCGATTCTCGAGTGCGCAAGCCGCGTCAAGTACAATGCTGCACTTAGTGCGTCAAGCGACGTAAATATATTATTCATAAACAGAAGTCCCCGGATGTAAATCCGAGCCATGGGTGTTGACCGTCAGCTCTGCGATATCAGTCGAACACTGTCACTATCAGTAGGCGTGAGTGAAGAATGCTAGTGCTCGTTGTTATATCAATTATTATTGTGGGCGTCTTCGAACAACGTCGCCTCTTTAGCTCAGGGGCAGAGCACTGGTCTCGTAAACCAGGGGTCGTGAGTTCAATTCTCACAGGAGGCAGATTTTTTAAAAGTGTTGTCAGTCCTCTACATTTCTCGATTGCTTATTGATTCATGGTCACATTGTCTAACGTTATACTTATATAGACTAAATAATTATGTGAGGAACTACGGTTAGAATACGTTTTATGGTAAAATAAAAAAATGTACTCGACAAATACGCATTAATGTTCTACAAAATAATTAATCTCTTAAAATAATTTTATTAAGAAAATCTAGATGCACGCTCTTCGCAAAAAGTATTCACAAGAAGAGTTGTGAAAATTGAATTTTTTTTTTTAAAAATACTGCACACCGTCACAAGCGCGAACGTCAGCACTCTGCAGACATCTACGGCTGGAATTTGATGACTGATGAGCAAAACGGAACGAATCAAAGGGGCACAATGACCAAATAATTATGTTCATCCAGCATAGCGACCGGAAAAAAGCGTTCGATAAGAGGCCTAGTATTTTTTACTAGTGGGCAATACTTTCTTAAAATTATGTTGATGATATGAATGTGTGCAGGGGAACCAAACCATTCCGACCAAAGTACCCGCGATCGGTACTAATATTGATTTCAGTGAGCAATGATGTCTGGCTTTAGAACCACATAATAAATAATATTCCTAATATCGCCTCAAAGAGATGAAATGAGACACTCGCACAACTTGTCCGCTACACCAGTTTCCCTGGCAACGAGTGTAAGCAAGGCTCATCAGTATGATGCATCCGGCCGCGTCGAAACTCAAGTCGCCTCCTTAGCTCAGAGGCAGAGCACTGGTCTTGTAAACCAGGGGTCATGAGTTCAATTCTCATAGGGGGCAATATATTTTTGCCTTTCAAAATTGCTTTTATATTATTGCAAATGATCTCTACTTTGCTCCGATGCTAGTTTTAGCCGCGTACGACGAACAGAAGTCTGTTTGCTAACAGTGCTAACGGACCGGTTTACTACTTCCGTTTCGACAGAGAGTGAAAGCATTATGACCTCAATCAATTCACCGACAATATAAACATTAATAAAATTTTGTTCCGATGGTCAAAATCAAGTCATTTATTTATTTAACGTCTATCCTATATACAGTTTACAAAAATGATTTACAAAGGAAGGCACTCACTCGTCGTTTGCGTCGGGGCCAATACTGGGTCGCTTTTTGGTTCAATGTCCCCCACTGATAATCAGACAAATATGACTGAGCGATGGGTCGACTCTAAATACGAACTTATTTATTTATATCAAACAAACCTTGTACTTGTACCATGATTTAACAATATATCTCGTAACAGTGGTGTAGTACCAAATGTACCAGTACGTATACGCTCCCTCCTATTGGCGAGTAGCTGGGGTCTGGGGCAAAGCCCAGGCGAAAAAAATTTGACATTCTACAATTATTTCGTCATGGTTTTAACTGAAAAATGGCAACTCAAGGGGTTGCCGTTTTGTTTATGATTGATATACACTTAGTTGATTTAAGGCGTAAAACTTCAATTTGATTGCCCACAACTAAACCATCATTTGTGTATAAATGTCGCGTAATAGTGGCTAAAACCAATTACAGGTCACAACAGCTTAGGCGACCATCCAAATTCAATAATCTTTTGTTTTGCAAAACAAGTGTGTGTATTCATTGTGTTATGAACAACAATCATAATAGTAGGCCTGTAAACACACACTTGCACCCGATGATAACCACTAAGAAACTAACAGTCTGCAAAAAACGCATCCCTTCCCAGTTCCCGCTGAAACTGAAAGTAGGGGAGAGGGGTAGTAATAAATAAAAGCCGAATCGGTGCCTTGAGCCCAAATAATGTGTCTTTGGAAAAAAAAAAGATTTGTCATTTTCAGTCATTCCTTGACATGTTGTGTTACTTTCGGCGTCAGACGGTCAGATTAATCGAAGAAAGGTGATGAGGGAAAGACTGACAAAATAATAGATAGTTCGCCTACGCGAATAATAATAAGATATTTTTCAAAAACATGGTTACGACCGTATCATTGCGTATCACTCTTATCACAAGCAAAAGCAGTGTGTATACGAACATTTTTTAGCGCGAGCAGTGCGTATACGGCGTATACGCCCGTATACTCACCACCACACCACTGTCTCGTAATGAGATAATATATTGTTAGATCACACTATTATTACTGCGGCACAAATACAGTAACTCTGCTCGGCTAATAAAACTTTGAATGTAAAAGTATTTTTATTACTAGAAACGCTAAGTCCCGCAGCGTTGTTGGATGAGCGTAATTTGTGCATTGAGCTGTCCTGTTTTTATGGTGAATTTTCTGTTCTGTGTAAAATCAATTACTAAGTTGATGATTTTTTTTTAAAATAATTGGTAATAAATAAATAAAAAATAAACTTTAATTTTTAATTTTTTTAATTAATCGTATTTTTAAAAAAGAAAAAATCGTAAAATTTCGATTCCATAAGAAATAATTCTTTGATTGTGCTCAATTTTACAAACGAAAATATGATTCACATAAAATTAAGGTTCTGTGAAAAAATCATTACAATCGGATAAAGAATGTAGGTGTTTTATTTGTCAAAAGAATTGTTTTAAAGAAAGAAAAACCCCTAAAATTGCATTTTATGAGAAAATAATTATTTGATTGCGCTTATAATTTTCCACGAATATATAATTCATAAAATAAAGGTTCTGTGAAAAAATCATTACAATTCGGACAAAGCGTGTAGGTATTATAATCGAAGAATTTATTTAAAAATTCGAAAAAATCGTAAAATTGCGATTTTTATGGAATTTTTTTGGCGGGGATTGTGCTCAAAAACCCGTGGCAGTTCTAAGTTCAGTAGATTTTCGAAGTCCTCAATAAAAATTTCATCGCAATCGGAGTATCGTTGTAGCCTGAATCGTGCTAACAAACAGACAAAATACAAAAAAAAAGAAAAAGAAAAAAAAAAGCATTCCGGAGTTTTTTTCTTCCAGTGTAGTGGAAATGGAACTTCGCTTCGCTCGCTTAAACGCTCGCTTACGGGCTCATCCAATTAAGCTCAAATTCACACAAATATAACTAGGAAAACGCTTCAGTCCCGCCGCGTTGTTGGAATGAGCGTATATGGTGCATTGAGATGCCATGTGTTACGCGGATTTTCCTGTTTGTTCTGTGAAAAAATCATTACTTAATCGAAGATTTTTTTTTAAATTAAATAATTAAATAAAAAATTAACTTAATTTTTATAATTAAATAAAATAAAGTAAAATTAAACTTAATTTTTTTAATTAAATCGAAATTTTTTTTTAAAAAGAAAAAAAAATCAAAAAATTGCAATTTTATAAGAAATTTATTTGATTGCGCTAAATTTAACACGAAAAAAATTAATTCACAAAAATTAAAGGTTCTGTAAAAATCATTACAATAAGATAAAGCATGTGGTGTTATAAGTCAAAGTTTTCTTTTAGAAAAAAAAAAACCCCTAAAATTTTTGATTTTCATGAAAATAATTTTTTAATTACGCTAAATTTCAACAAATATCAAAATTCAAAAAATTAGGTTCTGTAAAAAATCATGAAAATCGGAAAAAAGCAGTAGTGTTATAAACGAAAAAAATTTTTTTTTAAAATCGAAAAAAAATCGAAAAATTGCTTTTTTTTTAAAGAAAAATTTCCGATTGCCTCAAAAACCGTGGCATTTCTAAGTTCAAGATTTTAAAAGGTCTCCATAAAAATTTCTCGCAATAAAAGGGTATCGGTTTGGGCCGGGAACCGGTTAACAAACCAAAAAAAACAGAAAGAAAAAAAAAAAAAAAAAACAAAAAACTTTCCGGATTTTTTCTCCAGGTTAAAAGGGAAACTTCGCTTCGCTCGCTCGCTGCTACGCTCCCAATTATTCAAAAAATTAAAGGGTTCTGTGAAAAAATCTTAAAACGATAAACATGTGGGTGTTATATCGAAGAATTGTTTTAAAAAATGAAACCCCCGAAAAATTGAGATTTTCATAGAATAATTTTTCGATTGCGTTTAAAATTTTCCACAAATATATAATTCATAAAAAAAAGGTTTCTGAAAAAAAATATTAAAATGGGTAAAGCTGTAGGTATTATAAATCGAGAATTTTTTAAAAATCAAAAAAATCTAAAATGAAATTTTTTAGGGTTTTTTTTTTTTCGTTTGCGCTCAAAAACGTGGCAGTTCAAAATTAGAGTTTTTCAAAGGGTCTCAAAAAATTTCATCGCAATGGGAGTATGGGTTTTAGCCGGAATCTGCTAAAAAACAGACAAAAATACAAAAAAAAAAAAAAAAAACTTTCCCGGGATTTTTTCTCCAGTGTAGTAAAGGGGAACTTCGCTTCGCTCGCTACGCTGCTACGCTCATCCAAAAACCAGTGAATATAAAAAAAATTTTTAGCTGTCAGTGGGCGACTGTTAAACCGATATGGGCCCTGTCAACTAGGGCTCTCAATACAAATATTTCATGGGCAAAACGGTGCCCCAAACGAATAAAAATATTATTTCGAAATAAACTAACAAAATAGACATTTGGTGTGACAATGAAAGAAATATACAAATAAATAATATCAAAAAGTTACAAATGGCAAAGCAAAAAAAGAGTGCCTCCTGTGAGAATTGAACTCACGACCCCTGGTTTACTAGACCAGTGCTCTAGCCACTGAGCTAAGGAGGCAGTTGAGAGCTGCGGTGTAAAGTACCACTCTGCTTTGCAGCAAGGGTCCGACCCGCTTTCCCCCACTGCCAGCTGTTCGCTTGGGGAGCAGCTGTGCGCACCGCTACTGCAAGAACTACAAGACTTGAGACCTGTACACCCGGCGTCCTATGGTATATTCGCAGTGCGATACGATGCTAGATTTTAATATTTGCATTTATGTGCACAATAACGTTTGAACGTGTAACATTACTGGGAAAACGTTAAGTCCCGCCGCGTTGTTGGTACGTAATTTGGGGCTTGAGCTGCCATGTGTTATGCGAATTTTTTTGTTGTTCGTGGGAAAAACATTACTTAGTTGAAATTTTTTTTAAATTAAATTTAAATTAAATTAAAAATTAAATTTTAAATTTTTTTTTAATTTTTTTTAATTAATCGTAATTGTTATAAAAATCGTAAAATTGCGATTTTTATAAGAAATAATTTCTCGATTGCGCTCAATTTTACACTAATATATTAATTCAAAAAATAAAGGTTCTGCGAAAAAATGATTACGATCGGATAAAGCATGTAGGTGTTATAAGTCAAAGAGTTGTTTAAAAAAAAAAAAACCTGTAAAATTTCGATTTTTAGATAAATATTTTTTCAATTGCGCTCAAATTTCACAAAATATATAAATTCAAAAAATAAAGGTTCTGTTAAAAAATCATTAAAAGCGGATAAAGCATGTAGGTGTTATAAGTCGATGAAATTTTTTAAAAATTGAAAAAAATCGTAAAATTGCGATTTTCATGAGAAAAATTTTCCGATTGCGCTCAAAAACGTGGCAGTTCTAAGTTCAGAGATTTCGAAGGCCTTCATAAAATTTCATCGCAATCGGTTTAAATCGGTTTAGCCGGAATCGTGTGGACAAACAGACAAAAATACAAAAAAAAAAAAAAAAAGAAGAAAAAAAAAAAACATTCTGGATTTTTTTCTTCCAGTGTAGTGAATGGAATCTTCGCTTCGCTCGCTACGCTCATCCAATAAATAAATGCGAGCATGACAGAAAGAGTTCTACTGTCCCTTAGTAAGGGAGTACCTGTCTCCCTCTAATACAATAATAATAAAATACGATGTCCAAGTTAAATACAGTATCAAATACAAATCAATAAATATTATAAAATCACCACAAAAACTAAACTATAAACAATACCACAACTAACAAAAAACAGACTGTGTGTTTTTAATTAATTTTGAAGTGCATTCCATAAGGAGACAGGATTATCGTAAAAAAACATTTTGAAATGCTGATGTTCTAGCCCTTGGAGGAATCAAAGGATTGAGATGATTGTATCTGGCTGTGTGCGCAATTTATCTACAGAGGTGTAATTATATCACTAGCTACGCACGTGACTCGGCGTCGGGAAGTCATGGGTTCGGTACCAGCCGTGGGTAGTAACAGCAGAAGGTTATTTCCAAAAGATTCCATCACTCATACTCGAATGCTGGGATTGAGGACATTCCTTTCTAACGTAGGTTACCTGACAGAAACTCCACGCCGGGCCGGGCCGGGTACAACAGGTTTATTCCTTCATAACAATATTTAAAAAATAGCCTTAGTGATCATATTATATTTAAAGTACTGACTATGTAGGCACTTCTGTTAATATTTGAAACAGCTTATTTTTACATAAACCACACAATGGCACTTTTAGTGTTAGTTGATAACAATTGTTAGCTAAGCAAATGATAAAACAAAATAACTTTTTAACTTAGCACGGTGGGATTGGATTGAATATTGCTTAACGTCTCATATTTATGCAACTTGGCTAATCGAGACGAAGGGAGGGACGTAAGGGATGACGCGGGGGGACAAGGGGTGGACAGGCCTGTGCTGGTCAGAACCAGCCACAAGCGTATGGGGAGGGCAGGGGTTCCCCCACGTCGTGGTCGTCTCCGTCTGTGTCATCCTCCGTCCGTGTTGTCATTGTCGTCGCCGTCGGGGAGGTAGTCAAAGGGAAGGGGAAAGTTCCCCGACGACGACCCAGGCTAGCCCAAGATTCATACTGTAAGATTCATACCTCAAGATTCACTATTACATGGGTATACAAATAAAATAATTATTTAAACTGTACTGAGACTCATCGATTTGGAAAAATAAAGTGAATTGAATTGAGTTGAGGACCTACGAGAATCTCGTTTTACAGATGAATTTGAACCCCATATGAATAGGATAGGATGACCCTACAAGTTTCATTACATAATACTAGGAAAACGCCAAAGTCGTTGCTTGGTGTGTTATATCTTCACGTAACTGGATTGTTATAAATAATCATCTTAGAATAAAATATAACCCTCTCAGAATCAAGGGGGCGTATCCCCCCCCCCGGGTCCGCCACTGGCTGAGAAAGGTTACTAATCGGATACACTCTAGAACGCAACTCATGACATTGTTGGACATCCCATTTCGTTTATGTGGGTTAAGGGCGCGTCAACCGTTAGGTCATAATGCGCCATCTCTAGCCTAGGGGATATAGGGATGAGGGGCCCATGCTGTCAGAACCAGCCACGGGTAGGGGGAGGAAGGGGGGGTTCTCAGGTCGCAATCGTCATCGTCTTTGTCATAGTCGGGATGGTCGTCAAGGGAAAGGGAAAGTGTCTCCGACGATGACTGCCAGAGCTCGCCTTTCGTTTCGGCGAGTAAAAAACTACCTTTCTTACCAGCTGATGTTTTGAAAGATAGACCTTTTTCTCTTGAATCGCCTTTTACGAATAGCAGAGCCACGCTCTGGGCCAAGTCTACCCCTGGCCCAGACGAGGGTTGGACCCCCATCACGCGTACCTGATCTAGCAGCTCCTTCATCATGCCGTCCCACTCCTTGGTCGCCTTGTCCAGGGAGCCGTAGCGTCCGTCGGGCACCAGCCTGAACGTGTAGTTGAAGCCCAGGATCTTGGAGATCTCGTGGATCAGGTCTATGCCGTAGCCTTCGAACTGTGCGTTGCCTGACAGCTTCTCGCTCGAATCCTTCCGCATGCAGTAGGGGGAACTCTGCAGGGGACAGATGAAACACAACTGTGATATCCTTCCGCATGCAGTAGGGGGAACTCTGCAGGCGAGGGACAGATGAAACACAACAGTGATATCCTTCCGCATTATATACTCATAGTAAAAAAACACAACTAATCCTTCACATGCAAAGCAATTGAGATCAGAAGAGAAAAGCAACTGTGTATCTTCCCTGCTTAAGATTTGCAGGGCAAGCATAAAATCACTTTCCCTGTGCTGCATCCTCTGCAAAGTTGCAAACAAAATTACAACTTATACAACAATGTAAAAAAATAGAACCAAACCTTACAAATAAAATGCTTGGGCTAAGCTTGCAAGCTATGTACCTCACATGGCACAAATTACCTTTGATGCTCTTAAATTGCACAAAATGAAACAAACAAAAAAATGCTGTGAAAATGCTTGTTGGGATTTGGTCAAAGGGCAATTTTATGTATTGATTGCGAAAAGTGCAAAAAGTTTGGCTGTATTTTTACAAGTTTTTTAAACCTTGGTGACTGCATGCACTGACCGCTTGACAAATATGATTCGATAAAAATGACTATTCTATACAGGTTAAGCTTATTTTTTAATTTATTATTTCTTGTGGGTGTAAATCGCAACGGATGCTGCTGATTTTGTTAAAAGTTCTCAGTAATCTCGAACCGGATGTATGTTAAAAATTTCAGGTCAAAGGGTTCAGCGATTCGGCTGATTTTTGGCGTAAACAGTTATTCACTCACTCACTCACTCACTCACTCACTCACTCACTCACTCACCTATTCACTCACTCAATCACTCGCTCACTCACGCACTCAATCACTCACTCACAAACACGGACAGAAAAAGCGCTGTTTGTCTTGAATTGTCTTTCATCTAATCCTAGTAAGTCACCTCATAGTCAAGTGTCTTAAAACTGATGTGTACCCTAAGAGGGCATCCTTATGTATTGAACCTTGCATCTGTTAGACAACTCACCAGGATCGTTGTGACTATGAACGTCTTGTTCTGCAGCGACTCTACTATCTGCGTGTAGACCTCGCCGTACGTCCTGGTGAAGTTGACGCCCTCTGTAGAGTTCCACACTCCGATCTTCTTGAGGCCGTCCTTGTTGAGTTCTACGACGTCAAGGACGAAGTTCGACCGGAATCCCTGGTTGTCGAACTTGATCACTCCGGTCAGACCACGCATCTCAACCTGTGGACACAATGACACTTTTTTTTTTTTTTTTAAATATATATATAATAATTAATTGAGATTATTGTCATTAGTTTTAATTAATTGAATTAATTAAATTAATAGGAAAGTTATTGGAATTAATTTTTGGAACAATATTTTTTGGTTTGTTGTGGTCATATTGTTCTTGTGTGATACACTAGGTGACTTTGGTACGTGAACAAGAGACTTTTGATTGGGATTTAATAAATGCTTATTTTCATTAATTAATAAACAATAAGTTACAAGAATTTCGTTTTGGGATTTAAAATTTTGGATTTATTGGTGTCATTTTAGTAAAGTCTGAAAATTGTACGACAATCTGGCGAGTTCTACATATAAATAATTATATATATATATATATAAAACACAAAGTGCTATAATTGCAATACATTGTAATAATTTATAAATATAATTGAAACTATTGTATTTACGGTAAAATTTCTAATGGTATAATTTCTAATGACATTTTTTGTAGAGCATTAAAAACCTTTTTAATAATACCTAGTTTATCCAAATCCGATGATTACTTTTTGAGTTACAGCCATTTTAGGAATTATTTTGTCGGCCATTTTGTACGCCATGACAGGTGACTTATTTACTACCGTGCGTGTCCCCCGTGAAAATAATATTCTAAAATATGTATTTTACCAGCTCCTAAATTTTGGTGATGGTTTCCAGATTTGAAATGTTTTTTACGCTGGTTCCACGGACTAACAGGCTTTAACAAACTGACACACACTTGCCAACAAAATATTAGAAGATAAAAAAGTCATAAAAATCCAACATAGTAAAATACACAAGACATTTAACAACTGACGAAAATCACTTGTAAACAAAAACATTAGACTTATCCCACGTGCATTATAAGTGGTTGACCATAGAAAACATTTACAGAGTAGTAGCAATGTGACAGCAGCGATTATTTTAGAGTTTTCTTAAATTCTTTTATGTTACTTAAAGGGGCTAAAAACCTCAACAATTATTTTTTACCACGTGATCAATAGCACAATACTACACTTAAATGACCGTTTAAAAAATTATATCTTGTAACTGTGATTTAACACGAATTTTTCAATTTTTTTGATCCAGAAATTGGTGAAAATTGGTGTTTTGGAAAATTTCCTAAATCGGCTTTAACCTGCTTCTTTTATGGTCCACATAGATACTAGAGCATAGTACCAATCTAAAATGCCCCTTTATAACATCGTGTCTTGAAACTGTGCCCAAATATACCCTCAAACACGCAAAAATATGCATTCCAAAATCACACCCCATCTTGGTAATCAGCATATTTTGACCGAACTACTTGCCCAAATTACATAACAAAATATAGAGAATTTACAGAAAAGGCTGTCGAGTACGTCAATAATGGCCAATATTTTTTTGGATCAAAATCCTCCAAGGTCACGGGCATAAAGATCGTCCCCATGTTATTTTCTTATGGGAGATTTTTTGCCGATGGGACCTAGCTCGAAAAATGTCATTTGACAATTTTTTGGAAGGTCATGGTGGCCCCAATAAATTTTCTGTTAATTGCTAAATTCATTACTAGTCAGCCTGAATGAAATATATTTTTTGAGTTTAGCGGTTAAAGCTTTGATGAAGATTATTGTACATCTTTATCACACTCTCTGCCATAACTTTTTGCCTTCTCGTTAAGTTACACTGGGCTACTCTCAGCTGACCTCTGTTTCTAGAATTTATCTTGTGTACAAAACTTCACATATGTAGACACAGGGCATGGGAAGAAAGGTTTACAACTATCCCTGAAACCTGCTTTTGCAACTATCCTCACAGATTTTTTTTGCATCAGTACTATTTACTCAAAAAGCAATCCCATAGGTCATTATGGAGTAAAAATAGGCAAAGTAGACTGCTTTGTTGGCATCCTCGCTTACTAGATTGCTAAGACCGTTGAGTGACTAATGTCACTCAACGCTTAGACGTATCAATGCAAAACATGCACTGGCTAATTTGGGAAGCAACTAAGTTTTAATATGTGACCCACATGTTTGGTCTGGATCAAGGTCGGTTAGCCAGGGATGAACAGGTGAGCTAGCCCTCGTCACATCTGCCCTGTGAGAGGAGGGAAGAGCACTATGCATTCAATATACATTGACTTTGTTCTGCGCTGTGTTATTTATTATCTTCCAAGTTTTAACCACGGCCAAAAAAAGTCTTTATTATTGCGTTGCGTAGTAATTAGAATTTGCTCTGTACAAACACAATGCGTAATATTGTTGTAATTCCAGCACCTTTAGTTGTTTGTTTCTCCCTTAGAAACATTCACTTTATATTCTTCCCAATCATTTACGCAACCAAGTTTAAAAAAGAGAGTTATAACATGATTTTTATGACCTTACAGAAACTGATTGCAGGAAAGCTCTCGAGACTAGAGACCAAATCTGTGAAATGTTGTGCCTTTAGGCAAACACATAAATAGAAGACTTCTTATTTTTAATTCCCATAAGTTTCTAATGGTTTATTTTGTATTTTTACTAGACAACCTGTAGCTTGTCCGCTCCCTCAATTTATTGTTAATTGTTGTACAGTGATGGCAAAATAAATAACCTAGACTTACATTGCAACCATAACCAAACTTTATATACGTCAATCAGCAACAAACAATTAAAAATCAACAACATTTAATAATTGATTGGTTGATTGGTACGGGTAAGGCAAACAATATGACTATTGATTGCATTTGGTGCAGTAAAGGCTTCCACTACAATGGAAATCAATAGATTGAGTGATAAAGCGTATTTAAGATGTTCTGCATTCGATTATTAAAACATTATCGAATGATCGTACACACATCGATTACTAATTGAATAGAAAATAATCATTATTGCAGAGAATCGAGCTTTAATGCTAAGATCGATTCCTTATCCACGGCTTGTCATTGGTCCGAACATCGAGCTCTGTGATTGGTCGGAGCATTGAGCTCTGTGATTGGTCGCAATTTCTGAAAGCAGCGTCGAGACGCCCGGACCGCTGGGTATAAATACAGCGCGGTTCGTCCGCGCGAGCTCATTCGACGCCCGACCTCCGCACGTGACACATCTCCAAGGCTCCCGCAGCGCGCTGTCCGAGGCAAGAACCCAGACCCTGGCGAGCCCAGCCGAGCAAGATATGCTTCCGCCGAGCCCTCACCTTATGACCCCGCCCAGCCCAAGCTGCCAGGATTGCTCCCGTCCAACCCCTTGGCCCAGCCCTGCCTGCCAGATATGCTTCATCCTTCCCTTACCGAGTTCAAGTCAGGGGAGCTTGGTCTTCTACACCACCCCTGACTTGGGCGAGGTCGTGCGGGGGAGTTTGGTCAGTTCCCCCCGCTAGTTAGCCTCTGTGTCAGCCGGGTGCCGAGCCACCAGCAGTACCGGCGAAGCACAAGCGAAGATACCCACTTGGGTTTAAGTGCCCTTCAGGCTCACCCAGACCCGACCCTAGCGCCAGCCTTCCTGACGTCCACCTCCTCACCTCACCCGGCCCCGGGACCTTCCACCACAAGAGCCGAAGAAGAAGAAGACCCAAGACGAAGCCTCCTCTTCCCTCACCCCCTACCCGCCTCCCTAACCGGCACAGCCATTCTAATGGCGGCCGGTAATATCACGAAAGAGCAAACTTTGTCGATATTCCCTCCATTCCTACCCAGTCACACCTCGACCCCTCTATCCGACCGAAGATGATGTGGCCGAAGCAGAAGGAAGACCCAAGACGAAGCCTCTTCTTCCCTAACCCCCTACCTCGCCTCACCTACCTAGGCTGGTCAGTACCCCCGCTAGTTAGCCTCTGTGCCAGCCGGGTGCCGAGCCACCAGCAGTACCGGCGAAGCACAAGCGAAGATACCCACTCGGGTGTTTAGTTTAGCCCATCAGGCTCACCCCAGACCACACCTAACTTCCTCCACTCATAAGTCATAAGGCGAACCCGAGGCCGGTAGAAACCATCGGAACGTAGCCCCAAGCCCCATGTAGGATTTGAACCGCGACAGGTGGTAGGGAACAAACTTGACTCGCTGTTCTAGACTGACGTGGGTTCGTGACCGGCATTGTACATTACTTCGCAGTTAGAATATCCCACGATATTTTCTCGTCGGTCTCTCCTCGCGACGGTCAATGATAGTGTAGGGATTACATCTATGAATCTATTACTTACTTATGAATCACAGTTTAAGGTTTGCTCACCGCGCCTGTGCTATTATTAGGAATGTTTAATAGCGTTGCATTGCGAGGTAGGTATTGCAGTTTGTCGCGGCTCTAACACACTGTGTCGTTACGCGTTGTAAGGGATTAAAGTTGGCCATGTAACTCCTGATCAATTTATTGTTCGGATCGGACTCAATGAAGTTGATGTCTAGTTGGATAGCTCTGTTTCTAAATTGATAATAATGACAAAATAGGCTTGATGCTAGGTGAGAATTTGTTTCCGGTTTTGAGAGTTTATTTGATAGTTGGGCCTCGTAGAACTTACGTATATTTGTATGCTCTTCTGTGGGTAGTGGTTTCTACAATTAACTAAATAAGCTTTCTGAATCTCTGTATCAAATGGAAATAAACTGAATTGAATTGAATTGAATCGTGTAGGTCCGATCAGGTGTTGATTTAAAGAACATTACGCACATTTTTATCGTATTAAGCATTCGATCCTGCATCCCCTTAGTGAGTATGTCGTCTATACAAGTAAATAGTAGTGCAGCACCAAAGGAACTGTTGTTTGTATGTACCGGTACACGATCGATTCCGGGAAGGATCAATACTTATACATGTTATTATATTAGAAAAATAACATAAACAAATACGGTAACAATTTAATAGTTCTGCTTTACATTAAATGTTCTCGGACGTTCACGTTCGTATCCCGGTGGGGTGCCCGAGCTTAGTGGGCAGGAGGGAGGGAGATGACAAGATGGCCGCCGTGCATCTGGGGGCTGGGGGCGTTTGCCCCCCTATAGAGAATGTGCCCTACCTCGAAGGGATGTTTTTCGTGCGAGGTAACTCAGTGAGAAGGACACCTAAAATGTCTGGGCGTTTTGCCGTGAGTGATGCCCCCGTCGTGACGACCCCATGGACGTCAAAGTGCAGGTGTGCTAAGTGCCACACGGTTAAGGCGCATTCACGACCTTGCAGCACTGCACCGCATTGCAGTGCGTTGCTTTTCTCAGCCAATCAGAACGACTCTCTTGAAATGCGGTGCAGCGCTGCAAAGTTTGGTCCGAGCTCAACTTTTGCGGTGCTGCACGCCAACCATAACCTCTAAACAGTGTTAATTGTGAAATATATCCCAACCGCTTTGCTTTTATGTTGTATTCTCTTACTCATAATTTAACAACAACCTGTTAGAACTGGAATAAACAGACAAAGGTCGTCAATTCATGAAAGGTAAAATAAGTGGAAATCACGTCCACCAGATCACCACAAATTTCACTGCATTGCAGCAGCGGTACTGCACTGCATTGCGTGAAATCCACTGCAAGGTCGTGAATCCGCCTTTAGCGGTGATGTAGGAGTGGCGTCGCGACGTCGGGAGATACGTCAAACTGTGCGCGCTAAAATAACGATTCCGACGAGCCTACTCATAAGCAGATCGTTCGAGAAGGACGGCGTCGGGGGCGTCCGATGTAGGCCACTGTCTCGAGTTCGAACCTCCGTAAGAATAACAATTGGTAACAAAGGGCGTCACTCCCCGGGATGATTTCGGCAGTTACCGCGAGGGGTCGCGTCCTGTGCGAATATGTATTACTGTTGAAATTTATTCATGCTTCCAACGAGCCTAGTCTCGGGTTCGTATCCCGTCGGGAACATATTCAAATTAGTCGGTTTCCATCGGAAAGTGTATCCTACAGCGTTTTCTATGCGGTCCGCGATCGTACGCCCTAGCAGGTTTCAGTTGTGCGGAGTTCGATGCCAGGCGAGACCCGCAACGCCTCCCGCCAAGCTGACGACTCTCGGACACATCAAGGAGGAAGAACATATAATTTTCTAGATTCTAGGAGATTAAATAAATCGACTGTTTTTTGTGTGTATCTTAATAAAAAGGTTAAATGTGTTTTTAATTAGCATTATTTATAATTTTTAACAGTTGAGTTAACAATGCATTGCGCGGGAAAGGATTAGCAAACTACAGATTCCAAAAGAACAATCTAAAAAATGAAGCTGAGACACCCCCAGCATCAGTTACAGTTAATTATTTATATGTTTTTAAACTAAAATTAACCCTAGACTTACACATTCACATTAATCATTGAAATGTATCATCTAAAATAATTACCTCTGTCTAAGATATGAATGTCTTTATGCTAGGGGAGCTTGCTTAATTATTGAAAAATATTGTTATAGAATTTCACGTAATGACCCATTGGTAGACATGTTTGGAAGAAAAAAGTAGGTTCCTGCATGATTGCATTATAAAAAAAACATGATATCACGAACTATATATATATATATATCACGAGAGAGAGAGAGAGAGAGAGAGAGTGAGAGATATTGATATTAGATATTTGATATTTATTGGCTTAAAGGCGTGCTACATAGGGCTATGGAGCCCCTTTAATTGTAGCCAACCTCTATAATATACGTGTATTGGTACAAAGTATGGTTACATATGAAATATACAATATGATATTATAAGTTATGCGTAAGAGTATACTAAATCTAATACAAATATTAACTCCATGCCAGTACTTAATTATATATTATATTCTTATACTAATAGTGATTCTAAAAACCAAATGCAAATATTTACAGTGAAACAATGTTTATTTTATACCGAAGCATAATGTTAATTAGTAATAATATTAGGAATAATAATAGTAATAATATGTCTTAAAATAAAATACCTGTTACTAATTTATAAATAGAGCGTACAAATTCTGACGCTAGTACTGTGATAACTGATAATATGTTTGAAAGAAACCCTTTTTGTTGGTTTGTTATTGGTAAGTAGAAAGTAGAATATGGTGGATTTTACTCCTGAGCATGGTGGCTGAATTTTTGGAATAGGTTTGCAGTAGATATTTGTTGCAGAGGCGGCTTGCTGTTATGATAAATGATTTGTTGCAGAGAGAGAGAGAGAGAGAGAGATTGATTGATTGATTGATTGAGGTTGATTGAGAGAGAGAGAGAGAGAAGCATACACACTGTACTTACAATCTTCATGTAGTTGATGAGGCTGTACCCGTGGGGCCAGGTGTCCACAGCGTCGCAACTCAGCGGCTTGATGTCGATCCTCTGAGATGAGTCCAGGTCGTGCAGAGCCTTGGCGAACAGGTGTACGGCGTCATACATCAAGGCTGTCTCGGTCTGGAACATTTTACTTCAGGGTAGCCATGCAAGTCGACCATTAGGCCCATTCGACTTCGACCATATTTGCACAACAGGAAAATAAAAGCTCGGAGTGTATGTGCGACTTGAGCTTTTAGAACAAGACCGTTTCGCGAACGCTTTTTTAAGTCGCGTTAAAGGATGAGCTATTTTGTAAGTTTTAAGTTTGCGTGGGATATCTTTACTTTTGCAAGCTCTTTTTGAACGCATTGTAGGTGATTGTTGTCAAGTTTCTATTGTTACAATTGTTAATTTATGTTAATTGTTGTATTATATAACTCAAAAAACTTATATTAAACCTTTATTTCTATGAATTCTGGCTAACTTTTTCATTTTTTTCTTTCAAAAGGTACTACATCACCATAATCTTAATTTTCATGTAAAATATGACCGTTTTAGCCCCATCCGTTTGGTCATAATCAGCCCAAATGTCACGAAAATATCGCACTTAAACTAAAAATAAATCGTAAAAGTACGATGTTTATGAGAAATATTTCTTCGAGTGTACCCAAAAACGTGGCAAGTCTTAGTTCAGAGATTTTGAAGGTCCCCTCCAATTTTCATAACAAAAACCAAAAAAAAAAAAAAAAAAAAAAAAACAGCTAATTTTTTGGGGGGTCAGTGAAATTGTAGTTTTCGCTTCGCTAATCCAACAATTCAGGCATAGGTGAATATAAATCAATTATCGCGTTTTTATCTCTATTCAACAAGACATCGGATTTGTATCAATAATTTAGCTCCCTTTAGCTATTTTTTTTTGCTTTGCAACACAAATTTAATGACGTAGAAAATACGGTGAAGTTATTAATGAAGCTAACGATCACAGTAAAAATGATGAGGAGACTTAAAAAGAAGACGAAATTATCGTCGTTCCGTACGAAATTGACAACTTCAGTCCGGTCTAGAACTCGTTAAAAAATTACATTTCTTCGATCGATCATTTGGCCTCTAAAAAAACTCATTCACATTTTGTGTCTTTGAAATCTAAAATGTTGGCTCAAAAAGTTACTTAAATCGTCGTAAAGCCAAAAATTTTAAAGCAACTGGTCAAATGTAAAGTTTTCAATGCGATCTGAATAGATTTAAAAATGGCCGGCAGTGAATAGAGAAGTAGTGAAATAATTTGAAAAGTACTTGAAACTTGGAAGATATATTATTTAAATGGGATGAAATAATTGAACTTGGAAGATATATCATTTTTATGGGATGAAATAATTGGGCAGCTATAAACTTGACGTTATCATAAAATTGTAGACGGAGAAAGCAGTTACGACTTAGGCAATGTCGAATAATAATTGATTAGGGGAAAAGGAGATGTGTTTCACATTCACTTTATATGTGCACTGCTCTAATGAGGGTTTGCTGAGCGGGGGGGGGGGGGGGGGCTCAGGGTGGCCTAACCTGACAGGTACCGAGAACTTCTTCTTACCTTGATAAATGTGACGTTTTCCTTCTATCCGGAACGCAAACCGGGCAAAAAGAAAATAACAATGTTAGTTGGTGTCTGTCCGTAAAGTGAGTAGCCTCTATTAAGGATGCTGGCGTAGTTACCATGCCAGTAGCGTCCGTCTTACGGCCGTAGCGCGCGTCGCCGTACTGCCAGTCCTTGACCACCTTCACCAGTTCGGGCAGTTCCGGGTCCACCAGCCGGAGCGCTGTGATGTTGGTACCGCCGTACTTGAACTCTTCCAGGTCGACGCTGTGCAGGTCCTGGATACAGGGAACACAGGTTAGCCACTACCCTCCTGGCCCGGGGAACTCCAGACTGAGCGCTGAGATGTTGGTACCGCCGTACTTGAACTCTTCCAGGTCGACGCTGTGCAGGTCCTGGATACAGGGAACACAGGTTAGCCACTACCCCCCTGGCCCGGGGAACTCCAGACTGAAGATGACGTGGCCGATAGCCCGAGAACTCGTTACAAAACAGACTCGTGTTCGGTCAATCGAGAGTAAATCTCTTCGAAAAGTTTGTGGAACGTCGAAAAGTTTTACGATTACAAATTGATCTTGAAGTGAAAGTTAAACTTTGAGTAAGTAAATGTTTAAATCATTTTTGTCAATCTAAGTTTGAAGATTGAACTCAAGTCTGAAAGTTTGATTAGTTTTGCTTCTAGAACTCGGGCGAATGAAGCGTATAGTTGGGAGGGCCGTGTCCCGTCCAAAACTGATACCCATCAATATAATAGTCCTGACCGTATTCCCCCGCGTACACAGCGCGGTCTTCAACTTTGTCGGCCGGATACGAGAATATTGCAACAGTTCAGTCGTCACTGTTAATTAGTGACAATCTAAAGAAGAAAAAACTGCAGTACACAAATATTGACAATTTGAAATATGAACGTTCTGTACGGTGTTTGATAAAATTAGTTACGTAAATGGATCGAAATAAATGAGATGTTCATTTGCATTATAGATAAAGAGTACATAATATATCAAACACACGTATTGATCTCGTAGAACAAATAAAATGGGAAGAAGAGATACTGATACGATAAGATTTAAATCTAAAATAATATTAGCATCTATTATTCCCAAACAGCTAGTTAGTGTATCCATGTTACTCCAACGATTGCTAATTATTAAAGATTATCCGAAAATGTACAACCTTCTGATTTTCTTCAGGGATAAGAACTTCATAGTTTAAATTATTACAAAACTAAAAGTTGCATAACTATGCAAGAATCGTCTTCAGTCGTTCGTCGATAGTCATCAAAAGTGTGACTGTTGTTGATTATGAAAATGGAATTTAGGTTGTAGCTTGCAACTAACCATTTGACGCTTATAATCGTTATTATTATTATTATTATTATTATTATTATTATTATTATTATTATTATTATTATTATTAGTTCACAAGTTATACTTATTTTATTATTATTATTATTATTAATTAACACAATTAACTAGTCGGGACATTTCGCCGCGTCGATTCTGCTTTTATTGCGTTAAAAGCAATTATTTATTTTATTATTGCAATAAAAGCAGAATCGACGCGGCGAAATGTCCCGACCAGTTAATTGTGTTAATTATTACCGGGCCGCGAAAGCCTTTAATTGAAAATTATTATTATTATTATTATTATTATTATTATTTATTATTATTATTATTATTATATTATTATTATTATTATTATTATTATTATTATATTATATTATTATTATTATTATTATTATTATTTATTTTCAACATGATTGAATTACAGTAATACAAGCACATTGCTGGTGGCAAGAGTAGAGCAAGGCCCCATAACAACATGTGCCTTACCACCCACCAGTGTATGATCTAAAATAATGAGTAATAATGAGTAATAATGAGTAAATAATGAGTAAAATAATAAATAATAAGACATATTAATTCATTTGTACAAACACACCCACCATTACTCATTTTTTCATACCCATCACCTGCTTCCCTGTCTACCCGCAATACACTTTAAACGTCACACTCTCTTAGTCAACATTTTCAAGTAAACGTTTGTCGGTCTGCAACTCACCAAGGAAGTGATGAGATAGCTGTGGTAATCACTCATCATGCCGATCTGCTGGGCTTGTTTCAGCACGTCGTAGATCCGCTCGGTGGAACAGTCCAGCACAATGTGCGACTCTGCAGAGTTCTTGATCTGCTTCAACAGCGACCTGGGAGGAACAGTTACCATTACTAGTATTACTTATTAATTACAAGATAGCTGTGGTAATCACTCATCATGCCGATCTGCTGGGCTTGTTTCAACACGTCGTAGATCCGCTCGGTGGAACAGTCCAGCACAATGTGCGACTCTGCAGAGTTCTTGATCTGCTTCAACAGCGACCTGGGAGGAACAGTTACCATTACTAGTAAACTTATTAATTACAAATTAGAATATAATTCTTTAATGTTCCGGGAGTGGGAACACCTTGACAATATTCATCGATTCCGTATTTGCAAAACGTCATATCTGTATTTGCTGAAGAATTGCTATGCAACAGTTCAAAGCTTGTCAAACGGCTCTAATTATCGAAAAGAGGAGGTTCGAGGTGTATCAATTTAATTTAAGACATTTAACCCGAATACAAAAACCTCAAATCTGCTCTTTTCGATAATTGGAGGCAATTTAACAAGCTTTGAAATGTTGCGTAGCAATTCAACAGCAAAATCAAGTAAGAGTTTAGAATTATTCTCAATCCCATCATTCGTCTTTTTAATGATGGAAACCCCTCAAATAAGCTTTTGTCGGGATTGCCTGTTGCCGAAATCGAACCCACGATTGTCTTCAATACACTCCTCGTGTCAACTGTAAACGAACGACTTTTGGAGAAAAAAAATTGCTAGAAATTTTAGTTTTCCCTGATTATAGGCGTATGCATGTTCAAATGGCGTACGGTCATCATTGACACCAATTGATTTATAGCACTTGAATTATAATTTCTCAATCTGTTTGATAAGAGCTCGTAACTGTCAATGCCGTGTTCATCAATGAACATCTGCGTCCGTGTTTTAAAGAGTGAGGAAACTAAGATAAACCTAGTTTTATTGTAGAGTCGGAAGCTGAGAGGTTTACATCGAAACGAAGATTAATGAACTCTCGAAATCTCATAAAATGTAAAATAGTCTCGAGATTTATACGGGATTTGATCTGTAGTGTTTGGGAACAGACGTGAAGAGAGAGAGAGAGAGAGAGAGAGAGAGAGAGAGAGAGAGAGAGAGAGAGAGCGCAAGGCAAGAAACAAGTGGATTATGCATAATAACGTCGGGCTGTGGGGTCGGCTCATGTTTATGTAAGGAGGGGAAGCGTGCGAGGGGTGAATTAAGATGAGTGCAGTAGAACCCCCTCTGTACACCTGGGGGGGGGGGGTCACGTGATACGTAACACCTGCTTAGAACTGTGTGACGCGATGCTGCACTATGCATGACTCTTGCTAATAATATAGTAAAACAAGGTTTGATTGTAATCCTCTCTCAACAAAACATAAATTATTACGCCTTGGAAGAAATGGCTAAAAATAATTGTGCCGTTTCGTATTATCCTAAGTAAAAACTGCATGAATGAACTACTAGGACGGGATGGTATTTCGGGAGTCAAAACACTCGTGTCCAACATGCTGGGTCGGTGTTTCCGTAATCAATACCGGTCTCTGGTCGGCCATTGTTTGCTCGTCGAAACCAAGCACAATAGTGATTACAAGGCTAGGTCAGTTGTCACAAAAATATAAAGGGGATGTTAATTAAACAGAATGCAGCTTCCTAGCGATTTTGTTGAATAAGTTTAGGAATCATAGAGGAAAGAGTCCAAAGTCGCAATAGAGAATAGAGAAGTAGACTATAGATGGGTTTCTATTAATGTACCCAAGTACAATAGTGATCACAAGGTAGTTCAGTTGGGGGCATTATTTAATCTGAATGCAGCTTCCTAGCGATTTTGTTGAATAAGTTTAGGAATCATAGTGGAAAGAGTCCAAAGTCGCAACAGAGAATAGAGAAGTAGACTATAGATGGGTTTCTATTAATGTACCCAATCACATTAGTGATCACAAGGTAGTTCAGTTGTTCCATTAATATTAAGGGGGCATTATTAAATCTGAATGCAGCTTCCTAGCGATTTTGTTGGATGGGTTTTTGGAATTATAGTGGAAGGAGTCCAACGTCGCAACAGAGAATAGAGAATTAAGAACATAGCTGAGTTTTTATAATTGTACCAAGTACAATATTGATCACAAGGTAGTTAAGTTGTCACATTAATATTAAGAAGATGTTAATCAATCAGAATGCAGCTTCCTAGCGATTTTATTGGATAAGTTTAGGAATTATAGTGGAAAGGGTCCAAAGTCGCAACATAGATTATAGAATAAGACTATAGCTGGGTTTCTATTAATGTACTAAGTATAATAGTAATCATAAGGTAGTTCAGTTGGCACATTAATATTAAGGAGAAGCTAATTAATGAGAATGCAGATTCCTAGCGATTTTGTTTGATGAGTTTAGGAATAATTATAGTGGAAGAAGTCCAAAGTCGCAACAGAGAATAGAGAATTACACTATAGCAGGTTTCTATAAATATACCAAGTACAATAATGGTCACAAGGTAGTTCAGTTGTCACATTAATAATAAGGGGATATTATTTAATCTGAATGCAGCTTCCTAGCGATTTTGTTGGATGAGTTTAGGAATTATAGTTGAAGGAGTTTAAAGTCGCAACAGAGAATAGAGAAATAGACTAAAGCTGAGTTTCTATTAATGTTCCAAGTAAAATAATGAGCACAAGGTAGTTCAGTTGGTACATTAATATTAAGGGGATGTTGGTTAATAAGAATGCAGCTTCATAGCGATTTGGTTGGGTGAGTTTAGGAATTATTATAGTGGAAGGAGTACAAATCGCAACAGAGAATAGAGAATTAGTCTATAGCTGGGTTTCAATATTAATGTACCAGTCGAAGGCGTCGGAGCTACAGGGTTGACTTGGTCTGCTTTAAATTAAAGCTCCCCACTGATAATCAGTTACAGTAGGTATTCTAAACACGAAGGAAACATTAGATTCTGTCTGCGACTGTGTTTCTATACTGTCCGTCCATTACGAATTATTATTCTAGTGTCGGACTTGGAGGATAGCGGCCACTAGTCGTCCCTATCTATGTTGCTGTTACATTCCTGTCGGCGACGCGTGAAACGACGAAGATCCCGAGAAACTTTCTCAGTCTCTTCCCAAGCCGATGAAAGAGTTGTGATATTAGCCTCGAAGAGAACGATGCAGCATCAGTTCTGTCACTTTTATCTGGACGATTTGTTTCTATTTTTGAGAGTAGGAAGTTTTCCCGTCGCTTGTTAGGAGGGGAAACTCGATGGAAATGACTGATTGAGAGGGGAAATTGTGAACCATCAAGAAGTTGAAGCAGGAAATTATCTTAGAACGAAAGAAAAGAAAACATTTTTGTAACATAGAAAGTTTATAAGAAAATTTATGTTTGTATATTTCTCCTAAACAAATGCGCAACAGTTTTATCGTTAGAGGGCCAAGAACTGAGAAAGTATGGTCTCTTTAACACTCAATTATCCCATTTCCAATATTTAAGTAGGCGAGCGTGTGTCATAGTGTTGACAGTATTATACTGATGTTGCTTGCACAAGAGCATTTGCAGCATGGGTACATGTACTTATCCTTGTTGTAATCGGATTAAAATGTAAACGTTAATGATTGGTCTTGGGATTGATTCTTCTGTAGACCAACTGGTAGCTTCACGTCAACAGCAAAATGTTACAAGTTCCAGAAAAGAAAACTGTTTAACCAAATTCAACATTTAAATAACAGAAAGTTGCTGATAACACGAGCGGCATTCTCTTCAGGAACTAGAATATATATTACACGTGGAGATAGAACCCTGTAATAGAGTTGGAGAGAGAGAGAGAGAGAGAGAGAGAGAGAGAGGCAAGGTGGACGTGTATAGACTCGGGAATTGGGTGGGGAGATCTTATCTAGCCAATAACATCAAGTTTCACAAGACAGACCGGACAGTATAAATGTAGGAGACAGGCTGGACAGTATAATATTTTAATGTAGGCCCCACACAAATCATTTACGTTTGCCCGAGCGTTAAGCGCGCGACTCTGATTCGGGAGGTGCCGGTTTAAAATCCCGTCGACACCGGCAATCCTGACCGAAGTTTTTTTTACCGAGATTTTCCTCAGTCGTTAATGCGAATGAAAGGGATTGAGTCCTCTTAAACAGCCCTCGGACATTCCTTCACAATTGTGCTAACTCCATTATACCTAGTTTGACACCTGCAGAGAGGCATGCACGCATTGCACCCTGGGCAGGCTACTGTGTGCAGATACGAGTAACATGATAAAACATTACAACTCAACGTTGCATCTATGCTCCACCGGGGCTCGAACTGAGACCGGGCCGAGCCCACACTACACCCGGCTACTGTAGCTAGGACGCCCTCGCATCACCATCAAGAAATACTCGCAGATAATGTACTCGCGACCGGGGAGTTCCGTAAGTGGTTTCTTGGCCTCGGGTAAACTTCCTGTACAACTCACCGAATAACTTTGCAAGGAAACCACTTAAGAGAACATATCGAATTATTGGAATTCCATAAACACGTTTTGGAACCAAAACAAGATTAGTGGCGTCAAACTTATTTGTTTGGATCGATCAGAATACACGGAGGAATAGAGTATCTAGGGCGACGGTCGTCGCCCGCAGCCAAGCGCAGGCGACTGCTTAGGCGACGACGAACTCGCGGCCCTGTATAATACAGTTACCAGAGTTGGGGGGTTTTTAGCTATCTGCACACGCCGCCATAAAGATTTACAATCTTGAAACTCGGTATATGAGCTGTTATGTGGTCCATGACCTACAAAAAAAGTCAACCCGATCCGATAACCCGTTCTGTGTTTAAAATGTGCCTGAAAATCGTTGAAATCCTTCCGGCTAGCTAGCTAGCTAATTCTCGCCAGTAAAATTCTAAGTCCATATTGTGATAGCAGTAGCACCCACCTATAGTCTGTGCCTTCTCCCAGCTGCCGCACGGCGATAGGGAACTCGGAAGGTCCGTGAGCCTTCAACAGTTCCTGAAGGCGAACGAGGCCTTCGTTGGTCTCGTAGATGATGGTGAAGCTCTTCCAGCCCCAGGCCTTCACCAAGTCTACGTAAGCCTGAAGACGAGACATTCAAGTTATGTACTGTACAAGAGTCATGTCACAGCATTTCAGTGGCAATCATCCAGAAGCTGGTTTGTGTAACCACTTGCTAGAATTGTAATAGTCTATATAATAAAATGTAATTTGCATTTTATTTATTTCCAAACTTACTATAGTTAGAAATGGGCAGATATTTTTTAAATAACAATGAATACTAAAAAATAATTTAAAAGTGAGTAGAATAAGTGAACTTTTTTTGTTGAATAAAGGTCATGCTGACTGTCACATGGTGGAGGTGCCGGTGCTTTTGTTGCATAGCTTACTTATTATGTTGGCCGACCCTCAGAGCTACGAATTGCCTGTTCTATTCCACCTATTGAGGGGTTGTAAAATTTAAGAATTAAACTAAAAAGTTGAATAAACAACAATGAAATAAATTGAATTAACTTCTTGTTTATGAGCACCCTGCTTCGTGAAATATTTAGCTCGCAGAATGCGTGGCCTGGGGAATCCTGCGGTCTTTGTTCAGCTGGTTCTGCGAGCAAGAGCGATCCAAGTCGCATCAGATTTATCGCACAATGCGACCCGTGCACTAACCGCGTCCGCCGCTGTTGCTGTGTGTGGTGTAATGTAGTGTAGTGTAGTTTAGTGTGGTGTAGTGTAGTGTAGTGTAGTGTAGTGAAGTGTAGTGTAGTGTAGTGTAGTGTAGTGTAGTGTAGTGTAGTGTAGTGTAGTGTGTAGTGTAGTGTAGTGTAGCGTAGCGTAGTGTAGTGTAGGGTAGTGTTGTGTTGTGTAATGTGTTCACTGTACAGCGCCGGGACATATAATGGAGTTCACATCGACTGTTCAGTGGACAACAAATTCGCATTTTGTACAACCCTTAGAAAGGGTTCCAACTGAACAATGCTTCAGAGTGCTTGGTATCAAAGTGAACCCCATTGTGCAAAAGACGAATACCGTCTCAAAACTAAAAGTGAAGTTGATAAGCCTTATCTCTATTTTAATAAATTCATTGTCTTATTTACATTTTTCTAAGCATTTTCGTTTTTTGGAGAAGTGTTTATCTTCGTTTTTTAAGGAAATATCCGATTAAATCATATCAAAAGTTTTTGTTATTTGTTTTGCAATTCCGCTTAGAATTGAGCTATAATTTCGATTTAAAAACATTTTAGGCCTTGTTTTGACTTGATGAATTGAATAAACTATATATATAATCAGTAAATGAAAAAAATGACACGATTTAACTATCACTTATACAAGAGACCCCACACCTGTCATCCCATTTCATCTTGGATTTTAAATTGTAAACCTGGGTAAATGGTTGTAAAATACCTCTATTATATTCGTCATGCGCCTCTCCATCCCTTCAACTTCAACCAATTCTTTCGAAAGGGTTGTTTTTTGGCATTTGTAAAAGGTTCGCAGACTGTATAAATTAATGTATTGTGTAAAACTCAATCACTGGCCAGTAATGTAACTAATATTATTTTAATCTTATCATTTAATTATTGATGAGATGAGTCGAGTAAAAATTATACTACACACACTGTCTAGCCTGCCTTTTTCCGGTTATTTGAGTTTTTGAAAGGCGATTTTAGCATCAGTTTCATTCAAAAGTGTGTATTGAATATTCGACGAATTACAGAATAATAACTAATTATTAACTTGTCTAGAGGAGTAGCGGTATGCTACACGAATGACAAAGTACCCTTCAATAGTTTATAAACCACTGCAGAACCCATGGGTTGATTTCATATTACTGTTGTCCTGCGTTCCACGTTCGAATCCAGGATGTTCCTTCACTCTTGTTTACACCGTTATCCATGTGTATAGGCGTATAATAATTTAATTTAGTTGTCCTTTGTAAATCAGTTTTTATAACTGCATAGGGTAGACGTAAAATAAGTAAATACATTGCCAAGTCATTTTGCGAACAAATCTTAATATTTAGTTAAACATTAAATTAAAAACACTCACAAAACCATCTTTTGACAAGAATTGATTAACATACGTTACAATTATGAAAACGTTAAAATAACAATTGTTATAATGCAATGGCATATGCATGGTTGTTTTCAGTACCTTTTCTCGAGTTGGAATTTAAATGAAGACGGGCTGAGTGGCTGACAGCAGTAAACCAATATTCTATTGAAACCTTCGTCAACCTTTCAGCTATGATTGGCAACATTAGGGGTCTTGAAAAAGACCAATGTCGAGTGTGGCCCTATGTTCCTCCACTGATTGTCGGCGTGAATGCCATTATAGAGTGAACTACCAGAACAGACCAGCGAAGGTTCCACCGCATTCCACGGAGGAGTTATGTGCCAGCAGGTTTTGACACAGGGAGAAGTTAGTACGGGTGGGAGCCATACGTCTAAGATCTTCCCGGCACTGTCCCGGCGTAACCTAAAATAAACTGTTTATTTTTTTATAACCTAAATGACCAGACAATTTTAATTGCTTGAAATTATAAGAGATTTGTTTGTGTATGTTTATTGAATTACAAAATGAGTATTTTATATATCATTAATAATAATTACTAATTGAGATAAAATTAATACTGGCCATTTTATTGGCACATTTTCTATGAGTACAGATTCGAGTGTCCTCATAATTAGGAATTATCCTGAAGGAACTATTAATTATTATACGACTTTCCTTGCTTGTGAAGGAGCTCTCCCTTAATAATACAGTGCCCGTTTAAAAATCTACAGCCCCCCCCCCCCCCCCCCTCCCGCCCGTCTCCCGTCTCCGTCCGTCACCAGGCGACTGTCTCCTCCCCCCTGAACTGTCTCAGAGTCAACGTCTCCTCTTCTCATTACGCCCTCTTCCCCCCCCCCCCCCCCCCCCGTTGTTTCTATCTCGACCATGTTTCTTATTTTTCAATTTATATTCCACCCCCGCGCCAGCCATTCATTCCCCCCCCCCACATCAGGATCGCGTAATCTTTACTCCGCCTCGGTGTTTCTTCCCTAGAAGTAATTCCCTTAATGCACGCGTTTGTGAATATTGCAGTCTTTTCTTCCTTGCTGACGCGTTTTTGTTTGCCACGTTTTTAAATTTTAAATTTGGTTCTTCTCGGTTGAAGAACCCCATTTTGTGTTGATGTTATTATTTTATATCCCCCATCTGCGCTACACTTACTCCACTTAAACCAAGAAACAAAATGAGCACAGCTGTTCTTGAGAGCCGTACTTTGTCCACGCCGTCACATTTCCAACAAGTTTAGTTTCGTCAATTATTTCACTGAGTCAATATATTACACGACATTTTCCATTTGTTGTTTCTATTCAAATGAACTTGGACTTTATGCCTCCCAAGTTAGCTAGTATTAATGCAAACACATCAAGATGATATTATTAATTATTTTGAGCCGAACATAATATTGGCTACATGCATTACACGATACCCAAAATATTTATTCGTGAACAATGAGGATTTTTTAAAATTCCTTTTCACAACTAAATTCCCAGGGAGATTGACAACAAATTTATTTCGTCATAGGCTTTGCGAGTCAACAAATTAAAACAAAATATATATTTACCGACCAGCTACATCCTCTGCTTCTAATTATGTTATGCTATTTAGATGGTAAACAACACATACAACAATGTAAGGAACAACTGACACCTAATTATTACGAGAAGAGAATATGTTTGACTTACATTCTTAAATCGTTCATTATGAATTACAATTAATGCTATAATTATTTATCCATCGCATTATTTAATGTGTCAATTAAATTGAATCCAATTAATTGTGTGAACGAGCCCATACATTAAAATGAGTTGGTACTTCCTAACTGAATACATTAAATAGGTTAGTACTTCCTAACTGAATACATTAAATAAGTTAGTACTTCCTAACTGAATACATTAAATAAGTTAGTACACTTCCTAACTGAATACATTAAATAAGTTAGTACTTCCTAACTGAATACATCCACCAGTTTGTTGCTAATAATCGTTTGAGCGAACACACGCAAAAGTTAACTTCCCAGCAATTTAATTCCACTTTGGCTACGGAATGTAATTTGAAAGTTAGTCCTCGCCTTGTCTTACAATATCGTCGAACTGTTGAGATCGCGAGGCTAACAGAAGAGGGAACATGATCTCCATCTCTCTAGAGCGAGTGTGACTGTCCTACTCCTAACAGCCTTCATGAGACGCACGTACTCGCAGTGCGCGCAGGAGCAGGGCCCCGGGTGGCTGAGGGGCACCCGAATTCTGCCATTAGAAAAATGTATATATGCATGCAATGCACCCAAGTGGAGCTATTCCACACATAGAATACAAGTTTCGTATCGTGTATTTTGAATCCTTATTTAAAACTCTCAGAAAAAAAACACCTTTCCTTTATATTGCCAGAAATCAAGAGTCTGCCTCTGAAATGTGTCTGCTATAATATTTAAGGTAAATCTAAAATCAAATCAAACGTTAATATGTTACCATGTATGCTCTGAATTTTGAGCTCGAGATGACGACAAAACAAATTGACGCACACACACTTCATTGTTTCGGTATTGCATTCAGCCCACCACTTTTTTCTTAAACGCACCAAATACACTCTAAAAACCTGATTTTAATGGAGGGCTCTGTCCCCCATGACTCTGTCGTAGATCCACCACTGCAAAAGGGCCCCAATAAGTGTAAATCTGCATCTGCGTACTCGTGTGCTCGTCGCAAAGATAACCAGAGAACCACGACGTGGGGGTACTTCAACTTTCTCCCTGCTTTCCCCCTGCCCGCTTCGTCACAGGCCACAGAACTCTCCCATTGCCTGTGTCTGGTTCTGACCAGCACAGGCCTGCCCTCCCCGCGGCCCCCGCGTCGCCCCTTACGCCACCCTCTCTTTTAGAGAAACTAATAAGTAATAACCCTATAGATGTGCCCTCACCTTGGACAGGGCTGTTGGGTGGGGGTAGAGGTTGACCAGGCAGCTCTCGCGTCTCAGCCGGAAGTCCCACCGGGTCTCAAGATGAGGGATCTCCATGGTGTCACAGATGGACTGGACATGGCTGGCCGTCTGACCGGACTGTGGGCCAAAGATGGCGGCCACTCCGCTGCGCAGAAGGTGGCACACTGCGAAGAAAATAGAGGCACACTAGTTGACAAACTTGATAAGAAACTAGCTACACAACGTTTGATTGAATTAGTTTAAACCGGCAATTCCGACTGAAGTTTTTTCCGAGGTTTTCCTCGGTCGTTAATGCGAATGTTAAGGATTAATTCCTCTTAAACAGCCCTCGGACATCTCTTCAGAATTATCCAAATTCCAAAGTACTTAGCTAAAGAGGAACGCGGACTGCACCCTGGGTCTTCCCACGAAAAATAAAATATTAGTGAAGATTTTTTGTATTAATTCATATTTTATACTTTCTCTCAAATTAAACCCTTAGAATAAAAATAACTGATTCCATTGTAGAAATATATAAACTAAACTCCTGTTTGCTACTATCTTCGAAAGAATTTTCTTTCTTTTATTCACACTTCGTAATAAAACTAAGTGCATTGTGTGGCATTTGTCGTTTGTAAAGTTACATAACAAAACGTACCAACAAAACATTAATACAAACAGGTAGAAAATGGCACAAGGGAGGTCTATCATGATGCAGACCTCATAGGGGATGAAAACCACAAAATGTTACTCGTGATGGTGAAGAACCTATCATTGTGATTGAACGCTGGGTTATGCGATGCGTACGTGCGCCATTAGTGTCACGTGGGCAAGACATGTGGCGTAATATTCCGCTAGCTTTTGTGTTGAATACGGGCATAAAACACTGAGAGAGACAGCACAAAACAAAACCGGCTTCATTACAAGAACATGCGCGATGTGCGAATGTGCGGGCGTCCCAGCCACCCAGTGTTAATTATAAAAACTGCTACAATGGCGAGAGCCAGCTCGTTAGCACGGTTGATAACGTTTGACAGAGCCACAGCAGCCGCGGTTTGGGAAGCAGCTTGACTCTAATCCAGTCTAGCTATACAGCTATAGAGGCACAGAGGTTTTGCCTTCAACACGAGTTCAGCATTGTCATTAATCATGTGAAAAGCGGCGAGTTCGGATGAGCGGTTGAGACATTCCGCTGTGGGTTGAGCTCTGTACAGAATGCAGTGACAAGGGTGGGTGGGGGTTTAGTTTGAGCAGAGCACGCATTCATGGCAAGTTTAAACTGGTTTGTGTAATTCGGGAATTTCGTATAACGTAAGTTCTGGTCAAAAATATCATACTACACTGGCATTATTTCGTTACCCCAAGTACTTTTATGATATCTGTTATTGATTGGTACATCTTTACGGTTCTGTGGGGAAAACATCTAGTAGGAAACATGCCCATGCTGCAGTGCATGCCCCCAAGTGTCGAACGAGGACTAGGTGTTTTGGACTTGGGGACGTCCTAGGGCTGTTGAAGAGGACTCTGTGCCTTGCATTCGCACTAATGACTGAAGTAAGCTGCTCGGGAAAAACTTTCAGTCAGGATTGCCGGTGGCGGGATTCGAGCCCGTGACCTCCAGAATCAGAGTCTCACACGTTTTGCATGAGCCATCCCTACTCAATACTGTGAAGGTATTTAGTACACTAACATGATGATTTGAGGGATGACAAGAAATACATGAATTATTTACAGGAAACCTAAGTTATGATAATGTAGGTCGAAATATCTTGAACACTCAAGGACGTATGAATTATTTATGAAGAGCTCGTGAGTTCTGCAGATCGCATCTTACGAGTACGTGGTTAGATAACATAGGAAATGTGGCGGGGATCTAAGAAAGAGACAACATCGGTAAAACTTCCATGCAGATGGGGCACAATAAGTTCGGGGTAGTACTCATCAATCTACGCGCCTTCCAAACCACTTTCATCCACCACTAAACTGATTACCTTTTGTTTGTGAAGAACACGCCTCTAAGTCAAGATGAAAAGCGAGACGTCTTTTGTGTTAAAGACATTATAGTTTGGGCGTCCACCGCAGTGCGGCGCTGGTGCTGAGCCGCACGCCTTTTGACTTTGTAAAACAAACTGTGTTGCTGAAGTAAACGATTCATTTTGATCACGATTCCAACCCCGGTCAAAAGCTACACACAATACATAATACAGTGATTACTTGTAGTGGTGAGCGGCTACCAGGGATTTAGGGCTGGGCCGGGTATTTAGGAGTTGACCCGATGGTAAAAAAGGTACCCGATTTTCAAGTTACAAAACATATTTTTTGAGGGAATGGTGGAGGTGCCGGTCCAGGATTTAATACTCTATTGGTGGAGGTGCCGGTCCAGGATTATGTACTCTTTTGGTGAAGGTGCCGGTCCAGGATTTATATACTCTATTGGTAGAGGTGCCGGTCCAGGATTTATATATTCATAGACATCCCATATAATTGGCTAGACTAGCAGTCAGCGGTCCACTTCCGGGACAATTGGAAGCCATCTTGAATGGGTGAGTTTGCATGTTAAATAGATGGGAGCGATTAATCCAAAAAATATTTTTAAAGATGGCCGCCAGTTTGGCAGGTGAGCATATCAGACTTTAACACCAAATGATTACTAAATTCCCGTATGCAATAACTTTGCATTGTTTCTGTTTGTTAAATACCATGCTGCACAAGCTAAAAACCATATCAAACAATCCAGTAAAGTACTTTATTGCATTAAAAAAGCATAAATTAAAACGCCAAGCCGCCATCTTGAATGGGTAGGATTGACGCTTAAATTTGGTACACTCGTGCCTGTGCGGAAGTATTGGAGACTGCGCATCTAGCCTACTATAGGTGTTAAGATATCTATGTATATACTCTATTGGTAGAGGTGCCGGTCCAGGATTTATATACTTAATTGGTGGAGGTGCCGGTCCAGGGTTTATAAAGTCTATTGATGGAGGTGTCGGTTCAGACAATTTTCATTCAATATCTGCATGTATAGTAGGGCCTATTTCAACGGCCCTTTTTCCCTACCCGACGAGAAAACCAGAAGAAGATTACTACGCGAACTTGACCCGACTGTCAAAATCACTATCCGCACAGTCATAATTACTTGCAACATGACATACAGAGTTGTACACAGCTTCCATTATGTTTACTCAGTCAATAGGTGGACAAAGAAGTACTTTGCACAGAAGTTTAGCAGCTGTTATTACGGAAACAACGAGCTGCTTAACTGGCTGGATTAAATTAATTAACATAAACACTTAAATATGTATTGTTAGTTTAAGTATTCGGCTGGATTTGAACTTTAATAAAGTGACCAATAAAATAAAATAATAATTGTTCATTATTTTTCTACTTAATATTATACTAGTAGTGTTGACAATTACCACCGAAAACCTGGTATGTGCAAACTCCAGCTTGGACAAATAAACGCTCACATGCAAATACCGAAAGTGATATAAAACTAATGTTGAGAAAATTTGTTAGTTATTGTGACTATGTAGAAAGTTTAGGAGAATAATTTAGAACAAACAATGTCGTGTAACTTTCTTCGCGAATCCTGTTTCCCTTTTCAAGATTATAAAGTAGTTGGTTAATTAAGTTTCTTAAGACTGTTGGCTGAGCTCGAGCAAACCAGCTTTATACGCAGAACGCCGAGACTTAGGCAGGATCACTTGCAAGCTCTAACGTTTGTCAGGGTTGTGGCAGGACTGTGTCTATGTCTTGTGTGACACGTACCTCTCTTGGAAGCGTGGAAGCTGTCCAGTGGCGAGATCTTCTCTATCTGGGCGAGGAGGCGAGATCGTGGCAGGATCGTGCGGTCTGTATTGATCCTCTCCACCGCGTACCTGAAGGCCACTTCCTGTCTGTCATCAGCAGGATGGAACAAACCGCCTGCAAGGAACAAAGTTCACACAGTTAGTTGAGAAGATGGATGGATGGAGAAGAACCACTCGCTGCCTACGCCTTTTGGATCCGCCTGGCCAGAGAGGACGAACGCAAGATTACTCTCTGGCAGGAATCCCCAGCGATAAGGCAGAAGAAAGAAGAAGACGTCCGTCCGGCCCCACTAGTCCACGGGCTACGTAGGGCGTTGTTCGACAATTAGCCGACTTCACTCGGTTTCTACCCCGGTTTTCGAGTCACCTGGGGCAGTTCTGACTGCACAGGTCGTCCCAATTGTGGTGGGTTCATCCCGCTTTACCCTCCCACTGGTTTTTGAGTCGCCTGAGTGTCTGGACCAGCCCAACCAGCTCACCCAGGTCTTCGCAATTAATTTATTTCTGTTTTTGTGGGTCAATCCCTCTTTGTGACCATGCACAACAACGTCCCAGCACCGACGATGGCTGGTCGCGATACGGAGGAATAAATCTTTTTTTAAGCGTCAAACAGCGGCCGTCTTCCTAGACGTTGCAAAAGCATTCGACCGTGTGTGGCATGAAGGTCTGCTTTTTAAGACGATAAAGCTTGAATTTCGAAGATACCTCATCAACCTCACAAAACAGTTTCTCGCTGAACGATCTTTTTTAGTTCAATGGCAAAACGCTACTTCCACAAGCTATATATAAAGAAAAGAAAAAATATTGTTATAGAATTGCACGTAATAATGACCCATTGGTAGACCGTTTGAAAAAACTTGAAAAAAGTAGGTTCCTGCATGATTGCATTATAAAAAAACATGATAACAGTAACACAATAGATTATAAATCAAGTAGCTGCTTAGACAGAACTTCACTAGGCCTAATAAATAATATGCCGGGGGTGTTCCAGTATCATATTACACATAATAGCTTTTAAAACGTTTTGAAAACGCCCTTGAAACTCTTGTTAAGTGTAATGTGTGGGACTAAGTCTTGAGACAATGGCGCCTTAGTGTGTTTGGTGCCAGGGGGGGGGGGGAGGCTAAAGAGGCCTCGAGTTTTAATAGGGTTAGCCCTAGAGGAAAATACCTTTCTTCAAGACTGCGTTGAAAATATAGCTCGCTCCGGCAGAGGACACTGTGGAATATTGAAACCTTCATTACACATTACTAGGAAAACGCTCAAGTCCCGCCGCGTTGATGGATGAGCTTTTTTGTAAGTTTTTAGTTTGCGTGAGACCACATTTCCTTTGCAAGTGCTTTGTGAATGCATTGTAGGTGATTATTGTCAAGTTTCTATTGTTACTTGTTAAATTGTTATTATGTACCTAAAAAACAAAATCATATTAAAACCTTTATTCTATGGATTCCGGCTAACTTTTTCAACTTTTTCTTTCAAAAAGCAATACATAACCATTACCTTAATGTACATGTAAAATATGAACGTTGTAGCCCCACCCGTTTGGTCAGAATCGGCCCAAATGTCACGAAAATATCGCACTAAAAATCGAAAAAAATCGTAAAAGTACGATATTCATGAGAAATATTTCTTCGATTGTACCCAAAAACAATACACCTCCAAGTTCAGAGATTTTGAAGGTCCCCTCCAATTTTCATCAAGATCGGATATGCCGTTTGCCTGGTAGAGAGTTAACAAACAGACAGAAAAACAAACAAAAAACAAAAAACAAAAAAACACCCGAGCTAAATTTTTTGGGGGTCAGTGAAATTGAAGTCTTCGCTTCACTCGCTTCGCTCGCTACGCTCATCCAATTATACATTGGTAACATAACTAAATTATTTGATTAGTTTGTTTTGTGTAATACATGGACATTGTGAGAAGTAATATTTACAAACTATCCCTCCCTTACAGAAAAGTTTAGAAAGTCGTACACATAAGAAGTGTATATCTCTGTAAGATGTGCAAGTACAGACAGACCGCGCACTCGCACTCGGCCGAAGTTCGAATGTTATTTTGATCTTCAAGACGGAATGTAAAGCACATTAGTTCCTGAAGTTTAACTTTCAATGTTGGCTCCAGCATGTCACACTAAACCCAGTTCAACATAGTTAACCGTGGATTTATGGCGAGGGCGAGAATGTACTGTGGTTGTGCATGATGGCCTGTTACAGAGCGACGCCGAGTATGTGACCTAGACCAGCGGATTTAAAGTTAACCAGAGAGAAATAATCAATTATCTCCTCGGTAATGACATTTATTGGCGCGCTAAACGCGCAACAGAACAGTAAATATAAATCAAAGTAACCTATTTTGTAATAATGTCAATCTGAAATATCAGCTAGAAATAATTTAGATTAAATTGCGTTCCGTGGGGTTCAAACATTTTAATCAAGACATTTTAATAGCGAAAATATAAGCATAGGTTTATCGTTTCTATAGATAGGAACACGTAAGAATGTAATGTGTATAGGCTATAAGAGAGTTTCAGATGACGTCACACCGACGGTAAGGGGGAGGGGGGGGCGGGGGGGGGGGGGGGGGCAAAATTACGTTGGCGCCATCTAAACACAGGTTTTATGTTAAAAAGTATGAATTTTATTGAAGATTTCTCAAAGCATTGCATTTTGTCAGTTCAAACCAATCGAATATTAATTTTTTTATTCTGTTGTTTTAAATTAATATTTCGCATTCATTTTTTTCATATCATTTAACAGTTCTTATATCTCTTATTAACGATTTATTAAGGAAACAATGGAATTGAAGCTCTGGTTAAATAAAAGACCTTCTAAAAGCCGGTCTAAAGGTCTTTGTTAGCTGGCCTCTGTCGACGCTCCTATCGTGCTGAGGCTGACGAGAAGCATTGCAACATTACTGAACCTTAGCTATCCGATATATTAACATTTTGCGTCGTACAAACTTTTTAATCAGTGTATGCGCGGAAAAATACGTGATTTCTTCCCATCCGCCTATCGTAGTCATGAGAAAATTGCATTCGTTGCCCGCTGGTCGCCCAAAGCTAGTAGATACTGCGCCGCCACAGCCTTCCTGAAACTCTCGTATTGGTGCAACCACCGCCTCCTAGATGAGGAGCCGCTAGCAACATCTAGGAGGCAGTGGGTGCAACTACTGTGGTGGAGGCGACGGGTGGGGTGGTGGGACCCCCCCCCCAGAACACGAGCCAATAAGACAAACACAGCCGAGTTAATTAACGTTGTGTCTACACCGAGCCGCGCTTGTTTGCTGTATAATGCGGCGGCAAATAGTTTTAATCATATCAACACAAACCATCAGCATGTGCGGCTTGTGGTAACTGTATCACCGCACTCTGCTGGATGCCAGATAGTGCACGCGTTATTAACCCTAGCTTGAGACAGGGGGGCCGCCTAAATGCAAGACGGCGCCAACATAATATCATAGCAACGTCATAAGTTCAAGCTGGATGTGATTTGTGCGCCAAGGCAACTCGATACGATTACAACAAACCATGTCTTACGCGGGATTCGAACCCGCATCCTCGTATAGCCATACGATTATAGGACCAGCAGTAGCACCCTAATCGTATGTGCCACTTATGACGGCTTACAACTCGGAGAAACATAACATATATGCAAAACACAGATAAAAGAAAATATCAAGGCCCTCATGGGCGGTCCCCCAATTCAAATCCCGAAATCATCACTGGCTATTTCTCCTAGATTTGCCAGAATTTCAGTTTTAGTATGTAGGGATTGAAGCATGGCTTATTTCCCAGGTAACAATCTCTACCTTAAAGTGGTGTGTAACTAAACTGTACAAATAAAAAATATTTAAATGAAACACTATTTGAACTATTTGGAAACAATCCGTGTAAACTTCTAATATTTATATTTATATTTATATTTTATTATCCTTGCAAATATGTGGTTACCATGGCAAGTTCCTAAAATTAACATTTTAAAATTGTACAAAAATATAACATATATAAATATATATATAATATAAATATAATTTCGAGAAAGAAAAATAACGAACACATAATTTTTTTATGATACTCTTTATAGTATGCTGCTTGTGATGGATACCATTAATAATTTTTCATTTAGCAACAGGTACATCTTATCTTATTAGAGAGAATTTACATTAGGTGTTAAGAAGACAAACAGTCATCATCAACAATCATCATCATCACCTACACAACGTGCATACTACATACAAAGAAAACAGTTTCTGCAAGTGTTTACCATAGTAATTCAGCAAACATGACCATTAAACAATTCACACTAAACAATCAATGCCCACTCAGTTTAGACAGATATGAAGAAAATGTATGAATTATTCAAGAGACTATGCAGCAACTAGGCACAGTAACATTCAGGTGGGAGAGCATCAGCTCTGCTAGTGACTTTGGCTTCGCCGTAACTTCTTCAGCCTCCTCTTCATGGGATAACTTCCGTGTATTATACTGTTGCTGCTTGTTTACCACTATCATTACCATGAAACAACTCAACTAGTTAATAGATGGATTCATTGTCTGACCACTCAATCATAATGTTTATTGCAGTGGGTGGCGGGAGGGTAATCTACTTCCTCGTTACACATCCCGGGTTCGAGTCTGATAGTAGCACTAGTAGCCTGGCCAGGCGCGTAGGAACGATTTGAAAGTTATGGGGGATTTCGTGGGTCTGGGGCACCATACTAAAGTTATTTCGTCATGTTTTAACTGACCGGGTTACCGTTTTCTTTATGAAGGATTAAAGCGGAAACACTTGGTTGATTTTGGGAGTAAATTTAAATTTGATTGACCTTCACCGTATGTGTATAAAAGTATGTTATGCACAATAGACAGTTTTAAAATTACTAACATTAATAGCTCAAAAACTAAACTTCCTGCACTCGGACTCTGTAAACGAAGTTTTTACAGCAACTATCTGCGATTGAAAAACCCAAAAAAGTAAGGTGAAGTTAAATATGTTGCCCCCTCCACCCCTCCCCCCCTCCCCGCCTCCTACGCCACTGAGCCCGGTGTTGGGTCACGCAAGGCTCTCGTGTCGTCTTCAGTACGTTGGAAGGTACCAACTACTCCTCCACTCCACTCAAAACAGAGATGTTTTCACGATGTTATATCCAAGAGATAAATTAATAGTAGGGCATTGCCAACTGAACGGCAGCCACTCTTGAGAGAAAGAACACGCCCATTGTTTCCTTCTTTATCAGGTTGGTACAGTGAGTCTGGTATTGAATGGGGTGACTTCTTTGCTGGCTAGAAGCCAACTGTTCCACACGTAATAACTAAGATATAGCCACTTCTAGTTGGAGTAAGACTCTTGGTTGGTTGAAAAACTTATGTTTGGTTAGTTTCTGTTCCACACGTAATAACTAAGATACAGCCACTTCTAGTTGGAGTAAGACTCTTGGTTGGTTGAAAAACTTATGTTGGAGTCTGCCACACAAATGATACAGTTCATTGAGTAACTCTTGGCTTTAAACATGTTGTTCTGTACAACGTAATAAAAGATAAAGCAACTTTCCGTTATAACTCTGAGAAAAACTTAGTTGGTAAACTGTCCCAACAGACTTACCCCTTCAGTTTAGTCAGATTTGGTTGGGGATAACCGGGACCACTGATATAAATCGCGGCTTAAAGTGTCAAGAAAGGTAAGCAAAACTTCGTCTATACTTGCCCTCATGCTAGGCACAGGATGCGGTTTAAACTAATGGCTAAGTAGCACACTTATCCTCTGAGGCGACTCGGTACCAGCCGGACAAGTATCATTACAAGATAAAACAAGAAAGATTCTACAGAAGTATAACCGATCAATTAATAGTATAAATCAGTTCTAAATAATATAAGTGTTCAAGCCTAAGTGAACAGCAAACAGCGTCCAGATAACCGAAGCTCCACAAACCAATATGTGCAACACTGATGAAGCTCCTTAGAGTCTTCCACTCAGTGACTTAGATAGTTTCCAGGGGGGACTTCAAGCTAAAGCAGACCATGCCAGCCCTGTCGGCGCCGACACAGTCAACGAACGAACAATGACCAACTAGGAATCACCGACATAAACAAACAAGCTGGACACGATCCCTGCACCCAAGGTCACGTTCCCCGGAGCTAAGACGCTCTCAAGTAAAATAAGTGCATTGTTGTGTCTGCATCTATGTAATTAGATTTATTTAGTTGTCCTCCCTTGGAAATCAGTATTTTACTGAATAGGATAAACGAAGGAATTTGATGGATGTAAGTCTACAAACAAGTTTAAAATGTTTTACCCGTATCGAGATTCGATACCCTGGCCCTTAACCCCAGGAGGACGGCATAACCATGACTTTATTGTCCGTTGAAACATACATATACCTAGGTCAACCTTAAGCATGAAGCTTTAGAAGAGAAACAAAATAATTGCTTTAACTATTCTGGAGACCGAACTCATGGAAAGAATAGAACACACAAACGTGAACAGCGAACCGATAGCGATAGTGTGGTCCACCTAATAAATAAATCATTTTTGTGGGAAGCCTGCCCAGGTGCAACTCATGCCCCTCTTCAGGTGTCTAAGTCTAACTAGGTATGTTGCGGGTAGGACATTTGTGAAGGAATGTCCAATCAATCCCTTGCTTCACGAGACAACAAACATGTACACGGCGCGCTCGTAAGGACTCAAATTAAGATGTACAATGTACAACGCTCTGGAGAAAAATTGAAACTACATACGCGAATTCTTAAATGCACGTGACACAGATATTTTTATGTAGAACAACATATAAGAAACAGAATTGCTTTATGTAATAAACCATACTATTATTATTATGTAAAGTCAACGCGACGGGAGCAACCTCTTCTTGTTCCCGTTGCGTCGACTTTATACGTAACCATAGTAAGATTTATCGTTCTTTCTCCCTAGTTTCGCATTGAAAAGAAGTAAGATCATTTCGCCTGTTGACGAGCGCCAAGCCAACCATTTTCGTGGTAAAAAAAGTAAAAATTTTAAACTCAAAATCATCAAAAAATTAGTTGGCCATTGAATTTGATTCACTACGAGAACTTTAAAAAGTCAATGGCCAAGAATTTATTCTCATGACAAATTTCATGATGATAACACTCATTAAGTGCCTTCATGGTGAATGCTGGAAATCAGCTATATTTTTCCATCGTGCGTAACACCCTTGAATATGCCAGCCCTGTGTGGAACCCTAATAACAGCCATAAAACCAATACTGCCAGTTTAGAAAGTGTGCAGAGGAAACTGATTAAAATGCTTTGTTTTAAGGCGCGGGTTCCTTATCACAGAGATGAGTACATGGACATGTGTTCCGCTGGGAGATTTCTTACTCCACAGTCCAGGCGTAACTGTAACGTCACTGATCTTGTATTTCTTTACAAGATCATACACAATTGCTTTACTGATAATAACTTGTTGGACAATATAAACTTCCGTGTACCTTCTAGAGCGACTAGGCAAAGGGGCATGTATGTTTTACCAAAATGCCGTATAGATGTTTTTCGTTACACTTGCCTGAATCGTATTCAGGAAGTTTACAATGTAATGATCTTGCTCCGTCAGAGCTAGATCCATTAAATGTGTTGGCTTCTTTCAAGAAAGCAATTCAAGATTATGTGTAAATTTTAATTTTAATTTAATTTTAAGGTTGACTTTGACTATTACTGTCATGTTTCTTTTCTTTTCATTTTTCTTTTATATGTTTGTACAATGTTCCTTGTATTTGTCATTTTTGAGTTATGTTTTGCATGTATGTTTGTACATTGTATCTATGTTTTTATTATACGTTACTGGTGGGGCTCTGCCCTGTTAACGATATATTGACAAATAAATAAATAAACAAATAAATAAATAAATAAATAAAAGGTAAAAATAATATAAACTATTAGGGATGGGGATTGAAAAAATGTGGTTTATATAATGAGAATAAGAGGCCGATTGGGTTAAAACACATTAAAACATAATTTTAATATCTAATTTGAATAAAAATTCAATTTTGGAAGCTATGAATGATTCCAATTTTAGAAGATGATTTAGGGGGTGTTGGTGTGGAATATTGCTTGCCTCTCGGCGGATTATTAATTCTGATATTATCTACCCCCTTGTCAAATTTCGCGCATCCCATGTGTTAGATATTTATCAATGGTGTTAAATTTAAATGTTTTAAATGGTTTTGGTTTTGAAAGCAAAAGTATATGAGTCTGAGGTACATCTAAGTGTGGTCCAAGTTTCATAGTTCTAAGATGTACCGTTTTCTCTGTAGGCTCTTATTTCTCTCTCCGTCAGAACCCTCCAGCCAGCCAGCCAGCCAGCCGGAAGGTTTTCACCTATGTTGAGATAATTTTTTTAACACAAAACAGGTTATCGGATCGGGCTGATTTTTTTTGGTAGGTCATGGACCACATATCAGGTCATATACTGAGTTTAAAGATTGTAAATCTTTCAGGGCGGCGTGTGCAGATAGCTGAAAACCCCCCAACTCGGGTAGGAGTAAACAGGGACAAGTTATCATCGCCTACTAGCAGTCGCGTGCGCTTGGCTGCGGGCGAACGACCGTCGCCCTAGATTACATACATCAATTCTGTTTGTTGTATGGTGTTCTGCATAAAAATATCTGTCATGTGCATTTTAGAATCGACGTATGTAGTTACAATTTTTCTCCAGAGCGTTCTACATTTCTGAGGTAATCCTCTAAAAAACCTTTAGTCAGGATTGCCGGTCTCGACGAGATTCGAACCCGGGACCTCCCGAATGAGAGTCGCGGCTTTACGCTCGAGCCAACACTGTCGGTTTGTACACAAACACTGTTTTAGATGTAAGACCTCGTTGTCCGGGAACGATGTTGGTACAAATATTATAAGAACGAGCTGGTTTAGCTATTTATTTAGTAACAAGATGATGTTTTATAGTGATTAATAATATGTGCTTCAGAGAAGATGGTGATTGATGATATACTATCAATACTTATATTACGAAAATAATTATGAATGGACCATCCACAAAACGCACATCAGAACATATGACCATATATTTTGACTAATGGTTTGTTTGAAGCTTTTACGTTGTAATTAATATTCACGGCTACTTACGGGTAGAACGAGTGAGTGTACGCAAATTATAATTAAATTACCCCTAAAACACCAACATTTCGTGGACTCTGTGTGTTTAATGGTAAATACATATTAATTTACCTACACTTACTCTGTTGATTGGATATTGCTTAACGTCTCATATTAATGCACTTTTGACTATTCGAGACGATGAGTGGTGAAAGATGAGGATGAAGTATGAACAGAAGGGAGGAGGGGAAACCCGGTACCGGCACGTAGACTACTCCTTTCGAAAAGTAGGCCTACCAAGGGGACCAACGGCTTTACGTCCCATCCAAAAGGACGGTGTAATCTTGATAGTCATATAGGTTCCTCCACTAACCCGGACTGTCGAGCAGACGTCGAGGAGAACGAAGCCGTTACACTAGCTCTCGAACCCTCCGTCTGCTCTAACCAGCGGTTCCTATACATGTGTTTCAGGGAAGAGCGTTCGGTCTATCCGAATAAGTAGTCGTGCAAACATATTTGACTTGTGTATATTTTTTACTTCTTTGTCACCGTGTTCTAAATACATTTGGACTCAGTTCGCTGGGAATGTAACTATAATTTATAAAACCTTGTCTACGATAGAGCGTGGTGACAGAGACTCACCTATCCTGATGACGTCCGGCAGGGCCGAGGCCGGGGGTGTGAGCGACGCCACAGCCAGCACCAGCAGGGGGATGAAGCGACGCATGGCGCCGGGACGAGAGAGCGTCTCTCACTGAGCGACGGTCCGGAGCACCATCCAGCCACCCGAGCAATCAATGCGAGGGACCAACTATCGACCCAGCCACGGCCAATAGCAGCTCGCGCACACTATCACAATCACAGCATCATTAAATGAGGCAAATCAGGAGTGAAATCTTATCAAGATGTTTACTGTCGTGAAGTTGGATTAATAGGGTATTTTTCACCGAGTGTAAACACTGAGAAACGAACGAATTTATTTATTTATTTATTTAACGTTTGTGTTCTTGAAAAGCCATGTTGTCAAGATGGCAAAGACGGTTAAACAAACTGTCAACACAAACGCACTTAAATTTAAAAATAAACTTTTGAGAAGCTGCTCTTATGATTTCACGTTCACAGTTGACGAACGTAGCTTTACTTATAAGCTACATTCCGATTTAAAACTTGTGAATGCCTCTTTTTACGTCGAAAATGTATTCGAATATTGTATTTAATGTCCACGTCACCAGATTCTAGTACAGTACTTGCCTCACACTAAATTGACATACACGCAGTACTTGTCTTGAGGTGCCCGAGATGTGACACAAGCTCCACTCTGTTGGACTGTGGACACCACCCCTGCAGGGTCACTACCCGCAGTGCACGACGGACCCGGCGCCAGGGAGCAGCACCAGCGAGCGCGGGCGTCAACTCGAAGGCGACGAGGTGAACGGGATTATTAATTGGCGGAAACTGATTTCAAATTGCTCAAGATTAATTTCGATCGTTAGTGCGTGGAAATCTAGAGATGATAAGTTTAATTTTACAGAGCAGAATGCCATGGTTCATGATCATAATAGTTTGAAACATTCCTACTGCAACAATTAAAATGCGTTACATAAATTTGTGCGAACTTCTACATTTGGAACAATAGTTGCAAATAACATTTTGCCAAGCTTTGCAAGGATACAGTCACGACTCAATGTGAATTTATAAGTGTGAAAATGTAGCAGGGTACATGAGTTTGGCAATTCTTTTAGATCTCAATGCTTTTGATATGTAACGTTTGGCTGTAATTTTACATTGTTGTTTTGTTATGTGTGGGAGAGAAAAGTTTACTAGATGGTAAGTTAGTACGATAACACCTTTTTTTTAAATATCATAAAAACTAATATACGTATTTCAACAGATGTCACATTGGTTTACATCTATTTTCTCCAAATCAACATCCTTAGTACAAACGTTGTAACAATATTTTCACTGTAGATGATCCAAGCTCTGCAGCTGCAATCTATTCAAGACCAACTATATTGTAAAGTTCCTTTCCTAGTCCAACTAACCTAATGGCTAAGAATTGTGCATTATAATTTATTGAAAAAGTTTTACGAATAAATTATGAGTATACTGCTTTGCAAACTTTCCTTGAGTGGAGATCAGAATAATTACAAACGCAATTACCATAATATTATAATAAAGAAAGCGTACAAGATATTTTGAAGGAGATCTTTAGTATAGCCTCATATCAAAATGTAGAAATTCAGAGGACACAACAACATTTGAAAAAATACGATCTTGTTTCAGCAGTGATGCTTTCATCATTTTCACCTAGAAATCAAATTAACTTGGTCGTCTCAGCTTAGTTACAACTTACAACCCACATAGTGAATAACGAATAAACCATATTTAGCACCAAGTAAGAACAGTCTTCCATATAACGTAACCGATTCGAAAGTAAAAAATCCACTTTGAAACTTATTTTGTTTATCCGTCCATCATAGTAGTATGTAAACACATAACAAAAACTTGTAGAAATACAGCCAAACCTTACACACTCAAAAGGAATGAGATCTAAAAAAGGGCCAAGCTCATCTACCCTTCCACATAAACGTACAGTGTCCCATAACAGCATCCTCGAAAAGCTTGGCAAAATAGAATTTGCGATTATTAATTTAACGTAATAGTTTATCCAAGTTCTTTTTTCTAATTAATTTAAACGTAATAACATGCAAATTCTATTTTGCCAAGCTTTTCGAGGATGCTGTTATGGGACACTGTACGTTTATGTGGAAGGGTAGTTGAGCTTGGCCCTTTTTTAGATCTCATTCCTTTTGAGTGTGTAAGGTTTGGCTGTATTTCTACAAGTTTTTGTTATGTGTGTGATCTCATTACTTTTTCAAGTTCCATTACAAAATTATTTGCTAAAATATAATATTTTTATCAAAGTTGATTTAAATTCTATGGTATTAGCAGTAACAATATAGGATGTAAAATATCTAGACCCCGGGTTCATGTACATCCTGGGTATAGGTGGTATAACCATGGTGTAACGACGGTATAAGGACTGGACCCCAATTCTTGAGTTCGTGGGAGATGAGTTGAAAACGCAATTTGAAAACGAAGTCGTTTTCGTTTTCGAAGGAATTGGTATTCTTGAACGGTATCGTGGAAAACGTCATGGGTTGTGAGTTGAAAGCATTGATATTAATTAAACCCCTATAGTAGGCTAGATTAGCAGTCTCCTATACTCCGCACAGGCGCGAGCGTAGCAAATTGAAGACTCAACCGGCCCATTTCAAGATGGCGATTTGGTGTTTTAATTTATGCTTTTTTAATGCAATAAAGTATTTTACTGGATTGTTTGATATGGTTTTAGCTTGTGCAGCATGGTATTAAACAAAAGAAACAATACGAAGTGATTGCATAAGGGAATTTACTAATCATTTGGTGTTAAAGGCTAGTATGCTTACCTGTCAACCTGGCGGCAATCTTGAGAACTATTTGGCCACAAATCGCTCCCATTTGATTAACATGTAAACTGTCATTTTAAGATGGCTTCTAATTGTACCGGAAGTGGACCACCGACTGCTGGTCTAGCCAATTATATAGGATGTCTATGGTTGAAAGAGTATCACGAAATCCAAACACTTTAAAAAGATTTGCGTATAGCAAAGAGCTCGAAAAAGTTCTATATTTATTCTAGATGGCAGTGCCTTCATAAACGCTGGCCAATCGAAAGACAAGTTGTATGAAATGATTTGATTGTTGCAATTATGTAAACAAACAGTTGAGCAAGTTCATATCAAAACAATGTTGTGCTGGCATAGGGTTGGCTAGGCTTGTCAAACATGTAATGTAAGTATGAATTTTACTAGTCCTATAGCCAAATGGAACTTTAGACCTACACTTTTGCATTATAAATAATTTTCCACATCTGGGCCTAGGCCAGGGACGGTTTCTGATTTGTTTTATGAGAGTATAATGACACCTTTTCTCGTTCCACACAAAGAAGAAAAATTTTAAATGTCCGCTATTTGTTTACGTATCGCACTTTCCCGCCTAACTCTGCTTATACCGTCAACAAGTGTCAAGTAACTATGGTTACTTGTTGATTGTATGCCAAGTGTTTAAGGCTTATTTTAAAACCTTTATTTGGAAGCCTTCCAACAAACTTTTTCAACTTTTTTTTTCCAAAGAGACTATCATTCTATAACCTTAATGTCCATGTAAAATATGAACATTGTAGTCCCACCCGTCTGGTCAGAATCGCGGGCCGACGTATTAGATGTGAGCAGTAGTAGGCAGTAGTAGGCAGTAGTAGGCAGTAGTAGGCAGTAGCTAACATCCTTAAAGTGATTTTGAGCATGTTTCAAGCCATTTTTTCACCAAGAAGGAATAATCGTACCCCAATAAAATTTGGCATGTGTTGTCAGGTACCTAAATCCCCTCGATTGTGATAGTTTTCAAGTTCACATCACGTTACATGACGGCTGGGTAACACCTCGAAATCACCCCAACTCTGCTTGGTGTATAAGGTGCTTGAGTGTGTAGCGCACCGCGGCTTGGCTGCGGCGCCCTAACGGGCACCTAGATAACCAGCAAGTACAGTCGGAACAAGAGCATTGCTCATATAGGCGCCGACTACGGGGGGGGGGGGGGGCCGAGGGCTAGAGAACCCCCTGAAAAATCTCAGAGGGGAGATTTTTTTTAGATTTAAAAAAAATTGTACGTGTTTGTTTGAAAAAAACATTATCTGGTGACAATATCCCGATTAAGACATCCGGTCACAATTTTGAATTTTCTTGACGATTTATGATGATGATGATTTTAGTAAGGGCTCAATCTTAGCTCGATTGTGGTAGAATAGGGACCTTTTTCAAAATGTGTTTGTTATTTTTTCTTTAGTGAAAATATCAAAAATTTTCCGCTCTTTCTTTTAAAATTCGATGAATCGATGGATCGATGAAAAATTGTCCATTCTTTCATAAAAGCACCATTTCAAAAGAATCTGATTGTAACTTTGGGCCACATGGTCTGCCAGGGGTTGGCCTACAGGTAAAAAAAAAAAAATGTGGTATATATACGGTATATGTTTGGACTAAAACAATAGTTAATTTTCTGCTCTTTCATAAAATCACAATTATTTTTAAATAGAGCGGTAATTTTGAGCTCCATGGTTATACGTATCCAAAGACTGGGGAAAATCAAAACTTACAAATTAGCAGAATAATGCTGCAATTAGGGTAAGACTAATCGGAAAATTTTCGCTCAAACCCCATCAGTCTTTAAAAAATCGGGCAGTAATTTAGGCACTATATAAGGGCTATTCAAAGTAGGAAATGAAGCTTATCTGACTTTGGATAGCCATGGGGCCAAATGAATCGGTTATTTGAGAAACCCCATAAGTCAAGTTTTCATAGTTTTGAGATAAACACAAAAAACTATTTTCAGCTTTTAAAAACTGAATATAACTAAATATTTTTTTATTGTTAAAATAATGATTACCCAACAGTACTTTTTTGACCTTATCAACAATTAAGTGTTCATATTGATTTAATATCAGGGCATTAACATTGTTGACTTGTGGGGTTTTCTCAAATAAACAAAAATTTCAAAAGTAAAATACTCAATTTCTAGGAAGTAAATGGGTTTTCAAATCATTTTCAGCAACCCATTTATGGTAAAACATCTCTTTTAAGATTTACTTTGTTGTTCAAGTTATTTTAATGGTACTTCTTGATAATACATAGTCGAGTTTACTCTGGTATTAATTTAATAATATCAAAACTACATAGTATGTTTCATTGTGAATTAATGATTAATAGTTAAAAGTCCCATTGAAAGATAATAGTGTATGGCATGTCCACGAGTAAGTTCACTCGTCGTCGTTATCTTCCTTGTCTTCGGTTGGCCAAGCTAAATTTTGATCAACGATGCCCTTGGCGTTGGCTTAATCATCGTCGGGGATGCACGACTGAAGTTTTTTAAGATCTTGCATTTTCTTAACATTGATTGGAATTGCCAGATTAATTGAATACTTAAGAATTCCGTCGATGTGGCTGTATGCGGTCACTATCCCATGCTTGTCAGAGGAATATGTACCTTCTATATACCTTCTTGTCTCGTGGCACTGCTCGTACCATAAACTCAGTGGCAAGGGTGTTTCTCTTATAGAATTGTGGCCACCATGACTTCATGTCTAAAATATCTTCTGAATCCACTTATTTTACAGTGAACTTTTGCTGAGCACTTGCATTGACAATGTGTTCAGCATATTGCAAAGGTGTGTACACTCGATCAATTTTTTTAAGAGCACGCTTTACTACTCCAAAATCCCTGTCACAGGGAAGAAAAGAATGCCCCCGAACTGGAAAATATTGGGAAATTGTTTCAAATCTCCCACTTTGGATTAAATACAGAAACAATTCCGCCTTGTAGCACTGTGAGAATAACAAACCTTCTGCCACACCACGCCTTTCATTTACTGAAGAAACCCAGCAAGTCATTGACTTGCGGGGTTTCTCAAATAAACAAAGTATTTGACGGCTCATAATATACACATAGTAGGTGAGACTTATGGGCTTTCTTAACCAAACGATGAGTTAACCTAAAAAATACAATTTTTGATGTCTAACTCAAATACGCATTTTTGATGACTTATGGGGTTTCTCAACTAACCGATTCAAATGGACATTAATCAAAACCAAACTTCATGTCCTCAGTTTTTTATGCGAGTGATTTTTGAGCCCCCCCCTGAGATTTTAAGAAGTCGGCGCCTATTGGGAATGTGAAAAGGACTGACTATCGCATTTACATCCGAAGAAAACCTTGTTCAGTCGGGTCTCAAACTGGTGGCCTCCGACTCCGAGTCTGACGGGATCAATCTCCTTGGATGGATGAGCGAGGAGGAAAGATGGACATGAGAACATTACACCACAAGACCAGGGTCCACTAGATACCTAACAGCTGCTGTAAGGTAACAGCAGCTTAGCATAAGTATCTAGTGGACCCTGCACAAGGCAGCATAGTTGGCTGGGACTATGTACGGCACGCACCCCCTATACACGTGGGCGGTGGGATGTGAGCTCGTCCAAGAAGGAGGAGGAATCCACAGGGCTGAGGGCATGACATACCAGCCTGACCACAGCCAGGAGGAGGACGTGTTGTGGAGAGAGAGAGAGAGAGAGAGAGAGAGAGAGAGAGAGAGAGAGAGAGAGGGGCTTATGCGCTTATATACGCACTGAAGATCATCAGTATACCGGGTAGATAGACTCTAAATACAAATGATTTCATTTATTGATGTATTTATTTAGAGCTGCTGATTGCTAATAACATGTACTCTGCTGTTCAACAATTATTGCATGAGCGTAGCGAGCGAAGCGAAGATTCCATTTCACTACACTGGAGAAAAAAATCCGGAATGTTTTTTTTCTTTCTTTCTTTTTTTGGTATTTTTGTGTGTTTGTTCACACGATTCCGGCTAAACCGATACTCCAATTGCGATGAAATTTTCTGGAGGCCTTCGAAATCTCTTAACTTAGAACTGCAACGTTTTTGAGCGCAATCGAAAAATTATTTCTCATAAAACTCGCAATTGTCCGATTTTTAAAACAATTCTTCGACTTATAACGCCTACATGCTTTATCCGATTACAATGATTTTTATACAGAACCTTTATTTTATAAATTAATATATTCGTGTGAAATTTGAGCGCAATCGAAAAATTATTTCTCATGATAATCGCAATTTAACGCATTAAAAAAATTACGCTCATCCAACAACGCGCCTTAAAAAGCGTTTGCGAAGCTTCCTAGTAATTTAGATAAGATAGGCAAAAATTGACCAAGAATAATGTGGCCATCACTAATTTGCGTCATCGTTTTTCAATCAAGCGATCAAAATTTTAGAAATATATTTTTTACACGATGCAAGGAGAGTATTTTGTATAAAAATTTTACGAAATCTACGACAATGAGGTTGTAATCAATCAAGATTTAATCAAATCTCAATCTCAATCAACAATCAATCAAGTTTTACAAAATTAATAGTTAACCACATTTTATAATTATTTATGAGAAGGGAATAAAAAGAGCATCTACTACGTGAAAGTTTAGTCAATAATAACACCGTATTCAAGTTGGCATCCTGTAGGGTGTCGCATCTCGCTACCAGGTAGCGCCACGCGCTGTGTAGTCGGGGAGACTTCTTTATCAACAACTCATTATCGACCGCGTTTAGTTCGTACAATGGCTCACAGGTACCGCTACGTATCGGGACACGTTGTTGGACGTAGTTTCACTTGAACTGTGAAATATTGCGCACTAAATAAAAACGACTGTTAGGTTTTTATTATATTATATACCAAGCCACGCGTGGAAGCTATTTAAAATTAATATGACGTCAAAAGTTTTCACAGATCATAAATGGATTGAAGGTGTATACGCAACGTTCCCCATTCGGATAAAGGCATACGGTTTGCCGCCAATGCATACCATTTTTTAAATATCTGTTAAAATGTGATAAGTAAGTCCCAAAAATTAGATCATTGATACAAGTTTGACAAGTTTTCAGTTACATATTTGATAATTAAATCTGTCATTATATACGGATGGTTTCGCTTTTACAAGCAAAATTATAAAGCATACATTACTATGCTTAAAATATAAGTAACAATACATTTCTTATTTTATATTATAAGATAATAACACATATCTCCATATTTTAATATTGTGTTTATTAGCAGTCAGCGATGGGTCCATCAGTATTGTGGCGAAGGTTCGGAGCGTATGACACTAGGGGAACCTGATTATTCCGCGTAAGGTATGGATGGATGGGCTCTTGTGATGTTCTTCAACCACATCGTAACAAGAAGCAAAGCACCAAGAATACGATAAATGAACTCTGACACTTATTCATTTACAATGTTCTATTGCAAGTTATGAACAGCCTGATCATCAGATCCCGAGATCTTCACATTCTGTCTGTGTTCTATTGCAAGTTATGAACAGCCTGATCATCAGATCCCGAGATCTTCACATTCTGTCTGTGTTCTATTGCAAGTTATGAACAGCCTGATCATCAGATCACGAGATCTTCACATTCTGTCTGTGTTCTATTGCAAGTTATGAACAGCCTGATCATCAGATCCCGAGATCTTCACATTCTGTCTGTGTTCTATTGCAAGTTATGAACAGCCTGACCATCAGATCACGAGATCTTCACATTCTGTCTGTGTTCTATTGCAAGTTATGAACAGCCTGATCATCAGATCCCGAGATCTTCACATTCTGTCTGTCTGGACAATCAGATCACGAGATCTTCACATTCTGTCTGTCTGGACAATTGTTTGAGCTCCAGGTTTCATCAAAAAAACTGAAACGTTATATTATAATATGAGTTGTCTAATCAGACCACATTTACACATTGTAGATAATGTCTCATATAAATAATAAAATTAACCCTTTCATAGAATATTTACTGTCAGTTACAAAAACAACAGGTAACAATATTAGAATAAACTCTGATCAATAAACCTTCATGAGAATAAAGAAGATGAAACCTTCAACGATTCAATGTTTTAAAATGACAATAATTAGAGGTAAATAAAAAGCTCGGGCTCATCCAACAGTCTTATCACGCTAACTTTAAATTCTCTGATATTTTTGAAGAAATTGAGAACAATTATTATGTAATCACGATAATAAGTATTACCTAAAATTACCGAATGTTTATATTGTTGTATTGTTGTATTGTTGCTTTATTCAAGTTTGGAGCTCTTTAGCTCGGTTACAGAATATATTTTATTTCAGTATTTCCAATTATTAATTATAATTATTACTATTATTATACTCCCAACAGTAGGGCCTAGACTACACAAACTTATTTTAACAAATTACTACAAAGTTAGATTAGTTATTAAAAATTCAATATATAGATGTTTACAACCTATTATTACAAATAATTCTCTGTTTAAACTCGGCAACGTTTGTTGGTAGAGGGTTGAACACACTTTTATCTAGCTCGTTCCAACTTTTAATTGTCGACCCCTCAAATGAGTGTTTCCCAACATACGTGTTATGTAAAAATAATTTTTGACCGTGATCGTGTCCCCCTTTATGAGCTGCATAAGTCCATCATTAATGTCTGCCCAGGCCGGTTCTCCTGCTAATGATTTAAATATGCCACATCGTTTTGAAATTGTCCGTGTGTCAATGAGAATAACTATGATGCTCAATGTTGCTCTAAATCAAAGCATTCAGTGCGCGGGTCCGATCTGTCGAGAAAATACTTCATGTGGGCGCGAGTTAAACCCCTTTCATCTCGAGCTCGTTGATTTTAGAAATAAAGCCAAGAAACTGTTTTCTTTTATTGCTTACATTCTCCCAGCATGCCCCGCGCTCCCAGCGGTGAGCCAATAAATCACGTACGTTGTAATATATATCGGCATAATGAGATAAAACAATCCAGTAAGCGGTCTTTATAGAAGCCATTGAGATACTTAGCAGCACGAACAAGTCTGTGCTCAGGCGATACAATCGTGTCTTATCTTGACACAACACAAGGATGTCGTATTGTATTGTAAGACCCATGCAAGAACGTGCTGCTCCTTACAAAAATAAAGTTCTGAGATAGAAACACATTAAAGTAAGTGCATTAATAATGTTTAATAATTGTTGTTTTGAACAATACCCGGGCCAGATTATTTGCACAAAACCTAAAGTATTTAACATGCGTTACAGGATGAGTGAGCAATAAAGTAATGAGTTGTCATTTGATTCCATATTTTATTATGTATGATCTGAGATTTGAATATAAAAATAGCTAAAAACAAATAACAAATTAAATTAAAAAAAATACATGATTAAATTTAAATTAAAATAGAAAACCTTCCTCATTTATCATCCATGACTACCGGTTGCAACAAATGTAAGGATTTCTGTTATCTAACAAGTATATTTCAAATTTTATTGAGTTTACTAGGTAAAGAAGGCATCTAAAATGGCTCTGAAACGCGCGAGACTCTTTAGTCGGGAGGTTCCCGTCACCGGCAATCCTGACTGACAGTGTTTGGATTTAGGACCCTAACAACTCAGTGCTCAAGAGGGTGACTCCGGATAATGCTGATGTGCGCGGGTACTCAACGTTCTCACGCACATATCTCCTATTCACCATACTTGCAAACACGTTTCTATGCGAAACTTGGCCATTAATTATAACTAGGAAAACGCTTAAGTCCTGCCGCGTTGATGGATGAGCTTTTTTGTAAGTTTTTAGTTTGCGTAGGACCACTTTTCCTTTGCAAGTGATTTTTGAATGCATTGTAGGTGATTGTTGTCAAGTTTCTATTGTTACTTGTTAATTGTTATTAGAAACCTAAAAAAAACTCATTAAAACCTTTATTCTATGGATTCTGGCTAACTTTTTAAACTTTTTCTTTCAGAAAGCAATACATCACCATCACTTTAATGTCCTTGTAAAATATGAACGTTGTAGCCCCACCAGTTTGGTCAGAATCGACCCAAATGTCACGAAAATATCGCATTAGAAACCGGAAAAAGTCGTAAAAGTACGATATTTATGAGACATATTTCTTCGATTGTACCCAAAAACGTGGCAGGTCTAAGTTCAGAGATTTCGAAGGTCCCCTCCAATTTTCATCAAGATCGCATATGCCGTTTGCCCGGTAGAGAGCGAACAAACAGACAGGAAAAAAAAAACATTGGAGCTAAATTTTTTGAGGGGTCAGTGAAATTGAAGTCTTGCTTCGTTCATCCAAAAACTCGGATGTCTTTTAGGGGTTTATTTGTCTCTTCACTTCATTAGTCAGAGTTTCACGCTCTACGCCTGAGCCACCACTAAAACTAATGTCTAGACCTGTAGTTAGTGGTTTACTGACGACACTCATGACTGAAGGAGTTCCCGGGTGAAAGCCAGGAAGAATGACATCAACGGGAACGGGATGTTCGCAGATCGGTGAATGAATTTCATCAAGCTTCATCAACGTTGAACGAACACAGATTCCATTTGCAAATTAAAGTCCTTCTCCTGCAGCAGCTTCGAGCCTGGCCTAGATACGGGACTAAATCATTGGACCATTCTGTTTTACAGCTCAATCATCGTAATGTATCTCGGAATCGCATCAATCCAGCTCGAATGTTTATTTAAAGAGAACAGTAATGTTCATTCCAATGAATAGTTTCGCTGATTTTAAAGTGAACGCCGGTCACTATTATGTTGACGTGTTAGCAATCAATCATTGCGCACTTTCAGACACACGCTCTGCTAATTGCTTAGTTGTAATTACCGTAGGTTTACGCGCTGGGCCGTCATAATATGCTGCTTGTGTAGGAGGAAGCATTAATTCTGGAATGTTGATTAATAATTGGTTTGCTGCCGCGGACAAATGGATTTCCGATTATGCTAAGCCTTCCAACAGTGACCGTTTAGCGATCTAATGAGTTAATGCCACTTGATTCATACAAACATAACAAATAAAATAAGAAATTATTGTAAGTGTAGAGTATCCCAAACTTATTTTAGGAAAAATCTAATGGGATAACATCAATCATTTTCAAACACAATACAAAACTATTAAAATACGTTTCAGATTTTAGACAATAACAAGCCAAGAAACATTTAAGATCCTTGTAGTTGCTAGTTGTATGTACTGTTCTTGTCTCTGTCTGGTCTACTTCTAAACTAAGCTTTGCAAACTTTACGAAAGAGTACTTCTAAATATCTCAAAATAAAACTTAGCAACGTATTTATTTGAGTTCATATAATTATGTTTGCATAAAACTTAAAACATATTTCTATTTACAACCAAAGAAAATAATCTTATTACAGCAGAAATAGAACGTCTACAAAAACTTCAAACACAGCCAGATGTTATAATATTTTACTATAAGTTAATCCTAGCGAGGAAACGTCTCAGTCATTCTCAGTATTTTCATTTATGAGGCAATCATTTGCAATAGTTCGCTTCATACGGCAACTACTTCCGAATAGTTCGCTTGTTGTTATCAAAGTTTATGTCTTGGCTTTACGAACAAATTTGGAGTAACTATTACTATAAAATGCAAGTGCACTTGCACCCGAGTGTGTATAGTGTGGCCCGATAAACCTTCTCCATTGAGTTCATCATAATCCCGGTTTATTGTTCAATTATTTCCTTGGCGATAAATGTGCAGCTGTATTGAACGTGTAGTCAGGGCCGTAGCCAGGATTTCGATTCGGGGGGGGGGGGGGGGGTGAATTTCAGAGTTTATATTAAGACAAGAGAAGTTAATAATTAATAATTAATAGTTGAAAAATCAACAATTTAAAAAACATGTTATATGTAAGGCCCTCTTTCATTCAGAAAACAGTTTTCAGCCACGTTTCTTCGACTTTCAAAATATCGGCCAAAGGATGGATACAATAGCCACAGGCACGCGGAGTTTATATTAAGACATTAGTAGAGCTGCCCGCAAAAACTATCACATCGGGAAAAGTACGGATCATGGTACAATGGGGGGCCTGGGGGGATGCCCCCAGCTAGTGCGGTTCTGGGGCGCATAGCTACAGATTTTGTTTTTATTTTTCATAATATTGCAAACAGTGACATTTTTCTATAGTTTTGTTTTTGTCAATAATAAATAAAATTGTGAAGATCCACATACTGTCAGTTACAAAATCTTGCCATAGGGCCTACAAATTATGTATGCTACATAGGCCCTAGTACATAGTGCTATTTAGTATTATTATAACCCTTCTTCTGATTTCGGGGAGCCCCGCTTTCGATACCCTCCATCGACAATCCTGACTGAACGTTTTCCAAGTCTGTATGAAAATGATATAGAGTTGAGAATGTCCTTCATTTTATTTTATTTTATTTATTATTTTATTTAAAGTCTATGCTATTCAGTTTAAATAACTGATTTACAAAGGACAACTAAATAAATCTACTTACATGATGCAGACACAACAATGAACTTTACTAACAGTTAAGTAAATATTTGAAATACTAATATTACAACAATGTATTAGAACTTAAGCTTTGTAATCACCCTAGGGACAAAACCTTAAAAGTCCATGAAAGTTGGCAAAACGAAAGAGTACCTTTAATGAACAGCAAAAAAAAAATTGGTCGGGACAACCTCACTATCGGCCACTAGATGTCGTCTTTCGACAATAGTGTAGCCAGCGTGCACATCTAGTACAGAATTAAATTTTGAGAATCGGTTTTCTCATAGCTATAAGGACAAATAGGTTTCTGAAATAACAGTTGGTCAACCATCTATATTGATGGACGATACAAAACTCGAAAAAACTCGTATTTGTACCGTTTGACAAAGAAATTCGTACACCAACTGTTATTTCAGAAATCTATTTGTCCTTATAGCTGAAGCTAAAGGTGTTTAGAAACTATATCCAGAAAACCGATTCTCAAAATTTAATTTTGCACTAGATGTGCTGGCTACACTATTGTCAAAAAACGACATAATGGCTAAAAGAGAAGTTAAGTCCCGCCCACAAAAATCAACAATTGTTTTGAAAATGTTATATGTAAGGCCCTCTTTCATTCAGAAAACTTTTCAGCCACGTTTCTTCGACTTTCAAAATATCGTCCAGAGGATGGATACAATAGCCACAGGCACGCGGTTGTATTGTTTTCTATAAGATACATGACCATACTGGCGCGCATACATGGGTGACGACGAACTCGCTCGTTGGACGCTGAGCCCGGGAAGAAGAAGGGAGAACTATAACTATGACAACCATAGACATCCCATATAATTGGCTAGACTAGCAGTCAGAGGTCCACTTCCGGGACAATTGGAAACCATCTTGAATGGGTGAGTTTGCATGTTAATTAGATGGGAGCGATTAATCGAAAAAATATTTTTAAAGATGGCCGCCAGTTTGGCAGGTGAGCATATCAGACTTTAACACCAAATGATTAATAAATTCCCTTATGCAATAACTTTGCATTGTTTCTGTTTGTTCAATACCATGCTGCACAAGCTAAAACCATATCAAACAATCCACTAAAATACTTTATTGCATTAAAAAAGCATAAATTAAAACGCCAAACCGCCATCTTGAATGGGTGGGATTGACGCTTCAATTTGGTACACTCGCGCCTGTGCGGAGGTATTGGAGACTGCGTATCTAGCCTACTATAGGTGTTAAGATATCTATGATTACAACAAGTTGAAGTTGATTTATATTTATTCAAGTTATTGAGTGTTAACCAACTATATGTTACTGAAATGATTATGTTCTACTGTTTTATAACATTTTATGTTTTTATAATATGATTTTAAATTTATTATCCTAGTACCTCAATGTAAAATGGCAGCAATGCTGTATTTGAGTGAACAAATAAATAAATACGCGACTCTCCTCAACTGAATCGAGGTCGCAATATAGAGAGATTATATTATTAGCAGTTGCTGCTATGACAATAGACTAGTTACTAGAACCATAGATACCCACGCTTTGATCAACTGATGATTGAAACACAAACCACAATCCCGAATGTTGGTTGCTATTGATAAATATCTAATAATACACGTACAAAACGTACAGCGTTGAATGTTGATTTATCATTTGGATTCTAGGGACAGAAATGTTTTCTAAAGGAATGTTGCATTTGTTTCAACAACAGATTATTTATTTATTGATGTAAATACTGCACAAAAGCGTGAACAAATAGGAATACAGAGAGGTAATATCCACGGCTGCTGTGCAGTGCTGTGCAGTAAGTGGACGGCAGGGACATTGTACACTTCGGTTGACAGCAAGTGCCACAAACGTTCTGTCCCATTCAACATGCAGAGCCTATGTACCAGCAACATTACTAATCTTTGGTACCAGTAGCCGACCTCCTACTATCCACCCCACATCCCTCCTACTATGCACCCCACGTCCTACTATGTACCCCACCTCCTACTATGTACCCCACCTCCTGCTATGTACCCCACCTCCTACTATGTACCCAACTCTACTATGTGCCACTCCCACTATTTGCCCACCCCTCTATGTGCCCCACTCCTACTATGTGCCCCACCTCCTACTATGTGCCCCACCTCCTGCTATGTGCCCCACCTCCTACTATGTGCCCCACCTCCTACTATGTGCCCCACCTCCATCGCAGCCGCCAGTACGCGATAAAAAGCTTTGACGTGAGGTCACAATGAATTACAAAGTAACCACTTGTCAGAGAGAGTAACGACGGTTGACATTGCGTTTAATGCCACTGTCGCTGCAAATAAACCATTGAGTACTCGGCACTGTAGTAAACATGTCAGGCCTGCCACAACACGAAATAAAAACAACCAACTGTGACTGAACATTTTTACGAATTGTTCTCGAAAATGGAAACATTCCGAGATAAATCTAGGATGAATCCGCGATAAATTTGCATCATCCTTTTTGTAAATTGAAGTCGTAAAACTAAAGCAATGATTTCTATTGATTGTCGATTGATTGATTGCTAGATCGATGTTAGCTTTAGATTATTGCTTGAAATAATAAACGAACTCAAATAAATTATTCCCTTTTACCGTCGTATCAAAAGAAGATCGCGAATAAAACATGTATTCAGTCAAATTTGTTTTAATTGTAAAATATTTTCACACAAACCAAGAAAAATAGTTATTAAATACCGTATCACTAAAATGTAATTAACTGTTACCGTCTGTCAATACAACAGGCGATTGTGCGCGAGTTGATAGTTCACTGTCAAATTATCTCGACATAATCGCCATCCCCTCAGCAGAGGCATAAGAAACACGAGGCTGTGGCTTAGCATGATAGCATGATAGCATGATAGCATGATAGCATGATAGCATGATAGCATGATAGCATGATAGCATGATAGCATGACTCGTCTTCCTTCACCTGCCCAGGGTGATGGGTAAACAGTAAATCATATCTTTGACAGGAGCTATTATCACGAGATATTTACGAGGTAGAGGAACATCAATCTGAGCACGTGTCAGCCACGTGGGACTGTGCTCTAAGGGCGTTTCTGAATACTGCTCTTGGTCTCATTACTTGGTCTTATTACTCACTACTTGGTCTAGGTCTCGTTGAAAATACCACACTAGTTCTCATTCTTATTACTAAAACATGGCGGCCTCGGGAGATGATCGAAATAAAACACTTCCAAATCACGTTGAGAAACCAAATAAGTTATTAAATGTAATTAATAATATTACAATTAATAGTACAGAATCAAATTTGGTATGGAAACGGTATGTAACACACGTCAATAACGTCCGCCATGATCAAGACCTGAATCTAGTTTGCACTTTCGATTCTTATTCTTATCACTTGATATAGATTAGTCTCGATCGCGCGCGTGACTATTTGGACCTACTCGTGACGTCACGGGTGATTGATGACGTAGTTCGTGACGTATTATGACGTAAAGCAAGACCCGTGATACGGTCGCCATTGTTCCGAGCCTACTGATTGTCGTATCATTGTGTTGTAAGTAGAGCGACTGCGCGAAGGGTTTAATGGTCTACTAATCTGAGTAACAAGTGAATAACTTGCCACTTTAGTGAGAACTTATCAGAATCAGTAAGTTTTGCTTTGATGGGATTTCCATTGTTCGTTTCTTTGAAAGGATTTCTAATGTATGCATTTAAATTAGCCACAGTTATCGACAACAAAAAAAGCCTGGGAACGCCGCTTATCAGACGAAACTAATGTTATTATAACAGAATGATTTCTTTTTGAATACATTTGTGTATGCTATAGTTACTTATTTCTTATGTATGGCGCCGTTTCGTGTTGTGTAATTGTTTTGAATACATTTAGGCCTATGTCCTATAACCTTCATTTATATAATGTTACCGGTGTGGTATCCATTAAAGATATCTGTTATATCCATCATATCCATTATAATTTGTTATTTGCATGCACATTTGTCAAAGAAGATTATAGAATAACAGCTAAATAGTAAATCGTTACTCAAATGCGTTGAATGGAGACCGCATTCTATGATCAATCAAAATATATCAATCGTAATAACAGCTTTCCTTATCTCCATCCATAGTGCTTAGTATTCGAACCCAGGGTATGCAAGCGTACAGCTGAGACGTACCTACCAGGTGAAACGTCTGGGTTCGAGTCCCGGGCACAGCAACAGGGACAATATGGCTCGTTAGATCCTGAAATACTCGATAGCCGATTAGCTCCTAGGCGCAATTATCCTCTGTCGGTCAAGCAAATCATATCCCAGGCTTTGACAGGAGGAGCGTGGCATTGCTTTCATTCAAGTTTTTTCATGAAAGTTCTAGTTACGTAATTTGGCAAAGGTCCCTAAAGTCGAGGTAACTATGAGAGTCCCATCCAACCCTAACTAAGTTCCTTCTCTCTCACATCTTCCAGCTATCCAGGACGGCAGGACCTAGGCCCACGTACTTGGCCCGACGCCCTAGACCCGGCGTCGAGAAGCTATCAGGACCTGCAATGTTGAACAGAGAATTTAATAACATTGCCTTGGGAGATTTCACAAGTCTTTCATCTTCTTTGCAAGCAGCCTGTCACGGCTTTGTACCCGTGGAAAATATAATATTCACCCTTCAGGACTTTGCGGGAATTTCCTGAGCTCTCAGTGGCATCATTACACTAGACGGGCGCGCAGAGTGTATGAGGCATCACCCAGCTTGATAATAAGCATTCACATTGTGTAGCATTCGAACCACATAAAAAGTGTGTGTAGGATGGTACACACCTCTTCAGGTATGTTGGATTAGGACAATTATTGTGAAAGAATGTCCGAGGGCTGTTTAAGAGGACTCAATCCCGTGCAGGAAAACCTCGGAAAAACCTTTACTCAGGATTGCCGGTCTCGACGGAATTCGAACCCGGGACCTCATCATCAGGCGCGGTTTGCAGAAATCCTCTTTGGCGAATTATTCGTGATGAATTGTCTATTTACTGTTTGTGACTGGATTTTATTCTCTGCTAAGGAGTGTTTTCAAACTAGTTTCATTGTACATTTTCATAGTCGTTGCAATATGAGCTAGTTCCACGCATAAGAATTACACCCACTTTAACTATCGTCCCAGTAAAACAGTCAGTAAACTAAGAATAACATTCAATTTCCGAAGCGAAAGTAAAATACTACTTAGTGAATGCATTGACAAATATATTCGCGGATATTTATAGAGCATTAAATATGTTGCTATAATTGAAAACGTTTGCAAGCAGAGGCGAAGAAAATCAATCAAATCAAATTCAGTGAAAGTAGACCTATGGTTATAGTGATTATTAATTATTTTAATTTATATTGTAGGTTATTTTACACAATTAAATGGATTTCAATTATTTTCTGTGGAGCAAACACCAAGTGTTAAGTTGTGAGGTCAATGTCCGCAATGTATCAAGCCCGTTAAAATAATTTACATAACGCCAACAAAAGCGAACGGGGAAACTGCAGATTTCACGTTTACTTCGCTCTCAAAGACAAACTATAAGCCTAATTCATATTTTATATTCCCCATTCAGTTTGAGATACGGAGCATTGAAAACCGTTCGAGTGAAGAAAAATGCATCTTTTATTCATATCAGTTGGTGCCCAATTCGTGAGAGGCGCATTCGATCGTTATTAAGCATCTTTATAATATTCGCGGACTCGCTTTCATTCTTTCCTTTGTTGCTTTATCTAGAGAATCGCGTAATATTCTCGCGGCCAGCATTCAAGTGAAAGGAAAGCAAATGAACGCAGACTCTGCAAGTGTTCGATGGTTCTACTGTATGGCGCGGGCTGCCGGCCATCTTGCAACTGCTCTTGTATCTGTTAATGAGACGAGGGAGCGCAGTGACTGTGAAGTCTACAAATTCAACTCAAATGGCAATTCGATCATGCTGTGTTTGTACTATAAAAATCAGTCGAATCAATGAATAGATTGCGCTGAAATTTTTAACAGTCATCCGGTGCGAGTAAACTGAGAACTGCTCACAAAATGAGCGAAATCCGTTGCGATTGTAAATGTGTAGGATTAATTTTAACGACAATGGTTTTGTTTTTGAAGATTTTTTTAAAATTATTATTTGTCAGGCTGTGAAAATTGCATGCAGTGACCAAGGAGTATCGACTCGAGCAAGCTCAAGGTACCCCACATTCCGCTGGAAGATTGAGTAAACCTTGCAATCTTTACACGTATTTCGTACTGGCTATGTTTTCCATAGTATAGAATGCATTTTGAAAACATATTCTATAGTTTTTTAAATACAGCCCAGAAATTATAAAATATTTCCCGACCGGGGGACATTTTGGGTATAAATGGCACCTTATCCAACAAGACTAGGGAAACGCCAAAGTCGTTGCTAGACGAGTGAGCGAGTCATGTGTTGAGTACTCGGGAACATTTGCATTTAAGTTGATTGATGTATTATTGTTAAAAATGATAGGATTTTGAGATAAGTCGGTATATGGGCGTGTCAAATGTAAAGAAATAATGCGCCACTCTAGCCTAGGCAAGGGAGGAAATACCCATGTAGTCTAGATGAAGCCTACTGCCTAATGTTCACGGGTACTAAACACATGACTCGCTCACTCGTCTAACAACGGCTTGGGCGTTTTCCTCTAGTAATATGTGTGATTGCTTAGTTACAGGGTGTATCGCAAAGCTTCATTTTGTAGACTAGATACTAATGATAGTGACGTCACTGTTTGTGTACATGACGGTTGACTGACTGAACAGCATTGGGACAGGCCCCCTTCAATATGGCAACAGTTGGGCTTCATCATGCTTAGAAGTGCTGGAATAAAGTGGCGAGATATACAATGACAGCCCAAGTCACAACTATTTCATTTGGGCAATTTGTTTTGACAAGCTTATAAGTTACACCTTTCGCCTCATGATCAATACTTGTGCTGTATGTTCGATAAATTCAATTAGAATATGTTATGAGAATTTTAGGAAAACTATATAAAGCTTTACAAGGAAACGGTCAAGTTTAGAATTGCATACAACAATCCATTACTTCATTATGTTGTTCGACTTACAAGTACCTCAGTCACAAAATTATGTAATAATTGAGATAACATCGAGTAGTCAATATCTTCAACCTCCACGGATCACAAAGCCCGAAAATACGGCCACGTCAAATGCATTCGCAGAGTTTGGAATTGCTATTTTCTTTCGTCTGAAAATCGGCGATTTGTTGTTGGAAATCCTGGTAGACGAAGAAAGGCAAACGCTAGACTAAATCTTTGAACAACAGGGTAACCATTGGCGGCGAATCACAGTGGTATGTTGTAAAGCGTTATCTAGTTGGTTCAATGTTTCCTTTAATCCCTTGATTTCAAGGGATGAGTGTTTCTTGGCAATAAATGAATTGTTTTTTTTTTTTACCTGAAACTGCAAGACGATATTTTCGAGCAGAAATAATAACTTGAAATTGGCAATGGCAAGTAAACACATACATATTACGAACATATTTTTTATTAAATCTAATTAATATTACCAAACACATTAAAACGGTTAAGAAATAATTTGTTGATTACTTCAAATCGGTATCTTGGTCTTTGTTGAACAGGTGTAGAGCTTCCCCCGATAGGAGAAGATCATTCTGTCAATTTGCGAGGCGACTCGGGAGTGGTATCCCCACCATCCTGCTTATTATGGCGGGGATGAACGGCGCCGCAGCAGACAGAACGGTAGCCAGAAGCGTTCTGAATGTATCCATAGCAGTGAACTCGCTTCCTCTCTGCTCGCTCTCTCGTCTCCTTCTCTCTTCTTGCATCGCCCTTGCCTCCCGTTCCTTCTCTTTCTCTTTCTCCAAGTCCCTCCTCGCTTGCTGCATCATCACCTCCAGTAGCATCTTCAACTGCATCCAGTCTCTCTCCCCTCTACCCTCGGCCAGCCTTATTTCTTCTATCTGCTTCTGTAGTCCCTCAAGATGCTCTGCCGCTTTGCTTCCTGCTCTCTCTGCTTCTTCGAGTCTCGTCTCGGCCAGCGTTCCTCGTCTCTCCAATTCCTCTCTCAATCTCTCGTTCCTCTTCTTCTCCGCGTTCAACTCCAACAACCCCAATATTATCGTCTCGATGTCCTGTAAATAGATCGCAGACTTTGTATGAGTCGATTGGCGTAACCTGTGCTGTCCAGTAGAATCTCAAATACACGTTGCATTTCTTTATTCCTCGTCTGACAAGTAAGTTTTTTATTACTTCAATCAATGCATCAATATATGTAAATGAACAACGACAAATGACCAGCACTCTATTGGATAGGGTTCGGGAAAGGCACTTTCATACTTTCTGATAACATACCGGTGTCGGTGGCTCGCCCACAGCATGGCAAACTCGAGCCGAAGAAGTGATGGACGGACGTTGAACTATGCTCTGGTTCACTAAGCTCCGAGTGCCGTGTTGCTGGCAGCAGCACAGATGTAAGCGCAGGTATTGCACAGATGTAAGCACTTTTATAGCACAGATGTAAGCACTTTTATAGCACAGATGTAAGCACTTTTATAGCACAGATGTAAGCACTTTCATAGCACAGATGTAAGCACTTTTATAGCACAGATGTAGGCACAGATAGCATACCCTAGTAGCACACCGTCAAGTGCCATGCATGGGCCATGGACGATTATCTTAACGTCCGCGCATGGGCCATGCCCAACACTCGTAGATGGGCCATGCAACGTTTTGGCCGCGAGTCCAACCAAAACCCCATCGATGGTTTTTAAACATGGCACTTGCATGGTTAGCGCCAATTAGCCATGCAGGACACAAGGTACTCGTACTTGTCAGTACCATGCGTGAAAGTCGCGCATGGGCCATGTCCTACTCTCGTCCATGGGCCATGCAACGTTTTGGCCGCGAGTACAACCAAAAACCATGGACGATGTTTAAACATGGCACATGCATGGTTAGCTTAAATTACCCATGCCTACTTTTCTGCACCATGCGGGCTAATCGCGCAACGCCCATGCACGTTTAGCGCGCAAGGCCCATGTACGTTGATCGCGCTTGGGCCATGCCCAACACTCGTGGATGGGCCATGCAACGTTTTGGCCGCGAGTACAACCAAAACCCATGGACGACTTTTAAACATGGCACATGCATGGTAAGCGTAAAATACCCATGCCTACTTTTCATTAAAATGCGTGGTAATCGCGCACGGGCCATGCACGTTGATCGCGCATGGGCCATGCCCAACATTCGTCGATGGGCCATGCAACGTTTTGGCCGCGAGTACAATCAATTTTCTTGGATGACTTTTAACCATGGCACTTGCATGGTTAGCGTGGTACTGCCCATGGAGCTTGCCATGCGTGGCGCAAATGTACGATAATACCCCTGACACCCTTGTCATGTATGGAGCAAATGTACTGAGGTAAAAAAAGACTCTTATTGATTCTCCTCAGGGAAGAGAGACCAGAGTACTGAAATTTCCTTACCTTCTTTGTGGGGGGTGTGCATGCGTGTGTTTTAATAGCGCATCCCCTTACAATTGCTGACACCTAGTGCAGAGCACTAATAATTCAGCTATATAGATTTAATTTCATTGTTGATTTTTTTAGTTGTGCAACACGTGTCTGTTGCATAATATATTTGGAGTGGTTTCTCGAAATAAGAATAATTTTGACAGGCTTGGCTGTATTTTTTAATTTTATAAAATTAATAGTAGAAATAATATGCGATTTGAATTCTTATCGGATTAACAATAAGATAGAACAATTAACAGGCAAGGGCAATTTTGCCCATGATGTTTGTTTTTTTCTAAGTATCAAGACCAACAAAATCAAGTGTAGAAGGTGCACGTACGTGCTAACTTGGTTTCAAACTTACAGAGATTGCAGTATGAATTCTATGCTTTATATTGTAACAGAAAAATATTAACCCGAAAATTACGCACCGTGTGTATACAAGCATAGCTAACAATAATAATTAATGGAGGCAATAAATACATTATTGTAATTATTTAACGAATATTTTCTCTAATGCGGTAGAGATAGCGCCACTATCGATCGATTAAGCTGTGGCGCGTTTGGTATGTGCCCTGCAATTGCCATGCACTACTGGCCAGGCTGTGGCGCATAGTGTATGTGCCATGTGGCTGCCATTCACAACTGGCCAGGCTGTGGCGCGTCGTATATGTGCCATGTAATTACCATGCACTACTAGCCAGACTGAGGCGCGTCGTGTATGCGCCATGCGATTGCCATGCACCACTAACCAGACTGAGGCGCGTCGTGTAAGTGCCATGCGATTGCCATGCACCACTAACCAGACTGAGGCGCGTCGTGTAAGCGCCATGCGATTGCCATGCTCTACTAGCCGGGCTGTGGCGCGTCGTGTATGTACCACGTTATTGCCATGCTCTACTAGCCGGGCTGTGGCGCGTCGTGTATGTGCCAGGTGGTTGCCATGGCCACTGTCCCTGCCGTGTGGTGCATCATGCATGGGCCATGTGTCAACCTTATACCTAAATCCATTCCGTGGCAAATCGTCAATGGGCCTAGCAATAACCATGCTTAACTAGTCATGATCGTGCATGGTTCTTGTATGGCCCTTGCAATTTTGCCATGGCATGGCGCGACGGTCATGGGCCATGGATAAACTAAATTTCCGTGTGCTACTAGGGTAGATATAAGAACTCTGATAGCTCAGATGTAAGAACTTTGATAGCACAGATGTAAGAACTTTGAAAGCATAGATGTGAGCACGTGTTTAGCTCAGATGTAGGCACAGATATAGCACAGATGTGAGCACATAAGTGTCACAACAACCAATATCTCCCCGATCTTCTCACAGACTGAACTAGGAGTTTCCACCCACCTGCTTGAGCTGAGTGAGGAAGTGCTCAGTCGTCGTGTTGTCTCCGAGAGTGGCTCTCTCTCGGAACACGGCGACGGCCAGCTCCTGGCACTGAACCAAGGACTCCTCGAACGCCACTGGGTCTTGTGAGGGGCTAGCCTCGTGAAGGTTCTCCCCGGTTATCACTTTCCTAGCCTCCTCGAAGGTCTTCATTCCAATATCGTAGGCTTTTGCGAGGACGATTTGGACGTTTGCCTGCAAGAGAAAAACATTGGGTTTACAAGGCGTAGGAATCAACAGAAAGCGTTTACAGCACTTGATGATTTAGCAATTGAAGCTGCACTTCGAACTTTCAATTTTAAGCAAGATGAAGCAATTTGTTGCATACCACAAAACAAAAATCAATTTCATCTTTTGGACTTTTCACCGATCTTTTAAAAAACAACTAATTATATTAATTACTTTTAAAAAAAAAATTGGGGTTTAAAAGACCTAAATTAATGTGTAACTATACTAGCTCCAACGAAAGAATGCAGATGCTTCGTTGTTGTGGGGTAGAATGAATGCGCTGTAAAAGGAATGTCGCCTGTGTATATGAAAGAGAAATATATTTTACCAATACAAGCAAAGATTATCTCTGCTAGATTACAGAGTTCCATGCTGAGCTAGCGTGAATAGATTTGACATTCGAGCCATTTGCATTCTTTCGTTGGAACCACTATATAATTAACCTTAATCTGAACATCAATAGAGAACATTGACGTACATGAAACGCAGATTTGGGTGGAGGTAACTTGTTGTCTCGGAAAATATCCACAAAGGCCTTGAAATGTGTCTCCATGTCCTTGGTTTTGATCGTTTCGCCATCGATATACTTCATTCCCGATTCCAGATTATCCCAAGCAAGGATGTTTGAAAAGAAATCCCCCAGAAGAGACTTGAAAGTATCACTTAGACCTGAAAGTTCAACAAGATCAAGTTAGGAAAATATCCACAAAGGCCTTGAAATGTGTCACCATGTCCTTGGTTTTGATTGTTTTGCCATCGATAAACTTCGGCCCGATTCCAGATTATCCCAAGCAAGGATTTGTTTGAAAATGAGAAAATCCCAAGATAGTCCAGAGCTTGAAAGTTCACCATTCTTTAAGAAACACCCCATTCCAGATACCAAAAGGATGTTGAAAGAATCCCAGAATGACTGAAAGTATCACTTAGCTGAAGTACAAGATCAAGTAGGAAATATCCACAAAGGCCTTGAAATGTGTCACCATGTCCTTGGTTTGATTGTTTCGCCATCGATAAACTTGATTCTCGATTCCAGATTATCCCAAGCAAGGATGTTTGAAAAGAAATCCCCCAGAAGAGACTTGAAAGTATCACTTAGACCTGAAAGTTCAACAAAATCAAGTTAGGAAACTATCCTATGTGAAATGTAGTGTGGTAAAGAATTGGATAAGCTGGTACGACTGGCGTCTGTATGTATGTATTCAGTTCTTCTGTAGACCAATGTGTTTGTAGGAGATATTAATAATAAGCAAATGGGGATAGAATAATATGATATCAGTGTGTGTCAGTCGAGTAATTGAGTGGGTAGATTTAAACTAGTTTCGGAAAGACGAAACAGCTGAACTATCTGGGAGGCAAGATGGTACTTTTCATTAATTTGTAAAATGGAACAAATTTAAATTATTGCTTTTTTAGTTTTAATTTTTTGTTGAAAAAATCTGTCCTGATTATTGTAGAGTTGACTAATAAAGTTATTGGAATTATTTTAAAAGTAGTTTTTCCTGTCCATTTATTTAAAAAAAGTAGTATATATTACATAAAATATTCTTATCTAGGCTATAATTTGTAAAACGAGCTATTCTGCTAGATTGCAGGTGAAATGTTCTGACCTACCCTGGCGCTGGGCGTCCACCAGGTCCCAGGGATAGGGCAGGAGGAAACAGGATACCTGCTCGAAGCAGGAGCGAACCTCCTCTATGTTGGTCAGCTTCCAGTCAATGTACTCAGCCCCACCTGTGGCGCCTAGCGGGTGACTGTCAGTCCACTGCCAGTCTCTCACCAAGAACTGTAGCTTCTTCAACGGCGCAGCCTAGGGGTGCAAGCATGCCAGAGACATAAGTTCCAATAGATAGCAAGTTCCGATTAGTAGTAAAAGCTACTTTTCTGTATCTTTAGAAAATCGAATGAGATTAAATATTTTGCATTTATTTTCTGCATTTAAATCGAAAAGGCAACAAAAAAATCGAAATAACATAACGATGTAGCTGCATTTACGATTGCTTTCTAATGAAATCCAATAATTAAATTAAGATTAAAACAACAAGCCAAATACGGTACGATTGATAACAGTTAACGATTGTTGTTCATTGAAATCAATTGCAGGTATATCGATAATCGAGAACAGTTCGTCATTCCTGGATTCACCTGCTGATTCAAGGCGGCCCTGCCGAACTCCACAAACAACTGAAGCGAGTCTAGATCATCCCTCTTCACATCTCCCATCACGTTGTAGATCTGCACAGAGCTGAGCATCGTGCTGAGAGCGAAGACAGTGGAGCACTCCCTCATGGTTGTGTCGGTGTCGAAGGTTCCCTGTGTGTCCATGAGTAACACGGCCACCTGTAACACGATATACTTGCTCCAACGAAAGAATGCAGATGCTTGGTAGTGGTGAGGGTAGAATGAATACGCGGTAAATGGAATGTCGCCTTTGTGTATGAAAGAGAAATATCTTTTACCAACGTAAGGAAAAATTATCTGTGCTAGATCATAGAGTTCCTCCGTGTGCAAGATCCACTCTGAGCTAGCGTGAATAGAGTTGACAAAGTTGTTATGTTGGGAAAACAATTTCGAACCACCTGCATTCTTTCGTTGGGACCACTATACAGGTAGCTGAGCTTTTTTTTCTCTCTTATACACTGTACCGCCTAAGCTTTCGCTCATATGCACAGTTATGTGAACCTTCTTTAATCAATGTGTGAACATAGGTCTTACATGAAATCTTTATTTCTTATATCTAGTCGTATTTCTTTCTTTATTTTATGTTAGTGTTCCTCTATAGATTTATTCTATGAAAGTTAGTATCTTTGTACTTTATTTATTTTCTCCTTAGTTATTTAGGTGCTTTTTTCTATTTAATTCTAGTTGCTCTGAGTCTAAGTCTATTTTTATTTCTAATACTCAATTCTATTTTGTCTTAATCCTAGTAGGTTGTAGTGGTACTTTGTGCTTCTTATATACATTCAGTTCTAGGTTTCCCTTGGTCTTGATCCTTATTTCTTTGTGATCATCTGCTGTTTTCAGTCTTTGAGTTCTTTCAGCATTGTCTGTTTCTAGTCTGCATTCCTTGGTTGTCTTCTTCTTTTTCGTCCGTGCTGTCAAGTCGTAGTCTGGGTCTGCTGTCCATGTAGCTGTCTATTTCTCCTTCCGCATCTATCATATCCAGTTCTAATCCTTCTTGTCTTCTTTCTCTGGCTTTTACTGCGTAGTCTTCAAAGATTGTTAGTTTGTCTTCTGTGTCGATCAGGATGTGTAGTAGTGCTGTCTCTCTTGTGCCAAGGTTTGCCAGCAGATCGTAGTCATTTCTGTAGTCGGAGTACTCCTCGCATTCTAGTAGTAGGCCTAGATGTATTGCGTCTTTGTCCGCCTCTCCGCATCTACATTGCGCTTCTTGTTCCAGTCCCAGTCTGGCTAGCGTGGCTCTCATTGAGCCATGGCCTGTTATTAGGAATGTGGCGGCTTGCCCTGGGTGGAACCATGTCCTTTCCATTCTGTTTTCTACATTGGGTAGGAAGTTGTGTGTTATTCTTCCGTCCTGGCTTCTGTCCCAGGTCTCTTGCCATACACTGTATAGTTCGTGTTAGATCCTGGTGACCTCGCTTCTTTGAAATATCTTCCTTTCTCTTCCTACCCTCTGCGTTGTGTTCGTGGTTATTTCTCCCCAGCTTGTCTCGACGTTTTTCCTAAGTTTGTAAGCAAGACCTCTTTTAACTATCTCCAGATCTAGTGGCAGTTTGCCGGTTAGTACCTGCAGGGCGTCTGTTGATGTGGTCCTGCAGGCTCGAGATATTATTAGTAGTAGGTGCCTCTGTATGGTTCTGATGTTTCTCTTCATTGTACTATTTTCAGCCCTGTGGTACCATACCGAGGCGCAATAACTTATAATGGGGACGGCTACTTGGTCGTACAAACGTGAGAGTGCCGGGCCTTTTAGTCCCCATTCAGCTCTTGAGATTCTAAGAATCATTCCAAATGTTGACTTTATTTCGTCTTTTAGGTAGTTTATATGTGGGAGGAAGTTCATCTTAGTGTCTAAGATTATTCCTAAAAATATCTGTATTCTTCGACTGTTCGAATTGTAGCTCCATTTACTTTTATTATGGGCATTCTCTTCATTTTACCTTTTAATAGCATCATCTTGATTTTGCTTGCAGATATGGTCATCTTGTGGGTCTTGTTCCAATTTGATGAGACTTCCATTACTTCGTTGCCTTTCCTCTCAAGTTCTCGTCTGCTGTCTCCGAAGATCAGGACTGCCTTGTCGTCTGCGTAGGCTATTGTTATTGAGTCTTCATTTATCCTGTTGGTATCTTCATCAAACACGAGGTTCCATGAGAGTGGCACTAATACGGAGCCCTGGGGGCATCCTCTAGTTATATGTTTGGTGGTTTTCTCAAATTTTGTCTATATAGAAGCCTCTCTGTTTATGTAGGGGTTCCTCATTAATTTGTAGAGTTTAGGTGGGCAGTTAATGTGTCTGAGTCTTCTAAAAATACTCTCATGCCAGATATTGTCGAAAGCCCCAGCAATATCAATGAATATCACTAATACATATTTGCTGACGCTTTCTTTAATAGTGGATAGCAGTGTGTGCATTAAGATCAACAGGTGTAGTAGTTTGCCATGCTCGTTGTGGGAGTGCGGATGGCTTCATCGGTTCACAAGGATTTGTTCTTTCTTCAAGACAGGACTAACATTTGGAAACCATGTCTTTAATGTGTTGTCCAATCGAAGGCCACCATACAGAGCTACGAGCACGCTCTCTGCACTTATTGATTCCAATATGTCCTTCATGGATGGATTTCAAAACCTCCTTTCTCATACCTACTGGAATGATGAGTCGGTTGTCTTTCATAAGTAGGTCATGTTGAATCGTAAGGTTTGCTCTTTCCTGAAAGAAAGGTAGACAGTGTGGTATAAGATTGCTTTTGGTTGGCCAGCCCTTTTTGATGTATTCTCTGACCAACTTGCAGGTGTCGTCTGCCTCCTGAGCTTGCTTTATTTCACTCAAGCGCTTGTCAGTGGCCGGCAACTCCTGTACAACATGTCCTACAAAGGCTTTATCTCCTTCTGGAACGCACATCCTTTTACCGAACTGACACTTACAGGTTTTCTGGATAACGTGTCAACTGTATACAAGTCCTTTCCAGGTACATGAGATACAGTGAACGAAAATCTCATGAGCTTCAGCCTCATTCGTAGAATCCTTGGTGACAACTCGTGCAATGACTTCTTGCCCATGATCGGCACCAAGGGTAGGTGATCGGTTTGAATCTGAAAGTCCTTTCCTTAAAGGAAGTTTTCGAACTTTTCACACGCCCATACAATTCCTAGGGCCTCTTTTTCTATCTGAGCATATCTCTGTTCTGTTGGAGATAGGGCTCTGGACGCAAAAGCAACAGGACGCCAGACTCCAGTCTTGTCGTTTTGTTCCATCACGGCTCCTAATCCGTAAGAGGATGCATCAGTTGTCAGACGAATTGGTTGATTGACATCATAAAACATAAGGGTGGGTGCAGTCGAAAGCTCCGTTTTTATGTGCTGGAACGCCTCTTCTTGCAGATGACCCCACACAAAAGCATTTGATTTATTTAACAACTCGCGTACCGGTTGTGTTATGTCAGCCAGGTTGGGTACAAATTGGAGCATCTGGTTAACTATGCCCAGTAGCCTACGAACGCCATGAACGTCAGTCGGACTCTTCATTTTGGAGATCGCAGCAACCTTGTCTGGATCAGGTCGTAAGCCTCCTTCCCCAACAATGTAGCCAAGGAACTTGAGGTTGGAGATGCTGAATTGACATTTCGGCGCATTCAGGGTGATATGGCCCTCCTCCATTCTCTTGAGTACTTGATGTAAACGCTCGTCATGCTCCTTTTGATTTTACCGTAGACCAAGACGTCGTCCATGTGGCAGATAACTCCTTTAAACCCTGCGAGTAGTTCTGGCATTTTGCGTTGGTAAACTTCTGGCGCAGAAGTAATGCCAAACAGCATTCGATTAAAAACAATATCTTCCTTCTGGGGTAATAAAAGTCGTTATCTTTGCAGACTTTTGGGCTAATTTAATTTGCCAAAACCCGCTGTTGGCATCGAGTTTCGTGAATATTTTAGCCTCGCCCAGATGTCCCAATGCTTCGTCTATTTTCGGAAGCATGTGTCGCTCCCGCTGGACGCTCTTATTTAGGTGTGTCAAATCCACACATATCCTTACAGAACCATCATTCTTCGGTACCACTACCATACCTGCACACCACGTGGTTGGTTCATCCACCTTGGATATCTTCCATTCTCTTGAGTTCTTGTTGGACCTTCTTGACGAGAGGAAGTGCCACACGACGCGGAGTAGATATGGAATAGGGTTCAGCATCAGGCTTGAGTTTGATTACGTACTCGCCTTCCATCTGACCCAGCCCTGTAAACAGCTTCGGAAACTTACGCTTGACAGCGTCGACGTTAGTCAAATCTTTCTGACGTAGGCCTCCTACCTCTTCGATTTTACCCACCAAGTTGAGGCCTTGAATTGCTGGTCTCCCCAGTAATGGTGTGTTAAGGTTGCGAACAACAAAAATACTTTGAACCGTCTCTTTTTCTTGATATTTCAAGGTTGCGTCGAACTGTCCTTTTACCTCGAGTGCAGATTGCCCAGGTCCAATAAGACGCTTGGTTGGGATACTGAGCTGTTGATAGCGGAACTTAGAATGGTAGTGACGTTCCGAGATAACTGTAACATCGGCTCCCGTGTTGATCTTGAAACGGACAGGAACATCTTCCACGATGACCGTTGCAACCCAAGGATCACTTCCACGGCTCTTCACTTCTCCGAGAAAAGCTTCCTCCAGCTGGACTTCTCTAACTCGAGGTGGTGTTTGTTTCGATTTTGTGCGGCAATGTTTTTCATAATGTCCGACGATGTTGCAGCCACGACACTTGACGTCACGTGCAGGGCAGTCTTTAAAGGAGTGCATCGGTCGACCACATCGCCTACACTTTCCTTGTTTCTTGGAAGTCGTCGCACCCTGGTTTGGGATGTTTTTGGGTTTTTCCCAGTTAGTTCGAACTGCATCAACATGTGTATCCTCTTCCAAAGATCGCAGCACTTTTTGCTGGCCTTTGATTTCTTCGCTGCTTCTTGCTTTATCAATAGCCTTTTGAAGAGTCAGATCAGGATCCATCTGTAGTGTTTCTGATAATTTTAAATCACGTAGGCCAACTACTAACCTATCTCTAATTAACTCGTCTTGTAGGGCACCATAACCACAATGTTTCACCAGTGTATACAAAGCAGTTATAAAGGATGCAACAGATTCCCCTTCTTCTTGTATGCGCTTATGAAATTTAGCACGTTCAAATATGACATTTCTCCTTTTGACAAAGTGAGAATCAAATTTGTCCACGACAAGGGAGTAGTCCTGTTCTTGCTCAAGACTGAGTTTGAATGACAGGAGTATATCTTCTGCCTAATCGCCCATACAATAAATCAAGTTGTGAACTTGCTTATCACTAGGCTCAATTGAAAGCCCTGAAGAAATTCGAAATCTGTCGAACCTTCTAATCCATTTTGGCCAGGAAGGTGGATCTGAGAAGTCAAAATTGGTAGGTGGTTGAAGTTGGTATGCCTGTTGGCTTCTAGTGCTTACTTCACTCTGATTCCCGCCGCCGGTGCTACCTTCACGCTGGTCTTGGGGCATGTTTCAGCTCGTGCCTCCTTCGAGGTTAGCTTCTAATTATGCACTTACTTCGTGATAAATAGATTAATATGAACAGTGTTTCATACCTTGTTCGATACCGCTGCCACCATGCATTATGATCAACAGGTGTAGTAGTTTGTGATGCTATTTATTATGTAGAAACACATATGAATACACAAGATGTGAGTGAGCTACATGGTATCTAGACAGAGACCTTCATGCCAACCCTGGACGTCACCCAGACGTCTGATAAACTGCCTAAGGCGTAACTATCCAACAGACTGTTACTCTACAGTGTGTTTATATTGCGGCCTCTGTCGATTTACCTTTTTGGAATCCATATTGATGTTCTGCCTTCAGTCCACTGTCTTGGTATACTTTGTCTAGTCTTGGGGCTACAATTCTCTCCATTATTTTTTCAAGTATTGGGAGAAGAGTTATGGGCCTAAAAGATTCCACTTTGTCGTCCCTTTTATCTTCTCCTTTCTTTAGTATGGTTAGAATTCCCTTCTTCCATATGTCAGGGAAAATTCCATTACTTAGGCATGTGTTGTAGAGGGTGAATAGTGAGAGTGGTTTTAGTTCCCACAATCGTCTAACCATTTCACGTTTAATAAGATCATAGCCAGGAGCCTTTCCAGGTTTTGCTTTTCTTATTGCCTCAGCTATCTCTTGTATGGTCATTGTTGCTTCTTTTTGTTGTTGCTGGTTGTGAGTTTCATATTGGTCGTTTCTTCGTTTTATGTTCTTTTTTGTTTCCGTGTCATCGTCAGTTAGGTCTGTTATGATAATTTTGTTTAGTAGAGTATTTGCTGTGTCTGTCCATTCGGTCGTTTCTTGTCCGTCAGGTGTTGTAAGGGTGTTAAATACTGTGTCAGCTCTTATTTTTCCTCTTGTTATTTTATAAACCAGCCCCCTGGGATCCTGGTTACTGGCTCTGATTAACTCTTCCCAGGATTTATTTTTCTTTTCGTGTATGCTGTCGTGAAAGGCGTTTCTTTTACTTCTCTCTAAGGCCTTTGATTCTTCATAGGCCCTAATGTTATGTATGTTGGCTGTGTTGATTCTTTTCCGTTCAGTTTGCCTCTTTTTCCTAGCCCTGTGGTATTCTTTCTTCTTCGTCGTTAATTCGTCGTCTCACCACGGAAGAGCTGGAGGTCACGAGTCCACATCCCGTCACCGGCAATCCTGGCAGTCGCTATAGCCTAACGTCTTAGAACGTATTGCCCTCAGACTGCCCCACGACCGAGTTATTACCTGAAGAGACCGGGTAAAACCAGAGTTCCTGATTTTATAAATTTTTACTAATTGTTATTAAAACTAGGAAACGCTCAGTTGGACGCGTTAAAAGGCGAGCACGTGCTATAGCTAGACTCACATTACAGTTACACATTTATTTAAATTTAAAAATTTGCGACGTTCGCTGTCCACGGGGCCATGTTTTCAATATTATTTATTATTGGCAAGGTATTTGGGTAAACCCGTGGGTAAATCTTTACTTTGTGGATAAAATCCACCGCCATCTAGAGGACCTTGACATCATTTCTTTAGGAAAACTATTTTAACTCTTTGGTAACAAATAATACACTGCTTCCTCGATAGTTTTTTGATTATTTCTAGGTGGCAGTGCATAGTGGCCAGAAACCTCGTGCGACTTTTCGTTGCCATGGTAACGTTACTTTTGTTAAAATGTAATTTCCATCTACACTACTTATCGGATCAAAATAAAATTAACATATTCGGGACAGGACGGTCATTCTAAATGATTTGGCCACCTCAGATTTTGCCGCCGTTTAGTTTTTTAAAAAAACTTTCGATTAATTTTAATGTAACTTTGTAACTTTTTTTAACGATTTTGCCACAAAACTAATGGCATTCAATCCAGATCGAAGCTTGCGGATGGTCCAAATTTCAACTTGATCCGAGCCTCCGTTCGAACGTTATGGCGAGACATACAAACTCGTTGCCATGGTAACGTTACTTTTGTTAAAATGTAATTTCCATCTACACTACTTATCGGATCAAAATAAAATTAACATATTCGTGACCGGACGGACATTCTAAATGATTTGGCCACCTCAGATTTTGTCTCCGTTTAGTTTGAAAAAAAAACTTTCGATTAACTTTAATGTAACTTTTTAACTTTTTGAACGATTTTGACACAAAACTAATGGCATTGAATCCAGATCGAAGCTTGCGGATGGTCCAAATTTTAACTCAATCCGAGCCTCCGTTCGAACGTTATGGCGAGATATAAAAAAAAACAAAAAACAAAAAACAAAAAACAAAACAAAACCAGCGACTATTTTTTTCCGGCAGTCAAATGGAAACGCTCGCTTCGCTCGCTTAAAAATAACCATGATTTATTTGATTTAAATCGGAATAATGTGATTTAACTCGATTATTATGATTTTTACAAATTCTGTTCGCATCGGTAAATGTCACACTTGTTTTCACTTTTTCTGATTTACTAGGTAGTTACTACATAAGCAAAATAGGCTAAACGAAACAATTAATGTGGCATAATTAATTACCGTACTAGGTGGTGAAGTGACACCACGGCAATTTTCTTAGATTTAATATTATGGGCAGATTATTTTGATTTTTGAAGAGGCAAGCTTAATCATTCAAGTGAGCAAGATATGACCCATGCATAGACTTTCATTGGATGAGCGTAGCGAGCGAAGCGAAGATTCCATTCTACTACACTGGGGACCTAAAAAAATCCGGAATGTTTTTTTTTGTATTTTTGTCTGTTTGTTAGCACGATTACGGCTAAACCGATACTCCGATTGAGATGAAATTTTATGGAGGCCTTCGAAATCTCTGAACTTAGAACTGCCACGTTTTTGAGCGCAATCGAAAAATTATTTCTCATGAAAATCGCAATTTTACGATTTTTTTCGATTTAAAATAAAATTCTTTGACTTATAACACCTACATGCTTTATCCGATTTTAATGATTTTTGCACAGAACCTTTATTTTATGAATTAAGATATTCTTGTGAAATTTGAGCGCAATTGAAAAAATATTTATCATAAAAATCGAAATTTTACGGGTTTTTTCTTTTTTTAAACAATTATTTGACTTATAACACCTACATGCTTTGCTTATCCGATTGTAATGATTTTTTCGCAGAACCCTTATTTTAAGAATTTATATATTAGTGTTAAATTTTAGCGCAATCGAGGAATTATTTCCTATAAAAATCGTAATTTTACGATTTTTTTTTTAACAATTACGATTAATAAATTAAAAAAATAAAGTTAATTTTTTATTTAATTTAATTTAATTAAAAAAAAATTTCAACTTAGTAATGATTTTTCCACAGAACAACAGAAAATTCGCATAACACATGGCAGCTCAATGCACCAATTACGCTCATCCAACAACGCGGCGGGACTTAAGCGTTTTCCTAGTATTAAACCAACTTTATTGACCACAAATCACAGGAGGGCCTGGTCGTTGCCCCATGTGATGCATAGAACTCAGCAGCATAGGCCTGGAGGGTAGTCGACTTTGTATTTGTGTGCGAGTAGGGTAGGTTTCGTCCCTTAAACAAGGTTGTGGTTGGTCAAGCACTTTAGAGGCCACCTTGAGTTATTGGATGAGCGAAGCGAAGACTTCAATTTCACTGACCCCTCAAAAAATGTAACTCCAATGTTTTTCTTTTTTTCTTTTTTTTTCTGTCTCTTTGCACGATACCAGGCAAACGGCATATGCGATCTTGATGGAAATTGGAGGGGACCTTCGAAATCTCTGAACTTAGACCTTCCACGTTTTTGGGTACAATCGAAGAAATATTTCTCATGAATATCGTACTTTTACGATTTTTTTCGATTTTAAAGTACGATATTTTCGTGACATTTGGGCCGATTCTGACCAAACGGGTGGGACTACAACGTTTATATTTTACACGGACACTAAGGTAATGGTGATGTATTGCTTTCTGAAAGAAAAAGTTGAAAAAAATAGCCAAAATCCATAGAATAAAGGTTTTAGTATGAGTTTTGTTAGGTTTATAATAACAATTATTAACAAGATAACAATAGATACTTGACAGCAATCACCTACAATGCATTCAAAAAGCACTTGCAAAGAAAAAGTGGTCCTACGCAAACTAAAAACTTACAAAAACGCTCATCCATCAAGGCGGTGGGACTTGAGCGTTTTCCTAGTTCAGTATAAAACTGTCGTTTGCGAATATTAACATTCAAGTCAACAGACGAAGTTGTATAGCAGTGATAGTGACAGCAAGTAAAGTCACTAATTCAATAGAAATTGGCCATTTTAGGCCTCTTAATATGTTGACAATGATTTATTTCCACCGCTCGCAACTTAGGGTTGAGGACGCCGCCCCCAAGCATGGCCACGCTTTGGAACATAAAGCCCCTAACGCTTTAACAGCCAAACGGTTGATTGGACAAAATTTTGTAAGATACCGACTAGGCCTATGTGTAAATTTAATGGAGCATCATTAATTGCCGTCATTGAGGAAATTAGGAGCACGTATAGTACTCCAGTTATGGCATAAAATTCATTCTGCAATACTACTTATTCCAAACAATAGATAAGTTAATAGAAATGGTAATACATGAACAGTTGTATGACAATTTCAATGAGAACTTGTTATTGTATAAAAACCAATCGGGATTTGGTAAAATTCACTCTTGTGAATCAGCGGTACAAAATCTCATTGACAAGTGGTTAAAGGACATGGATAACAAAGATCAAAATTTAGCAGTATTTATAGATTGAAGAGAGCATTTGAAACAGTCAATGTGAAAAGACTGCTTGAGAAACTACACTACATGTATTGAATTAATGGATGTGCATTAAAGTGGATGGAAAGTTATTTAACAAAAATAGAAAACAGAAAGTAAAATATGGAGACAAGCTATCTGAGGAGATTTCATGCGAAAATGGAGTGCCTCAGGGTTCTGTACTCGGTCCATTGTTATTTCTAATATATATGAATGACATCCACATTTGCATAAAACTGATACATTTATTAAATATGTATGCTGATGATATGGTCATATCAGTAAATGGAAAAATAAATAAAAAAAATTAGAAGAAATAAATAATGAGTTAAAGAAGATTGAACTTTGGTTTTAGATCAATAAACTAAAGTTAATACAAAAAAAAAAATAAGAATGATAATAGGGAGAAGTAATGAATGTACTTTTGAATTTCAATAGCCAAATGAAATGAAAAATTGAAATATTGATAATTTAAAATTTTTAAATGGATGAAAAAATTATTTTTTCAAAATAAAAATGAAAGAAATTGAAAATAATTGGAAAAATTTGAGAAAATTTTGAAATACAATAATAATTTATAAAAATTTTAAAAAGATTTGAATAGTCAAAAATTTTAAAGGGGGGGGGGAAAAACAAAAAAAATTATAAAACAATTAACATTTAAATGTGGAAAAAAAACCCCCTCTTGGGAAGATAAAAATTTAAATGTTCCCCAAGAAAAAAAAATTACATGTGAATTTTATTGATTGAAAAATTTTTAAGTTTTTAGAAAAAAATTAAAATTTGGGAATTTAAAAGAAGAAAATTCGCATAACACTGGCAGCTCAATGCACCAATCACGCTCATCCACAACGCGGCGGGATTTAAGCGTTTTCCTAGTATAAAACCAACTTATTGACCACAAATCACAGGAGGGCCTGGTCGTTGCCCCATGTGATGCATAGAACTCAGCAGCATAGGCCTGAAGGGTAGTCGACTTCAGGGTGCAAATTGACGGGGGGGATGGGGGGGATTTCCCCCCTCTGGTAATTTCATCCCTGGCTCTGTTTTACTGAAAGGTATCCCTGCCGGGGATGGCTAAATCCCCACCTCTGGATTCCCATCTCATCTCATAACATATCAAGTGACTTTATCTCGTAATGTTAATAAATAATGCGTCAATTTACACATATTCCTTTCAAAATAATACCTCAGATCGCTTCTAATACCATCTTGAGGCCAATAATACCCCCAAATTTTTCCTCAGATCACTTCTAAGGCCATCTCAAGGGCAATAATACCCCAAAAAAAATCCGCCTCTGGCGGGTGGGGCTTTGCCCCAGACCTCGGGTTGCCAACGAAAAACTATTCTTAGCCATCCCCCCTCTGCAAAGTCGTTAATTCGCACCCTAGTCGACTTTGAATTTGTGTGCGAGTAGGGTAGGTTTCGTCCCTTAAACAAGGTTGTGGTTGGTCAAGCACTTTAGAGGCCACCTTGAGTTATTGGATGAGCGAAGCGAAGACTTCAATTTCACAAACCCCTCAAAAAATGTAACTCCAATGTTTTTCTTTTTTTCTTTTTTTTCTGTCTGTTTCTTTGCACGATACCGGGCAAACGGCATATGCGATCTTGATGGAAATTGGAGGGGACCTTCGAAATCTCTGAACTTAGACCTTCTACGTTTTTGGGTACAATCGAAGAAATATTTCTCATGAATATCGTACTTTTACGATTTTTTTCGATTTTAAGTACGATATTTTCGTGACATTTGGGCCGATTCTGACCAAACGGGTGGGGATACAACGTTTATCTAGGTGCCCGTTAGGGCGCCGCAGCCAAGCCGCGGTGCGCTACACACTCAAGCACCTTATACACCAAGCAGAGTTGGGGTGATTTCGAGGTGTTACCCAGCCGTCATGTAACGTGATGTGAACTTGAAAACTATCACAATGCCAAATTTTATTGGGGATTTAGTACCTGACAACACATGCCAAATTTTATTGGGGTACGATTATTCCTTCTTGGTGAAAAAATGGCTTGAAACATGCTCAAAATCACTTTAAGGATGTTAGCTACTGCTACTGCTACTGCTAACATCTAATTCGTCAGTTTCAATCGGCCCGCGATTCTGACCAGACGGGTGGGGCTACAATGTTCATATTTTACATGGACATTAAGGTTATAGTAATATAGTCTCTTTAGAAAAAACGTTGAAAAAGTTTGCTGGAAGGCTTCCAAATAAAGGTTTTAAATAAGCCTTAAACACTAGGCATACAATCAACAAGTAACCATAGTTACTTGACACTTGTTGACGGTACAAGCAGAGTTAGGCGGGAAAGTGCGATACGTAAACAAATGGAGGACATTTTAAATTTTGCTTCTATGTGTGAAACGAGAAAAGTTGTCATTATACTCTCATAAAACAAATCAGGAACCGTCCCTGACCTAGGCCCAGATGTAGAAAATTATTTATAATACAACAGTGTAGGTCTAAAGTTCCATTAGGCTATAGGACTAGATAAAATAAGTACTTACATTACATGTTTGACAAGCCCTAGGCCTTTCTTAGCCAACCCTAGGCCAGCACAACCTTGTTCTGAGACACATTCCGTGCAAATAACTAGTTTTGATTACTAAAAGCCTAATGCAGATAAACAATGGTATGATAGTCCTAGGCTATTCCAAAATTTACGGCAATAATAAGCCTTTTCTTTTCTATTAATCAACTCACGCTATCTCCTGTCACTTTTAATGAAAATGTAAAACAAAAGATGGTGAAAATTTTCAATATTCTTTTGATTATCTGATGATTTACATGGTTATGTAAAATAACATTAATTGTGCGTTTGTTGTTACATGGGAAAGTTTTAATTGGATGTGAGTTGCCTAGACTTAACCAGTCCTTATACCGTCGTTATACCATGGTTATACCACCTTTACCCAGGATGTACATGAATCCGGGCCTAGATATTTTACATCCTATTGTTATTGCTAATACCATAAAAATTAAATCAACTTTGATAAAAATATTATATTTTAACAAATAATTTTGTAATGGAACTTGAAAAAGTAATGAGATCACACACATAACAAAAACTTGTAGAAATACAGCCAAACCTTACACACTCAAAAGGAATGAGATCTAAAAAAAGGGCCAAGCTCATCTACCCTTCCACATTTGCGCATTCTTAATTCATAAACGTACAGTGTCCCATAACAGCATCCTCGAAAAGCTTGGCAAAATAGAATTTGCATGTTTACGTTTAAATTAATTAGAAAAAAAGAACTTGGATAAACTATTACATTTAAATTAATAATCGCAAATTCTATTTTGCCAAGCTTTTCGAGGATGCTGTTATGGGACACTGTACGTTTATGAATTAAGAATGCGCAAATGTGGAAGGGTAGATGAGCTTGGCCCTTTTTTTAGATCTCATTCCTTTTGAGTGTGTAAGGTTTGGCTGTATTTCTACAAGTTTTTGTTATGTGTGTATTTTACACGGACACTAAGGTAAAGGTGATGTATTGTTTTCTGAAAGAAAAAGTTGAAAAAAATAGCCAAAATCCATAGAATAAAGGTTTTAGTATGAGTTTTGTTAGGTTTATAATAACAATTATTAACAAGATAACAATAGATACTTGACAGCAATCACCTACAATGCATTCAAAAAGCACTTGCAAAGAAAAAGTGGTCCTACGCAAACTAAAAACTTACAAAAACGCTCATCCATCAAGGCGGTGGGACTTGAGCGTTTTCCTAGTTCAGTATAAAACTGTCGTTTGCGAATATTAACATTCAAGTCAACAGACGAAGTTGTATAGCAGTGATAGTGACAGCAAGTAAAGTCACTAATTCAATAGAAATTGGCCATTTTAGGCCTCTTAATATGTTGACAATGATTTATTTCCACCGCTCGCAACTTAGGGGTGAGGACGCCGCCCCCAAGCATGGCCACGCTTTGGAACATATAGCCTCTAACTCTTTAACAGCCAAACGGTTGATTGGACAAAGTTTTGTAAGATACCGACTAGGCCTATGTGTCAATTTAATGGAGCATCATTTATTGCCGTCAGTGAGGAAATTAGGAAGCACGTATAGTACTCCAGTTATGGCATAAAATTCATTCTGCAATACTTATTTCCAAACAATAGATAAGTTAATAGAAATGGTAATACATGAACAGTTGTATGACAATTTCAATGAGAACTTGTTATTATATAAAAACCAATCGGGATTTGGTAAAATTCACTCTTGTGAATCAGCGGTACAAAATCTCATTGACAAGTGGTTAAAGGACATGGATAACAAAGATCAAAATTTAGCAGTATTTATAGATTTGAAGAGAGCATTTGAAACAGTCAATGTGGAAAGACTGCTTGAGAAACTACACTACATGTATTGAATTAATGGATGTGCATTAAAGTGGATGGAAAGTTATTTAACAAAAATAGAAAACAGAAAGTAAAATATGGAGACAAGCTATCTGAGGAGATTACATGCGAAAATGGAGTGCCTCAGGGTTCTGTACTTGGTCCTTTGTTATTTCTAATATATATGAATGACATCCACATTTGCATCAAACTGATACATTTATTAAATATGTATGCTGATGATATGGTCATATCAGTAAATGGAAAAATAAATTAAAAAATATTAGAAGAAATGAATACTGAGTTAAAGAAGATTGAACTTTGGTTTGAGATCAATAAACTAAAGATTAATACTAAAAAAAACTAAAGGAATGATAATAGGGAAGAATGTAAATGAATGTAACTTTTGGAATTTCAATAGCCCAATAATTGAAAATGAAAAAATTGAAATAGTTAATAATTTCAAATATCTTGGAATAATACTGGATGAAAAACTTGATTTTAAGCAACGCATAAATAATGTTATTAAGAAACTTGCCAAAAAGGTGGGATACATGAGAAGAGTCAGTAGAAAATTTACGAAATAGACAAGATTAATAATTTATAATACAATAATTAAACCAGATTTGGAATACTGTGCAACAATATATTATAATGCATGTGCAAACGAGATAAACAAAATTCAATTGATCCAAAACAAGGCTCTGAGATGCATATTACAATGTAGAAAATAACGCCAATCTCTGATATGATAAAAGATTTAAGATGGTTAACAGTTCAAGAAAATATAAAATTACATGTGTTAACTTTTATATACAAGATTGAAAATAATTATTTGCCAAGTTATTTAGAAGAAAAATTAAAGATTGTGGAGGAAATTCATGGAAGAGAGACCAGACAAACTGCTAAAATGCACTATATGTAAGTGGATGTAATTCCAAAAAATACCAAAGATCAGTTTTTTATGCTGGAATCAGAGAATACAACAAATTGCCAGCAGATGTAAAGGGGGTAAGATAATATGTCCATAGTTTTAAATTAAAATGTCGAGAATATATAATTTAAAATAGAGAATAATTTGTAATATTGTTATATGTGTGTCTATGTGAAAAGACAAAATTGTAAATTATTATGTGACAATTGTTAGCAATTGTTGGCAATATTGGCAATATTGGCAAGTGTTAGCAATATAGCTAAATAAAAGTAAATAAATGAAAAATGAAAAAATGAAATAAGCTGTCTTGAACGCAACATGGCAACGTTTTCGCTCCATGTTATACGATACAATCTGGCAGCAATGTTATTTTAGCTTGACCTTGACAGAAGGCAAGATCTCGACTTATCTTATCACTTCCCACGCTGCATCACTGATAAGTGATAAGTTATCAATAGGGACCCTCAAATTTCGTGAATAACTTTTTTTACTAAATGATGCTAAAAATGATTGTTTTATTATTTAGTAGCGAAATAAGGCAATAATCACATTTTTATGTTAAATTTATTATTATATATTATATTAAATTTATGCAAAACTTTTCTAAATATTCTATAAGTTTAGGTCTAAAATATGCTAATAATTTGACAATTGGGCATTGAAATAAACATTTCTGTTTAAACGTATAGTTGGCACCATGACAATTGAAAATATTATTATCGAACATGCCTAGCTAATTCCAAAAAAGTAAACTTTATATGGCCTGGCCTAAATATTCATTTGTGTGCAATACAAGTTCACTTCGGTGAAGGGAAGTGATTGCTGTGCTATTTTTATGACGAAATGATGCCTTTACCTTGAGTTTATATACTGAAATTGAAGATTTTATACAACTAAATGAGAACTTTTTATTTGCTATTTCTCAGGGTCCCTAGTTATCCGACACTGGTCACTAGGTGGGCCTGCGATGAGAAACACCCACACAGGCCACACAACAACAAGATCAAAGGAAACTTTATTACAAGTAAGCTTGATCTTCATGATGCTGCGACGCTTCCTGACGGCGCTCCACTCTTCTAGCCCTCGTTACCAAACTATAAACATATCACATAAACTAAACAAATCGGGGGAAAAATACTAGATTGTAAACAGTCAAGGCAACTCCAGAGACTTCGGCGAAACATACTGCCTTGGTTTGGAAGAAACCGTGTTTAGAATCAAAGTGAGCGTTGCTATGCGTTGCCTTGTGACGGCCATGTTGGATGACGTCACACCCCCACTCACCCTCTTCCCTCCTGGCCCCTTAAGGACGAACACTTCTGACCAGACCAGGATGCCGGTGGTGCAGGCCACGGGTCCGTCCCGCCACTGGAAGCCCCCCGGCCCCTGCTGGGGGGCGTGCTCCCCCTCCAAATCGGTCCCCTGGTGTCTGGAACAACGCGAGGACATCAACGGTGACACCCTAGCTTTGCAGCTCCCATATCAAGTCGAGTAGTAATAGCCTAAGATTCATGATTAAAGTCAATTAATTAAATTGTATAAAAACGCATTATTAATCACCATGTACAGAAATTATCTTTGGTCTCAAGAAAACAAATAGAACAAATATTATGTCAGTATAATGTCATGGACTTGTAGCTGGGAATAGTGTTCTACTATTGATAAAGTGATTTAAGACCTCTCTCACGGCTTCTTACCATGTTCTCCAGATACAGGATAAGACAGTTGAGCAGAAAGGACTTTCCCTGGCGCATTCTACCGGCGATTGACAATACCACAACAGGAAGGTCCTTGACCGCGTCTTGATTCAGGACCTCTCTCAAGGCGTCCTCGTCCAGCTTCAAGTATGGTGCACCCCCCTCGTGAGTGTTGAAGTCGACAACGTGCACGGCGCGCCCCATAACTCAGCTCTGAAACACAGATGAATAAGTTATTTAAAACCCTTTCTGGCCCAACGGCGCCATGGACCCATAACTTTTTTCAATTTTTATCTGGGTAAATAATAGTTTTTTTAATTTGACTCCAATTTTTTTTTTTTTTTGGGGGGGGGGGGGGGAATGATAAATTAATAATTTTTTTCCACATTCCAATAGGACCAAAAGTGAATTTTTTTAGAGAAGATTGAAAATACAAATCTGCAAAAATGGCTAAAAATGGAGAAAAAACGGGTTGTCCCGGAAATTTAAAAATCCTAGTATTGCTATTATTTGAGTTACAAAAATTTCAAAATATGCAAAAATTTTAGGAAAAATCGAGTTTTAGGAATGTTTTTCAATTTAGAATTTTTACCTAAAATGAAGCTTTTATTCAAATTCCAAAATTTCCCAAAATTATTTAAAAATCAGGATTAAAAATATGAAAAAATACTGAAATTCTTAGAAAAAAATGCAAAGCTTGAATTGTTTGCTTAAAATTACCTTATTTTCACAAATTTAATTCGGGCCTGAAAGGGTTTTTAGTCACTAAAACATACTTTGGAGATACACGGGAAAAACTTTTCTCGGTATTAAATTATCGTAGTACATGTTTCAAACTGTATTTATTTTAAGCACTTATAAATATATATTAAAAAATGCAATAACGTTAAGTTAACTTTCTATAGTTTGACCCCCAAAACATAGTTTGTGTACCTCTGACTCATCCCCATTTCGAAATATGTGGTTTTACCTTCATGTGAATGGGACTTAGATTAAATATTTTCTTTAAAACATGGCAATTTATGTTATTTTATACTATTTAAAAAAAAATTGTCACCTATTAGTTAAGCAACCCAGAAACAAATGTGTCTGACGTTTCCCCTTTCCAAAACAAATGGTTTTATTTCCACGTGAATGGGATTGTGATAACATAGGCCTACTCCTTTCTTTCGATAATGACACTGTCGTCAGGCTCATCACCTGACGTTGCCGACATTTTAAAAACACAGCTGATCGAAAAATAATTTACATTGCTCTCACCAGAACGCAGGGCCGAGCACGTTACAGACAGCGCGAGTTATTTTCAAAAGGGGACAAGTCAATCGACCGAACTCGCGTATTGTGTGCTCTTAATAGTCCGTGGAACAAGCGTAAAAACATTTCAAAGCCGGAAACCACCACCAAAATTAAGGAGCGGGTAAAAGACATATTTTAACATTTCATTTTCAAGGGGTACACGCTTGGTACCGGTAGCAAATAAGTCACCTGTCATGGCGTCCTCAAGATGGCCGCCAAAATAATTCTTAAAATTGATGAAACTCAGGAAAATCATCGGATTTGATCAAAGCAGGTATTGTTTTAATGGGTTTTTAGTGCTCTTGAAAAAATGTAATTAGCAGTTTTATCGCAAATGCAATAGTTTTAATTATATTTATAAATAATTACAATGTATTGCAATTATCGCACTTTTTAATATATATTTAATTATTGACACGAAAAACTCGCTAGATTGCCACGAATTTTAAAAACTATACTAAAAATAACGCCAAAAAATCCAAAATTGTAAGTCCTAAACGAAATTCCAGTAACTTATTGATTAATTAATGAAATTAAGGAAATTAGGCATTAATTAAATATCAATATAAAGTTTGTTATTCTCGTACCACAATCACATAGTGTATAACACAAGGACAATATAACCACAATTGACTTAAAAATTATTAGTTTCAAAACTTAATTCCAATCACTTTCTTATTAATTTAATTATTCAATTAATAAAAACTAATGACAATCTCAATTAATTGTGTAAAATTAACACAATGTGGTCGAACTTGGTATAATTTTAAAGCTAGTTTTATGACGAATAATTGTATGGAAAAATAATTAATTAATCACCAAATTAATTGAATTTTAGTCAAATTATACCACTTTCGACATCTATTATTATGTATACCTAAAACTCGATAGATCGTCATTGGATGAGCGAAGCGACGATTCCATTCTACTACACTGGAGAAAAAAATCGGGAATGTTTTTTTTTTCTTTTTTTTCTTTCTTTTTGTATTTTTGTGTGTTTGTTAACACGATTCCGGCTAAACCGATACTCCAATTGCGATGAAATTTTATGGAGGCCTTCTAAATCTCTGAACTTAGAACTGCCACGTTTTTGAGCGCAATAGGAATTATTTCTCATTAAAATCGCAATTTTACGATTTTTTTCGATTTTTAAAAAATTTCTTCGACTTATTAACACCTACATGCTTTATTCGATTTTAATGATTTTTTCACAGAACCTTAATTTTATTAATTTATATATTCGTGTAAAATTTGAGCACAATTAAATAATTATTTCTTATGAAAATCGAAATTTTACGATTTTTTTCTTTTTTAAAATTACGATTAATTAAAAAAAAAATTAGTTAATTTTTTATATAATTTAATTTAATTTTAAAAAAATCTTCAACTTAGTAATGATTTTTTCACAGAACAACAGAAAATCCGCATAACACATGTCAGCTCAATGCACCAATTACGCTCATCCAACAACGCGGCGGGACTTAAGCGTTTTCCTAGTAAAAAATATACCACTTAACTGACATGGTGCCAATGAATCCTAAATGTCATGGCCCGAAACAAAATTCCTATAACTTACCGATTAATTAAGTAATTAAGTGAAGAATTACTTATATCTCAATTTTTCTTGACATTTACGTTGCACATACAAAATGCCAAAATAAATATCAAATATAAACAATGCGAGTAAAATCAAAAAAGTAAATGGTCCAAAAATTAAGTTAATGCAACTTTCACGTTAATTTTTCACGTTGTGTCCCGTAAAATAAGCTTGCAAATGGTTCTTAGTTTGGCTGTGTTAATTTTACACAACAAATAGTGATTAAATCATTATTTAATTAATTTATTAATTCAATTATTCAAAATTTGAAATTCGAAAAGGCTGGTAACAATGAAAAAGGATTGTAATATTCAAGCGGTTGTCTAATTTTTTTGTATCCAAGAGGATGACTTGCTACTAACCCTAGAATGCATCGGTAAAGTTATTGTGTGTCTCGTTGGTCTTGTGGTTAGCGTTTCTGCTTCCAATGCAGAAGGTTGGGAGTTCGATTCCCGTTCCTGTCAGAAGGTTTTTGACTTCTGATTAGGACTGAAGTCAATCAGTTCTTGTCTTCGGAATTTGTAAACGGTGACTTTTGAGCTGTCCGAGCAACAAGGCACATATTAAATTCAAAGTTGTTCTGAATCGGCCTTGTTGATTCTGGTGTTCGCACTGTCCATACTACACGCTATATTTCATTAAAAATATCGATCTTTGGTAGGTTATCGCTCACTTGTCGATTGCGTCAGGGCCTACAGGGTTGGCTTGGTCGCTTTGGTTTACTGTCCCCCACTGAAAATCAAGTGGGTTTACTCTACTGATTTATTTATTTATTTAAAGAACCATTTTTAAACAACTTTAAATATACAGCATCTCGTACGGCTGGCAGTGCATGAACCAAACGGGCACGGATGGGTTCGAATACCGTACGATACATTGAATGATTTATTTTCACATCTTCACTAGTCAACACATAATTTCGAATGGCAACCTAGCATTTATAATACTGTGCTTAATAAAAACTCCCCTCCACCCGAACAGTGCAGAAACAAAGGTTTTCAGTTCGAATCCCACATATTAATGATGGCTTAATTCAAAGCTGTCGAAAAGTTTGAACTAATTAACTAGTTTCGTCTTGTTACCTGTTTGGTTTTGTGTAGTTGAGTATATCCAAACTGAGCTCAAGGCCTGAAACCGTATCAATGATTCCGGTGTCAAGTGGGTGTCCGCCTCCTACCGCGAACCAGCGCCAACTGTTATCACGGCCAGAGATATCAGTAACCACGATCCGGGTATCTCACTGACTCCCGGCTGTCGAGCTCAGCTTATCTCCCCTTATAAGTTCCAGGAAATATTACAGAGTTGATACTTTCAGGTATATCCAAATTTAATAAGATGAAATTTTTATTAAACGAGGGAGCGGAGCGACTGAGTGACTCCATTCAACTTAAACGGCCCTTATTCTGTGATTCTGTGTGTCTGTCTGTCTGTCCGTCGAAAATCAGACGAACGGCTGAACAGATTGCGCTGAAATTTTAAACATACATCCGGTAAGAGTTTACTGAGTACTGTTAACAAAATCAGCTAGATCCATTGCGATTTAAGCCAACAATAAATAAAAATTGAATTTTTTACAATATCGATAGCATTTGTTAAAGGGGCTAAAAACCCCAAAAATTATTTTTTACCACATGATCCATAGCACAATACTACACTTAAATGACAGTTTAAAAAATTATATCTTGTAACTGTGATTTAACACGATTTTTTAAAAAAAAAATTTGATCCAGAAATTGGCGAAAATTGGTGTTTTGGAAAATTTCCTAAATCGGCTTTAGCCTGCTTCTTTTTTGGTCCACATAGATACTAGAGCATAGTACCAATGTGAAATGCTCCTTTATAACATCGTGTCTTGAAACTGAGCCCAAATATACTCTCAAACACGCAAAATTATGCATTCCAAAATCACACCCCATCTTGGTAATCAGCATATTTTGACCGAACTACTTGCCCAAATTACAAAACATAATATAGAGAATTTACAGAAAAGGCTGTCGAGTACGTCAATAATGGCCAATATTTTTTTGTATCAAAATCCTCCAAGGTCACGGGGCATAAAGATCGTCCCCATGTTATTTCTTATGGGAGATTTTTGCCGATGTGACCTAGCTCGAAAAATGTCATGTTTGACAATTTTTTGGGAGGTCATGGTGGCCCCAATAATTTTTCTGTTAATTGCTAAATTCATTACTAGTTAGCCTGAATGAAATATATTTTTTGAGTTTAGCGGTTAAATACCCCTTTAAGTAGCAGCTAGCGGGACGAGATCTTCGTGGCAGGGCATGGTAATCGCTCACTCGTCGATTGCGTCAGGGCCTACAGGGTTGGCTTGGTCGCTTTCATTTAAAGTCCTCCACTGAAAATCAGTAATATAACTGAGTAGATAGACTCGAAATACAATTTATTTATTTATTTATTTATTTATTTATTTATTTATTTACTGTCCCCCAATGAAAATCAGAGTGGGAACTGATTAATTTATTTATATTTTAAAGAACCATTTTCTAGGTAACTTTTTAAATATATACAGCATCTCGTACGGCTGGCAGTGCATGCAAGCATTTAGCCTACCGCACGGAGGGTTGGGATTCGTTGCCCGTTTGTTCGAACTTTTTTATATTTTTACACCCACATAATACTTTTGAGGGGTGTTAAATGGGAAATAAAAATTAAGTGATTTTGTTTTATCTTGGAAATTTGTTAATGTTTCACGCTAATACGTTTTGAACACGATTCGCATTTTGAATGTTCAATTTAAACTAGGGAAACGCCAAAGTCGTTGTTAAACGAGTGAGTGAGCCAAGTGTTGGATACCCGGGAACATCCCCTTTCCTCCCATATACCTAAGGCTGGATCTAGCCCAGTATGGGGAATGATACCGCGGGTCGGGTACTATCTATACATATTGCTCTCACTCGTTTAACAACGACTTTGGCGTTTCCCTAGTACTTAGCAAATTATTACGAAATGTCGAGGGTTAAAGGAATAAAAATATTTTTATTTGTTGATAGATCGATAGATAAGATGTATTCATTTTAATTTACAATAAAACATTACAATATAAAGAAAACATCTTAAACGAACGTCGGGAATTTATTTCAAATTTTCAAATTTTTAAACGATAAATTCTACACTGAATCTCAAAGTTAAAATCAATATCTGAAGGCGCAGAATAATTTCGCGAATCGAAAGATAAACGGTTAAATAATGGGTATTTTTTGGTAACTTTCGGAACTTATATCTCGAAATGACTTTAATGGCTTATGTTTGGCAACAGAAAGTGGATATGAATAGAAAGTTATAGAAAATTTGGTAATATAAACAGTTCAGCAATCATCAACAACAGAGCTAGTATTGGCCTAAGCCTCAGCGCCAACAAAACGGTAGTTGAGCTGAGTTGCATAGGAAATGTTTTTTTGACGTTCTCCATCGATTCCTGGTTGGGTCTAGTTTTTGGAATAGTCATATTATTATTATAATATTAGAATAGCATAAGAACAAAGTACAAAAAACTGTAACAATATGATAGAACAGCTGCCTTGTTGGAAATGTTCTCGGACGTTCACGTTCGTATCCCGGTGGGGTGCCCGAGCTTAGTGGGCAGGAGGGAGGGAGATGACAAGATGGCCGCCGTGCATCTGGGGGCTGGGGGCGTTTGCCCCCCTATAGAGATTGTGCCCTGCCTCGTGAGGGTGTGTTTATGGTGCGAGACGACACGGTGAGTAGGGGGACACCTAATGTCTGGCATAGTTTCTCCGGGAGTGGGTCCCCGACGTCATGACGCCCCCTTGGACGTCAAAGTGCAGGTGTGCTAAGTGCCACACAATTAGCGGTGATGTAGGAGTGGCGTCGCGACGTCGGAAGAAACCTCAAAATAAGCGCGCTAAAATGGCAATTCCAACGAGCCTACTCATATGCAGATCGGTTGAGAAGGACGGCGTCGGGGGCGTCCGATGTAGGCCACTATGTCTCGGGTTCGAACCTCTGTAAGAATAACATTGGTAGCATAGGGCGTCACTCCCCGGGATGATTTCGGCAGTTACCGCGAGGGGTCTCGTCCCGTGCAAATAAGTATTATTGTTGGAAATTTAATCACGCTTCCAACGAGTTCGGTCCCGGGTTTGTACCTCAACAAGAACATATTTAAATTAGCCGGTTTATACTGGAAAGTGTATACTGTGTTGTCAAGCGTTTTCTATGCGGTCCGCGATCGTACACCCTAGCAAGTTTCAGTTGTGCGGAGTTCGATGCCAGGCGAGACCCGCAACGCCTCCCGCCAAGCTGACGACTCTCGGACACATCGAGGAGGAAGAACATAGGAATTCCTAAATTGCATTTCATCACAATTGGCAGTCGTTGTTTTAGGTGTATATAAACGTTGACCTAAAAAAACGTATGAAATAATAACAAATATACTACTCAAAACTTATTGTTTTTTTTTAAATTTTTGTTTGTAGATTCAACAAGGTTGGGGAGAGATTAATTGATAGAAAATGACAGATTTTAACTATTTCGATTCTAAAATCTAGCTATAGAGAAATAAAAGCATATTGTAATGTAAACTGTGTGATTGGAAATAATTGTTTTCAGTGTGGGAATCAATCGGACCTGTGAGGTGTGTAGACCTAGGAGGATTCAGTCTATTATATATTCAGAATATACTAAATCCTCCTAGGTGTAGACACAGTGCATGCAGCAGAGCTGTCGAGGCCAGTGATCCCGACCCACATGTTAGGCTCTGGGTCAAGGTCGGCTAGCCTGGGATGAACAGGTGAGCTAGCTCTCGTCACACCTGCCCTGAGAGAGGAGGGAAGAGCACTATGCATTCAATATACATTGACTTGTTCTGCGCTGGGTTATGTATTATCATCCAACTTTTAACTTTTAATCACGGCCAAGAAAAGTCTTTATTATTGCGTTGCGTAATAATTAGAATTCGTTCTCGTACAAACAGTACACAATGCGTAATATTGTTGTAATTCCAACACCTTTAGTTGTTTCTTTCTCTCTTTATAACTTTCGCATTCAAATCATTACGCAACCGAGTTTAAAAAAGAGGTATAACATGATTTTTATGGCCGTACAGAAACTGATAGCAGGAAAGCTCTCGAGATTAGAGACTACAACTGTGAAATGTTGTGGCTTTAGGCATGCACGTAAATAGAAGACTTCTTATTCATAATTCCCATAAGTCACTAAAGGTTTATTTTGTATTTTTTCTAGACAACCTGTAGCTTGTCCGCCCCTATAATTTATTGTTCATTGTTGTAGTACAGTGATGGTAAAATAAATAATCTAGACTAACACTAAACCATAACCAAACTTTATACGTAAATCAGCAACAAAAAATCAAAATGCACAACGTAACCAAATTGATTGCATGATTGGTACGGGCAAGGCAAGGCATACAATATGACTATTGATTGTATTTGTATTTGATGCAATAAACGCTTCCGACGTAAATCAGAATGGGAAATTCTTATTAAATTATCGATATGCGTATTTTATTTTGAATTCATTATTAGTCACATGTATCGATTGTATACGTATCAAACATTGATTTGTATTGATAGAAACTGATCATTATCGCAAGAAATCAAGCTCAAGCGTAAAATCGATTCCTGATCCCGGCTTGTCATTGGTCCAGAACATTGAGCTCTCGTGATTGGCGGAGTATGAGCCTGTCGATGTCGCAATTTCTGATAGCAGCTTTCGGACGCCGAGACCCTCGTATAATAAGCGCGATCGTCCGCCGCGCTCAGACGCCAGACCTCCCGTGCCCACATCCCAGGCCCAGCGCGCTGTCCGAGAAGAATCTCAATGACCCTGGCGAGCTCAAGCGGAGCAGTTATCTTCCGACCGAGCCCCCTTATGAGCCCCGCCCAGCCCAAGCTGCAGATTTGCTCCCGTCCAACCCTGTCCAGCCGGCTGCCAGAAGCCATCCCTCCGGCGAGCAATCAAGCGAGACACCCCTATTGGGGTAGGTTCGTGCTTGGTCAGTTCCCCCCGCCTAGTTAGCCTTCTGGTCACCTGCCGAGCCACCAGCAGTACCGCCAAGCACAAGCGAGACACCAAGGTGAGTAGCCCATACAGCTCTCCCCGACCCCTATACCTCTGTGCCAGCCGTGCCGAGCCACCAGCAACCGGCGAAGCACAGCGAAGATACCCACTGGCGGTTTAGTTAGCTATCAGGCTACTCCCAGACCGACCTAGCGCCAGCCTTCCTGACGTCCACCTCTTCACCTCACCCGGCCCCGGGACCTTCCACCACAAGAGCCGAAGAAGAAGAAGACCCAAGACGAAGCCTCCTCTTCCCTCACCCCCTGCCTCACCTCCCTAACCGGCACAGCCATTCTAATGGCGGTCGGTAATATCACGAAAGAGCAAACTTTGTCGATATTCCTTCCTTTCCTACCCTCTTTCACCTCTACCCGACCGAAGATGATGTTGCCGAAGCAGAAGGAAGACCCAAGACGGAGCCTCCTCTTCCCTCACCCCCTGCCTCGCCTCACCACCAAGGTTGGTCAGTTCCCCCGCTATAGTTAGCCTCTGTGCCAGCCGGGTGCGAGCCACCAGCAGTACGGCGAAGCACAAGCGAATATAACTTGGGTGTTGATAGCCATTCAGGTCTCACCAGTCCCACTAGTTAGCTCTGTGTCAGCGGGTGCCCAGCCAGCAGCAGTACCGGCGAAGCACAAGCGAAGCTACCCACTTGAGGTGTTAGTTGCCTTCAGCTCCCCAGCCACCTACTACACTCGATAGTCATGCGACCGCACCGGACTCGGACGTAGCCCAAGCCCCATTGATATGACCCTAAGGCTGTGCTAGGTGACAACTTATGTGTTCTCCGTTTCGTGAGAGTTTATTGAAGTTAGGCCCGTAGAATCTCACGTCCTCATTTAGCCATGAATCGTTGTCAGATCAGGTGGTAGGGATTAACTATGACTCGCATTTCTTACTTATGTTCACCGCATTGCTACACTGCTGTCGCTATTAGAATAGGAATATTTATAGCGTGCATCCTGCGAGGTAATGTAGTTGTCTCGGACTTACACACTTTCGTATCCGTTTAAGGGCAGGCGTGGCTGTATTGATCATTTAGATGCGCCTGCATCGAGGTAGGATGCAGTTGGGCGTCTAGCACATCGTTACCTATAGAGATTGTGCCCTGCCTCGTGAGGGTGTGTTAACGGTGCGAGACGACTCGGTGAGTAGCGGGACACCTTATGTTAGGCATAGTTCCGCCGGAGATGGGTCCCTGCCGTCGCGCCCTTGGACGTCAAAGTACAGGTGTGAGAAGTGCCACACGGTTAGCGGTGATGTAGAAGGAGTGCGTCGCGACGTCGGGAGATACGTCAACGTGTGCGCGCTGAAATGATGATTCCAACGAGCCTACTCATACGCAGATCGGTCGTGAAGGACGGCGTCGGGGGCGTCCGATGTAGGTTACTATGTCTCGGGTTCGGACATCGAAGAAATACCATTGGTAACATAGGGCGTCACGCTCCAGGATGATTTCGGCAGTTACCGCGAGGAGTCGCGTCCAGTGCAAATAAGTATTACTGTTTGAAATTTAATCACGCTTCCAACGAGCCAGGTCCCGGGTTCGTACCTAGACGGGAACATATTCAAATTTGTCAGTCTTTACTGGAAAGTGTAAACTGTGTTGTCAATCGTTTTCTATGCGGTCCGCGATCGTACAGCCTAGCAAGTTTTAGTTGTGCGGAGTTCGATGCCAGGCGTGACCTGCAACGCCTCCCGCCAAGCTGACGACTCTCAGACACATCGAGGAGTGAGTGAGTGAGTGAGTGAGTGAGTGAGTAAGTGAGTTAGTGAGTGAGTGAGTGAGTGGGTGAGTGAGTGAGTGAGTAAGTAAGTGAGTGAGCGAGTGATTGAGTGAATGAGTGATGTATAAATTTCGATTAAATCGCAATATAAAGACTTTCATGTTATTTTTTTGCATACAATGTATGTAGGGCCTATTCAGGCTAGTACCCATAAAATACCGTCAGTCAATTTTAAATTTAGTTAAAAAGTAACTAAATAAAACATAATTTCGATTTTAATTAATCGTAGTGATTGAGTGATTGAGTGAGTGAGTGAGTGAATAAATGAGTGAGTGAGTCAGTGAGTCTTCTTCAAGACTGATGTTACTTTACTGTTTGCAAAAATGATTTTGAAACTAGAACTTCACTAGGCATATATTATACATATATCATAACCAAATAAACAGGTAATCGACTAAAACAATATGTCATATATTTCTCAGGGATGTACGGCGAGTGCCGCCCCCTAGTCCTATCCCGCTGACTTGCTCTTAGTAAGACATCTCCTGTGTGGATGTCACACAGTGGGGGTGGCAGACTGGCCGGTAATACGGGGGGGGGGGGCGACCACGTGTTGCATGTTACCCCTGCCGAGACAGATACAGCGTCGGGCTTTACAGACAGCTGCTGTGGGAGGAGTTAGTAGCTTTCCGTCCAAAAGCACGGAAAGTCCAAATAGCTCAATGTTCTTAAGTAATTCAGAAATATAATTAACTAACTAGGTATATATGCCTACAGGATTGATTGATTGATTGGATATTGCTTAACGTCTCATATTTATGCACTTTGGCTAATCGAGACGATGAGTGGTGATAGATGAGGATGAAGTATGAACAGAAGGGAGGAGGGGAAACCCGGTACTGGCACGTAGCCTACTCCTTTAAAAAAGTACCAAGGGGACCAACGGCTTAACGTCCCATGCGAAAGGACGGTGTAACTTTGACAGTCATGTAGGTTCCTCCACTAACCCAGACTGACGAGCAGACGTCGAGGAGAACGAAGCCGTTACACTAGCTTTCGAACCCTCCATCTGCTCTAACCAGCGGTATACGTGAGTTTCAGGGTAGAGCGGTCACCCACTCTACCCATGCCCACGCCCGATTCTGCTTAACGTCGGCGGCTAGACCTACAGGAGTTTGGACAATTGCTATGATGGGATGTCCGCGGGTTGTATAAGAGGCCTCAATCCCTTGCAATAGCAAACACGACTGAGGAAAACCTCGGAAAAACCCTTCAGTCTGGATTGCCGGTCTCGACGGGATTTGAATCCGCGGAACCACGCGAATCCAACACGGCTGGAGATCGAGAAAGATGGTTGATAATCTATGCGACTAGTGCGTCTAGTGCGTAATAGCAAACAACTACTGCTAGAAGAGGTATTTCATATGTTAAAACTATAGGTCCTGCCACGCAAAGTTCAACTACCGTCATTATCTCTAAAACAATGTTGCTAAATTGTTCCGAGTCTTTTAATAGCTTATCAGCCTTGTTTGTAAGATAAGCTGCCCAGATATCACCCGGTCTCATGCGTTCATTTAACAAGGAGATAACAACGAAGACAAACATTCCAAACAAAACGTGAAGCGATCCTGATCTACATTTATTGACAATCGATAAATACTTATCACTTACTTACTTCGCACTGGGAAACAGATCAACAAAAAAACTGAAGAACAATTTATTTATGGACATAATATACGTAAGTAATAACTACGAATCCTTACCTTCACAATGGTAATATTCTGGTTCTTATTATGAAGTTTTATTTGCAACGGATAATGTAATCCACTAATGCAAATTTAATAGAGAAGGGAGGTGGGGAAATCTGGTACCGGCACGTAACGTACTCCTTTCGAAAAGTATCAAGGGGACAAACGGCTTTACGTCCCATCCGAAAGAACGGCGTTACCTTGATAGTCATATCGGTTCCTCCACTTAACTCAGACTGCCGAGTAGACGTCGAGGAGAACGAAGCCGTTACACTAGCTCTCGAACCCTCTATCTGCTCTAGCCAGCGGTATACGTGAGTTTCAGGGCTGAGCGGTCACCCCCTCTACCCCTGACCCACCCTGACCACACCCGAAGGTTGCTTAACTTCTTAACTTCGAGTTGAAACCAGCAAAGCGACCGCGGCTTAACCGCTGGCAGGAAGAAACTACAGATGGCGAATCGTGACCAACCAGTGACCGGCACACTGGGCTAGCCCCCCCCGCCCCCCCCCTTCCTTAGCCAGACATTCTGTGTTATCCTTGTTGAAGAGGAATGTAAACAAAAGTCAGTGAAATGAAAAGTGATTTATAGGCCAACTTCGCGCCCTAATATTTTTTAACATTTATTTATTTATATGTATACGAATTATGCAGCTACAAATATGGTTCTCCGGTAATGTCAATGGCAGTGAAACTCAACACACAATGGAAACGGCCGACCACTTTGTATTGGTAAAATGACAACTGAGGATTGAGTGTTTAATGATAAGTCAATCTCCAATAAACTCGTTCCTCTGACTGAGTGGATAGGAAACGAGAGCCGATGTATTCTATGGAGTAATTAGTGAAGCATCGCTCTCGCCCCTTCTACCAGTCTATACTACGACGGTCCATGCACTCTAGCTGCGTAAAATATAGGCATGACAGTGATACATTTAGACGAAGTTTGGTAGTTACAACGTTTTTGCTGAATACAGGACTGTAAAGTTTAAACCCGCTTTAAGGACATAGTTATTGATTCGTAGCAAGTGTCGTAAAAGTTTTACCCGACTGGGATTCGAACCCAGAACCTCCTGCTTTACGTCCCATAGCTCTACTAAATACCAATTAATCTACTGGAAAATAATGTCCATTCATATTAAATCAAATTACGTATTTTAATTGTCTACGTCACAAACACCAAACAACTAGATAAATGTTGCTTTTACGGGGGACCTTCAAAATCTGTGAACATAGCTCAGCCGCGCAATAATTGATTCTTTTCTCTACAGGACAAACGGCTTCTCCAACCTAATGAAACTTTCAAGGAACCTTCTAAACCTTCAAACATAGATAAGCCCTACACCATGAGTTTGGATATAATAGAAGTAATATTTCTTAAAAACCGCACTTTTACGATTTTTAACGATTTGATTCTTTATAAAAAAAAATAAAAAAATGTCTGTTGCTCTATACGACAAATGGCTACTTCCATCCTGGTGACATTTTCAGAGGAATTTTGAAACAATTGCACTGAGATATGCCATTAATTTGGGTACATTCAAAGAAAAATATTTATGAAAATTGCACTGTTGAAGATTTTTTCTCGAATGTTGAAATGCTCATCCATCAACGCGACTACAAGAAGCAATCGCGAAGTGGCCTCGTAAATATAAGCACGAGGATTGTGTTCAAAGTGTAGTGTACCCATACGTACCCATGCAGTCATAGGTCCGAGGTGAACTAAGCGGGTGCGACGCCGACGTCATCGAACCTAGATGAAAATAACAAGTATATTAGGCTCCTCCAGTCAGTTTCTAGCAGAAGAGCTCCCAACAAACTACGCCTTGTCCAGTGTGACTTATACTTAGCCACCAGAGAAGTTGAGGCCTATTAGCCAGGCTACACTGAGCAACAACGGCCAACTAAAGTGGCACCAGACAATCACATCAACCATCGATTTCACTCGCGCCATTTAACCAACACTGCAGATAAATTAACACAGAGGTCTAGATTCACAGAAAACGAAATGTTTCATTTCCAACTGGGATAGATTTCCGGTTCTGTTTCCAAGAAAATATATCTCCTTTCTCCGTATTTTGCCCAGAGATTCTTTCTTTTTGATCCTGGTGAACTTTTCGTCATTTCCAAGAAATTGGCACGAGATTCAAAAACCGGATACGATTTTCAGCACTTTGCCAAACTTAACAGAAGCAAAACAGTTGGCAGAATGAGAAAGTTTTAAACTTTCTGCAATTAAAATCTTGGCATTGGCATTGAAAGTGTTTTAAATATAAGTAGCAACGTTAAAGTGCCCTTTAGGGTTTCGTCTACTGAATACAAGTTGTGAGACTTTACAAAGCAAAGAACCTATCTTAAAACTAGTTCAAATCCTAGCTATTCACACGTTTATTCAGGAGAAATAATGCCATGATACACTATCTGAATTATCATTTTTATCATTATCATAAATTTGAATTCATAATATGATGTAGCCTATTACCAAACTAACCGCCCAAAACGGGTGGCGCTACAACGTTCATATTTCACATGGACATTAAGTTAGCCAGAATCCATAGAATAAATGTTGTAATATGAGTTTTTTTAGGTATATGATAACAATTAACCAGTTACAATAGAAACTTGACAACAATCACCTACAATGCGTTTAAAAAGCACTTTGAGATCCCACGCAAACTAAAAACTTACAAAAAAGCTCATCCATCAACGCGATTGAAAAAAGCGTTCGCGAAGCGCCTAGTATCCCACAAGTGTCGTGTCAAGGTAGTTTCCACAGTTCAACAGGTGTCAGACGTAGACCTGTCAGGATGATTGACATGGGAGGGATTCACTGGAAGAGAAGGGATTTGTTTCAAGCCCGAAATGATTCACTCTCGTAATCATTGAACGAAGAAATGAACAGGAATGAAGAGGGTTTTGTGACTTGTGACGCTCAAGAGGTTCACGCATGGGTATCGTAGTTTAGAAGTTGCAAGGTTCGAACTAAACGCAAATTAAGATTTTCTTTGCCTCACTTTAAATAAATATATAAATAAATAAATAAATAAATAAATAAATAAATAAATAAATAAATAAATAAATAAATAAATAAATAAATAAATAAATAAATAAATAAATAAATAAATAAATAAATAAATTGTGTTTAGAGTCTATCCACTCAGTTATATAACTGATTTTTAAAATAGTGTGTCTTTAGGTTGATTTATTAAATAATTATTTTGAGTTGGTCACGTACCGGCGATCTTTTATATTTTTATTTATTTAACGTCTCTACTAGTCAGTTAAAAAACTGATTTACAAAGGAGGACAACATATTATTTACTTTGGGTCCTGAGTCGATGTTTGTTAGTGTTGATCGCAAGTCCACCACCTTCCACTAATCAAACATTATCATATTTCAACTCTAAGTATTAGACATTGGTATTATACGATGTCTTGTGGTTGGCCTAGATCAGATGGGTATTTTGAATGAGAAGTGTTTTAATATTTAACACATGACTGGCGAGTGATACATCTGTTTTTCGATCTGGTTCTGGGTTCGAGACTTAGTCGGGAAAATGTTTACGACTTGGTAACAATTGTTTTCAGTCGACATAATCAATCATCTCATAACATTTGTTTTGACGGGAAAGTTAGTAGGCCTATGCTTTTAATATGTATGAATAAAATGTAGTATTGTGTCATTATCACAAAAGTCTCTGGAAGAACCGGCAGTTTATCTCAAGTTTAAAGCACGAGACTCAGACTCGAGAGGCCCCGTTTTGAATCCCGCCCCCGGAAATTCTGACTGAAATGTTTTCCCGAGGATTTCTCCAGTCGTTAATGTCAATGCGTCGTATTAAACAGCTCTCAGGCACTTGCACCCTGGGAGCGTTTTCCAGGAGAAATTTACAATTTAACTTTAATTTCCCTAGAACATTAATTTTGAACCTAGGGATCCTGGATACTCCTGGTGCAAGCGACTCACAAAGTGGAGTCCCCCCTTAACCCTAACCCCCCCCCCCTTCACAGGAATCTCATCTCAAAGAAACGAGGAATTCCGATTTTATGAAATATTTAGCAGACCTGCCTTGATGTCTAGAACACGGGCCACATTGTGTGACTAATAAAACTAGGTTATGTGAATTAATCAAGATCTACATAGCTGTAGATAACAAAATATGTTAGAGGCTAGCCGTATTTAAAAACATGTATGTTTAGATTTTATATTATTGGATTTAATTGGATTAAAACGTGAGAATCTTTATCTTAAAATAGCTTGTTATACGGTAGTAAGTCGAGTGTACGGAAGGAAGGGTGGGTTGCCAACATTCAAGTCGAAATACTGTCATGTTGTTTGCGGTTTAGGAGTTAATTATAACATGCATTTGTCTCTCCGGATTTGATATTCTGTTGATTATGCCTTGTTCAAACTAGGAACTAAAGTCTAGCATTGGAGCAGAAGAAATGAATAAAACCAAGAATGATAGTCGCACATTCGCGATGCAGACTAACGAACAACTTTTGTTTACAAACAGAAGTAATAGGATTGTTTTCGTTGCTAATTACTACATCACATTACAAAATGCTGAATGTATTGAATATCTAGCTCACTATCACATTCATGTCGTCATGACCGATACATAAAACGAGAGCTCTTCCCCATATCTGAACGTTTTCACACAAAAATAAAATTACGTAACTGAAATAATGATCAAGGTAAAATTTAAAACAAGAATAAATAATCGACGCCCATGTCAAACATCTGTCAACGCAAATCACCAGCAAAGAAGTGAACACATCAAAGACCAAAGATTGTCAAACATCTGTCAACGCAAACCACCAGCAAAGAAGTGAACACATCAAAGACCAAAGATTGTCAAACATCTGTCAACGCAAACCACCAGCAAAGAAGTGAACACATCAAAGACCAAAGATTGTCAAACATCTGTCAACGCAAACCACCAGCAAAGAAGTGAACACATCAAAGACCAAAGATTGTCAAACATCTGTCAACGCAAATCACCAGCAAAGAAGTGAACACATCAAAGACCAAAGATTGTCAAACATCTGTCAACGCAAACCACCAGCAAAGAAGTGAACACATCAACGACCAAAGATTGTCAATCATCTGTCAACGCAAATCACCAGCAAAGAAGTGAACACATCAAAGACCAAAGATTGTCAATCATCTGTCAACGCAAACCACCAGCAAAGAAGTGAACACATCAAAGACCAAAGATTGTCAAACATCTGTCAACGCAAACCACCAGCAAAGAAGTGAACACATCAACGACCAAAGAGCAAGTTTTGAAAATATGAAACAAATAAATAATAAAGTTTTTTAAACAATAGTAGATCAATATGTAACACGCTCTCATCCGATGTTTAACATCTCCCAGAGCAAGATTTGCTTCGCACCCAACTTTAGAGAACCCTTATTTTATTACACATTGTTGTGAATCAACCAGCGTGTGTTTCACAGTTATAGTTTACATAGTGTGGCCTAGTCCTACACAACGCTACTTACGAACTATCCGTAATTAGTATAATACAACCGTATAGAAGGAGAGTTTCTTCAGCATTGTTTGCGTTCCTTGCGACTGAGAACATCAGGGCTGATTGCCGTGTATTCACCGCGCACAAGGTGGTGAATTAACACGTGATTCTATTGACACAGCCGTGCATAGTTTAGTAGGGGATGGCGGCGTTCTCAAGCAGAGCGTTCAAGCGTAGGGCGATACGGGCTCAGATAGAAGCAATCTACCCTATATGATTGTGTTGTGCTTGTGCGCAAACAAACAACCTACAAGCTGACCCGGCACCTCCACCAAGCCCCTCAAAGAGTAAAAATATTGAACTAATCTAATTTAGTTACAAATACAGATGGTTTGAGTTGCATTGCGCGTTAATCGTTGGCTCAATATGCACCACTCTATTAACTCTTGTGGGGAAAAGCCAATGCTGGGCAGAACCAGCCACAGCCAGACAGAGGTGGGGTGGACGGGGGAGACTAATTTTTTAAGAAGCTTGTGTCTAATACTGCTTATCCAATTCCAAATTGTCCGTCAGATGAAAAAAATCTATAAACTAGTACCGATAATCATATTTTAGGTCCAGTTCTTAGATAACACTGCTTGTAGTATTTCTCCCCTCAACTAAGTTTATAATGTGAGAAGATACTATTCATGTAATAGTAGCAGCAACTCTAGACAATAGTTATTATTCCAAGTGAAGTGAAACTAGGAACGGTATTAGATGGATCTAGTGTGCGTGTGATGATGATATTACGGTGCTTCAAACGGAATCAGGTCTGCGAACCTAGCCACAAGAATATTCAGAGTATGTCAAGCTTCTACATCATCATCATCATCATTGTTCGAGCCGAGGTGCTCAACTCCGAGAATAATGGACTGTATATATATTTTGATCTGAACTTACCCCGAATCTTGACGTAGGCTGAAGGAGGCAGTGCAGAGGTAAGTACGATGGGCGAGATGTTAAGCCCACCGCGAGAGAGAACAGGGATAAAGAAACTCGAGTTTGGAAGATGAGTAGGAAGTTAGAGAATGCCTGGAAGGCAAGTCGAACCAAGGACTGCAGCTCGGAAACCCGTCGTTGTATTCCAAGACGGACGCGGCAGGCGGCTACGCACTTGAATACGTACAGTGAGTGCAATGTCCGGAGAACGGACACGTGCGTTGCGAGTTGCGAGCGAGAGAAATTGAAACGAAAACGAACTTTGCACTTCATCGAGTGAAGGCGAGAGGCGAACTGCATTGAAAAAATACTTGCATAAAGTCGAACGCGAGAAAACCAGGAAATGACGTCTGATAGGCAGAAATTCAAACAGGTGATAACAATATGTGCAACTTATGAATACGAAACAAGAAATACCAATAGCTAAGAGAAAAATATAACTACCAAAATAGCGCCGGGAAAATGGCGCGAACAATCATCATCATCATCATCATCATATACCAGATGCAGCGAGAGCAAAGAACTCGAGAAGAACGAGGCACAAAGTTGGGAAACTGTTGCGGTTTTCTCACAGAGTCTTTGTTGAACCCGAACTCGGAAACTTTGAGTACAAATCATAAGTAAGGACTGCAGCGAGCATAAATTATAACCAGGGACTTCCTGTTGAATATGCGCGTTATACGGGGCAGTCTATAGTGCCATGATAATACAAAGTAGAAGAATAACAGATAACAAATAGAAGCAACCAAGGTCAATGAAGATGGCGTGCAGTCTACTCTGGGTCTCGTGTAACACACCACAGAGTAGTTCACTGTCTCGACACGAGATAAAAGTGCGCCACTGAAGCAGACGGGCGAGAGCTTTTCAGTGTCAGAATTACCATCCCAGGGCTGTGTAAGGCGCGTAAAACACCAGTCACACGCTCGGGATATTTGCAGAGCTCTTGGGCTGAACTCTGAGAGCGTCACACATGAACCTAGAGTTCATTTGTTTGCCTAGTGCTTGAAGAGCAACGGGCACTTACTCCAAACATAAACTGTTGCACTTTTGTGTTTATATTATGCAGTGAACTTAGAAGCTAGATGTTCACTCGAATTGCAACATTAATCCGATTTACTTCCATTTTAAATGTACTCTACTCTTTAGACAGCACTACGTCGGATTAAGTCGATGGCTCATTGTGTGTAGCGCATAGGCAAACTGTGTGCTGAGTCCAGGTGTATGTATCCTCCGTCTCCTCGCACAGTTTAGGGAGGGGAGAAGTTCAACTTATGTTGTATTAAAGACTTGTACGGACATGGTTGACTGTCGGATTCATTCCGACAACAAACTTATGAGCAACATGCTCCATTTCGTCACTTCTGATATTTTCATAGAGGAATACAACACTGAACCCCAGCATACGCTTTACTAAAGTTCAGGCTTTTTAAGAAAATATTTTCTTATAGTTGGAAACGCGGAATTAAATTTAAGATATCGTCAATGATTGTTTATTTATTTAATGTCTATCCCACTTCCTAGTGCATCCAAAAGAGAATATTGAGATGTAACAATTATTTTTAATCAGCAATTTAAATTTTAAAACAATACAGTATAAAATTTTGGGATATTAAAGTTTTGATTTCTAACTGATAATGTATTCGTTAACAAACAAACAAACAAACAAACAAACAAACAAACAAACAATCAAAAACAACAAATGCTTCGTAGTTAATCATAAGTTGATATACTGGTCAATGTAAAATAGCATGTTATGCTGTTTGTGGCCAATTCATAAATACATTTAAAAAATTAAAAACAAAACACTAACAAACAGACAAACAAACAAAGAACCAGCCAATCATAAAGAAAACTTTATAATTACGTAATAACTAATAAGGAATTCCTATGTTCTTCCTCCTCGATGTGTCCGAGAGTCGTCGGCTTGGCGGGAGGTTTTGCGGGTCTCGCCTGGCATCGAACTCCGTCATCTTACCTTCTTTGTGGGTGGTGTGCATGCGTGTGTTTTAATAGCGCATCCCCTTACTATTGCTGACACCTAGTGCAGAGCACTAATAATTCAGCTAAATAGATTTAATTTCATTGTTGATTTTTTTTAGTTGTGCAACACGTGTCTGTTGCATATTATATTTTCAGTGGATTCTCGAAATAAGAATAATTTTGACAGGCTTGGCTGTATTTTTTTTAATTTTATAAAATGAATGGTAGAAATAATATGCCATTTGATTTCTTATCGGATTAACAATAAGATACTCCGTCTCTTACCTTCTTTGTGGGGGGTGTACATGCGTGTGTTTTAATAGCGCATCCCCTTACTATTGCTGACACCTAGTGCAGAGCAATAATAATTCAGCTAAATAGATTTAATTTCATTGTTGATTTTTTTAGTTGTGCAACACGTGTCTCCGCACAACAGAAACTTACTAGGGTGTACGATCGCGGACCGCATAGAAAACGCTTGAGGCTTGACTACACTTTCCAGTGAAAATCGACACATTTGAATGAGTTCCCGTGTAGGTACGAACCCAGGACCGGACTCATTGGAAGCGTGATTAAATTTCAAATAATACTGCATATTCGCAAGAGACACGACCCCTCGCGGTACGTACCCAGGTCGTACCGGAGAGAGCGACGCCCTATGCTACCAATGTTATTCTTACGAAGGTTCGAACCCGAGACATAGTGGCCTACATCGGACGCCCCCGACGCCGTCCTTCTCGACCGATCTGCGTATGAGTAGACTCGTTGGAATCGTCATTTCATCTCGCAAAGTTTGATGTATCCTAAATAGTAAGAAATCAAAACAAAAAATCTTCAGATTAATAACAGCATTGTTTTAAGATTAGAAATTGTTGAATTAACAATGCATTGCGCGACAAAGGATTTATTGAAAAGCAATTAACAGATTTAAGAAATTCAATTTCAAAATGTAGGGCATGAACTGATTGAGGTTTTCCAGTATTGTTATATTTAAAATTGTGTTTGAAATGAAGTTGTGAATGAACCTTTAGTGTCATGAACACGGATTCGCTACTTGTTACTGATTTTACTACGTGTTGTAGCACGAATAAAAGTAAAGACAAAGCATAATTTAAACTATAAGGCTATATATTTTTAAAAAATTATTCAAGACATAGTTTATTGTTAGCAATCAACATAAAAACAAGCTGCATGGATGGCCTTTCATACTTATTTTCATGAAGTTAACATATTATTTTGAAGCTATTATTAAAATGTAGTTGTTGATGAACGTAATCCATTAGAATATAAACTTTGGCACAACATTTTGGCTGTTGTCTCCGGCGTTGGAAAAACGAATGTGTAAAACAAATCACTTTAATTTACGAGGGTGAGGTTAAAAATAAATCTCGTCTTGTTGATTTACGTCGCGCGCACTCAAAGCAAGACGCATTGTGCCCTAACAAAGGGTCAAGCGAGTATTACAGATGACTCCGGGTATTTTCCTTGATATGATTTACTATTTTATTCTTCTTCATCATCATTCTCAGGAAACCGAGTTTATTTTCCGTGGAATCACAAAGGATTTCAGCCTGATTGGATTCTATTCCCTGAGATTCCCGTAGAGCGAAATGACTATGAATTCATCACACGCGAGCGAGCCGAACCTTGAACCAGCCAGGGAAGAGAAGCTCAATTTATTCAATGTAATAATATACGACTCAGCAAATACCAGAGTTTAATACAGAAACGTAAAAGGAGAAAAGGAACTTTAGCAATTTATATTATTCTCTCGGTCGAATCAAAATTAATATATGATATAACTCTAAAAATCTGGAGTATTGCATTATCGTGGAGCTGGATTCAATATTGTAGTAAACGCTCTGTATAAATATGCAGGTAATAACTAATAAGTAACCATACATTATCCAATCAAAGTCAACTTGTTGAGGTAACGAACTTTTGGAATCGAGACAAGTAGAAGATACAGACATGGCCAAGTTTTGATATCATTCCTTATGCTTAAGAGATCAATCAATCATGTCATATATAATAGGATAACCCTCAACGTCTCGTGTTTATATGTTTATCTTCACTCGAGTAGGCCTTTAGCTTCAATAAATGTAGACTATGCAACACAATTCAAATGTAGCTAATAGTTATACAATTGATTCTGACGGATTCTAAGAATGTCTATTTCTGTTTCCGAATAGTTCCCTGGTTTCCGCGGCAAACACATAAAACTTGAACGAAGTAGAACTTATTGAGAAGACGTGGTTAGCCGCTTACATCACATCTGAAACTCGTTCGTGTATAGTTTAGATTAGAATCGGGATTCCAGACACTTGAAGAGCTTCGCTCGCTAGCCGTTGGTGGTTGGCTGGAGGGACATTCTCATTGTCGGTCATTCGTCTTTCTATTAATCTACGTCCATCATCCCCATAAACTTTAAATAACAAACAAAAAACTTAATAACTATAAACTTTCAACCAAATAATATATTGTCCCATATTCAAAATAGCATTATTGTCGTTACAGAATCTATATGTATTTAGAGAGTATCGACTTAATTACAAAGCTGATTTTCAGTGTTTTTGTTTTTTTTTGGGGGGGGGGGTAGTTTATTTGGTTTCAGGGCGCGTCAACCGTTCGGTTATAATGCACTCTAGCCTAAGTGATAAAGGGAGGAAAATCCTATGCTGGTCAGAACCAGCCAAGGGTAGGTGAAAGAAAAGGGGGGTTCTCACGTCGTGGTCGTCAAGTTGTCTTTGGCATCGTTCGTGTTATCATGGTCGTCGTCGTCAAGGAGGTCGTCAGGGAAGGGGGCTAGGTTCCCGGCGACGACTGCCAGAGGTCGCATCTATTCGGGAGTTATATACTTCTCTACTATAGGAAACGCTCAGTTGGACGCATTGATAAGCGAGCACGTGCTTTAGCTAGACCCACATTGCACATTTTATTAAATTTTAAAATTTGCGACGTTTGCTGTCCACGGGGCCATCTTTCCAATATTATTTAGTATTGATAAGGTATTTGGGTAAACCTTTACTTTGTGGATAAAATCCCCCGTCATCTAGAGGACCTTGACATCATTTCCTTGGGAAAACTATTTTAACTCTTTGGTTACAAATAATACACTGCTTTCTCGATAGTATTTTGATTACTTCTAGGTAGTAGTGCATAGTACCAGAAACCTTATGCGACTTTTCGTTGCCATGGTAACGTTACTTTTGTTAAAATGTAATTTCCATCCACACTACTTATCGGATCAAAATGAAATTAATATATTCGTGACCGGACGGACATTCTAAATGATTTGGCCACCTCAGATTTTGTCGCCGTTTAGTTTTAAAAAAAACTTTCGATTAACTTTAATGTAACTTTGTAACTTTTTGAACGATTTTGCCACAAAACTAATGGCATTTAATCCACATCAAAGCTTGCGGATGGTCCAAATTTCAACTCGATCCGAACCTCCGTTCGAACGTTATCATGATCCAAAAAAGCTCTAGCTTCGTGCGACTTTTCGTTGCCATGGTAACGTTACTTTTGTTAAAATGTAATTTTCATCTACACTACTTATCGGATCAAAATGAAATTAACATATTCGTGACCGGACGGACATTCTAAATGATTTGGCTACCTCAGATTTTGTCACTGTTTAGTTTGAAAAAAAAACTTTCGATTAACTTAAATGTTACTTTTGTAACTTTTTGAACGATTTTGCCACAAAACAAATGGCATTCAATCGAGAACGAAGCTTGCGGATGGTCCAAATTTCAACTCGATCCGTACCTCCGTTCGAACGTAATATAAGTATGTATATATTTTATAGTTAGTATTTTCCGTTGTAAAGTATGGTCTGGTTTACATAGGAAGGCAAAGTCATGACGTCACACTCACACGCGACCCAGGCTGAGAAGAAAATCTATTTTACAATTTATGAAAGGTCACAGGTCACATTCAATACACATTTACACGACCCATTCTTGCCGGGTGCTGTTGAATTATATTCAAACACGAGCATGAGTGAAGACGAAAGGTCAACACAGTCATGTCACTTCTAGTTTTTCATATGTACTCATGTATTAAGTATGTCACTGTAACATAATTACACGATTTACTTGTGTGCATTGAGACATCTTAATTTGTAAGATGTGTAATTGCGAGAATATAATATACTACCATAGTATTTCTGAAGTACCCTGAAAAACATATCGCACAGCAAGCTGAAGTTTGTTCGTTCACCTGATTTTCTTCTTATGATCCCGCAAAGAAAGACAACAACCCCCATTTTCTTGTTTGACGGCTGTTTTAATCCCCTCTGGTTCTGAGAAGTCATCTTCGGTGATTGTAACGACGTCTCCAACTGGCGTTGAGCGCTAGGTGATCGCTCCGAGGTATCAATACTAGGAAAACGCTTAAGTCCCGCCGCGTTGTTGGATGAGCGTAATTGGTGCATTGAGCTGCCATGTGTTATGCGGATTTTCTGTTGTTCTGTGAAAAAATCATTACTAAGTCGAACTTTTTTTTAAATAAAATAAAATTAAATAAAAAATTAACTTAAATTTTGAAAATTTTAATTAAACGTAATTTAAAAAAAGAAAAAGATCGTAAAATTGCAATTTTCATAATAAATAATTATTCGATTGCGCTCAAATTTAACACGAATATATTAATTCATAATATTAAAATTCTGTGAAAAAATCAATACAATAGGATAAAGCATGTAGGTGTTATACGTCAAAGAACTGTTTTAAAAAAGAAAAAACCCGTAAAATTTCGATATTCATGACAAATAATTTTTCGATTGCGCTCAAATTTCACACGAATATCTTAATTCATATAATTAAGGTTCTGTGAAAAAATCATTAAAATCGGATAAAGCATGCAGGTGTTATAAGTCGAAGAAATTTTTAAAAAATCGAAAAAAATCGTAAAATTAAGATTTTCATGAAAAATAATTTTCCGATTGCGCTCAAAAACGTGGCAGTTTAAGTTTAGAGATTTCAAAGGCCTCCAGAAAATTTCATCGCAATTGGATTATCGGTTTAGCCGGAATCGTGCTGACAAACGCACAAAAATACAGAAAAAAAAGAAAGAAAAAAAAACATTCCGGATTTTTTTCTCCAGTGTAGTGAAATGGAATCTTCGCTTCGCTCGCTACGCTCATCCAAATACACGGAGCCCGGAGCCTGGAGCCTCCCTCAACGAGTTAATATTTCACGCAAGGTCGCACGGAAGAAAACGCAGAAACATTTCACCCTTTAAAACTTCCACCTTGATGAGAATTTATCTCCCACTTATTTGTAGAACTTTATTCTTTCAGTGAATAATACACTTTAAGAATGATTTATGAAACGTTTTAAAATCAAAATTCTGTTTTGTTTATTTCCAGGGTAATTTGAAATAATTATGATTTGTGCAAATGCCTCAAGTCTGGCAAAGTTAGAGGGTTATGTATGTTCTAAAGTTGTTGGCACGATGTCGAGCTGTGACAAAAGTTCTCGCTTTGCGTTGGGGAAACGACTAAAACGACGTTTATAGGCGGAATGAAACGTCGTTTCAGACAGAATGTTGGGACTTGAGAAAGTTGCCGGGGAAGGGTTTGATTTGAAGCCAACACGAACGTGAAAAACACGGCACAAACAATACTAGGCCATGGAAAATAACGAGCTTGTCAGGAGCAGCTATAATATCGGCGCGATGCAGTGTCCCAGCATATCAGTTGAAACTCGGCCCACAATTGTCATATCAGCATAATTTTTGTTACAATATTCACGATAAAATTTACTTAGACTTGTGCGATGTCGATTTTTGAAATGGTATATAATTTAGGATTATAAAAAATTGCGAACTTGGATAATATTTTGAAAATTTACCTTCAATTTAGAGCTTTATAAAAAATTACAAAAATTTTAATGGAAAATGTACATCACACAAGTCCTAATTTCAACATTAATTTTATCTTCAAAATAAAACAAAATTTATCAAAATCGTGTATGTAGTTACCGCTAAGCCACTGATACTCGAATGCATGTTTTGCAGCTATTTTAGGCCTTTTCAGCCCCAGCAAGTGGCGTACTAATCCTGTCAAATAAGAATGTTTGGAGGAAAAAATTGCGATGTCGCTGAATTTTTGCAGAGACCTTCCTTAAATGATACTTATCAACATACTAAAACTCCCCTACAATCGGACTGGAGCTTCGGCCGCCATATTGGAAAATGGCGGCCAAAAGGTGTTTGTTATCGAATATCTCCGAATTGGTTTGAGATAGACAAAATATCTCAATGGCAAAAATATTCCCCATTCAATTCCCTACAAAACAGGACCTGGTGTCTTCTATAGTTTTGGTAGGGGCAACGGTTACGTCACAAAATCGTGGTTTATCTGTTGCTTATTGGAGTACCAGCTTATGTCCAAATTTTCACGCCCAGCATCAAACAATGCCCGGTAAATCCGTAAGATATCGATTTAAATACAAAAGGACTTTTGTACGGGGTTCATTAAAGCTTCCATTAGTATTTTAAAAAATCAGTTCTGCAAAATCGGATTTTGCATTTACCCGGAATTTGGATTTTTCCAATGTTGGCATTTCCTAAAAATGCCATATTTTACTGTCCATTATTAAGCACTCAATAGCATTTGAGGAAAAATTATTTCTACGCACATTGAAATGACTTAAATAATGATCCGATTACAACCAAAGTTTAAATCCAATATGGCTGCTTATTCCTTATATTCACAATATGAATACTGTTTTCGTGCTGTTTTTACACTCTTTTTGTTACATAATTCACTTTGATGTTGTGGATATAAGGAATTAGCAGCCATATTGGATTTAAACTTTGGCTGTAATCGGATCATTATTTAAGTCATTTCAATGTGCGTACCAAGAATTTTTCCTCCAATGCTATTTAGTGCTTAATAATGGACAGTCAAAAAGGGCATTTTTGAGGAAATGCCAACAATGGAAAAAAACAAATTCCGGGTAAATGCAAAATTCGATTTCGCAGACCTGATTTTTTAAAATACTAATGTAAGCTTTTATGAACCCCGTACAAAAGTCCTTTTGTATTTAAATCGATTTCTTACGGATTTACCGGGCATTGTTTGATGCTGGGCGTGAAAATTTGGAAATAAGCTGGTACTCCAATGAGCAACATATAAACCACGAATTTGTGACGTAACCGTTGCCCCTGTCAAAACTATAGAAGACACCTGTTTTGTAGGGAATTAAATGGGGAATATTTTTGTCATTGAGATATTTTGTCTATCTCAAACCAATTTGGAGATTTCGATAACAAACACCTTTTGGCTGCCATTTTCCAATATGGCGTCCGAAGCTCCAGTCCGATTGTAGGGGAGTTTTAGTATGTTGATATGTATTATATAAGGAAAGTCTCTGCAAAAATTCAGCGACATCGCAATTTTTTCCTCCAAACGTCAATATACGATCTTATTTGACAGGATTATACTCTGGCGATATGACTTTTTGAGTGACAGGGTGGTTATTTATGTTCGAAATAACAATTTCATTGGCCACACAGTAAAACTGTTCAGCTAATGCAGAACACCACTCAATGCATAATACATGTTTACTGTTTGCTAAGAACACGGCAACAGTAAGACATTGTGTTCTTTGTGTAAGCTCAACCATTTTATTTTTCACGCTGAGCCCAATAAGAAAACACAGAATAATCATAATCGTGCATACGATATAACTTCGATGGAAAATGCTAAATTATAGTATGATCTGCATCTGTTCATATTTGGATCTCGCCTCGCACATGATGTGAAAACATATTAATTTTACTTTATAGCATGTAACAGAACGCAATCTTTGTTAGCCTAGTATGATACGTGTCAAATTGTAACAGTCAAAGAATTAAATTTAAAAATTACTCGTTTTGGAGTCGAACCCAGATCATTCGGTTCTATCCGCGCGTTTTCTTTTTGCGCGAGTTGGAGTATCCACGTCACAAAGTACCTACTCGGTTTGAATTGCGCATGGCCATTTAAAAATGTAAAGTAAAATAGTGTTCCAGTTTGGAATCATTCTGTGTTTAATTTACATGACTGTCATCATTGTATTAAAATTGTCTCCACTGGGAATAGAACCCCGGCCGGTCTCCCGCTGTCCGGGCGGTCGGGGCGGATGCTCTTACCAAATGAGCATTGGAGACGGCGTCATGAATTCGGTCTATTTGGTAGTTATATTTTATTATAATTGGCATGTGATAGTTAAGTGTCCATATAATCAAATACAAATGGTGAACATTGTGGGCACTACACCCAAAAAAATCAGAACGTTAAAGGTCTATTTACGCGAGAAAATCTAAATACGATTTTTACTTTTTTTCTACTTTTTTGTACGTGTTGTCCAATCACGCATCATTGTTATTTGTGAATATTGTCTATTGTGGCATGCAAGTACCTAACCAACATACGGATGACATAAATAGCGGATCGACGACACACACTGTAGTTTTGCTACGTCATCGTCATGAGTAAATTTATTAAGATTACTTTGTCAACTTCAAATAATAATTTTGTCTTTCAAACTTGCTCTATCTTAGCTATTGTCTTTGCTCACTCTCGTTCACCTGTTCATACACTTTCTCCTGCTATCATACTAAACTAAACACTCGTTCACCTGTTCATACACTTTCTCCTGCTATCATACTAAACTAAACACTCGTTCACCTGTTCATACACTTTCTCCTGCTATCATACTAAACTAAACACTCGTTCACCTGTTCATACACTTTCTCAAAATTCACGACTTCCTCTTTTGAATCTAATATTATTGAAATCGTTTCTAGATGAACTTTTTTCCACGTTCGTAGAGAAAACTTGATTAATCTCGAACAAGATCTTTGAATTCGCTTTAGAAAATGTAATGAAATAAGAAAAACTCTGACAAACCGCAGGGATAGATCACTCACAATATCTCTGAGAGGAAAGTACGTCGGACATCGGTTCGTCCGTGACGTATTCACCAACATAAAGGTTGCATGGTGCACGACTCTGCTCAAAGACTTAATACAAACTAATTCTAATCGGTTCTTTCTTTTCCTGGTGGTAATTACTATATAAGGTAATCACGGGCATCAGCATAATATCATTCCTCTCCCAGGCTTAGCGGCAGCAGCATAGACAAGAGTGACCAGACTACAGGTGAGCTTTCTTTAACACTACAAACTTGCATGGGTGATAATTAAACGTTTTTAAAAATAAGCTGAATATAGGTTTAAATCATTTGAATGATCAGGTATTTATTAAACTTTTTCGAAACCATAATGATTTAAAAGTTAAAACGAATAGCAAAAGTACCTGTTTTGTGTTGATAGACTCTTAATAAATATTCCCATCAATAGCTGCATTAATTTCGTATATCTCGATTAATTTTTTTATTTAATTAAATAACATAATTTGAAATTTGAATTTTTTTTTCAATCTTTGAATTCATTTTACAAATTTCTTATACACGTTGCTAACACACGAATGAAAGCAATTTATCTATGGCTACGATATTAATAGTGATGGTAAATTGCAAAGATGTGCGATCACATTGTAATCGAAATAGTATAAGTATGTTCAAATTGTCGTACGAGTGAGTATCATTACGAAGTTAATATTTAATCCATGAACCGTTTACACATCCGTTTTTATTTTTAATTACATCCAGAAATAAATAAATAAATTTTGTCCTGGTGTTTAGGGCGTCCTACTGACAACAGAGAGGATTGGGTAGACTATATAGCCGGTCGAGACGGAGTATTAAATTTCCGGAGTGCTTTACAAAAGTATTACTAGGGAAACGCCAAAGTCGTTGTTAGACGAGCGAGAGAGCCACGTGTTGAGTACCCGTGAACATTAATTGGATTTAAGTTAGGTAATTATATTGTGATATAAATAATAGAGTTTTTAAGTTTAAGGGCACGTCAGTTACTGTCCGGCCATAATGCGCCACTTGAGCCAATGATAGGCTAGGAGGTCTAAGGTAGGGGGAAGAAAAGTAATGTTTAGCGGGTACATAACACATACATTTTGAAATACAAATGAAGTCGTTATATAAATATATGAAGTGTTTTGTTTTTTTTCTGTATTAGTTAATTTCATTCGTATAATATACAATTTGAATATTGACAAAAATTCTTGTCTTAAAATCACTATTTCAAGCTTCATTATTTCATAAAACTTTCAGTTCATTAATCAAGTTCATTATTTTGTCTGCATTTATGTAATTTGTTTTATTTATTTATTTATTTATTTATTTATTTATTTATTTATTTATTTATTTATTTATTTATTTATTTATCATATACGAGTCTAGTACAGCACAAGTACTTTTTTACACAGACAATATAATATATAAATAAAGTTGAATTTAAAATTACACTATTTTACCTATACAAACTAACAAAAAACTATAATATCAAAATTATAAGTGCAACAGAACATGAAAGTAAATAACGTCTATGTTACAATAGTAAAGTGTTTATAAAATAATAGGGGAGGTTCAACTGCAGTCCAATCACGGATTGATAAAAATAAGTCGAACTTTGGTAAATTAGGTAAATAAAATTATTATAAAATGAAGTCAAACGAAAGGTGATAGATCTACGGGTAATAGAAAGTCTACATGGAGAGGGTGTCTACGCCTAGTAAAGCGGGATGGAACATGGAGTGGAAACATGGAGACAAGACTGGTGGCAAGAAAGACAGAATAGGCAGACATTAAATAAGTAACGGAACGGGGTCTTGTTCAGAGTGATGTTATGCTGTTTGTTTGTCTGCAGACTCCCCGCCATGAACGTCCGTCTCTGCGTGTTCGTCGCTCTACTGAGTGAGTACAAACCTGTCTGTAGTTCTGTGTCCCGTGTGAACCAGGATCTAACTCCGTGTTGTTCCAGGCTTGGCGTCCTGTGTGCCCAAGAGGAAGAAGGGGGAGAAGGACCTCGCGGCTCGCGAGTCCAGGGTGAGTGATAGTAGGGTGCTGTTCATACAGCTTGTATGTTAGTGCACCTGCACCTAGGACGTTCCCGAAGATCCGAAACTTAGGTAATGCTTTATCCTGCTACAATAGTTGCAAGCCCGATCAAAAGCAAAGCAAGAAGAACAAGACATCGAAACCGTAGACTAGTTTTCAGTCCAGGCCTATAGTCCCGCCTAGACTCTAGAATATGGCGACTACGAAGACAAACCGTCACAAATCTTGTGACAATGTCAAGTAGAATATAAAAAAACTGCAATTTAGTAATGCGAAGAAGAACGAGCTGAATATTATTCAGAAACGTCTCTATACAACAATTAAATCTAAACGCCACTAACAGGGCAGCATCGTCCACCATCTTGCATACTGACGTTGTCTATTACGATACGATAAAAGTTACGTATATGTACTTCAGTACCATTCCCATTGCCAGTTGTAAGCGCTCGCCTACCCTTTGCTTAATCGACGGTGTCACAAAAGTGGTAATTTAACTTGTGTGTGTCAATCAAAATGTGTCAATTATACGCTTAAATAGTGCGACCTAGTAAAGCCGTCCGAGTTTCAATCATGGACCCTTTCGTTTTTAGATGACCGCATAAAGATTATTAGAGTTAGTATGTTTCCACATTTTCAATAGGTAATTTTAATGAACAGTGCGAATTTTTTGCAACCACCACGTATAAATATATACAACCACGCCGACTGTTCCCTACTCCCTCAATGCTATAGTAATCCACCATTCACGAATAAAAACATCCAACCTATGAGAGCAGAATCTTTTGTCCCCGACCTCTGTATCAGCTTCAGATAATTAAGTCCTGGCCTGTCGGGAAACTGAGAGCGAGCGTAATCCTCCGTACATCCAGGATTACGATACGAGCTTCTGTGCGAGAACGAGGAAACAACACGCGGCAGTGGGTTTCACGATAATCCCTGATAGGGGATAGGTGCCGTATGCGTGGGAACATTCAGGAAGGAGAAAGTTCAGTGCATGTGTTCTTACCATAGATATTAAACACCTATAGTAGGCTAGATCCGCAGTCTCCAATACGTCCGCACAGACGCGAGGGTAGAAAATTGAAGCATCAATCGGCCCAATTCAAGATGGCGATTTGGTGTTTTAATTTATGCTTTTTTAATGCAATAAAGTATTTTACTGGATTGTTTGATATTTGGTTTTAGCTTGTGCAGCATGGGAATGCACAAACAGAAACAATAAAAAGTTATTGGATAAGGGAATTTAGTAATCATTTGGTGTTAATGGCTAGTATGCTCACCTGTCAACCTGACGGCCATCTTGAAAAATATTTTGGCTACAAATCGCTCCCATTTACTTTAACATGCAAACTGCCATCTTCAAGATGGCTTCAAATTGTCACGGAAGTGGATCAATGACTACGGATCTAGCCTACTATAGGTGTTTAATATCTATGATTTTTACACCATCTTCCATCACAGCTTCCGGTGCATGAGTCCTAGAGTCACAACTCAGATGCACCGGATGAATATTCAGTGGGGTGAGACACTCATGAATACTCATTCCAAGCGGGATAGAGATCTACTCTCACACCCACCGAGTACAGTAGAATCAACAACATCATTTTTAATTTATACATTACATACGGTGTTTGAATTAATTTTTCCATCCGCATGCACACCTTTAATTAAATGTTGGAGTAAAAATTTAAAATGAAGCGATTACAATTGTATTTTGTACAGCGATATATTTTTTCTAAAACATACAAGAAATGAAATAAACTTTATAAACACATGCTTATGTTTATAATACTGTGATAGAAAGGAAACTGTGGAGCTTACATGAGCGACTATTATATATTTTAATTAATGTACAATGGCGTTCTGAAGGGTGACTCGCGTGACGCTCCAAAACGTTTTGGGATTAAAAGGATGAAGGACATTTCTGTTCGCTCGGCTGACCGGCATCACAGCTGTTTATTAATACTTTGCACAGTTGTCAGCAACGCCAACTTTTCTAAAATATCTTCAGTTATTTCTCCTTCAGCAATAAACATTGATATGATACCATTTGCTGTTGCTTGAAAACTATGCACAGTTTCATCTAGATCGGTAGCTCCCTGGACGACGAATGCGAAGTGCCAAGTGTGTCAAAGAGAACCTCGTACGAGGGTTAAAACCATAGATATCAAACCCCTATTGTAGGCTAGATTAGCAGTGTAGAATACTTCCGCACAGGCGCGAGCGTAGCAAATTGAAGCGTCGAAAATCTAGTTCAAGATGGCGTTGGCGTTTTTTTGCTTTTAAAGCAATAGGTTTTTTTGGATTGTTGATATGGTTTAGCTTGTGCAGCATGGGAATGCACAACAGAACAACAAGAAGTTTGCATGGAGAATCAGTAATTTGATTAAAGGCTGGTATACTCACTGTCGAATGGGGCCATCTTTAAAAATATTGGTTACAATCGCTCCATTTAATTACATGCAACTGGGATTTCAGATAGTCCTAATGTTAGGAAGTGACCACCGACTGCTAATCAGCTACAGTAGTAATATCAAGGTTAAAACATGTTCACGTGCAGGATAGCGCGGGTAGTACGGCGGCTACGAGCGGCGTGGTACGCAACTCCGTGGTTACCTGAGGAGCGGGGTGGGAGTCAGTGGCGCAGCTTCAGCGCGACACGAGCTCAGGAGGCGCGACGTAAGTGGCGGGTACAGTGGCGGGCGAGACCGCGTGGATCTCGTGTCCATAGCAGGGGGGCGCGGCCAGGCGAGAGCGCCACTAGTAGCCAGAGCGCGGCGGCAGCAAGGCAGGTACGAGGCCACAAAGCAGGGATGGGGATGGGGGGCAGTTTCATACTATAGGACTTGTTTAAATGAAAACGATCTTAAATGGAGAAGTAGTCTTATTTTGAAAGTTAAAATTTAATTTTATAAAATCACCAACCTTCAAACTATACCAATTCAATAATAGTTTGTCTTGAGCAATCCTTAAGGACGCTTGTTGAGTGACGTAACGCGCTAGTTACAATACCATGGGGATGTTGAAAGGCGTACGCAAGTAACAGGGGTGCCCAACCCAGAACTGTATTTTGTTAGTTCGGATTAAACTTGTTCGTGGATAGGAATAAAAAGTTTTCAGAGTCATTGCTTGGTCCTTTAAAACTATAAAAATTAATATGACAAATCTGAAAATGATAAGCGGGTGTTAGGTGTGACAGAAAAAACACAATTTAATATGAAATATAACACTTCTCAAACAACACGTGAATTTAATAATAAATCAGTCGGCTATTCCTAAACTATCCACAAGTCTCGACGTTGTTTTTCTACCGATCTTAGAACAGCTTGAGCTTATGAAGTGCCATGGGGATGTTATGAGACGAGGGAGCCAGGGACTGTCTTACCAACGCAAGTCGAACGGGTCTACGTTTGACAATGTTTCTTGATGCCAAAACGGTTCCTAACGGAAAAACAGATTGAGAAAACTTTAAACAAATCCGTGACAATACTGTACAATGTAACAAAATGAGCAAAATCCGTTGCGATTAACACGAATCAAGTTTATCAAGCACGACCACGAACTATAAAACCTATCAGGGTTTGAACAGTGCTCCAGAACCTAGATGTCTGACAATGAGAGGTTGAAATGATTGTCGCAGATGTCCATCAAGAATCGAAGGAATTATTTACGAATTTCATCGCTTGTAGGTCTAAACAATGACGTTAAGCCAGCAACAAATTAAACCAATCTTAAGATAGCTACACTTCTGTTGTTATAAAATTGACATTACACCAGAAATACACCACGCTAAACTGTATTTAAAGTCCAGATTAAAGCTGGTGGACACAAATCTAACATAGCTGACAGACAACTTTTGGCGGTACCGTATTAGTCCCGTGATTTGTTTATTACACGGCAATGTATTCACCAGGCATAAAAATATTAAATAGCCACTTCAAAACAACAATCGTTATGATACAAACCCTCAAACATTACCTACATGAGATGAAAAACCAACCACCTGAAAGCACATTCAAATGCAGGTACTTAATGGTCATACTAATTTGCGATTATGTAAATCGTAGTTTGTGTCCAGCTGACTGTGGAATAGTCTGCACAGTGTGAATGTCCCTCATACATTACACAGTGAGGAGCTGCGCCTGAGAAACTGTAGTTCAGCAGAGGTACTAACTTAAAACAGTAGTTTGGTCCACACGTAAGACGTCTGCACATCTAAGCTTCGACACCACGTTGTGAGGAGCTGGCAGAGACTGTAGAACAGGAGGTCTAACTTAAACCAGATATTTGAGCGCCCCGAAGACTCTAATCACGCTTGGCCACTTTCAGGTTTACCCACTTCGCATGATGGCTCCAAAGTTGGCAAATCATTTGCGGGTGGAATGCACACATATATTATAAATACTTTAAAATTTTGATATCAATTAATTAAAAATAAATTATAAATGCAAAGAAAAGTTGAAATAAACTTTAGTAGTAATAGATTATTATTTTTTTGGAAAGTATCAAAATAATAATTTTATGTAGGATTGATTGCAAAGAATAATTTAAATAGGTAATCGACTTTAATACAATAAAATAACAAAAAAATACTTCGGATATAAGTATAATAAACATGAACAGCTAGTAAAATGCAATTATTAAACCAGTAAACCTGGACCCTCTCATTGAAGTGCATGAAAATATGTTTTGGACGAGTTAACCATGAGCAAAAGAAAATTCCAGGCCCTTCTTTCCATTCTCTTTTTGTTTGATTTACTGATTGCACCCTCAACTCTACTCCGAGGGCGCGCACTCACACGCGCACACACACACGTTACGTCCACCACGTAACATGCACGGTGGGTAATATAGAGAGACGCTAAACATGTGGCGAGTATTGACTGTGTGGGTGGAATGACGTACGCGTCCCGGGTGCTCTCAACCTGCATGTGGAGAAAATAACGTTATATTTCCTTGCACCTAACAGATACGTAATAAGAGTAGTTCGGCCATGCTTATATACCTTATTTTAATATAAGTTTTTATCAAAGGTAACTTAAACCATTAAAACTATTTTTATCATTTAATAATGAATTCATGCTAGTTCAATTGCACCCCTTACAAACATTATAGTCAGTTGACTAGACAGAATTACCTACAAAATCATGAACCTAAAACAACTCATGTACTATACTAAACTAATAAGGGTAACGAATACTCGGGGTAGTATATGGTTGTGCAAAATTAATTGCCAGTTTATAGACGGTGTTGCTTGCTACCATTAAGCTAATTTCTATCTTCGTCTTACACAGATCTTATCATTTATCTATAGTTGTATCAATTGAACATTTAGCTAAACTCATGAGTCATACTTCACACTTTGCAGTCATAAAGAGAAGCGAGAGACTTGAGGAATATGACTTATTTTAAGGTATTTTAGAGTTCCTGATCTGACGTTTCGATATTTTATATTTAAAAAATGTGGGATCAAAAGTATCACAATCCATCATGTTGAGTCACGCAAAGGTTCTGTAAAAGTAAATTATTTTCATATAAATTGCGAAGAAACGACTATAATTCACTTCAGATCATCAATTACATTACATTTCAATCGCCCATTAATAACTTAATAACTGCTGACAATGCTTCGCCAACGTTTCGTATTGAATTGGAGCGTGCACGGTTTTGATACAGTGAACTCACAGAGAAACTGAACGTACTGGATCATAAAGCGAACAAGATCGAATTAAACTCATTACCCCCAACCGTCGTGATAACGAGGTCATACTAATCGAAATACAACCCATCTGCAAGATAATCGCACTTGGTAATTACAAAGGCGATTAATTATTTAGTCACGGTTAGTTTGAATGAGAAACAAACGTCAGAAACAAGATAAACTTTCATTCGAATCTATTATCTACAGAGCATTGTCCAATGATCTAACAATTACTTGACACAAACTGATGTAGGTAATTAGGGCTTGGTTAATGATAGAAAATCTCACTTGATATAATTAGGACCAAATTATTAACTAAATATTAATACAAATAAAACAACCGCAATACATCCTGTGTATAGAACTGTCTTAGATTTATTAAGTTTTGAAAGAAGAAACCTTAAAAAGTAAACGAGTAAACTGGAATAAATTAATGATTAGCTCAAGATTTATTGGGTAGTTATTAGTTTAAAATATTTAATTGTGCAAATTTTCATCCGTGTAACAAAAATATAAATTCTCTACAACAATTCCACAGTGGTGATAATATTAACAATAGTTTGCTCTCACCAGTTCCAAAAAACTTCAATTCACGTCATGATTCGATTAAAAAATAATCTTTGCGGTTCAAGCGATTGGTACTAAAGTTCGAATCCCTATAAGGTATGGATTTTGGAATTGTCCTCACCCTAATTCCATCACCAGTCACTCATCGTCTCGAATAATGTGATTTGAACACATGGACTGACCCCCTTGTTCTAGCCTGGCCAGAGCGCGCCGCTAGCGCCGCGACGGCCCAGGCGGCCAGCGCCGGCAACAAGTCTCGTCAGATCCCTGCACATTCGCTGCACGGCGCGCATGCGCAGGTCCAGGCGGAGGCTGCGCAAAATTGCGACGGGCAGACAGCAGCACACAACGCGCAACCACGTGCCAAAACAGAGAGCCTTCAGGTAAAGCCTCTCGGTGTTCCGCAGTAGCATTCTTACTCCTTTGTTATTCATCACAAAACAAATGTTATTTTAAGCTTCAAAATGTCCAACGCTTTTTATATTCTATGATATCGCTTGTTCGTGAAAATGCCATTAGCTTGAAACCAATAAAGAACCCCGTCAGACGTTCAAAAAGCTCACAATGTTCCTCACTCGCTGGTACGCGCTCTTCCAAGGTTAAGCTCCTTCACCTGCACCCACGCGGGCTTGACACTCTTGAGTCGCCACGATTAGATAAGTTTCACCGTGCAAGTTCTAAACATTGTTAAGTTTTTCATTACCTAACGTTTTGGTACCTCTGGCATATTCAGTCGGAGCCTGAGCGCGCCCTGCACAACGACAGGCTAAACGCCGAGGCGACAAGAACGCAGCCGGGCCGCGGCCGAAGGCAGCTTCGCAGGCCGCCAATGTTGGACAGGCGCAACACCGGCTGGTCCACCATCTCGCAGCACCTGAGCACTGCGCAGCGCACCTGTGAGGCCACGGCAGCATGCGGCGCACAAGGCTAGCCGAGCGCGGCCATGGCTGCGAACGCCACCGCCAACCACCACGCCGACGCAGTGCAGAACGCGGCAACTATAGAAGACGGTGGCAATTCTCACGACACGGATGGTGATACCTTGATCCGAGTTTATGTCATTCGGTTGACAATAGTATCGAATATAATAAATATCATTCCCAATCGCAAGTGATTGCTGAAACCATTTCCAAAACTTCCATAATTACTTCATACACAATGAAAAGCACATCTTTAAAATCTGCACCATTTATCGTCAAAAATTCAAAAGTCAAACTTGCGGTTGCAATGTCGCCATTTGTATACGAAAACACAATGAAAATTCTAGCCTCATTAAGTAAAAAACTTATTTTGGAAAATACATCTTCAAATATGTAATCATCTCTAATTCATGTGTTATAATAAATTAAAATGCCATCCTTGTTTACGAAATCTAGTGTTATTTAGTGTTGTATTATATATGTTGCTGGTTCTAATTGAACCAAAATGTGTTAATAAAAAGAAGTTTAAATGCTAAAACGTTTATATATTTTATTGTTATTGTTTGTAAAAAAAATCCCTGTGCCTCTGTGTGTACCAACTTGTAGAATAGTCATCGCTTACCAACCAGGGGCCTATTGGCTACAATCAATGAGATATATTAGTAATTCTGTAATATTGAATGTACTTTGCAGTTACTCAGGCCAACAGATATTAAAAAACATTATCTGCATACACGATGTGTGCTCTTTTGCAAGAATAATCAATCACTGTCCACAATATTTCTCAAAAATACTTCCGAAAATACCAATATCTTTTCCATACCGTTTTTGTATACACATAAAATGGCGTATTTTCCGTCATTACAAGCTAATTTGCGCCCCTGTGTTTACCAAATAAATTAATTGACGTATATTATTATTAACTTCTTCTCTCCCGTCCTTCAAACCTGACAGAAGCGTCCACGTCAAAAAACATTATCTTCAGGGCGATATATGTCGAGGCCAATCACCGGCCTGAAGTCGGACGCGTCCACACCGAGGTCCGGTGTTCGACGCTCGCCCACGGCCATGAGCGGTCATCAATAACTGTATCCTATAGTGACGTGTGAGGTTGATGTGAACGAGAGGCGACAGCTGACTGGACAGATGACACGTGACGTCACACTTGCTTACGTCACACGGCGCACTTGTTGTCACTTGGAGTCAGGTTATATAATAGGGATGGTACGTGAGGATAGTACATTGACACATTTTAGTCTAGATCAAATCAAGAACCAAGACGGCAAATTGTAAACTAAAACCAAACCCTTGATTTTGTTTGGGGTTTAAATATGATCATTCATATCCTCTGCAGAGCGCTCACCTCGCACCCTACTCACTGCTCGGCCGTTTTATTGAGAAGGATGACATTCACAATCTTAATTTGTTGTGGAGAAACTCCTTCAGTTTCACAACCCTATATACAAAGAGATAGGATACAAGTCTCTCCTTCAGACACATAGCCAGAGGGCTTCTCGGTATGGTATCTACTAGATAAAGGCACTCGTTCCACCAGAGACGAAAGAGTATTTTCGTAGCACAGTCACAATGTTTTGAGTATTTTCTTTCAGTTTAGACAAATGAGACTGGGGAAAGTGGATAAGTGCTGTGCATGGGCGCACGGAGGGGGGGGCAATGGGGGCGCTTGCCCCCCTGGATTTCAGGAAAAATAATTTTAACTAGTGATATGCGTTTATTAATATAATTAATGTTTTTGTGAAACCGAAATTCAATTGAAAATTAATATTAATAATTTATAATAATATATTTATGATCTGATCGGGAGCAGATTGGTTGCTAGTTTGTTTGTTTTTAGTACTTAGTAATGTATTGAAATTTCGCATTTTCCTTTTTGGTCTAGTCAATCACGCCCGTTTTCCATTTATTTTATGTTATGTGATATTATGTGTATGATTTATTGAAATAAATAATAATACTATGTAACAAGATATCGTTTCTATGATTTGTAGGCTAGTAAATTATTAGTCGATGTAGACCTCTAAGAACGTGTTTATGTTTTATATTTTTATTCCACATTGCATTGCAACTGGAGAGAACTTACAAGTTGCAGTTTATGTAAGAAAAGAAAATGTGATCAAAACAATCACATTCATTATAATTTTATGCAATTAAAATAAAGCCTTTATTTTTGAAACGTGTGTCTCATTTTCAACTCATAACCCATTTTAGTAACCGTATAAAAGTTGAGACACAATGTTTTTTTGTTTACTTTCTAGTATCTACTGCACAAAAATTACATAATTTCGGTATCGTATTCAGCCCACTACTTTTTTCTAAAACCCACCAATGCATTCTAAAAACCTGATTTTCAAAAAATTTCGCCTGCGGCGCTATTGTTGGGGGCTCTGCCCCCCAAACCCCCCGTGCTTGCCCAACTAAACTACAAATTGTGATTGTTGCCCCCCCTGCTAAAATTCCTGCCGGCGCCCATGGTGCTGTGAAAGGTTCAAAATGCGTTCCGCGCAGAGTGTGTATTTCTGTTTGAAATGCCTACTCGCTACTCTCATGGTTATTCTACACACCGCGGGCTAATATGTCGCCTGTGAAATGGCATCAGTTCTTCCGGCCCCGAATCCCTAATACATGGACTATTGATCTGCCTGTATTGCTTGTCGAACACAAATTGGAAGGGAGTTTCCTTATCTCTCTTCCCAGATGTATTTCCTGGCTAGGCTCGGCGAGGAACACGGGAACGATGTGTTACCCGCATAATACGTGTCAGGAGTCAGGACTCTGGTGTCACGTGGTGTTTTCAGCCGTGCGGTGATGTATGGGCATTGGAAGCTCGATTGACGGTGTGCGTGTGCGTGTGCGTGTGCGTGTGCGTGTGCTCACACACATCACACTTCCCGGGCTCAAGCACGTCTCTCACACCGGAATGTACTCCTTGTTAGGATGCAGCTTTTAATTTCAGGGTATTAATTCTTAATTTAAAACGTCAACGCAACCCGTCTTCTTTACGATGAAATATGTTTTTAGCGTAAGAAATAAAGTTTAAAGTAAGATTGATCCGCTTCCCCTTTCAAAGTATCTTTTCTTGTACGTCATATTATAATCAATATAAATAACCGATGGTTTCACTTTAAAAAATATGTTTATGAACGTATGTGTCGATGTATTGAGTAAACGTCAGAGAAGAAATGTGACTGCATCTCTGAATATTGGCATAAGATTTAGTCTACTATGTTGTGTGCATATTTCAGTGTTGTCATGCTGGAATCTATCTGGTTGGCGGAGAGTATAGAGGTGGCAGAGAGAGTGGAAACATACAGCTACACCGAGTATCAAGGTAGCAACAATATTATTATTAACTTTGCTTTCGGATTCGGTTGAGATGTTTTTGATGTGAAAATTAAAGACTCTACGATTTGTGAATCTTAATTAACAGCCGTAATGACGCTCGTCTGGACGTAGGATGGAGTAAGTCCAGATGGAAGCAACTTGAACTGAAAGAGACAACCATATATTTCCGCGCTGCCTCGGCGGCCGTTTATCATTAGAACAAGTGTTCTGGATATTGTGCTTTACTTTAAAAATAAAAACTTATTTTATTTTCTACTAATGTTCACTTAGAGAAAATTAAGATATGTGGCGCCCGTACATTACACACATTTTGGCATTCTGTAATTTCTCTAAAAATGGTTCTTTTAATGAACAATTTACTAATGAATAAAATTCCAGCTTAAGCTTTGCTACAATGTTGGCACTCCTGCAGGTCTGTCTGTACCAGGTTTGACTCCCTGCCAACACTAAAACTAAAACACTCCCCCTCCTATTATGCATTCTCGTTCTATGCTTGGCATTCTAAATGAATATTTCCACTTGCATTCACCTCGGCTATCTCGGACACACTGGCTGTAAAACTAACCCACACGAGGCAGGAGTAAAAAGTCTGATATTAAAGTTTAATGTGTGAAACTATTATGTCGCGTCCTCCAACTGCAGAGTATTGTATCGTCGTATTGTTCTGCAATGGCCGTTATTTTTATTTCCTCTAATTTAAAAACAGAAAACGGAAATGTGTTCCGGAATGTTCTGCTCATGTTGTTACCACCTTGGATCCGATGAATCGAAGCCAGCTTTGTATTGTTCATTTCTCAATTAATTGATCGGGAAACACTCTCGCAGGTGTAGAAGAAATTTAAACACATCCACCTCAGCGGGGTATCGAACCCCGGTCTCCCGATTGCCGGTCGAAGCTACCGAGACGGTTAACTAATGTTTTACATAATATTCGTATTGTTCGTTACATGCTAAGTGCGTTGAAGCCTTGCCAACATTACACCGGGTGACTTCCAAACATCTCCCTCATCTCCGAAGTAGTAATTGCCTCTGTCAAGATGCGTGAAGCGACAAATAAATTTATTGATGGAGCCATCTATCACGATGACCGTTCGTACGCCCGGGTTAAGCCCCAACAATTTCTCTGGATTTTCTTGCCCAAGATGTAATCCCCGACCAATTACTTTCCCAGACGATAAAACGAGCCCTGGTTTTTATTTCATACGTATAACGAGTTTTGGGTTCCTAAATTTAGTAACATTTTCTCTTCTTTGTGTAATTTATCTTCTCCTGTGCTAAGCTACGCACTAATGAATACAATGTGTGTTTCCTCCTCTGCCTGAGGGGGGGGGGGTCAATACAGGCAGGACTTGTGTATTGTAAACACGTACAACATAGTGATAGTCGATATAGGACAATAATAAAGAGAAGTTCTGAAAACCCATAAAAATTAATGACTGAGAGAGTCTATATATCAAAATTCGTTGCAATTGTTTTTTAAATGTATAATATTATGTATGATCTGTGAAGCTATTGGCGACCTTATTAAATTATTATAGATTCTAAATTGCATTTCGATCAAAAATATTATACTCGTTTCAATACATATACTATGAATCATGATACATTACCTTATTTATTCCTTATCCGATTTGTAACTGAGTTAGGTACTATAAAAAAAAATAAACTTGGAATTTCCAAAACAAATTAAACCGAAATAATTCATATAACTAGATGAGAAAAACCGTTTCAGAATGATTGGATGAACGTAGCGAGCGTAGCGAGCGAAGCGAAGATTCCATTTCACTACACCGGAGAAAAAAATCCGGAATGTTTTTTTTTCTTTCTTTCTTTTTTTCCCTTGTATTTTTGTGTGTTTGTCAGCACGATTCCGGCTAAACCGATACTCCATTCGCGATGAAATTTTATGGAGGCCTTCGAAATCTCTAAACTTAGAACTGTCACGTTTTTGAGCGCAATCAAAAAATGATTTCTCATGAAAATAGCAATTTTACGATTTTTTTTTATTTTTAGGAAATGTATTTTACTTAAAACACCTACATGCTTTATCCAATTTTAATGATTTTTTCACAGAACCTTAATTATATGAATTAAGATATCCGTGTGAAATTTGAGCGCAATCAAAAATCTTTTTCATGAAAATTAAATTTTGTGTTTTTTTTCTTTTTTAAAACAATTTTTTGACTTATAACACCTACATGCTTTATCCTATTGTAATAATTTTTTCACAGAACCTTAATTTTATGAATTTATATATTCGTGTGAAATTTGAGCGCAATCGAATAATTATTTCTTATAAAAATCGCAATTTTTCGATTTTTTCTTTTTTAAAATTAGTACGATTAATAAAAAAAAATTAAAATTTAAGATTATTTTTTATTTAAATTTAATTTAATTTAAAAAAATCTTGCACTAAGTAATAATTTTTTCACAGAACAACAGAAAATCCGCATAACACATGGCAGCTCAATGCACCAATTACGTTCATCCAACAACGCGGCGGGACTTAAGCGTTTTCCTAGTATATTAAAAGAAATCTTGTGGTAAACCTGCCAGGAGCAATTCACTCACTAGGTTACGGGTGTTAGGGTAGTTCTAGGGGACGTGTTAGGGCTATGATGGACAGTTGTTACAACATTACACTAAAAAAACAAAAGGGTCTCAGTTTGAAAACAAAGATCGAAGTGTAAAGTCCGTTTTGATCCCCCCCCCCCCCCCCCCCCCCCCTAAACCCTTGAAGTAAGACCCAAGCTCTTCGGCTTCCGTCCCAGAGAATATTTAGTGCGCTGGAAGTCGATAGCTGATATGAACATTGTTTCCTAATTACCGCGCGACGTCCGCGCCGCTCGCGCTCGACGCCGACGTCTGGTGTGCGAGGCGTCGGGACGCCAGTCGCTGCTCGGTCACCGTCGAGTACGGACGCGTCTCCCGGAGCTGGCCTGCCCTACTCACTCGTGTTACGTCGGACCCGGCTTAACCCGTGCGTGGACTGGACACAAATTATTCCGTATATACCAAGATAACCTACCACTAAATAACCCATTTCAACATTAAAATTTATCCAAATATTAAAGTGCTTTCAATTTTATTTTGGTCAGTGTTTCACTCTAATCAATTAGTGTTTGTTAAAATTTATAATAATAGTTCAAATTTAAAAAGTGCTGTGTAATGGTGAAATATATTATAGTGATAGTTTCGATAGTTATAGGGAGATTTCGATGAATTTTCAACACGTCTAAACAGGTAAATGAATGAGAATGAATTAAATACATTCACCATTGTAATCAACAGCACAAACTACTACACATTACCTTATTTTACAAAACTATTTAAGTCGTGGATATAACATTCATGTGTAGGTACTTATGCGTGTCATTGTCGGTACCTACTTGTCTGGTATAGCCAACAGATTTGTGAAGATAACTATATCATAACACATTTGAGTTGTATTATTAAATTAATTAATTAATTAATTAATTAAAAATAATCAATGATATATATAAATATATAAACACCAATAATAGTAATAACAATCGAAACCGAAGATCCATCTCAAATAGCACTCGCGCGGGATTAAGATTATATGGGATAGAATACAGAAATTATACAATCCAATCTAGATTATGATGAGTATAAAAGTCTGTATATTGTTGAAGTAATGAGCTGAGCTCTGTTCCCCATATTACTCATCCAACCCAGAAGCCAGATTGTCAGATCAAGATCTACATGAAGACCTGGGATCGACTCCCGGTCGGTTTGGGTATTGTGCCCGCATGCCTTCAAGCCCCATTGTATGTGCATTTGTTGCAGGTCCAGTACAAATAAATCTCTGGGTATGTCGATTTAAAAATATGTACTTTAATGTGAACAGCAAGACTATTTTATCATCTAATACCTTTATTTATTTATTTATTTATTTATTTATTTATTTATTTATTTATTTATTTATTTATTTATTTATTTATTTATTTATTTAAAAGTATCCTATTCAGTTAAAAAACTGATTTACAAAGGAGGACAACTAAATAAATCTACTTACATAGATGCAAATACAGCAATGAAATAACTGTTAAGTAAATATTTGAAATAAATTTTCAAAAAATTAAAACCATTTACTTATAAAAATAAAATTTAATATTTACACGGGGGGAGAATTTTAAAAGGAAAAAAAAGGGGAAAAATAAAAAAATTTAGATTACTTTTGTAAAAAATTATAACTTAACCCATTTTGCCAAACAACTTAACGAACGGAATTCGGGTCCAAAGAACCATCGACCGAACCCCTTTAACAGAAAAAGCTGTGGGGGCTTTTCAAGGGCTATTACGGGCTTTGGGGGATTTCCTCCTCCTCTTTCCATCAAATAAAAACTTTCTTAATCAAACACTTCTAATATTGGCAAAATTATTTGTGCCCATTGAAAAAAAATTTAAAAAATTTAAGAAATTTTTAACTTTTTAACGTTTTCAAAAAAAACGGGAAACCCCCTTGGGAGAATGTGTTAAAATTTAGAGGTTTTTTCAAAAAAAATTTCCCAAAATTTTCAAGGTAACAAAAAACCAAAAAACAAACAAAGACTTAGATTTAAATTAATGGTTACTGAAAGTGGTTACTATATTCAAATTCCTTTGTCCAAAAAAACTCTTCAATACTATACTATTTAAAATGAAAATTTTTTATTCCAAATAACCGATTAAATTAAATTCTGCAATTTCCAAATTAATAATATATTTTGTTTTAAAGTATACCCCCCAAATTTATATAAAAGTTTTCATTGGGGGCTGAAAAAAAAGCATAAAAAACCCTTTGGCCCAAATTGATTTAAAATAAACCAGTCGTTTTTGGGTTGTGTGGTATGGGTTTCGAAAGGGTCAAGCGAACGGCCGATTCGCAACTTCTAATTATATTTTCGTTGCCAAAAGGTCCAAGTACCGTTAAAATTACGACAAACTTTTGGCTTAGTCAAATCAGAGGTTAAAACTTTGGCGGGGGGAATCAACCCGGCCTTCCAGGGAATTTAAGTTCAACAGAACAAGACCAAACAATTTAAACAGGAACGTTTCTTAAATAGATGAAAAAGCCGTTTAGAATTGGGATGGGAACGACCAGCACACGAAACCAGTTCACAATAAACCAGAAAAAATGAATGCTTTTTTTTTTTCGAATTTGTGTTGTTTTTAAACAACTTCCGGTAAACCGAAACTCCTTGGTAAATTTATGGAGGCTTCAAATCCAACACTTGGGAAAGCCAAAAATGGACCAAATTAAAATGAAACAAGAAAAACAATTTAAACGTTCGTTTGTTTTTTACTTAAAAACCCCGTTTAAACATTTTTTTTTTTACAAACCTTAATTTTTTTTAAAAAATGGTTGCGAGGGCGTCGGGACGCCATCGCTGCTCGGTCCCGCAGTCGGACGCGTCTCCGGAGCTGGCTGGCCCTACTCACTCGTGTTACGTCGGACCCGCTTAACCCGTGCGTGGACTGGACTCAAACTATTCCGTATATATCAAGATAACCTACCACTAAATAACCCATTTCAACATTAAAATTTATCCAAATATTAAAGTGCTTTCAATTTTTTTTTGGTCAGTGTTTCACTCTAATCAATTAGTGTTTGTTAAAATTTATAATAATAGTTCAAATTTAAAAAGTGCTGTGTAATGGTGAAATATATTATAGTGATAGTTTCGATAGTTATAGGGAGATTTCGATGAATTTTCAACACGTCTAAACAGGTAAATGAATGAGAATGAATTAAATACATTCACCATTGTAATCAACAGCACAAACTACTACACATTACCTTATTTTACAAAACTATTTAAGTCGTGGATATAACATTCATGTGTAGGTACTTATGCGTGTCATTGTCGGTACCTACTTGTCTGGTATAGCCAACAGATTTGTGAAGATAACTATCATAACACATTTGAGTTGTATTATTAAATAAACAACAGAGTTATTAAATTAATTAATTAATTAAAAATAATCAATGATATATATAAATATATAAACACCAATAATAGTAATAACAATCGAAACCGAAGATCCATCTCAAATAGCACTCGCGCGGGATTAAGATTATATGGGATAGAATACAGAAATTATACAATCCAATCTAGATTATGATGAGTATAAAAGTCAGTAGATTGTTGAAGTAATGAGCTCTGTTCCCCATATTACTCATCCAACCCAGAAGCCAGATTGTCAGATCAAGATCTACATGAAGACCTGGGATCGACTCCCGGTCGGTTTGGGTATTGTGCCCGCATGCCTTCAAGCCCCATTGTATGTGCATTTGTTGCAGGTCCAGTACAAATAAATCTCTGGGTATGTCGATTTAAAAATATGTACTTTAATGTGAACAGCAAGACTATTTTATCATCTAATACCTTTATTTATGTATTTATTTATTTATTTATTATTTATTTATTTATTTATTTATTTATTTATTTAAAAGTATCCTATTAAGTTAAAAAACTGATTTACAAAGGAGGACAACTAAATAAATCTACTTACATAGATGCAAATACAGCAATGAAATAAGTTAAGTAAATATTTGAAATACTAATATTACAACAACAATGTATTAAAACACAATGATTTTGGTAACAAATTCAAAAAGGATATTAAATTAAATTGAACTAAATAAAAAAGGGTGGGGAAAATAAAACAGAAAAAAAGGAAAAGGAAAGAAGAAAAATGAAAAGAAATAATTTTAGTACTTGGCATCGTGTAGCAACACAGTTCTAACCTTCCTCGACCTTGCTCGGAACACCCACCCTGAACGCGATAGTTTCCTCGGCGCTTTCAACGCGAATCCATCAGACGAACCCACTAATGTGAAAACGATAAACGTCTCGGTCTGCGTGGTCTTGATTTACACACGGCGCTATTTCACCGGGCTCTACTCCGGCGTTCTACTCTCTCCTCGGCTGTCTGGCCACACTATCCCCGCAGTACTGGTCTACACACTCAATCACGTTCTTATTAATTGTCAACAGCTTTATTGTAGACGAACATATGTAGCCTGGCAATGATATAATAGAAGATTCGCTTAAGACTATTTTAAATACGATGTTTTAAACGCTCTGTAAATACACGGCTACGCATTGGAAGACAGAAATAGTTACGTTAAAAGGTTTACGAGTTTTGTACAAACAATAAATATTCCATCACACTAGTCTCACGTTATGTCTTAAAGGCATCCTTAACTATAACAGTTATAGTAACTCATACTTTTCAAGATAACTCCTGTTGCCTATACCCACTCTTAAACAACTCGACCTTATCACCTAATATGAAGAAAAAGATAAATTAAAATAAGGTACACGGAATAACCGAATTTAAAGTTGCTAAATTTGGCGCTACTTGCAACTTTAAAAGCGCAATTGTTCTTTAAACAGAATAATGGTCAGGAGTTTGTTTCCAAAAGTTTGTCATTCCAGACTGAAAATAAAACATTATCGTGAACAATTAGTTTTATTATAAGATTTAAAATAAATCCATGTGCTTTGGTGGGTGACTGGTTGCGGTAGAGTTAGGTGCAGGGGACGGACCCAGCGTTGCGTGCGGCATTTACTTAAAATTATAAATGCGTATTTCCACGGTCCGGTGTACTTAAAAGATTAGTGATGACCACAACTTGTGCGCGCTGCGTAAACATCGGGTCAGGTCGGCCCCTGTGGCGCCGCGCGTCACGTTTATATTCAAACCAGCCTAGGTCCGCGCGCGAGGGAATCACGGAAACACAATATTGAATGCGAAACGAGGGTGGCCAGAGAAGTATTTGTGGAAAACGAAATACGATTTCTCGAGATTTCTCTCGCTTTGGTAGGAAAAATTGGAATGTCTGTCTCTGAATTGTGATATTGAAACTCATCTTCCGCTTTTTATCACATTTTTCATAATATTTATGCTGATGGTAGAATTCTTTAAATGAACGAACAGTGTTTAAATATGTACATATAATTATCATGGAGTGTTCGTTGTAGTGGTCTGCTGATAATGAGGCTAACGTTCAGGCTTGATATCTCACGGGGATGGTACGAGGGTAGGAGAGATTACGATACAGAGAGAGGAGGTGGCAGGTGATATGGAGGGGGGAATTAATACATGCACATATTTAACACAAAGCTGATGAAGATGGATGGAAATCCAAAGCTCCTTGAACACGCTTTACCGAAAAAGCTTTTCCATAAAGAAAATCCGAGCTCCTTAATTGAACATGAAAACCGTACTATAATACTTTAGCAAAGCCACACTGAAAGATATAAGACTATAAGCAAAGTAGTTTCCCAACTTTGAAAGAGTGGCGAATATGTTTCCCTTCATCTTAAAAACATTGTTTCAAAAACAAACGTGAAGAATTTTTTAAGAAGTGTTGCTCATCGCAAATTGTTATAAAGTTCACGTTCATAAACTATTTTTTAATAAAACCAGAGCACAAACATCGCTCATAAATGGTAAAGCTGTAAGATGTCAAGTAACGCTGATCGAATCAACAGTTAACTTCATCTTTCTGTCACTTGCAGTATGACTGCAAAGATTGAACAAGTTCATGATTCGAACCAGTCATTTACGTCTAAAGCCAAGACTTTCATCACTGTTTTAAGCGACGCCCGCCCATGAAGGTGTTATTATGTCCTCAACTCTGGTTTATATTATATAAATCGTGTGCGAGAAGTAATTTCCTCCGTAACTTGTGAGTCGAGGGATAAGAGGGAGACGGCGTGGTTGCATATCGCCTCACCTAGGAGAATTGCAACCATGTTGCCAAACAGCTTGCCAAGATAGCGGCCAAAGAGCTCAGACGACTCGCTTCAAGTATCGCCAGAGAGGGCTGTGGGTTGAAACACATGGCACACGACGTTGCATGTTTGAGAGTATACTACATGGTTGCAACGCTTTTCTCGACTGCGACACGTTTTAAGAACTGTTGTAGGTATTGATGAAAGTACAATATAATTATATAAAATAATCTATAATTAATAAAAAAGTATAACCCCTCGTGGTTCTTATTTTAAACAAGCAACACAATGAAGTCACGTTTTTTTAGCGTGGCCGAGGTGAAATCAGTGCAGGGTTGCTAGTTAATCCGGGTGTTCTAGACTCGGTGTTCAGATGTTGTGTCACGTCCCGCTTTAACAGGGCATGTGTTGTGTTGCAAAGTCTAGAGTGTGTATTCAAGGCGCATGCGCCATGCAATCATCCGGCGGAGATTAAGGAAATTGAAAGGGTAGGAAACTCGCCAGGGCTGAGAAGTTCCGCGTCTTTTAAGATGGACAGCCTAGAAGGTTGGCTAGTCTGGAGTCTGGCGAGTGCCACCCACGATGCCGGAGTACTCAGGAATATCAACAACTTGAATTAGATTCATCGGGAGAATGTTGCTGGTAAACGTTTTATGGACATCTTTTAACGAGAAGGATTAATGGTGCAGAAAATAGGCATCGAAAAAACTAGCCCACGTCCCGAATAAAACGGATCGATACACAACCAAATACCGTAATATAACACTACGTTTGTTATATTACGGTATTTGACACAACCTAACAATTGCAACAGAGGTGTCTGGGGGACGAGTCAACACAAAGAACCCTCATAGGTTGTGTTCCGTAAAGGCGACCGGTCGACCATTCTGGGCTCGACTGGGTATTGTTATTTTCATTGTTTCACTCAACGTCTGATTGCTGGGGTACTGCCTTGGCTCCGAAATGGTGCGTGCTTCTACAAGGCCGTGTTTTAATGAAAAGTTGTGATATCTCGTTAAAATGTTACATAAATAATATCATTTACTAAATAAATGAATGATTTGAATGAAAGAATGAATGATTTATTGTCTACCCATGTTTAGTTACAGGAACATTGTCGGTAGTTGACATTATTCCATGATTTTCAATGAAAGAATTTGAAATAACCGCGCTTTCTTCAAAGACCAGCCCACGACCGGAATAAAACTGTGGGCTTCTTGGTCTCGACCACAACAGTCAAAACAGCAACGCATCGCATACGTTTCTTGCAAATCTGATCTGTCATTGGTGAAAATTATGTTTACTTAAATTCCATTGGTCGCAGACTGGTCGTTCTGGTCGCCTTTGCGGAACACAACCATAGTCCAGACCAGACGCGTGACCTGACAGACAAGGCGGTGAGTTCGCTCTGAAATACGACATTTCCAAGGCTGTGAGTTGAGGTGTGGATTACGCAAGTGGCTGACGAACACACGGTTGCCACTTGTTGAAAGATCCGCCGAGTAAGACGACGAAGCCCATAACACTCACCATGTAGGCTGAGCATGTTCGTAACCCTGGCCATCACCCCGACATGGGGCAGGAAGCAACAATACAACGAACTAGCGTCTAGGAAGCTAACGCACAACCTCCACATTATCACAATACACAAGCAATATGCTCGCTAATAACCAACAGAGATAGCTAAGAAACTCTCTTCTTCTTGATTCGAGAGGTCGACATGGGATACCAGCTTCCGACAAGCTGCAATGTCAAATTTTACAGGTTTTTCTCGGTCATATAGACGAATGCTGTGGTTGTCCTCTTAAACAGCCGTTGACTTTCATTCCTTGGTAACCGAACACCCCACTTACCTAACTAACCATACAATACCCGGTGACACTGATACAGCCGGCAGACAGACTCCTCTACTTGGAGCAACTGATCTGTGACGTCACGCGAGGCCTAGACTCTGCACAGGAGTCAGGTAACATACATGAAGCCGTCTATATAACGAACTGACCAAGCAGAGAGAGCCGACGTAATGGGACTTATACTTACAAGGACTTTATTAAAATGAAAGTCCCTTCATCATCCCTATAGAATGGAGAGAACTTTTCCTGCTTCCAGTTGTCATCCGATCGATATGCAATTTTGCGTGATTGCCAAGAAAGGATGGTCACTCTTCTATAGTCAAAGATATTGTGCATTACGCACAAATAAATTCCAAAGTTTACCAATTTTATTTTACCAAAATCGATTTTTTGTGATGGTTCAGAAAATGTATCTTTAGAAGACTCTGACTGTATATACATGACCATAACATAAGTGTAAAGGCCGGTAACAATCCGATAGAAACAGGCTTCATGCAAATTCCGGAAAAAATCTCTGGTATTGCAGACTCTTAAGGGAGCACGAACTAGCTCAAACAAAACTTATTTAAAACTAAGATCTACGTTTCAGAAGTTGTTTCTGGTTTTCTAGGTTGTAATCAATCACTCGTTGGTTTACACTCAGCTCGACGAACAGACGCGTTCGGTGAGTTCTTAGGGACTATATAAACACGCGGACCTCCTTCCGTTCTGATGAACACCAACACTAGCATCGTAGTCATAGATATCTTAACACCTAGTAGGCTAGATTAGCAGTCATTGGTCCACTTCCGTGACAATTAGAAGCCATTTTGAAATCCCAGTTTGCATGTTAATTAAATGGGAGCGATTTGTAGACCGAATATTTTTAAAGATGGCCGTCAGTTTGACAGCTGAGCATACTAGCCTTTAACATCAAATGATTACTAAATTCCCTTATGCAATAACGTCTTATTGTTTCTGTTTGTTCAATCCCATGCTGCACAAGCTAAAACTATATCAAACAATCCAGAAAAATACTTTATTGCATTAAAAAAGCATAAATTAAAACGCCAAATCGCCATTTTGAATTGGCTTTTCGACGCTTCAATTTGCTACGCTCGCGCCTGTGCGGAGGTATTGGACACTGCTAATCTAGCCTACATGTTCAATATCTATGATCGCAGTCACGCAGTTTACCGACCGGACAAGAACAAGTCACCGCCGACCAAGGAGGAAGGAATAATGTAAGGAGGCAGTGTGGCGTCGTCAAAACCATAGCCACTTTGAACGACAATGGTGGTCGGCGAAAGCCTCGAACCCAAAGCAAGGTCGTCGGTATTATTAAAGCTCTTTGTCAAAGCTATGAACATTCCAAAACAAACAAAAACGCAGCACATCAACAAAAATTTACATTTCACCTCTTTATTATTCTATCTCATATTAATACAAGAGTTATTATCAACGTATTAAGTATAATACCAGCTGTTTCAGTGCCGCCATAGTAGTCGCCATATTGGTCAGCACCAACGAGAAGGTGTAAATACTGCGAAAAACTCTATGTTTTAGTAGCCGCCATATTGGTCAGCACCAACGAGAAGCAGCAAATACTGCGAAAAACTCGATCAGAGACGTTCAAAACGGCCACGTTCATTTGTACAGCCACAGATAGCGCATGCTGTCTCCTTACATTATTCATACCTCCTTGCCGCCGACCTTGACTCCCGTGCGAGGTTTCCACCGCTATATAGAGGGCGGTGAGTGAGATACGACTGTGAGTTCTTAGGGACTATATAAACACGCGGACCTCCTTCCGTTCTGACGAACACCAACACTAGCGCCGCAGTTTACCGACCGGACAAGAACAAGTCACCGCCGACCTTGACTCCCGTGCGAGGTTTCCACCGCTATATAGAGGGCGGTGAGTGAGATACGACTGTCGTTAACCGTATTTGCTACGTAGATGGTGGGTTCCCGCAACGACAGACGTCGAAGAGAAGCGTAGAAACGTGCGCTTCAGCGTATGTGTGATTCGGAGCCTTCTCAATGATTTCTCAATGAGACGTTGCAGTCACAACACAACACGTGTAGGGTGCGGGGCCAAACAACACGTGCATTAACGGTCAATATGATCAAATAAAATATATGTAAACACAATTGAAATAACAAAATGAACGTAAAATATATTTAAGTACGACTGGAATAAAATGTCATTAGCTCTTGCATCATGTGTAGTGTTTTTTATATCTTTATGTTGTAAAAATTACTACAAATATATTAATTATAACAACATAAGAAATAAAAGTATATTTGGTGGAGGAGCCGGGTCGTACTATGCTGTAAATTATCGGTCGATATAATCAAACAAAATAGATTTAAACACGACTGAAATTAAAAGAACGTATGTAAATTTAAGCACAATTAATTATTGGGATTAAATTTACTTAACTGGTAATAAATTCGCGTCGTGTGTAGTGTTTTTTGTATGAATATGTTATAAAAATTAATGTAAATATGTTATAAGTGTAAGAATGTTAATGTAAGAAACAATTGTACATTTGGTGGAGGTGCCGGGTCGTACTATGCTGTACATTATCGGACGAAATGATCATAATATATTAAAGATTAAAATACGGTTGCAAAAAATATATATTAATAACAAAGGTAAATACATGAGTGTTTCCAGATTAATGACATTTCGAAATAATGTAAGAAAGAATAGCACATTTGGTGGAGGTGCCGGGTCGTCTACGCTGTAAATTATCGGACGATATAATCAAAATAGATTTAAGCAACATTTAAAGTAAATTAAGTTTTCTGGGGCTTAATGATCTCGCGTCAGGTATACTGTTTTTTAAACATATTTGTTGTAAAAATGAATGCAAATGTTGATAACAACAATATAATAATGAATAGCCAACTTGGTGGAGGTGCCGGGTCGTCTATGCTGCACAGTAGTGTGCGGGCACAACCCGTGGATACGACTGTGCCAGTGTGATAACTTGCTAACTGTTGTTGTTTTTCTTTTCCACAGTTGGTAGTGCCGACGCTCACTTCCTAACGGGCAACACCCAGAGAAGGTAAGACAATTACCAACTTCTCAAACGTCAACACTATTACCAATAGAAGGAAGATTTCAATTGACATGAACTTTACAATTAAAATATATATTATAACGTGGTTCGTTATTTCATTCACAACCATTTTAACTTAGTGCAATCTTTTGCTTAGATAACCATTTTTAGTCAGATTTAAAATTTAACCGATTAAAAAACTGAAAATTCGTTGTAAATGCAATTTAAAAAATAAAATAAGTGTGATTTGATCTTAAACGTGCAACACTAGAGAAGAAGTAGACTAGGAGTAGAAGACACTATATGCTATATAGTCACTATTAATTTTTAGAGAAAGTCCTTGTACACAAAGCAGATGCAATGCAACACTTGTAGCTTTGTCTTGTACTATCAGAGTCGATAAAGAAGTTTCCGGGGAAACTTCTTTATCGACTCTGGTACTATGTATGTTGGTTACGAGTGGGGGATATGATTTTATACCCCGTGCCAACTTAACAATGTAGGACTACAATAGCACTGGATTCTACTGCTTCACTCGCGCGTCTCTGTCTATTTCTTATCGTCCTGATTCCACTGCCTCCTAGATGTTTCTCTGAACGAGGAGCCACGAGCAACATCAAGGAGGCAGTGGAATATTCGGTTACGTCGCCTTCGAACCCGAATAACGAAACGTCTTCAAGAAAAGCAAAACGCTGAATAAATGTTTACAAGTTATTCGGAGTGGAGGATACTTGTGGTGTACGCGGCCACAGCCTTGGCGAGGCTGGAACACGATGCACAGCCTTGCTCAAGCGTACCTCGCTTCTACCAGAGTCGGTAAAGAAGTTTCGCCGTTAGCGGCTCCACTCTACTCCACTAGCGCTAGACACTACACTATTACACTCACGCCTTGCTCACGAGTACCTCCTCCTATCAGAGTCGGTAAAGAAGTTTCCTAGTTGGGGCACTCTACTCCACTAGCGCTACTACACTACACTATTACACTCACGCCTTGCTCACGAGTACCTCCTTCTATCAGAGTCGGTAAAGAAGTTTCCTAGTTGGGGGCTCCACTCTACTCCACTAGCGCTACACACTACACTATTACACTCACGTGTGTCATATCAGATCCAGGGTGGACGTCACAGCTGGTCGCCTCTGCCGTCAGCTGTTGTCAGTGTCACCTGCAACAAGTGAACAACAAACTGTCACTCCTAGGTGTACCCGACAGAAGTAGCTCAAGCGTACACCCCAGACTGGTGCGGGAGGTCTCGGGTTCGACTCCAGCCACCCCTCGATACTGACTGAAAGTTGTTTGCAAGGTTCGATATTATCGATAGATATTGCAACATCCTTTTCGATTATCGATAAATCTTAATTTATCGTTGTGCATTCCTAAATAAAACACACTTTGATTGACATGAAATGTTCAGTGGGATCATGGATTTACAAGGCCAGTTACTATTCTAAGTCCATGGTGGGATCACCCCACAAACATTGAATTAAAATCATTAATTCGAAATTATAGCCCACATTTTAACAATAAAACCACGTTACACCACACATGACACCTATTCAAATAGCGCATCAATCTAAAGCGCGCCTCCAGTACACGGTAACATGGTGGCAAGAGCGGCATAATCTAGATGACACATCGGTGTCATTCTGCTGCTGTTGAGTACGTGTAATACGGTAACATAACAGTGAGAACGACAATATTGTGACACAGACAACAGCTCGCCATAACATTATATAGCCCGACACCGTGTTTCCCGTTCAGGTTGGCGATTAGCATGGAAAACACGGAAACCCTTTTAATCGTGCACACAAAGGTCTATTGAGTGGCGATACAAGCTTTCAGCAGCTATTCATACGGTGTACACACTCTGGCATGTAGTGCAGAGTCAGCTTTAGAAAGCCGATATACTAGGTTCTACGTGACAGCGGAGGCTGTGAAATGTTGAAATAGTGTTTGTGTTATGCCCGGTCCACATGATGTTATACGGGGACGGTTGACGTCGGTCGTTGGCCAATCATATCGCAGTACTTTCGACGTGGGTACGAGCCAACGTCGACTTACTTCGTTCATCGTACATGGATGCGAACAGGGCAGAAGGATCTGCCGTCGGTTAGGGGTGTTTTTTTCTCATGTTATTGGATACAATTCTTTAAAAAATATATATATATAGTTTTATTTTGTATTGTATAGTTGTAGTTGTTGTGTTGTGTAGTTGTTGTTGTATGTTGTAGTTGTATTGTTGTACAAATCTTCACTTGTTACATGATTTAAATCATGTCCTAAAACAAGTTTGCAGATAACTTCGCGTAGAGCTCGGATTTGGTGGAGGTGCCGGGTCAGACTAGGCGCGTAATATTTTGTGTTCGCGTTTCCTCGTTCGCGTGAGTTTGTTCTTTATGAAACAGAGATGTGAATAAAAAGAAGTTTAGTTTTTATGAAGATTATTTTCTTATATTACGCAGTGGGTGAGTGCGTTGCAGTTTTTAATCGTACTGTGTAATTCTATAATATCTGTTTTTAGTAATTTCGTATTCAGAGTCCACCCACTCCCTTAGACCTGACTGGCAGTAGAAGACATATTAAGTTTACTATTTCCATTTATAATGTAGTTCTTTGCAAGGACTTTTAAACTCACCATTCAGATTACCAGTTACCACAATATAATATTGGTTGATTCAAGCCTGTCACTGAGGTGCGAACTCTGGGCGCGTTCTTACAATGATACGTAACCCGGCACCTCCACCAAAACTATGCTCGTATACTTTTAGAAATCTGTTATTCTGTCATTGAACGTGATTTAAAACATAAATTTATGCCCTAGTCTTGGACTTTTATTAAATAAATAATAAGACTAAATAAATAAATAAGAAAATTCGTATTTAAGTCTACCTACCCATGTCACAGGTTACTGATTTTCAGTGGGGGACATTTAATTTAAAGCCGACCAAGCCAACCCTGTAGGTGCCGGTACCATCGACGAACGAACATTGACAAACTAGAGACCGGCATATTTAAGTAGGAAACACCGATCAATCAAGCTGGACACGATTTCACCCGCGGATAGATACCGCCAGAATCAACAAGGCTGATTCGGAACAACCTTAGAATTTATTATGTGCCTAGTTGCTATAGGTCGGTTCACCAAGTCACCGTTTACACATTTCTAAGCCAAAAACTGATATATTTGAGTCCAAATCAGAAGTTAAAAAACTTCTGCCTAGAGCGGGAATCGAACCCTGGACCTTCTGCATTGGAAGCAGAGCCACTAACCACAAGACCAACGAGCCACACATTCTATCTTCACCTCTATTTGCCCACGAAGCGAACATTACAGAATAAAATCACATAGATATAATTTTCACGGACAAGTTTTTATGGAGCACAATTCCTGCAAGTTTTCTGCGGTAATAGCCTCCTGCTACGAGTCTAGGCCGGGAATATCCGTGCACCAGTGGTCGTCTACCAGGGCTACGAGCGGCGGAACGGGCACCTGAACGAGGCAGTTAGACCATCCAATACACTCTAATAATCAGCGCCAGCTACTCGGGTGGGCGGGTTAACTACCACCCTCGTGACGTCATGCACAGAGAGCTGGGTGCTTCACAGTCTGGACACGTAGGACCATTGATATTAAACCCCTATAGTAGGCTAGATTAGCAGTCTCCTATACCTCCGCACAGGCGCGAGCGTAGCAAATTGAAGACTCAACCGGCCCATTTCAAGATGGCGATTTGGTGTTTTAATTCATGCTTTTTTAATGCAATAAAGTATTTTACTGGATTGTTTGATATGGTTTTAGCTTGTGCAGCATGGTATTAAACAAAAGAAACAATACGAAGTGATTGCATAAGGGAATTTAGTAATCATTTGGTGTTAAAGGCTAGTATGCTTACCTGTCAACCTGGCGGCAATCTTGAGAACTATTTGGCCACAAATCGCTCCCATTTGATTAACATGTAAACTGTCATTTTAAGATGGCTTCTAATTGTACCGGAAGTGGACCACCGACTGCTGGTCTAGCCAATTATATAGGATGTCTATGCGTAGGACGGACACACTCTTATCCGAACAGGTTGTGTTGTGCCTCGCATGCAACTAGCACTAAGCACAGTTTATACAGCTAAGCTGATAACGTGTAATTATTATGTAGAGATACGGACAATTGGCAGTCAATTAAGAATTCTTAATCAATTTAAAAAAACTGGAGAGCTGAAAATCAGTTAGATAACTGAGTGGGTAGACTCTAAATACAATTTATTTTATTTTATTTTATTAAAAATCAATGTTTTAGCACTGTCAGTTTGAAAAATAGCACTTTTGTGCTTCAGTATTTCCCCTTCGTTAAAAACAAACGCCATGGGATTGAGATTGAAAGTTTGTCAATTGAGGTGAGATAGGGTTATTTATAAGCTAGATGCATGTTAAAACTGGTTCGAGAATTGCGTAGGGACAATTCAAGTTTGAAGATATGTCCCGCTTAGTGGGTTTTTATAAGATACATTTTGAATGTATCATTGTTCAGATAAAACGACAAAATTATGTACCCCTTACGTACAACCTGGAACATAAGTAATTTAAGTGTTTACTAAACTCAGACCTTGATTTAATTCTAATTGAGGTACCAGTCAAATATCAAGTAAAATAATGCAATAACTGGTATATTCTTTTAGAATCATAACTCGCAAGAAAATGTTGATTTATTGATTTAATTTTGTTACTCTTTCCCAATGATTTTGTTTGCTGTCTACTGGGTAGGCCAAACATGATCTGCATTGCTAATTCAATGTTGAATTGCCAGTTTTGTGATTGATTGATTGTTTAACATATTTTGCAAACTAACATGTGAGTGTAATTTACGTCAACGTCACTAAAAACAATTACGAACATCGATCAAATGATATTTACAGTTCGATCAAAACACAAATGGATATTTTTAGACAGTTTTGGGTTTGAAATAAAAGACGAAGATCTACGGTGCAAGTTTTTCAAACATCATTTACTAGTCAGTTTCTATCGGTTAACCGGACAGGCTGAACAAACAACTCTAAGCCATCGATCATTACTGTGTGTTGGAGTGAATTAATACATTTTAACTTCATCCTCTTCACTATCACATCTAGCCTCGCATCTATAGCCTCGCGTCTAGCTAGCCTCGTATAAGTCTCATCTACCTAGCCTCGCACCGCATCACAGTTTCAGAGAATCTAGCCTCGCATCTAGATTACACGCTCCACCGAGTGAAACGCTCCAACTCTCCAACTATTTCATGTGAAAAGTAGTGGCACTTGATTGCTTTCACACAGTTCATTCTAGCAACGAGATTTTCTATTTAATTATCAAATCATGAGCCAGGAAATTCTCCTAGACGACAAAATAGAGAAGTAGCAAACTATATACACTCTTCAATAAATGAATTAATATGAACACCTTAACCTTATCTCGCGTTAGATGTTGATATTATGTGTCGCCTTAAGACTTACAACCTGCCACGCGTTTCAGACTTCATAAAGTTACTCATGGTCTGACCTTGGAGCCGTCCTGGCAACGACGCAGTGAAGATCGAGTCTTTAACTGACTATGATTTTAGGGGGGGGGGGGGATATTTTACGAACAACAGTTGCTATTGTAAGTCCACGTCTGACACTGTCAACCGTGTCAACCGTTGATTAAAATAAATAAACAGCAGCGTGGTGTAAATCAGTCTAGTTGAAACAGCTCTCCAACATTTCATCGTTTTATTGCTCGATATCCATTCCGTCTATAAAACTATCTGGGTTATTCGTATTAAGCATTTCTATCGCTCTGATAACAGTACTAAACAATTATCACTTAACTCTGCCCTCATTATATTCTTGGTGACCAATCCAAACACAATATTGTTTGTTGCCTTCGTAAGTACATTCTAGTTGAGTGCAGCAAGTACGTTTGCTGGTAACGAGTGTGTATTATGTTTATGTTTGTTTCGCCACAATGGACGGTTTGTCTACGATGATTGTGATAGAAACAGCTCAGCTGTAATATCTAGCAGTACTTGAATTAATTCTGTCGTCAGATGCAATTCCATCTCCGCTTTACGAGCCACACAATGCAAGTGCAGCCATTCCATTAGGTTGCGTTCATTTGATACAGTCCATTCCCGCCTGGTTAATGTCCCGGCAGCAAGGGCTAGGAGTGTAGCACGGAGGCGTCGGACGGTGCAGTCTAGTGCAACCTAGTGCAACTGGTGCAACCTAGTGCAACCTAGTGCAACCTAGAGTATCCTAGTGCAACCTGGTGCAACCTAGTGCAACCTGGTGCAACCTAGTGCAACCTGTGTGCTTGGAGGAGAACAAGTGGACAGGGTGCAGCCTGGTCAAGGAAGGACATTGCTGCAAGCAAACACTTGCTCGAGTTTAAAGGGGCAAAAGAAAGAGAAAACTGTCATTGGAATCCCCTTGAACTTTTTATTTGACCTAAATAAAAATACATTTTATGATATCAACTAATACCCAATGAACCCTATGCTGGAAATAATGCCTCGCACGGTCCTAGAGATTCTAGAACAGTGTATAGCTCACCCTATACCTAGTTGGTGTCCTGCTGAAGAGTAGCCTGGGTGGGCAGACAGACGTAACATCACCCATCACCATTAACACGAACAATTACACTATAGTTTAGCCCTATCTCCACCCGTCAGTGTCGCGGTAATTGCCTCCTAGTTAATGGTAACGAGCTTGTCTAGGTGATGTGAACGGGTGACTGATCACGGCGCGTGTAGGACAAGGCGTTGGCTGGGGGAGATAGTGACCGGGGCTCGAACCCAGTCAGAACAGTACCGACCAGCTTCGTGCATCTTCGGCAAAGTACGGCTGCAGACACGTGCGAGCTGGGTGTTGTGAGCAAGTGTGTATATTTTCTAAACGATGGAATAAAACCTGTTATGAGGTGCAATGTATGCCCCTCTTCAGGTGAACTATGTATGTGGCAGATAGGACAATTGTGAAGGGATGTCCGAGGACTTTTTAAGAGGACTCAATCCCTTGCATTCGCATGAACGACTGAGGAAAACCTCGGAACAAAACTTCAGTCAGATTGTCGGCCACTACGGGATTCGAACCCGGGACCTCCCATATCAGAGTTAAGCGATGCACGTGTATTGTTCCCTGAATGTAAACGAGTTTCAAAACGATATATAACGCAACGTTAGCCTATTTTTAGCAACGCTCTCTGCATTAATTCACCCTGCTGTTATATAGCCAGCAGTTAATTGTACGCGGCAGGTGATATTAACACGTCGCAATTACGCATTCTTATTTAATATTCTCCCAGTAAAACCCACAAATAAATATTTCATACACGCTAATTAGTTCTTAATCTACCGAGTAAAATAGAAAACATTGGATTCACCATGACCCGGGGGGAACATGCCAAACTTTGACATTTTTGAACTCCGATTTTTTATTTTATTGTATTTATTATTTAACGTCGATCCTATTGAGTTAAAAACTGATTTACAAAGGAGGACAAATAAATAAATCTAATTTTATAGATGCAGACACAACGATGAACTACACAGTTAAGTAAATATTTGAAATAGTAATATAACAACAACAATGCATTAAAACACAACAATTTTGGTAACAAATTCAAAGAAGACATTAAAATGCACTTAATTAATGAACTGAATATAAAAAAGAGGGTGGGGAAAAAAGAAAAAAAGAAAAAAAACGGAAGGAAAAAGAAAAGAATGAAAACAACATCAAAAAAGAAAAACGAAAAGAAAAAAACTGATTTATTAGACGATCTCATTTCAAACGAATATGAGATTTGCCAAAAATCAGGAACAGCAAATCATAGATTAATCAAACAAACGTTATGTACCCATCTTATTTGAATTTGTCATTAGCGTAAATGGGCTTTTTGTTGTTAAACCAATCTGGTCCCCATTGCCTTGGCTTGGAGTCAAGAGGATGTCCATGTGAAATCTGGAGACTGATTGCCCAGTTGTTGTAGCAACTGTGTTGCTTGGTATGGTGCTGCTAATGTGCCCAGCTGTTGTAGCACCTGTGTGCTTGGTATAGGTGCTGTCTAATGTGCCCAGCTGTTGTAGCAACTGTGTTGCTTGGTATAGGTGCTGTCTAATGTGCCCAGCTGTTGTAGCAACTGTGTTGCTTGGTATAGGCAGAGTCGATAAAGAAGTTTCCCCTTTGGGGAGGTCCCCTTACTCCCAAGTCAAAACGGAATCTATAACGTCCTGCGCGCTGAGAGCGGCTCCAATGTGAAACTAATAAAAGCACTGCACGCTAAATACGGTCAGTAGATTATCGATGTGCAGTGACGCTGAAATCAACAAACAACAGACGAAACGTCAAACTTCAATTTTATTTCAATCTAGGTGCCCGTTAGGGCGCCGCAGCCAAGCCGCGGTGCGCTACACACTCAAGCACCTTATACACCAAGCAGAGTTGGGGTGATTTCGAGGTGTTACCCAGCCGTCATGTAACGTGATGTGAACTTGAAAACTATCACAATCGAGGGGATTTAGGTACCTGACAACACATGCCAAATTTTATTGGGGTACGACCATTCCTTCTTGGTGAAAAAATGGCTTGAAACATGCTCAAAATCACTTTAAGGATGTTAGCTACTCCTACTACTGCTACTACTGCTACTACTGCTACTTACATCTAATACGTCGGCCCGCGATTCTGACCAGACGGGTGGGACTACAATGTTCATATTTTACATGGACATTAAGGTTATAGTATTATAGTCTCTTTTGAAAAAAAAAGTTGAAAAAGTTTGTTGGAAGGCTTCCAAATAAAGGTTTTAAAATAAGCCTTATACAATCAACAAGTAACCATAGCTACTTGACACTTGTTGACGGTATAAGCAGAGTACGGCGGGAAAGTGCGATACGTAAACAAATGGCGGACATTTTAAATTTTGCTTCTATGTGTGAAATGAGAAAAGTTGTCATTATACTCTCATAAAACAAATCAGAAACCGTCCCTGACCTAGGCCCAGATGTAGAAAATTATTTATAATACAACAGTGTAGGTCTAAAGTTCCATTAGGCTATAGGACTAGATAAAATTATTACTTACATTACATGTTTGGCAAGCCTAGCCAACCCTAGGCCAGCACAACCATAGAGAGCACAACATAGTTCTGTCACACAATACACACAAACACAATGTCGAAGCAAGGTGTCAAAATAATATGCGCTTGCTCATCTGTTTGTTTACATAATTGCAACAATCAAATCATTTCACGCAACTCGTCTTTCGATTGGCCAGCGTTTATGAAGGCACTGCCATCTAGAATAAATATAGAACTTTTTCGAGCTCTTTGCTATACGCATATCTTTTTAAAGTGTCAAACGAAAACGACTTCGTTTTCAAATTGCGTTTTCAACAGTCATCTCCCACGAACTCAAGAATTGGGGTCCAGTCCTTATACCGTCGTTATACCATGGTTATACCACCTATACCCAGGATGTACATGAATCCGGGTCTAGATATTTTACATACTATATTGTTATTGATAATACCATAGAAATTAAATCAACTTTGATAAAATTATTATATTTTAACATATAATTTTGCAATGGAACTTGAAAAAGTAATGAGATCACACACATAACAAAAACTTGTAGAAATACAGCCAAACCTTACACACTCAAAAGAAATGAGATCTAAAAAAAGGGCCAAGCTCATCTACCCTTCCACATTTGCGCATTCTTAATTCATAAACGTACAGTGTCCCATAACAGCATCCTCGAAAAGCTTGGCAAAATAAAATTTGCATGTTATTACGTTTTAATTAATTAGAAAAAAGAACTTGGATGAACTATTTCGTTTAAATTAATAATCGCAAATTCTATTTTGCCAAGCTTTTCGAGGATGCTGTTATGGGACACTGTACGTTTATGAATTAAGAATGCGCAAATGTGGAAGGGTAGATGAGCTTGGCCCTTTTTTTAGATCTCATTTCTTTTGAGTGTGTAAGGTTTGGCTGTATTTCTACAAGTTTTTGTTATGTGTGTTCATATTAGCCCTGGGCCCTAGTCTTTTAAAACGATTTACTTTTGATTTATTATTGTACTATAAGTGTTGCGCAGGCGTCACTGACATTTTCGTGCGAAATAATTTGAGATATGCCTGTTCAAGCCTAACGGACGTAAGTGTAGCCTAGGCCCAAGGCCACAATACAGTTTTTAGACGTAAGTACGCCTTTGGCACTCAAATCGAAATTTTGAACAATACATATTGTCGGCCTAGCTCCTAAGCATAGGTCTACTCCATCAGAAATATCCTCATTAATAAAGAGAGTTTGCTTTATGCCAAAACATTCGCCAACATTCGATCGTATTTAATATTTTGACGTTTCCGCCATTTGTCGTCATCGACTGTTAACTACTAGTAGAAAAGTGACGTACTTTTATTGAAGTAGTTCCATCAATCGTCACACAGAGTCGCGCGGAACGTTAGATTCCCAACGCCAAAAACCGACTTTTTATTTAACCCAGGGCGGTATAGGGAGTTGGAGGACCTCCCCAACGGGGAAACTTCTTTATCGACTCTGGTATAGGTGCTGCCTAATGTGCCCAGCTGTTGTAGCAACTGTGTTGCTTGGTATAGGCAGAGTCGATAAAGAAGTTTCCCCTTTGGGGAGGTCCCCCAACTCCCTATACCGCCCTGGGTTAAATAAAAAAGTCGGTTTTTGGCGTTTGGAATCTAACGTCCTGCGCGATTCTGTTTGACGATTGATGGAACTACATCAATAAAACTACGTCACTTTTCTACTAGTAGTTAACAGTCGTTGACGACAAATGGCGTGAAACGTCAAAATATTAAATACGATCGAATGTTGGCGAAAGTTTTGGCATAAAGCAAACTCTCTTTATTAATGAGGATATTTCAGATGGAGTAGACCTAAGCTTAGGACCTAGGCCAACAACATGTTTTGTTCAAGATTTCGATTTGAGTGCCTAGGGCGTACTTACGTCTGAAAACTCTATTGTGGCCTTGGGCCTAGGCTACATATATGTCCGTAAGGCTTAAACAACCCATATCTCAATTAATTTCGCCCAAAATGTCAGTGACGCCTGCGCAACACTTTATAGAACAATAATAAATCAAAAGTAAATCGTTTTAAAAGGCTAGGGCCCTGGGCTAATATAATTGAAATAATATTGAAGTTTGAAGTTTCGCCTGTTGTTTTGTTTATTGCATTGTCACTGCATATCGATAATCTACTGACCGTATTTAGCGTGCAGTGCTTTTATTAGTTTCACATTTGAGCCGCCCTCAGCGCGCAGAGCGTTAGATTCCGTTTTGACTTGGGAGTAAGGGGACCTCCCCAAAGGGGAAACTTCTTTATCGACTCTGGTATAGGTGCTGTCTAATGTGCCCAGCTGTTGTAGCAACTGTGTTGCTTGGTTTGGTTGCTGTCTAATAAGCCCAGCTGTGCTGTTTATACGCACACGGCAGAATCAACCATGTTTAATTAACCTTTACTTCTTCGAGTGCCTTGTTTTCAATTAGCCACACAACCGAACATCGCGATTCAGCATTCAGAACTGGAACGTGAACGCGTAAATTGTACCAACTGGTCATGTGTTGAATATTTTTCAAGCCAACCACGGGATTTTATCAGCTGTTCTCTCTTTCATCGCATCGGAATGCAATCACGATGGCTTAAATTTTAATTAAAATTAAAAAACTCTTTTGTTACAAAAACAAAAAAGTTACAAACAACACGATGGAATTTCTACAACACCGTTTATTTCAGGAATGGAAGGACCACGCTGTTAAAATTTATCAACGGTTGAGTTATTTATCAAAACATATTTCACGAACATTTTTATTTAATATTGCCTTCATAGTGTTAAACACTCTAATACAAAGGTCATTTTAAAATGAGGCATTGTTTTGCCTGCTTATGGTCTTGGATATTATGCGCGTTATAAATGCGCACACTGTCTAGGATGATATAATTTAGGAATCCCCACTCGGCATAAGTTGTGACAGACAACGACTACCGACAGAGTTGGCGCGACTCTTGATTCGGGCGGATCCGGGTTCACATCCCGTCGAGACCGGCGATCCTGACTGGAGGATTGAGGGAAGGGATTGAGTCCCTCGGGCATACATTCATATTGTCATATCGCAACATACCTAGACCACCCGAGGAGAGGCGCATTGCACCCTGTTATATTCCCACGGTAAATTCATTAATGTCAATGACTAATGAACACATTCTGACATCTTCAGACCCGCATATTATTTATTCACCTATGTATGTGAGGTGTCAGGTGATGCGGTGGCAAGGACACGGGTGGAGGAGCTGACGGCCGCGATCAAACACGTCGTACCTCGCGTCGATAACAGATTTACAACCCCCCCTCCCCCCCCCCCAGCCGTCCACGCAGAAACTTATTTTGTAGCTGCCTCCGCCGAATTTTCACCATTGTACGAGTTTTGTCGATTTCTTCTCGATGGAAATTGTGATCAAGGCCGCGGAGTCGTGCGTAGAATCTAGATGTGCTCGGTTTAGAAGGCGGTGACACTGGTGCCTAGAATCTAGATGTGCTCGGTTCAGAAGGCGGTGACATTTCCACTCGGTCTGCGGCGCATTGAGACGCGCCCGTGACGTAATGTTACGCCTCTCCGTGACTCGGAGAACAATACAATATCATGTGGGACGCCAGTGAACACCAATCTACGTGAAGAACTTATAGTAGGGTCATTTCCGACACTTTTGTGACCGTTGAGAGTCAATGACAATTTCTCAACGGATTTGTCCTCGAAGAAGGTTTTATAAAAAATTTAGCCCCCATGCCCCTCGCGAAAGTGTGGGCATACTCCGCCAGAGCTTAAAATCCAATATGGCTGCCATTTGCCACGTCCGACACTATCTTTGCAATGGTTTAGCCTAAAGTATCGCATGGTTTTTATGGATTTGGGGGTCGAAGAATTCGTTTCTGAAGTCGGTTTGGCGATTTGACTCATTTTTTAAACTTCGAATCCAAGATGGCCGTCGATTTGCAGCTTGGAATAGGCCTACCCAGTTTCTCGAAATCGTTGTAGAACTTTCATATAAGACTCAAATGAAAGCCCTGTTCATATAGTTTTGAATAATTAATTACTATGTTAGTAAAACAATCTTATAAAAACGAAACGAAATAACAGGTAGTAACGTTAAAAATATAAATCATTGTACTTTTCATTGTAATTTACAGATATTTTTAATAAACTAAAAAGTGATAATTCGAATTCTTTACAGGAGTCTTTTTCACACCTTTTTTTTTTTGTAAATAACAGTGAAAAGTTAAATGATTTTTTTTGGTATTTTTCAATAACATTTTGCTGTGACTGTGATAGTGTCATTTCATTATAAATAAGCATTGTATATATATATTTCTTTTGCAAGAATATCCTTCTCCGATCTAGAGCAGAGAGGGGCACCTAATGTGTTCCACGTATAGAATAACATGTTCTACGTATTGGAATAACACTCGAGAGAATCGGTTATTTAACTCATCACTGACATATTAGATTAGCCTACACCGAGACGAGCTAATTCAATAAAGCAATCCTATGTGATATCCACTTTCCTGATGTTATGTTGTAACCCTGCTCGCCCCACTTTCATGTTGGTAGCACTGTGGTGGTAAGGGGAAGGGGGAGGGGGAGGGGGAGGGGGGGATCCTCGTTTCCCCACATAATTGGATTCGGTCAGGTCAATTTGCTGGATCCAATATGTTCAGCTGGTTTGGGAAATCCTTGTTTGAGCCTCCTTAGAAGGGAACAAGTTGTGGAGCCCTCCGCTGAGCAATATAGCGACAATACAACTTAACGGGAGGCTGTGAGCTAGAAGCTAGACAATACCAAATAAAACAATTGTACAGAATCTTTTCCATGAGTGAATAGAATGGTGAGTAAATTGCAGACTTAATAAAAAGTCGGTTCACATATTTTTAAATACTCTTGGATGGTTTTGCAAGGGTAAACGCTTAAGTTTGCTCCAGTTGTTATGCAATACCAACCCTAGAGGACAGTTCCAGCAGTCAACTCCTGGAGGGGTGGGGAGTCGTCTCCAGGTCGCTGCTCACGGAGGGTAACTACTGAACAAACCATGCCCAGCATCGTAAGCCCGACTGTTAACCTAGATGTCCTGGGTTCGACACCGACCGAGGACTAATTAAAACAAAGGGTTTCTCAAGTGAAGGTCGTTGAGAGAAGAGTGGCAGATTACGTCGTGTAATGGACCGACACCATCCTTGACACTGATTTCAAACGTTGTTTTACAGAAGAAAAACTGACGTCGCGGAAGAAATTTACATTCAATTGAGTTCAACTGATGGACCCTCTTCACTTGTCTATCTATAGATAATATCGTGTTCTGTTTGCTGGGAAGAAGGGTCCAAAGACTCAAATCTCCGCATTCACCTTTGGGCGAGGAAAACCAGTAGTTTTAAGAAACACGGATCGGAATGTTATTTCTCTCGCGCACTTCCATCAGTGACCTCGACGTACTCAATGTGTTTCGAAATCACATTAAACTTAACGAAATCTTATCTAGGCTAGTTTGACACGAGTGATAACTTTGAACAGGCTATAAAATAGTTGCTCAACTGCGCTCATGTAGCATTGAGAATACAACGGTTCAATGCACGTACGCGGTGTGACCTTTCACGTAAAGAGAATATGTATTTTTAAAATACAAATGATTGACGACTTTGACAGACTGGATGGTTACATGTAACATACACGTCGTCTACAACTGCGCCTCAAAGCGGGCACTGATAGGTTTTACGCAGCGTCATTCAATGAAATCGATGCTTGATGTTTTATAGAAAAGTGTAATCGTTACGGACATTAAATGGAATATTAAACCATTCCATGTTTTCAGTTATCGGTGATTCCACACAAATCGGATGCAGAGCTCGGTGTACTAATTACTTTATAATGTAAACATCAACATCTGTTTATTGTTTCAAACGTTGCATTAACAGAAAGCTGTGTAAGCTTGGTAGCTATAGGGCGTGGTATAAACTGAACGGATTGTCCGATAGAGGCGGAAACTGTGAACAAAAACACACGGTCCCAGCTGCAGAGGAGAGCGGGTTCGATTCCTGCTGCTGGAGGAGGTGATAGTGTTAGGAGTCTCGTCTGGCAAATATGTGAGTCTGTCATAACCATAGATATATATCTTAACACCTATAGTAGGCTAGATACGCAGTCTCCAATACCTCCGCACAAGCGCGAGTGTACCAAATTGAAGCGTCAATCTCACCCATTCAAGATGGCGGTTTGGCGTTTTAATTTATGCTTTTTTAATGCAATAAAGTATTTTACTGGATTGTTTGATATGGTTTTAGCTTGTGCAGCATGTCATTGAACAAACAGAAACAATGCAAAGTTACTGCATAAGGGAATTTAGTAATCATTTGGTGTTAAAGTCTAATATGCTCACCCGTCAAACTGGCGACCATCTAAAAAATATTATTTTCGATTAATCGCTTCCCATCTAATTAACATGCAAACTCACCCATTCAAGATGGCTTCCCATTGTCCCGGAAGTGGACCGCTGACTGTTAGTCTAGACAATTATATAAGATGTCTATGGTCGTACCTGAATGTGCACAACAAGACACAACATCCCAGAACTGGGATTCGAACCCGGAAGGCAGAAACATTTTGGTATTATAAGACGAACGCGGGTGGTAGGTCCTGCAAATAACCGTATGATTTTCCAAGGACGTTTTGGTATTCGACAGATAAACCGAAACATGATCAGTACTATTTAAACTCCATGATCAGAATATCAGGAAGTTTTTCGTTCAAATTCAACAGTGCATATTTCTTATAGTAAGCATATTATCAGTCACAGAAGAGTCGCCATGTCGTTGAATGACAACTAGTTTAAAAGTCAAGTCAGTTGTAATATTTCTGGGAATTTGTACACAAATACCTTCAGTGTTGATTGGATGAGCGTAGCGAGCGTAGCGAGCGAAGCGAAGATTCCATTTCACTACACTGGAGAAAAAAATCCGGAATGTTTTTTTTTTCTTTTTTCTTTCTTTCTTTTTTTTGTATTTTTGTCTGTCTGTTAACACGATTCCGGCTAAACCGATACTCCGATTGCGATGAAATTTTATGGATGCCTTCGAAATCTCTGAACTAAGAACTGCCACCTTTTTGAGCGCAATCGAAAAATTATTTCTCATGAAAATCGCAATTTTACGATTTTTTTCGATTTTTTAAAAATTTCTTCGACTTATAACTCCTACATGTTTATCCGATTTAATGATTTTTTCACAGAACCTTAATTTTAAGAATTAATATATTCGTGTAAAATTTGTGCGCAATCGAATAATTATTTCTTATGAAAATTTCAATATTACGATTTTTTCCTTTTCTTAAATTACAATTAATTTAAAAAAATTAAGTTAATTTTTTATTTAATTTGATTTAATTTAAAAAAAAATTTCAACAAAGTTCTGATTTTTTCACAGAACAACAGAAAATCCGCATAACACATGGCAGCTCAATGCACCAATTACGCTCATCCAACAACGCGGCGGGACTTAAGCGTTTTCCTAGTATTTATATTGTGACTATAGATCATTATTATTGCCCACGCCATGACAACAGTGCCAAGTAGCGACAGCTGTGGCGCTGTAAAATGTCCCGCTCTATTAACGTTGACAAGAAGCGCGTCCCCCAAGAGGGCGCATAGGTTTCAGCTGAGCCCGGGAAACCAATTTGTATTTCAGGGGTGTTGGATATTGACAACGGCTCGACAGGGCACTCAATCACCGCAGAGTGGAATTGTGTGTCCAGAATCGTCGGGCCCAAACTAACTTATTCTTTTATCGGATATTCTTATATGAAAAGAATAGCGGAATATTTCTTGTAGCAACGAGTAGGCCTACGTGACTCAGCCCCCCGTCTGTATACTATAGGCCTACTATGCCTGCGTCAGAAGACCTCTGCTTAGCTCTTGCAGGGAACCTCTGCTTAGCTCTTCAGGGAGGATAGAAGAGAATTAACAATTTCATCGAGAAAAAAATGTGTTTTAAATGTAAGTTTGTATTTGTCACGATTCAAAACAATTAATTTTTGTTTTGGTTTTGATTTTTGTTTCTGAAAATTTTAGAGGTCCCCTCAAACACCCCGAAAAATTTGATTCTAAATCTCGTTACCACGAGTTTATATTGAAAATTGATTAAAATTTTGCTCATCATCGAATAATTACGACGATAAAAACCTGAAAGTAAAGTACAGTTTTAAAGAAAAATGTTAATAAGATTATAAATAGAAACGATTTATTTATATCCAAGGTTAAAGAATTTGAAGCTTCATTTCATGTAAAGAGCACAGAAAATCCTGAAAAAGTGTAAAACAAATTGTAAAAATGGGGGGGGGGGGGGCATAAAAATAGAAATTCACATGAGAAATGTTGCTTCGATTACATTTTTAGATCGTGTCAGGTCTAAGTTAAGAGATTTATGAAAATCTTATTTGATTGAAGTAGCGGTTTGTACGGTCATGAGCGAACATACTCATAGAAAATACAAAATCAAAAACTAACAAATACACGAGCACCTTTTCTCTAATATGGTCAAATTGAGTCATCGTTCGCCACGATAATCCCAAAATCTAAAGAAATCAATGACGCCACAAGTGCCGCGGGTCTCTTATACTGTGGCCTGGCTAAAACAAAGTAACCCTGGCGTCCAGTAGAATCGCTCTGGGGATCCACAGAACAAACCAAGAGAATGTGATCAATGAGTGAGTCATTGAACGGAGCCGGTTCGAAACAAAAGAGTCGGAATTAATGGAGAGCTTAATCGAATTTAAAAATTAGAATACTGCTCATTTAGATTAACTAAATGAGAATCGCAGAGCCAAATTGTTGCTTGGTTAACGGAACTAATCTGAATTTCAAATAGGCCGCAAAACAACATTGTGCTAGATATTTTAAGAGCTCTGTTCAACACAGCATTACATTATCTATATGTTCGTGTTTGTTTTACCTTATTTACGCATGTTCTCTCTCAGAGACGTAAGTCTCTTAAATGTGCCGTCGTTGACTTTGCACATTTGAAAACATCATTAAGCTAAAAACTGTTTTCAAATGTGCATGTTTTGTGAGATAGTTTTACCACGGACGTGTATCGTCCATTCAGCCCCTAGGCTCGACGACCCTGGCCAACATGAAACAATACCTCACAAAGTATTTACCTCACATCACGACATGATCAAGTACTAGGCAAGCTAAGTATTAATGACAGATGAGTGTGCATAATAAATACGATATTTATCAAATATCTATCAATTACAGTCTGATTTACAAATTAGGTCAAATTCATAAAATTATGGCTAGCGGGCTGCAGTGGAATGTAACGGAATATAATATATAATGCTGCAAAACATATTTTCTCGGATATATTAAATTAACATACCCACAAAGGAAAATATATGCATGGAAATAGTTTATTAAAAAGTAATGTAAGAGCTTGATAAAACAGGATGAATTAATTTCATCATAACATAACATCAACAATGAAAACTAATTAAGGAGGCATCACAAGATAAAAAGAAGAAAATCTAATGAAAATAATACTAAACGGAATGCAAAGGTGAATTGAGAGCCCAGGGCTATTTCCCTTGGACGCGAGCACAATAGAAACTAAATGAGGAGAAGAAATAACAAGAGGGAACGTACGCTAACAAACAACATACATAAGTACACGTGTACTCACAACGAAACTCTAGCTGAAGGTGTTAAATAAAACATACCACTGCACTCACTGAAGTACATGTGAGTGGTAGTTCTCTTACAAAGCTTTCAGTTAAGCTTCAAGTTATTCTTGTTGAAGTTGTAGTTTACAATCGTACATTGAAACAACTTCAAATCAACATTTAAAAAGTGCCTCTAAATATTATTCTGACACGCCCCGCTCACAATATTTTGCCAATTAGTTTCACAAAATTAATAATGTCGGTACCTTTGATTCGCCTAATTTATATTTGTTTATTTGAAGTTGTTCATGTTCAGTTCATAACTGATTTATGAATGTGCACAACAATTTCAAGACCCTAATACTAGCTCAAACTTAACAAAGTTGTGAATTTTATTTCTTAATTTAAACGTTAGGTTTGCGTTTAACAAATGAGTTTTCAATTCATGAATTGTTTATGTATCAAAATAAAGTATTTGCGGCAACATACAGCTAGTTCTACATTTTCCCACACCTGCGCCTAGTATCTCATGGGAGGCGAAACAACCAGTGCTGATGAAGCAATTAAAAGTCCGCTGAAGATAAAATGTTTTCGATGATTGCAGACTCGTTAAAAGTCCAGCCATTAAAATAATTGACACCATTACTAGTTTTACAGTTAAGCGGATTTCCTCTAAATTAGGTTGACACTTAAGATAATTTAAAATTGGGAATTGGAAATAAAAAGGGAGGCGAGAATGTGTTTGTGTGTGTGTGTGAGAGAGAGAGAGAGAGAGAGAGAGAGAGAGAGAGAAAGAGAGAGAGAGAGAGAACGTTTAACCGGGACTGTGAATAAAAGTTGTTGGGAATTTGAGAGTGCATTTACCGTCCCTAAGCTAAACATTTACAATAGAGGGAAAAGGTGCATTACTGTATAAAGCGAAGGCACTTGCTACACAGCTGTTGAGAAATAGAATATTGTGCTATTGTACACAAAAAAAGTTGACTAAACTAAAAGTTTGGGTGATAAACTGACTAAATAAATTTTAATAACGATCAAATCTAATGTATAAATGAAAATAAATTCAATATTTGTTCACTTCTACTGTCATTCAATTGCTTGGATTTGAATAACCTTAGAATACGTACCAAACCATGTTTAGATCGCCAAATGAAAATAATTAACTTGACAGCATCGTATAAAACACAGTCGCCATTTTTAATCCCACTGATTGCAATTACCGAATACGTGCTCATTGGCGTTTACATTGTTCGATGAACCATCAATTAAACAAAATCAATTAATTAAATTATCAGCTCTTGTTCGTCCTCTTCGTCGTCAAAACCAGTGAAAGTTCCGAAACTTTTTATCGTCGCCAGTAGCTTTTATTCATCAGCTCAATGAGAGCGCAGTGAGTGCGGCAGAGCAGTAGATTGTCGCGCTTCATTGCACAGAGGTTCATAACAAAACATTTCACGGGCTTCAATCATAACAAAGCTAGACGTTATTACTGATGCAAACGCAGAATCAGACTGTTGGATTTACCGATAAATGCGAGGGATACATTTTTGTGTACTTTGATCACAAGTTTATTCACGAATATTTTATTACCTTTACGACTGAAATAACTTTCAAATGGAAAAAATACGACACAAAATGGCCGTTTCATTATTAAAAGAGACAATCTACCTTAACTGTGAACAAATGCAAATTTGTTACGTGTTGCAGGGTATAAAACGTATTGAAAAGTTAAATTGCTTGTTAGAATGGGGTTTCCCGTGAGGTAAAGTAATAGATTCTTGCGGGAGCTTCTGAGCGAGGTAGGCTAAGTAGCTAGGCCACCAGGGCGGGCTGTGTTGATAGATGGGGAGGTCGGTGTCTTGCAGGTCGCGGCGAGACAGGGGCAGAATACACGTATTATGTAGGGGAGGGATTAATAACGCTCGGGAAGATTATTAAGTAGCTCGCAAGTTGTTTGGTTTTGTTTGTTTCTCAGCGGGGATTTACTACTAATATAACTTATACCTGCAGATATTGCGCGTGCGCGCTAGAAGACGACTCCACTTCTAGAGTGGAGACTTGTACGGACCTTCTGATCAACCCGAGCCCTGGGATATAAAGTCTGTCTGTACGTCCGTCTGTGCGTCTGTCACGTCTCACGGTTAAAACCGAACACGACGTCCGAACGACAAGCAAAATACAAGGAAGATACCAAATTAAAGGGGCTAAAAACCCCAAAAATTATTTTTTACCACGTGATCTATAGCACAATACTACACTAAAATGACCATTTAAAAAATTATATTTTGTAACTGTGATTTAACACGATTTTTTTAATTTTTTTGATCCAGAAATTAGCGAAAATTGGTGTTTTGAGAAATTTCTTAAATAGGCTTTATCCTGCTTCTTTTATGGTCCACATAGATACTAGAGCTTAGTACCAATCTAAAATGCCCCTTTATAACATCGTGTCTTGAAACTGTGCCCAAATATACGCTCAAACACGCAAAAATATGCATTCCAAAATCACACCCCAACTTGGTAATCAGCATATTTTGACCAAACTACTTGCCCAAATTACAAAACAAAATATAGAGAATTTACAGAAAAGGCTGTAGAGTACGTCAATAAAGGCCAATATTTTTTTGGATCAAAATCCTCCAAGGTCACGGGGCATAAAGATCGTCCCCATGTTATTTCTTATGGGAGATTTTTGCCGATGGGACCTAGCTCGAAAAATGTCATGTTTGACAATTTTTTGGGAGGTCATGGTGGCCCCAATAAATTTTCTGTTAATTGCTAAATTCACTACTAGTTAGCCTGAATAAATATATTTTTGAGTTTAGCGGTTAAACACCCCTTTAAGAGGGAAATGGATACATTGGCAGTTAGCATATAGCTATTCGCTCAACCAAGAAACATCTGACGTATATGAAACTTTGCAAAGTTGTCAATAAAGCATACATGGACAGCCCTGCGGTCACAGATTTTTAAAATTATGTCTTAATCAGCCAGAACAAATTCACGAATACAGCCAATTTTGGACTTTTTAACCAAACCGAAATTCGTGAAAACTAATTTATTTTGATATAAATTATTTTAAAACAAATTTAAGAAATGTGTTACTGTAGAGCCCTATATTTTAACTTTTGTGACATCAGAATCTCAAACACCTGTAGTGTCAGTCAGCCGAGCGAACAGCAATTCACCTAACGCGAGTCCTACTCACGACCCGGCACCTCCACCAAACATATCACGCACGGCGAACTATTTTATTATCATACTCTTCAACGATCGCCCCCTCTTTCGGGTACACTCGCAGTCTACCCGTGCATGTCCTGAATCATTCTAGGTTTTCTACGACAACATTGAAAACAGTTGTTAAATTACTGTCGTACGCCCATTTATTTGAAAACGCTTTCGAACCTTCAAAGTTTATCCTGTTCTGACTCCTTCAAGTCTCCACCAATTAGAGGCATTTCTACATCAAACAGCTTAACTCTGCTAATTAAAATATAACGAAATCTACTCCCTCGCAGAACAAAATGTTGCTCTTCATTAAATTGTGTGATGAGTTAATATTAATATTATAAGGCTCTCGTACGCGTTTCCCTAAAACATTGCACCAAAAAGCACACACGACCCCGCCATAAGGGACATTTAGAACTTTTAAAGACTTTTAAAAGTTTGTAATGCGTATGAAACACGGATCGCGTTACCTCCCCTGGTGGTGAAGTGGTGAACCAGTTAGTTAGGAGCGTCGCGACGCCGGGGAAAACACGGCACACGTAACGAACTCGAAATATTTCAGGCGGCACTTAAAACTCGCGAAGACATAAAAAGTAAAGTCAGCAGCTTTCATTCGCTCTAACACGTTATGCTAATAGTATTCAAACGCGGGGAAAAAGTCGCGCTTGTAAAATATATTAAAGCGGAGGACCAGGTAGAAGTGGCGCGTCTCAAGAGGGTTGGTTTCCACTTCCGGTGCAGATGCACTCGGAAGAGAATCAATAAAACAAGTTCTTTGCAGGCGTTGTTATGATTGTTTGCACAAGAGAGTTTAGTCCACGATGTGTTGACTTTGATTCGGGAGGTCCCGGGTTCAAATCCCGTCGAGACCGGCAGTCCAGACTGAAGGTTTTTCCGAGGCTTTCATCAATCGTTAATGCGAAAACAAGGAATTCAGTCCTCTTAAACAGCCCTCGGACATCCCTTCACAATTGTCCTATCCGCATCATACCTAGTTATAGACACTTGAAGTGGACATAATTTCATTAGTGACAAAATAGACGGAGGTCTAAGGCTTTCAGGGGCATCCTGTCTGAAGCTGCATGGTGTATAATCCCAGGCGGGGTCTGACTGATAAGCTAGGGCTTCAAAGCCTCAGATGTTTGAGTGTAGGGGACGCATAACATGATTCCCGAGCTCAGAGAGTTAGAGGGTATAGATGCAATATAGTTAGCTCCATCTCAATATCTCTACCTTCCTATACGGTGCTGGCTAAGTGACGGGATAATCGCATTAGAAGTGTGGTCATGCAGTAGTGATGTCACTTTCAAGTTATATTCAACTAGGGGCATCTTCATTAGTGCGACAGATAGAGTCTGGATTGAGAAACATTTCAATACACCTTCTTATAGTATGAAAATGTGTTAAATGTCACATTAAAGTCTTGATTGGGTCAAGTTACATCAAAGTGTAATGCATCTATAATAGACATTCGGAGAATTAATTGTTCCATAAACCAATCATTAAAAAACAAATCACAATAAACAACAAGAAAAATATAAAATCCAGTGAGTTGGTATTTTTTGATACAATGTTGTATAGCACATAGTTGAGCCACTAAATAAAGAAACAGTCCGGGACTGACATTAATGAGTTCACAGAGGGGACCCTAGTTCAATCCCCGCTGCGCTCGGATTCTGACCGCGTGTTCAGTTCCACCCACGAGGGGGTAACAGGCCTAACTATTTTACACTCGGGAACTCTAGTTAGGCGCGGAACTAGACTCGCTCTGGCTACGTGATAATAAAATGTGATGATGTTAGAGTAACGAGCCGTGATCTTGTTGGGTTCAACTCCCATGTTAGTAAAGCAACTTTTAAGATGTAATGCAGTAATTAGTCTTTGAGCAGCAACGAAGACGTAACGTGAGTTCACGCACATAAGAGAGAGAGAGAGAGAGAGAGAGAGAGAGAGAGAGAGAGAGAAGCTCGGGGCGAGGTGGCTTAGGGAGTGCTTGCATTAGCACTGAACAAGGTTAGCATTAGCATCAGACCCGACACTGACACTGGCCAAGGGGATTATAATATATTATCTTTAGTGTGCTTAAGGCTTCGTTAAACACAATTGGCTAAGTGTAGATTAGTTCACAATGAAACTAATATGCGTTCATGAAGCCTGCGTTAAGAACGCTGTAATGAATTAAGATACGTATCAGTAGGGACGCGAAAATTGCGTTTTGTGAATAGATGCTACAAACTAATGTTTTCCAGACCTATTTTATTTTATTTTTAAAAAGTATCTTTAATTCTTTTATACACATTTTTAGTCGATTGATATTAATTCAAACTTGATGGACAAATTTTAAATTAAAAGTATGAACATTTCATACACAAGGTTTTGAAGGTGGTCAAAAATTAGATGCTACAAAATGCTATATACATATACGTACCTCTAAATATTAGGTACAGTAGAGATATATAATTATTTTATGGTTGTATTTAAACAAATTAATTTCTTGTGTAAGTTAAACAACAGATCATAAATATATGTGTACTCCACCATTCCATATCAACATAAAACAATTTTCTATTCAAACATGGTTGCTATTACGGCTCCTAGATCAAATACACCTTAATGTTTTGAGGCTATGTGTTTTCTACTGTTGAACGTTGTAGCTCTGATTCGCTGTGAAACTATTTAAAATGGAACCTCACAAATACAGAGTGCCACAACATTAAACGTTGAACTAGCCAATGATTGCAAAGCCCCGAGTAAACACAACGACGCACGTTGATTTCACGCGAATCCAGCGCAATGAATTATTCAAGAGGTCCAATAATAATTAAAATCCATTTAAAACAAAGTCCATTGTCCACTCGGCACACAACGCAATTTACACTCGGCAAACGCACCCACTAACTACTATTCAAGCGTTCAATAACTACATGCGAGCCACTGAGCATACCCGCGATTAACCAGCCAACCTATCAAGCAATGCGATGCAGAACGCGAACCCAATGTCAACTAAGATAGCATGGTGTTCGGATAGTTAGTAAGGAATGTACAAATAAAATAAATATATTCATAGGCCTATTTAGAGTCTACCCACTCAGTCATATAACTGATTCTCAGTGGGGGACATTAAACCAAAGCGACCAAGCCAGCCCTGTAGACCCCGACGCAATCGACGAGTGAACAATAACCAACCAAGATCTTTTTTTTAAATAGTAAATATATCAATCAGTGGTCTGTGACTTAGTAGGGATTAACTCAGCATTCCCCGTTGCCTGAGGAAAACTTCGGCGGAGTCCTGAGTCACGGCTGCCAGTGGCTGGTATCGAGCCTGCGACCTCCAGAATCACAGATGAGCTGCATGTGATGCGTTGCGGCTTACGAATATAAAACATATTATTCGAAAGGTTTGATCAAAGATTCCCGGGAAATATAAATAAATTACCTTACTATGTTACAGTTAACAATATCGCTTCGTGACCAGTGAACTTGAACAGACTCGACTAGTCACAATATCCGACAAAGATCTCATGCCCAACACATGACAACCAGATTAAAGGCGACATCCGCCACTGGAAATCTCGTCTCATATTTTTTTTTAATCGAGTCTACTAAAAAAAGACAAACACCCGAACACTAACCTAGTAAGTAACCCAAAGATCGAGTGTGAACAGGGTCAAACTGGTGGGTAGAAGTGATGATAATACGAGTGTGTGTGATCAGTGACTTTAGGGTCAAACTGGTGGGTAGAAGTGATGATGATACGAGTGTGTGTGATCAGTGACTTTAGGGTCAGACTGGTGGGTAGAAGTGATGATGATACGAGTGTGTGGATTCAGTGACTTTAGGGTCAAACTGGTGGGTAGAAGTGATGATGATACGAGTGTGTGTGATCAGTGACTTTAGGGTCAAACTGGTGGGTAGAAGTGATGATGATACGAGTGTGTGTGATCAGTGACTTTAAAGTCGGGCTGAAGAAACATGGGATATATAAGCAACGCGGTTCAAGTGTGTTCCCTTGCAAGTAGCACGGTCTGGTGCACACTAGTGTACACGAGCCGCGGGCAGCAGAGTTAGTTCCCTGTGTTCCCGTCTCAAAGCGACAGACCCAGCTCAAAGCTCACCACGCGAGGGAGACAAGAAAGTAATCAAAGCCCCCAAGATACTAATGTTTCTAATAACTCTACTCCGGGAAGCTTTGTCGCGTGACAAGCCTAACGTCATGGCAGATCTGATGGAGACCCCCCCCCCCCCCCTCCAGCTCCGAGACTAATCAGGACGTCGTGGCAACAGTGTCCGGTGTACCAGGCACAAGACGTGGCAACAGTGTCCGGTGCATCAGGCACAAGACGTGGCAACAGTGTCCGGTGTACCAGGCACAAGACGTGGCAACAGTGTTCTATGTACGAAAAGGAGTAACAAATTCCTACACTAATGTTATGATTAGCAGAGATTTATATGGAAACTGTGGGAACCTGAGCTGTTTAGTTTTCCACAGGAGACGTTCACAAATTGCGTACCTAAATTAAGAAAGAGGGAGGTATAAAGTACTCGCCTCAGCCACTGCGTGGTCCAGCCAATCACAGGCGTCCGTTGCATTGACGTCACAGCATGAGCGCTCTTCCGCTTGATGTTACCTGCAAGAGAAATAACGTTGATTGTAACAGAGGCCACAGCGCTGGGGATCTTTCTGTTGGAGATGGTTCTACTTGAGAAATGAATAATAAATCGTATAAAGAGAGAAAAGAGTAAATCAAGACTGAAATCAAGGCACAGAGGTTGAGGAATAAGAAATGAAACAATGTGAGGAAGCTTGAGTGCAGATCAGACTTGGCGGTAGTAGGGGCTTATCACGTAATATACAAATACAAATAACTTTAAAACGCCGATGAGAGTTCGGACCACTGTTGTTGATGAAAATGTGTATACCAAAAAAAAAACATGTTTTTTGGGGGTTTGCAAACAATAATACGCGTAAATATATCGAACTTGTGCAGATATCAGAAGTTCCAGGGTTTTGGTGGAGGCGCCGGGTCAGCAGTGAGAATATGTGAACAACTATCACAATGTACAAAATATAAAGAGTTATTATTGCAATAACTTTAAAATGTAAAACAATGAGGCTCACAGAAATATGTAACAGATAACGGAGAAGAAAACATAGTATAACAGACTATTAATCAGTAAATAAATGTTGAAATTATGGATTGAAAATGTTGGAACAGTATAACGAAAGGTAGGCCCTGCAGCATTTCAAACAATATTGAACTGCTATGTTAAGCTATTAATGTTGCAACTCACGGGCAAGAGATTGATCAAAACTCCTCCACGGAACATTGATTAAAGCATGGGTGTACACTTTGCTACACCCTGGCCTCCCACTCCATCATCCACGCATCATCGCTCCGACGACAAGCCGGGGGGCGCAGAACTGCTCAACTCGGCACTGTTCTGTTTGCTTACTCCCGTTACTCCTTTGAACACGGAACCTGCCTCGCAATATCCGTGACTAAACCGCTGCTAAGGTCGATAATACTACTTTGACTAATGACAACAACGACTCTGTACCCCGACTGCTGCACCTTGAGGAGAGCGTCCCTTAAAACAATGCGTTATTTCAGGAAGACCTGAAATTGAGTTTCTGTTTTTGTTTGAAAGTTCTACTTCAAACAATAGGTGACTCCTGTCTGCAGAGTGGAGAGAGAGAGAGAGAGAGAGAGAGAGAGAGAGAGAGAGAGAAAGAGAGAGGATGACCGATCCCATTGTTAGCTCGTAGTGAACCTGATCAAGTCGGGTATGGACGTTTCTCTCTCAGTTGGGGAAACTCCCAACTGAATCCGAAGTGTTGCCAACTCATGGTTCTAAGGTGAGCATTCGGAAATAACACCTTCGTAACTTGGAGAAGTTAGGGTCGCCCAACCGTGAAGGTGCTAACTGCTTCTGACAAATATCTCGCAGTCTAACAAATCTGTGCTTCCAATCCGACAACGACAATCATTGCTTAGATGACACTGTCACTCGAGAGGTCGTCGTTCGACCCCAGCCACCGGCAATCCTCACTTAAAAGTGTTGTCCATATAATGTTTTTTTTATGTTATATTCATATTTATGTTGTTATGTTGTTAATGTTATATTCATATTTTTATGTTGTTATTATACCCAATTCATTAGCGATACCTCATTATGACCTCACACTTTGCTTTCCCGCCAAAATGTAGGAATTCGATAGTAATTTTATGGCCGAAATTCTAGTCTTAAAAATTTGAACTAATTTTTGATATCATAATATTTTGTGCACATAGGAAAAAAATTAAAAATCACTAAGGTTTTATTTCTAACAATGGAGCAAAATAAAGCATCTAGGTACTCAGAAAGTGCTCCCTAACTTAGTAGAACAAGAGAGTAATGAATGATTGTTTCTGTCGGTGTATAGAAAATATTACATTTTACACAAATAAGTACATATTCTGAGTAAGACAAAATGTTTCCACAATCCCACGAGCAATAGTAAAGTCTCCAGACATCAACCCTATTCTTAGCCCAGCATCAATTTAAACCAGAGCAGTAGATAAAATATCTCCAAATGGGACCATTTCCTTGTTTTATCGGTTTCAGCGAGGCCGAGTTCGTTGTTTCGTGTGTCTTAAAACACGGTCGGTTCTAAACCACATTAATCTCCCGCTCCACTCTCCTCTAGTCGAGTTCACGGCCACTCTCTCTTCTCGGCGCGGGAACATTCGGTGCACAAGGGCAGCAGGTCACCGGCTAGATACCAGACACGGCAGTCCTGACTCAAGGGTTGTTCCTCGGGTTCATCTCAGTCATACTAGCAAATAATATACTTATTATATACGGGAGCTTCACTCTGGAATATGTGTGAAGATTGGTCGGAACCTTCATGGACAAAAAAATAGTGAAGATAGATAATTATCTATTGTTGAATTATATATTAACATTTAATGTACTCTATAACCATTTTTATTTTATTTTATTTCAAGAATATATCTTATAATTAATTTTCATCGTTAATAATTTTGATAGTTTAACATTTAAAATTGCTAATTCCAAATGTGTTTAAAGAGCTACATTTATTATTTTGTGAATGTTTATTGTATATTTAAATGTATGTAAGTATGTTGTCTGTCCATTATGCTATGACTTGCACTTGTGGTGTATATTTTGAACTATGTTGAAATATGCATAATTATAAATAAAATAAAGAACAAGAATTATGATGAAATGAAAACACCCCCATTTTTGTCACCGTACTTGTGAGTTGTGATGTGTCCAACCCCATCACTTCTTACGCATCGAGCTGTTGTCTGCTGTGTGCTGACTCCCTACTCAGCAGCTAATAACTAACACTCCACACAAAGACCCGGCCGGAGGTTGATGGCGGGAGAAGTCAAGGTCAAACAGTCGGGGTTGTAACATGCCCCGCACTGGTCTAGCTGCTAAGGGTGTGAGGTGGTGGGTGGAACAGCGCCCGAGGATGTATTGACAGGAACCAGGACACTCTTGAGAGTCACAAGAAACCCTGGGGTATTTTGAAGGAAGTCAAGGTCAAAAAGTCGGGGGTTTTAAAAATGCTCCACTGGTCTGCTGCTAAGGGGTTAAGGTGGTGGGTGGAACAGCGCCCGAGAGTATTGACAGGAACCAGGGCACTCTTTAGAGTGCACAAAAAACCCTTGGGATGTTTCTTGAAGGAATCAAAGGGAAACAGTCGGGTTGTAAACAGCTCGCCTGGTCTAGCTGCTAAGGGGGTGAAGGTTGGGTGGAACAGCGCCCAGGATGTATTTACGGAACCAGGGGCCTCTTGAGAGTGCCAAAACCACGGGGGATGTTTCTTGAAGGAAGTAAGGTCAAAAAATCGGGTTGTAAACATGCTCGCACTTCCCCAGCTGCTAAGGGGGTGAAGGTGGTGGGTGGAACGCGCCCCCAGGGGGTATTTACAGGAACCAGGACACTCTTTAGAGTGCACAAGAAACCATGGGGGTTTCTTGAAGGGAATTTAAACAAAAAGCGGGGTTGTAAACATGCTCGCCTGGGGGCTAGCTGCTAAGGGTGTGAAAACTGGGGGTGGAACGCGCCCGAGGGTGTATTACAGAACCCGGACACTCTTGAGAGTGCAAAGAAACCCTGGGGTGTTTCTTGAAGGAAATCAAAGGGCAAACGTCGGGGTTGTAAACATGCTCGCCTGGTCTAGTGCTAAGGTTTGAAGGTGGTGGTGGAAAAGCGCCCCCAGGGGGTATTGACAGGAAACCCGGGCCTCTTTGGGGTGCCAAAAAAACCATGGGGATGTTTCTTGAAGAACCAGGTCAAAAATCGGGGTTTTAAAAATCTCGCACTGGTCAGCTGCTAAGGGTGTAAGGGGTGGGGGGAACAGCGCCCGAGGTGTATTTTACAGGAACCTGGGCCTCTTAAGTGCACAAGAACCATGGGGATGTTTCTTGAAAAAGTCAAGGTCAAACAGTCGGGGTTTAAACATGCTCGCACTGGTCTAGCTCTAAGGGTGTAAGGGGGTGGTGGAACAGCGCCCGAGGGGGGTATTACAGGGAAACCCGGGCATCTTGAGAGTGCACAAAAACCATGGGGATGTTTCTTGAAGGAAGCCCAAAGGGCAACAGTCGGGGTTGTAAACTGCTCGACTGGGCTAGCTGCTAGGGGGTGAAAGGGGGTGGGGGGGAACACGCCCCGGGGTGTATTGACAGGAACCTGGACACTCTTGAGAGTGCACAAGAAAACCTGGGGTGTTTCTTGAAGGAATCAAGGGCAAAAAGTCGGGGTTGTAAACATGCCCCGCACTGTCTAGCTGCAAGGGTGTGAAGGTGGTGGGGGAACAGCGCCCGAGGTGTATTTCAGGAACCAGGACACTCTTGAAGTGCACAAAAACAATGGGGATGTTTCTTAAGGAAATCAAAGGCAAACATCGGGTTGTAAACAGCTCGCACTGGTCTGCTGCTAAGGTGTGAAGGTGGTGGCTGGAACAGCGCCCGAGGGTGTATTGATAGGACCAGGACACTCTTTAAGTGCACAAAAAACCCGGGGATGTTTTTCCCTTTAAGGAAGTCAAAAGGGCAAAAAGTCGGGGGGTAAACGTGCTCGCACTGGTCTAAAACTGCAAGGGGGTGAAGGGGTGGGGGGGAAAAGCGCCCGGGATGTATTGACAGGAACCAGGACACTCTTGAAGTCACAAAAACCTGGGGATGTTTCTTGAAGGAAATCAAGGTCAAAAGCGGGGTTGTAAACATGCTCGCACTGGTCTAGCTGCTAAGGGTTGAAGGTGGTGGGTGGAAAAAGCGCCCGAGGGGGTATTGACAGGAACCAAACACTCTTGAGAGTGCACAAGAAACCTGGGGATGTTTCTTGAAGGGAAATCAAAAGGGCAAACTCGGGGGTTTTAACCATGCTCGCACTGGTCTGCTGCAAGGGTGTGAAGGTGGGGGGTGGAACACCCCGAGGGGGTATTGACAGGGAAACCGGACTCTTTAAGTGCACAAGAAACCATGGGATGTTTCTTGAAGGAAATCAAGGTCAAACATCGGGGGTTTTAAAAAGCTCGCATGGTCCCCGCTGCTAAGGGGGGTGAAGGTGGGGGGAACACGCCCCAGGGTGTATTGACAGGAACCAGGACACTCTTTAGAGTGCACAAAAAACCCTGGGGATTTTTCTTGAAAAAAGTCAAGGTCAAACTCGGGGGTTTTAAACATCTCGCACTGGTCTAGCTGCTAAGGGTGTGGGTGGGGGGAACGCGCCCAGGATGTATTGACAGGAAACCGGACACTCTTGAAGGGCCAAGAAAACCTGGGGTGTTTCTTGAAGGAATCAAGGTCAAAAAGTCGGGGTTGTAAACATGCTCGCACTGGTCTAGCTGAAAGGGTGTGAAAGGGGGGGGTCGGAACAGCGCCAAAAGGGGGGGATTGAAGAACCGACCCTTTTGAGTGCACAAGAAACCATGGGGATGTTTCTTGAAGGAAGCCAAGGTCAAAAAGTCGGGGGTTTTAAACTGCTCGCACTGGTCAGCTCTAAGGTGTGAAGGTGGTGGGTGGAACACGCCCGAGGATGATTGACAGAACCTGGGCACTCAGGTGCCAAGAACCATGGGATGTTTCTTGAAGGAAGTCAAGGGCAAACAGTCGGGGGGGTAAAATGCTCGCACTGGTCTGCGCTAAGGGTGTGAAGGTGGTGGTGGAACAGCGCCCCAGGGTGTATTGACGGAACCAGGACACTCTTTGAGTGCACAAGAAACCACGGGGTGTTTCTTGAAGGAAGCAAGGTCAAACAGTCGGGTTGTAAAAAACTCGCACTGGTCCCCAGCTGCTAAGGTATGAAAGGGGGTGGGTGGAAAAGCGCCCGAGGGTGTATTGACAGGAACCAGGACAATCTTGAGAGTGCACAAAAAAACCTGGGGATGTTTCTTGAAAGGAAAACAAGGCAAACAGTCGGGGTTTTAAACATGCTCGCACTGGTCTACTGCTAAAGGGTGTGAAGGTGGTGGGTGGAACGCGCCCCGAGGGGTGTATTGCAGGAAACCCGGGCCTCTTTTTGATTTACAAGAACCAGGGGATGTTTCTTGAAGAAATCAAGGGCAAACAGTCGGGTTTTTAAAAAATGCTCGCACTGGTCAGCTGCTAAGGGTGTGAAGGTGGGGGTGGAACAGCGCCAGGGTGTATTGAGAGAACGGACACTCTTGAAGGGCACAAGAAACCATGGGGATGTTTCTTGAAGGAGTTCAAGGTCAAACAGGGGGTTGTAAACATGCTCGCACTGGTCTAGCTGCAGGGTGAAGGTGGGGGGGAAAACGCCCGGGATGTTTGACAGGAACCAGGACACCTTGAGAGTGCACAAGAAACCATGGGGATGTTTCTTATAGAAAAGTCAAGGTCAAACAGTCGGGTTGTAACATGCGGAGCTGGGTGCACAGCGCTAAGGGTGTATTGAGGGCGGAACACCTGGATGAGAACGGACCAGTCATCTTGAAGTGCAAGGAACACATGGGATGTTTCTTGAAGGAGTCAGGTCAACAGTCGGGTGTAAACATGCTGCTGAGGCTAAGGTGTGAAGGTGGGGGTAAAACGCCGTGAGGGTTTGACAGGAACCAGAACTCTTGAGAGTGACAAGAACCAGGGTGTTTCTGAAGAGCAAGGTCAAACGTCGGGGTGAAACTGTCGGATGGTTAGCGCAAGGTGTGAGGTGGTGTGGACAGACTCTGGGTGATTGGACATGGACAGAACATCTGAAGGGCAAGGAAACCAGAGTTCTTGAAAGGAAGCAAGCAGTCGGGGTGTAAACAGTCGATGGTCTAGCTGCGAAGGTTAAGGTGGTGGGGTGGAACAGCCCGAGGTGATTGAACACCGAGCCTCTTGAAGTGCACAAGAAACTGCGGTTCTTGAAGGAAGTCCAAGGCAAAGTCAGGGTTGTAAGAAGCTCGCACTGGTCGACCAGGGTGTGAAGGTGGTGGGTGGAACCGCCGAGGTGTATTGACAGGAACCAGGACACTCTTGAAGGTGCCAAGAAACCATGGGGATGTTTCTTGAAGGAGTGCAAGGTCAAACAGTCGGGGTTGTAACATGCTCGCACTGGTCTAGCTGCAAGGGTAGAAGTGGGGGTGGAACAGGCCCGGGATTATTGAAGGAACCAGGAACACTCTTGGGAGTGACAAGAACCAGGGGTTTCTTGAAGGAAGTCAAGGTCAAAAGTCGGGGTTGTAAACATGCTCGCACTGGTCTAGCTGCTAAGGTGTTGAAGGTGGTGGGTGGAACAGCGCCCAGGAGTTATCACGGACCTAGAACTCTTGAGAGTGCACAAGAAACCATGGGGATGTTTCTTGAAGGAATCAAGGTCAAGCGTCGGGTTGAAACGCCCTAGGTCTAAGAACAAGGGATGTCTGAAGGGGGTGGAACAGCCCGGGGTTTGGACAGGAACCGGACTCTTGAGTGCACAAGAACTGGGAGTGTTTTTGAAGAAGCAGGTCAACGTACGGGTGTATACACTCAGTGGTGACAGCTGCGAAGGGTTGAAGGTGGTGGTGAAAGCGCCGAGGATGTTTTGACAGACCAGGACACTCTTTAGTGCAAGGGAAACCATGGGGTTTTTGAAGGCCAGGTAACAGCGGGGCTGTAACATGCTCGCAGTGGTCTAACTGAGGGTTTATGGTGGGAGAAGCCCTGAGGTGTAATGACAGAACCAGGACACTCTTAGAGTGCAAAGCCATGGGGTGATGTCCTTGAAGGAAGTCAAGGTCAAACAGTCGGGTTTAAAATGCTACCACATGTCTAGCTGCTAAGGGTTGAAGGTGGGGTGGAACAGCGCCCGAGGATGTATTGACAGGACGGACTCTTTAGAGTGCACAAGATCATGGGATGTTTCTTAAGGAATCAAGGTCAAACAGTCGGGGTTGTAAACATGCTCGCACTGGTCTAGCTGCTAAGGGTGTGAAGGTGGTGGGTGGAACACCCCGAGGGATTGACAAAACCAGGACCCCTTTTTTAGATTTTACAAGAAACCTTTTTTTTTTGGGAAAGTCGGTTTTTCTTGGCCTGGTAGCCTGGGGTTTTGGGGGGGGAACACCCCCATATTCGGGGGAATAATGAAAGAAACCAGGGGGTTTTTTAAGGCAATCAAACAGCTTTGAAAAACACTATTCTAGCGTTGGGGGGTGGGGGTGAACCCCCGGGGGGTGATTGACAGGGTTTAGTGGGGAAAAGAAAATGGGATTTTTTAAGGAAAAAAGGGGGCAGCTCCACTGGCAGTGTGGGTTAGGGGGGGGGAACCGAATAAAAAAAAACCGGATCCAAAGAAACCAGGGGTTTTTCTTGAAGGAATAAGGAAACAGGGGTGAAAAATCTAAGGTTTTGCGCTAAGGGGGGAAACGGGGGGTAAAAGCCCCGGGGGTTTTCAAAAGACACTCGAAGGAAAACCCCGGGTTTTTTAAGAAAGCAAGTAAACTTTTAAACACTAGGGCATTTAAGGTTTGGGGGTGGGGGGGGAACCCCCCAATTATTAAAGCCGGGAATTGGGTCCAAAAAAAGGGGGAGTTTTTAAATCGGTAAAACATGGGGGTTTTAAAAGGGTGCAGGGCTATGCTAATGAAGGTTTTAACAGGGAGGTTTTTGAAAACCGCCTTGGGTGCAAAAAAACACGGGGATTTTTCTTGGGGGGTAAGGTAAACAGTGGGGGTTTTGTAAAAATGCTCAGCACCTAAGGTGTAATGGGGGGTAAAAGGGGGGGGTTTTGGTGGGGTTTGGTGGGGTGGGGTTTTGGGTAAAAAGGGGGGTTGTAAACGCCCCGGAGGTAGGGGGGGTGGTGGGGAACAGGCCCGGGATGAGAGGCCGGCATTTTAGAGGGGACAAGAAACCATAGGGATGTTTCTTGAAGGAATCAAGTAACAGCCCGGGGTTTTTAAAAGGGGCAAACTGCAAAGGGTGTAAAGGGGGGGTGGAACGGGCCCCGGGGTGTTTGACGGGAACCAGGACCTTTTTGAAGTGCACAAGAAACCGGGGATTTTTCTTAAAGGGAAGTCAAGGTCAAACAGTGGGGGTTTTGTTAAACATGCTCGAAACTGGTCTAGCGTAAGGGTGTGAAGGGGTGGGTGGAACGGGCCCCGAGGATGTATTGACAAAAACCAGGACACTTTTGGAGTCCCCAAAGAAACCGGGGATTTTTTTTGAAGGAAGTCAAGGTCAAACGTCGGGGTTGAAACATGCTCGCACGGGTCTAGCTGCAAAGGGGGTGAAGGGGGTGGTAGAACAGCGCCCGAGGGGTTTTGAAGGAACCAGGACATCTTGAGGGGCACAAAAACCCAGGGGGATGTTTTTTTAAGGAAAGTCAGGTCAAACAGTCGGGGTTGAAAACGCTCGCACTGGTTACTGAAGGGTGTAAAGGGTGGTGGGGGGAACAGCCCCCGAGGGGATTGACAGGAACCAGGAACTCTTGAGAGTGCACAAGAAACCATAGGTGTTTTTGAAGGAATTAAAGGGTAAAACAGTCGGGGTTGTAAACAGCTCGCACTGGTCTAGCTCGAAGGGTTGAAGGGGGTGGGGGAACAGCCCCCGAGGGTGTATTGAAGGAACCGGGAAACCTTTTGGAAGTGCCAAAACCATGCGAGTTTTTTAAGGAAAGTAAAGGCAAACAGTGGGGTTTAAATGCTCGCACGGGCTAGCTGCTAAGGGGGGAAAAGGTGGGGGGGGAACGGGCCCCGGGGGGTGTTTTGACGGGACCCAGAAACTTTTGAGAGTGCACAAGAAACCCATGGGGATTTTTTAAAGGGAAGTCAAGGCAAACAGTCGGGTTGTAACTGCCCACGGGTCTAGCTGCTAAGGGTTAAGGGGTGGGTGGAACGCGCCGAGGAGTATTGACAGGAACCAGGACCTCTTGAAGTGACAAAAAAACCACGGGATGTTCTTGAAGGAAGTCAGGTAAAAACATGGGGGGTTTTGTAAACAGCTCGCACGGTCTAGTTTGCAAAAGGGTGTGAAGGGGGGTGGGGGGAACAGCCCCCGAGGGTGTATTGACGGGAAACCCAGGCACTTTGAGAGTGCACAAAAAACCCAGGGGGGATTTTTAAAGGGAAAAAGTCGGGGTCAAAAGTGGGGGTTGAAAACATGCTCGCACGGGGTTAGCTGCTAAGGGTGTGAAGGTGGTGGGTGGAACAGCCCCGGGGGTGTATTGACAGGAACCTGGAACTCTTGAGAGTGCCAAAACCACGGGGATGTTTCTTAAGGAATCAAGGTCAAACTGGGGGTTGAAAACAGCTCCACTGGCCCCAGCTGCAAGGGTGTGAAGGTGGTGGGTGGAACAGCGCCCGAGGGTGTATTGACAGGAACCAGGACACTCTTGAGAGTGCACAAGAAACCACGGGGATGTTCCTTTTGATACATCTCGCTCACAATCTGAATTCAATTCGAATATCGTATTTCCTTTGCGTTCTGGCCACATGAATATAACGGATATATTTGGACTCTCTCCCCCCAACCCCCCTCTCTGCATCCAATGTAAAAATACAATCCGTGTATCTAAAAGTTGAAGACTTTCTTAACTCTTGTCCGGCGTCTATGCAAGACCCAGCTCTTCTCAGAGACCAGCGGGTTGAAGTGCTCCCTCAGTGTCCCTGTCTCCAGCACAGAAGGTTTCGAGCTCGACTCCCTCCTTCAGACGATGACTTTTATCCATCAATTTGTAAGAAGGTGACTTTGGATCCGTCCCATCAACGAAGCACGTAATAAAGCCGGGCCAGCTTTACGCTGCTGGTGTTTTCAGAAGGTGAATCGTGGCTAACCAGCAGTTGTAGTGCAAATACTGATCGCTGGTTGGCGATTGTTCGCTCATCGTTGGCAAGTTTGCAGATGTTTTTCCTCTGAAGATTAGTTAGACTGAGTGGGTGGAATCTGGTACAGTTGTTTACTAGAACGAGACAACAAGGCCATGCGAGACCATTGATTCTCGAATAGTTAGTATCATCGTGTTGTCAGAATGAAATCTTTCTAATGTGAATGTACTAAAACTATATAGTCTATCCCAGATACGAGTCCAAATTACGACATTATTCGAAACACAATATCACACACTCGCGCCCACTACAACTACATGCTGGGCTCCTTGCGGCTAGTCGAGATTGCATGCAATGGATGCACGTCATCCAGCTTCTCTTACATTTTAATTTGTTATTACACGGCACCTGAACAACGAGATTTCAATGCACGAACAGAACGTAGTTTTGTTTTATATCCCTTTTCAAATCAGCACCAACGAGATTTAAAAAATGTGACATATTATTCAATGTTGTAATTATACTTTGATGATCTGTTGGTACCTGCGCTGTTAGTAACTGAACACACACACCCGAGCTAAGCCGCTGCGAGCGAGGTAACTGAACACACACACCCGAGTTAAGTCGCTGCGAGCGAGGTAACTGAACACACACACACCCGAGCTAAGTCGCTGCGAGCGAGGTAACTGAACACACACACCCGAGCTAAGCCGCTGCGAGCGAGGTAACTGAACACACACACCCAGTTAACCCTGGGCTTCCCCCCCCGGGAAGGGGGGCGAGGAAAACTGAACAAAACACACCCAGTTAAGTCGCGCGGCGAGAAACGAACACACACACCCGAGTTAAGTCGCTGGGGAGCGGAAACTAAAAACACCAAAACCCGGTGTCGCTGCGACGGGGTAACTGAACACACAACCCGAGTTTAAAAAGTCCTGCGAGCGGGGTAACTGAACCACCACCCAGTAAGCCCCGCGCGAGCGGGTCTGACACACACCCCGAGTTAAGTCCGCAGGAGGGAAAAACCCAAGAGAAGGGGGGACCTTTGAACCACACACCCGAGTTAAGTCGCCGAGCGAGTTCCTACGAGACACGCGCGAACAATGGCGAAAAAACACGGTTTATTTGCAGCTGATGATGTTATAACTGAACACACCACCCAGCTAACCCGCTGCGAGGAGGTTCTCTACGGACACTGCGGGGACAATGAGCGATAAAGACACATGATCTTTTGATTGGTCCTGCCTGTTAAAAACTGAACCACACCCCGACTCAGTCGCTGCGAGCGGTTCCCAAGGGGAAACTGCGCGGAACAATGAGCGATAAAACACGGCTATTTGCAGCTGATGATTACGTTTTATTGTTTTCAAGCCAGGCTTACTCTTTCGATAGTTGTTATCAGCTTCGTCTTTCCCCCCGCGACGTGTCACCGAAAAGTGAATCCGCGCCGCGGGAGAAGCGGTTTTATAAATCGTACGCTGACATGGCCCGTCACGATCCCTTGTTGTGGGCGTCCGGCTAAGAGCCCCCCGTTCTCATCCATACCTCTCAGGAGAAACATGAAACGTAAGTAGACGCAACACTTGGTTGGTGTTTCAAGATGGCGCTGTGCATGGGCACAAGTAACACCCCTAGTATGTGGGGATGGCTCATCGCTAGCACGAGTACGAGAGAGATCGCCAGCACAATCCGACAATCCTGACTGAAGGTATGTCCTTCTTTCACTTTAACAGACTTGGACATAACCTTCAAACTGTGGCTCCTCTCACGTCCACATCACGCCTACTTCTAGGGGCAACGAAGATGATTCTGATTTACATTGCTCCAGCAGAACCACTGCATCATCGATATAACACCCATCTCCCTCTTCCACTGCCAGTGAATGCAACAAGTGTTAACGGTTATCGGGAATTCTCTTTATCCTTAGTGTACACCATTGAGTAAAAGTCTTGTGAAAAAGAATCTTAAATCGTTAAATTTATAAAATTTAAAAATTATAATTTGTTTTGTTCCACATCAAAAGCTAAAAATCCACAACTGAACGCTTCGGAGTGTAGGCCTAACTTAAGATTTCGGAGTGTACCAAACTGTACTTTCACTGTGGCTGATTATGGCAAACCCTAAGCTAGAGAGCTAGCAACATTTTTTCCAGGAAAGATCACCGTAAAAATTCAAGGAGATAGATACATAACAAGCATTGCTTGCAGCGTTCCCCAGCCAGAAATTTGTGGCCCGCTGACGCAGAGCCCGAGGTCTACAAGCTGTGCGTGGCGAGGGACAAGGTGACGGAGGGGGTCGGATGTCGCCTGGACTGCCACACACACAAGGCGAGTGGTAATATCTAGGAGGTGATGAAAACAGACATTCCCTTGCAGCGTCCCCCCCCAGCAAAAAGTTTGGGGCCCCGCTGAGCGCAGACCCGAGGTCTCAAGCTGGCTGGCGGGGAAAAGGTGCGGGGGGGGTCGGATGTCGCCTGGACCCACACCACAAGGCGAGTGGAATTCTGGAGGGATGACAAAACAAGACATTGCTGGCAGCGTCCCCCCAGCAAAAAGAGTTGTATGGCCCGCTGAGCGCAGAGCCCCGAGGTCTACAAGCTGTGCGTGCGGGCGGGACAAGGTGACGGAGGGGGGTCGGATCCCGGGACTGCCACACACAAAAGCGAGTTTAAATCTGGAATAGAAACATAACAAGACATTGCTTGCAGCGTCTCCCCAGCAAGAAGAGTTGTGTGGCCCGCTGAGCGCAGAGTCCGAGGTCTACAAGCTGTGCGTGGCGAGGGACAAGGTGACGGAGGGGGTCGGATGTCGCCTGGACTGCCACACACACAAGGCGAGTGGGAGGAGGCAGGCGGACAAGTCTCGCCAGGAGTGGAAGTGCCTCTGCCTCACGCCGGGGTAGGAACCGTACACTTGTGTGATGTGGTCTCATCTTATGGATGCAATAGCTCACTAGGTTTGTAAACGAAAAGACGAGAAATAAAATGAAAACTTTTTATGATGATTTTAAAGACATAAAAAGGGGTTAATTTTGTAACCTATACTTCCTTAACCAAATGGTGTTCATCAATTCACCCAATGAGGGGCCTGCTTTATGTACTTGAAATAAAATAGAAAAAAAAAAATCACGTATCATTATAAACCCTTCGAAGCACCTTAATTCCTGGCCCAAAAAGTCCAGCTCTGTGAGTTAGGTATCCTGGGTGCACCCCCGTCAGCCAATGGAGGGCGCAATGTGACGTCACTGTTCCCTTTGGGAAAACCCCGACTAACTATATACAGGGCCGTAAAAATCCACTGATGAAAGCCTAGGGGGGAAGGGGGAAAAATTCCATTGTGCCAAATTATTTTTTTGAGGGGGAAAATTTTCACTAACCGTGATTCTACAGGACTAATTTTTTTAAAATAAAGGCATCATTTAAAAAAAATTATAGAGGCATATTAAAAAATAAAACCGGCCCCCCGTAAACTCAATGACAATCAAGAGGGGGGGGGGGGGGGGGGGGTCCTCTACTTAAATAGCCCCCCTAGACATAAACAGCACGCTAAGCTCATAATGAAATCATTTTTATTCTAATACATTTCGAAATTCGATGGAATATCTTCATGCACATTTTAACTGGAGGTTACGCACAACGTAAAAGATAACGGTCTATTGATATCGTTCTGAAACATATTGGTGTTGGCTGGTGTCAAACCTTGCAAATTGACTGATTGCGGCTTGAAACACAGCGGTGGACCGAGACTGTACCACGCAAGAGATCCCCAGATTCTCCCCACGAAGTCAGGGGGCGAGCTCCCGTCAAGAAAAGACCTCCCTGCGGAATGTCAGGTTGGAGCTGACGCAAATTGCGGCTTGGAATTAATTATCTCGAATGGCCGAGATTGCGTAAAGTCCCCGATTTTTCACTGTTGTCCGTCGGTTTGTTTCCCGGGGGGGGCGTGGAAAGCCGCGTTTAATTTACGACGGAAAAAGAATGGGGTTTTAATAACCAGGGAGGCAACGCCGCTTAAACGCGAGCGTAATTTCCTGAAATGTGTGAACGTTACTATCTAAAAAAGGGCCCCCCCCCCCCCCCACTCTTCGTACCACCCCACGATGTGCAGGTAGCATAGCGCGGGATTGTGAGGGGAAAAAACGAAAAACTTTAAATATTTACCCCACGTTCGGGAATCGGGGCGAAAAAAAATTGATAAAAATATTCATGTTTTAACATTATGTTTGAAGTTGTAGGTTGTTGAACTGTTGTAGCGGCCTTATATTAAAACTACAAAGGTTTACCAGACAAAAAACCGGTCATGCTCGGGTTTTTGTTTCTGGCAGATGTATTGATTGGTGTATTCGTTCTCACGTTAGACATTTGAAAAACAATAAACAACCTACAGCTTCGATTGATAGATTAAAAAATTTGTTTTTTTGATTTTTTTTAAAATGTAAATGGGGGCTAACAGTGAGCTAAATGCCTCACGTTAGCGGTGATGTAGAAAAAAGTGGGGTCGGCGAGTCGGGAAAATAGTCAAAAAAGTGCTCATGAAATGATGTCCCACGTCCAACTCTACGCGATCGGTCGGAGGACGGCTCGGGCGTCCGATGTAACCACTATGTCTTGGGGTTTGAAAACCCCCGTAAAAAAACATTTGGGAAAATAGGGCGTCACATCTCCGGGACACCTGGACGTACCGCGAGGGTCGCGTTTTTCCTTTCAAATGTTCATTATTGTTAGAAAAATTTTAAACAGGCTTCCAACGAGCCCGTTCCCCGGTTCGTACCCAAAAAAAGAACATTCAAATATCTTTTTTACTGGGAAGTGTATCCGGGGTTTTCTATGCGGTCCGCGATCGTAACCCCCAGCAATTTCGTTTTGCGGAGTTCGATGCCAGGCGAGACCCGCAACGCCTCCCGCCAAGCTGACGACTCTCGGACACATCGAGGAGGAAGTTTCTCACTCCTCGACCCGACCGATGACGATGTGGCCGTCAAGGCCTCTCCCGCCCGGGACCTCGCCGTACTCTCTGGGAAATCAAGCACCACAAGAGCCGAAACAGATGACCCCCTACCCCCTCAATTCATCAAAACTTTCGCCCCAGTGTCCAATCCTATGGTTGGGGCGCGTTGGCATAATATCGTCGTCTCTTCATCTTCATTGTATCTATCCAAGCAGTTTACTGGACATTTCCAACGCTTTTATTTCATGAAACGTCAGCCTTAAAGAACGTAAAACGCGAAACTCCGCATTTATTTCTGAATTCACCAGGGAAAATTATCAGAGTATAAAGTTAAAGACGTAGTTTTCATTTCTTTTCCAAAGTTGTAAATCGAAGATGGTCCTCTTGAAAAATTTGAGGTATCGTTGCCATCACAGCAACGGTCACATTGAAGAAAACGACTGACAAATAATAAATCAGACTTTGTTGGACGGTAGAAGAGAAAACAAACGTAGCCGGATGATGTTCGCAAGAACATCGTGAGATAAAAAATATAGTTACTTTGCAACACATTTTGATTATGATTCAAAGTAATCTGTTGGTCGTGGCCAATGATAGAGTCGTTTTTTCAACCACACCCACTAGACTCCATAATATGAAGTTGGAAGCTCTTTGTTACCTAACCTGGTAAAGTATTGTAACCTGATCTAAGATTGTAACAAACAATATTACCGACAGGTTGCTCATGCGTAACGCGCGAAACTCTGATTCCTGAGGTCACTGGATTGATTCCCGCGAAGGAAGGAAAGGGGTAGGCCCCCAAGGGCCTTAATCCCGCCACCAATAAAAACAAATCAAACAAACAAACAATCAATCTTTTTGGGCCCCGTAAAAGGACACTGAAGTGTTCCATTATAATTACAATATCGGCAACTCTCTAACCAGCAACCGGCAGTGTTTTTTTATTTATTAAGGGCGCGTCAACCGTTCTGTTTATCCAGCCTAGTTTGCTGCTTGCGTCATTAAGATCCCCCCCCCCCAACTTGGGCAGACAGGTGGTTCCCAAGCATAGCGATCTCTGAGCGACGTGATCAAGGTTTTACCCGTACGAAGATCTAGTTTGGAGGAACTATTTAAAAACACGTTTAAACTAGAAGAGTTGGCGACCACTAAAACATTTCCCTGATTTATCTCTAGTCACGCGCGAGAATATTTCGATCTCTATTCTCATTCCTCGTCCGGCTTTATTGGATTAAAACGGGATATTTTTCGGGCGGTTTTCCTCTAAACGCGGTTGCTATGGAAGATTATCAGGACCGACAGTGTTGGCTCGAGCGTTAAGCGCGCCACTCTGATTCGGGAGGTCCCTGGTTCAAATCCCGTCGAGACTGGCAATCCTGACTAAAAAGGGTTTTTCCCAAAGGTTTTTTTTAACGGTTAAAACCTCTTCAAAGCCCTCGACTCCCTTCACAAAAGTCATACCCCTACATACCCATTAGACACCTTTAAAAAGGACATGAATTTCACCCTGGGGAGGTTCCCCCATTAATTTTAATACATTTCCGGGATTTTTTCGGGACTTACATTTTAGTTTTGAGCCAACTCTGTCGACACCGACGACATCGACGAGCGAATGACGACCAACCATCGCTTAGTATTTGAATACTTAGCTCGCTGATTGGCCATGATTCAACGACAAAGTTAGTGCGACACTCAAATATTCCCTCATTATAGGATTTACTTCAGGATTCAAATGTTTATTCATTGTTTTCTTCCATGTAACACAAGTAGTTCAATTGTGTGAATCAATTTCGGATAAATTGTCTCCCGTCTCCCTACGCCACTGCTCGCTTTCATTGGAAGACGACCCCCCCCCCCCTCCTTCCCCTCTAGAATGTGACCCCGGGCACTATATGCCCGTCGAACGCGAGGCTAAAAGCAAACCCCTCGTGTTTGTGTGTTACACTCAGCGCCCTAAGATTTGTGTTTGTTTTCTGTGGTTCGCGCCAGAGCAACTAGATCCGCGTCTGTAAGAGCGACCGGGTAGTTTGTTTAGTGCACCGGAGTCTCTGGGAGTCACAATCCGGCAGAAGTCAAAGGGCACCGTGTGTTTCGCTGTAGACGGGAGAAAATAAACCCGGCCCGCTTTGACCCGCAAGCGATGTTTTAAAAGATAAGGGAAACTCATTTCGAATTCCGCGCACACAGGGAGTGAAACTCTCGGACGCCTTCGACTCCTCGACTTGTTTATTCATATCTGGAGCAGCTCGAGATTAAAACAACATTGCAGCATTGTATTCAAAGTATAGCTATCCACTCGGTAACAGAACAGTTTTCGGGCCTGGTGAGGACTTTAATTAAGTCGGTTCAACCAGTGGCGTATCCAGGGGGCTCTGGGGGCTTGTCCCCTCCCGAAATACCTGCATTAATATCATCATGCATCATAATTTGTCTGTTGATTTATCTTTCTTTTGTTTAACAAAAATTACAAAAATTATTGATTAAAATTCACTTCAAAAATACGTATTTGTCCACCACCCCAATGAGTCGTTGGTCTAAGCCCCCCCCCCCGCAACCCCGAAATAAATTCCTTCGTACGCCACTGGGTTCAACGGTACCAACCCTGTCAGCGTCTACGCTATCGAAGCGCCAATAATACCTTAACAAACCCAGAAATATTTAACAAATAATAATACTCATAAAACATGAAACCTGAGCTGACTGGTTGGCCATGATTCACTCGCGGACCACGTGATCATGGACAAGGCTACCTCGGAACAACTTTATACCTTCACTCGTTGCTATGACAGCTCCAAGGTAACAGTTTAGATAGGGCTAATAAAATCTCTATTTGCATGTATTGCTCACATCAGAGGTTAAAATACTTCTGATGCCTGTCCAGGATTCGAGACCAGGACTTATGACATGGGAAGCAAGGATAGTCACTACTGCAACATCAATATCAAATGGCACTGATAATCATTCTGTTGACTGAACGTGTTCCCTAGAAAGTCAGTCGTCAAAAATATCACAAGGATGCTTTATAGTTGTGTTTATAATTTGCTTCAACTTCAAGAAAAGCTACCATCTTGTAAAATACAAGCTGAAGAATTTGCGGCCACGTCAAACTATCAGATAGCTTCCGACTCTGACTTCACGATGTCGGAGATAGTTTTCGACGAGTTTTGAACGTCGGAAAGAAAACTTTAAAACTCTGCCGGATTTTGAGTATGACTCCGTGGCTAGGCCTAGGAGTCAAAGATAGACTTTCAAATTTGTCCAAACTTCTTTTTGAATACGAAAACTTCAACAAGGCTAGGCTAGGATCGGATCTCGTGAGTCGAGTGGCGCAGGTCTGGGAGTCTACATCTCCAGCCTCGGCGAGTCCTGTCTCCCCTGTGTAGTCGCGGCCTGATAGGAGAGTGGGATCTCAAGAGCAGCCTAACAAGGAAAGTCTTTGCTCGCAGAAATAATGATCTGTGCGTCGCAAGGGCCGGTCCAACGGTCTCGTTCACTCGCGGTAACAAGCTCTCGGTAGGCCTACCCCTAACAACACGCGCACTACGCGGCAGGTAGGCCTAGGAGGTTATCAGTACCAGCACTTGTCAATTAAGAGGGAATAGGATACATTGGCAGTTAGCAAATAGCTATTTGCTCGGCCAAGATGCATCCGACGTATATGAAACTTTACAAAGCTGTCAATAAAGCATACATGGACAGCCCTAAGGTCATAGATTTTCAAAATTTTGTCTTAATCAGCCAGAAAAAATAAACGAATATAGCCAATTTTTGAGTTTTTAACAAAATCAAAATTCGTGAAAACTAATTTATTCCCTATAAATTATTTTTTTTAACAATTTTTAGGAAAGTGTGACGGTAGAGCCCTATATTTCCACTTTCGGGACATATACAGTTAAAAAATTCAGTATGTCAGTTAGTTGAGCGTACAACAATAATTTCATAAAACGCATGCCCGATATTCTTTTAGTGGCAACAAAACTACGTTAATTTTTTTTTACCGGTTCAGTCCGAACCGGTTTGATGCCCTGGTTGATCACATTGTTCTCCACAACCTGCAAAGGTGCAAGGATAGTTTTAACAGGGCACACTTTGCCATCCTCAGCCATCACCCCCTTATATCTAGTTAATAAAACTGTGGAGATGAACTATGACGAGACATTGTACGCTGGTTGGTAACACTTAAAGCTGAGCACCAAGGCTTCATAGCGAGCACCAAACAACTTTGTTAATAGGTTTTACTGGAGTCCCGAGTGATTAGAGGAATAGGGGTCGTCAACATATGAATCATCTACGTTAATTAGTTACTGAATGCTGCCACAATCATTTGCTGTGCTGCCCAATAAACGGTTGAGTAAGTAAGTCATCCAGCCTCTCTTAGCCTCCATACAAACATAGTATCGCTTTCACATACATTAGACTTGATACCATTCGGCTAAGTCTTCAATATGAATTACACTAGAGTGTTGTCCATATTTGGATTGAGTTTAACCGAGATTGTGTGTGGGGGGGAGAGGGGAGGGGTGGGGGGGTTAAGCCTCAAATCCCCTCTCTCCGGGGAGACGGCTGATCCAGGTAAGGCTTACACGCAAATAGGAATATAGCGCGGCACGGCAGGCGCGTTACTTAGTCCACGAGCTAAACGACAATGTGGCTATGATTTCATTATGGAAATGATTAATATGTGTAAATAATTCCCAGACAACACATGCACGAGTGTGAACAAAAGTATCTCGTGGCAATGACAAAGTTTTATAACCTTGTCCTTCCCCGTCATCGCCAGGGGTGATGTCAGCACACGGATGATGCCTAGCAGAAAGTAAATAATATATATAATTGGATGAGCGAAGCGAAGACTTCAATTTCACTGACCCCCAAAAAATTTAGCTCGGGTGTTTTTTTTTTTTTTTTGTCTGTTTGTTAACTCTCTCCCAGGCAAACGGCATATCCGATCTTGATGAAAATTTGACAGGACCTTCGAAATCTCTGAACTTAGAGGTGTATTGTTTTTGGGTACAATCGAAGAAATATTTCTCATGAATATCGTACTTTTACGATTTTTTTTCGATTTTTTGTGCGATATTTTCGTGCCATTTGGGCCAATTCTGACCAAACGGGTGGGGCTACAACGTTCATGTTATACATGGACATTGAGGTTATGATGATGTAGTACATTTTTAAAGAAAAAGTTGAAAAAGTTAGCCAGAATCTATTGAAAAAAAGCTTTTAATATAAGTTTTTTGATTTTTTGTGCGATATTTTCGTGCCATTTGGTCCAATTCTGACCAAACGGGTGGGGCTACAACGTTCATATTATACATGGACATTAAGGTTATGGTGATGTATTACCTTTTAAAAGAAAAAGTTGAAAAAGTTAGCCATAATCCATAGAAACAAAGCTTTTATATAAGTTGTTTACGGTAAATAATAAAAATTGACAATAAACAATAGAAACTTGACACAATCACTACAATGCGTAGGCAACAAAACAAAGCACTTGCAAATGTAAAGATATCCCACGCAAACTAAAAACTTTAAAAAGCTCATCCATCAACGCGGCGGGACTTAAGCGTTTTCCTAGTAATGTTAATTGGATGAGCGAAGCGAAGACTTCAATTTCACTGACCCCTCAAAAAATTTAGCTCCAATGTTTTTTTTTTTTTTGCTGTTTGTTAGCTAACTACCAGGCAAACGGCATATCCGATCTTGATGAAAATTGGAGGGGACCTTCGAAATCTCTGAACTTAGAGGTGTATTGTTTTTGGGTACAATCGAAGAAATATTTCTCATGAATATTGTACTTTTACGATTTTTTTCGATTTTTAGTGCGATATTTTCGTGACATTTGGGCCGATTCTGACCGAACGGGTGGGGCTACAACGTTTATATTTCACATGGACATTAAGGTTATGGTGAAGTAGTACCTTTTGAAAGAAAAAAATTGAAAAAAGTTAGCCAGAATCCATAGAAATAAAGGTTGAAATATGAGTTTTTTTAGGTTTATAATAACAATTAACAAGTAACAATAGAAACTTGATAACAATCACCTACAATGCATTCAAAAAGCACTTGCAAAGGAAAAGTGGTCCTACGCAAACTAAAAACTTACAAAAAAGCTCATCCATCAACGCGGTGGGACTTTAGCGTTTTCCTAGTATATATAATAATCAACATGTTGTTAATTGGATGAGCGAAGCGAAGACTTCAATTTCAATGACCCCAAAAAAATTTAGCTCAGGTGTTTTTTGTTTTGTTTTTTGTTTGTTTTTCTGTCTGTTTGTTAGCTCTCTACCAGGCAAATGGCATATCCGATCTTGATGAAAATTGGAGGGGACCTTCGAAATCTCTAAACTTAGAGGTGTATTGTTTTTGGGTACAATCGAAGAAATTTTTCTCATGAATATCGTACTTTTACGATTTTTTTATTTTTAGTGCGATATTTTCGTGCCATTTGGGCCGATTCTGACCAAACGGGTGGGGCTACAACGTTCATATTATACAAGGACATTAAGGTTATGGTGGTGTAGTACCTTTTGAAAGAAAAAGTTGAAAAAGTTAGCCGGAATCCATAGAAATAAAGCTTTTAATATAAGTTTTTTACGGTAAATAATACCAATTGACAAGTAACAATAGAAACTTGACAACAATCACCTACAATGCGTAGGCAGCAAAGCAAAGCACTTGCAAAAGTAAAGATATTCTACGCAAACTAAAAACTTAAAAAAAAACTCATCCATCAACGCGACTAAAAAAGCGTTTGCGAAGCTTCCTAGTAATAGTGAACATGTTTTGACACAGCTTGATCCACAAAGCAAGCATATGTTAGTATAGATGTGTGTGTGTTGTGTCCAATGTTAAAGTACAACACAAGAAGACGGTGCGCTAGGCGTCACTTGAGCAGCAACGATGCAGTCTTACTTGAACTGTACTTGAACTTGAACTGACGTTTGAATTGTTTTATTTTGATAATATTTAGTGATAAATAATCCATCAGCTAAAAAACGTAAGAAACTGGAATATTATACCACATTGACGGACCCGGCACCTCCACCAAAACCCATAATTATCTTAGAGTTTTAATATTCACAGCTGAAGGTTCAAACTCGGATCTATAATGCACTCAATCCAAAAGTCATAAAGTTTACCGTCTTGGTAGCTTAGGGGTAAAGCATCCGACCTGCAATCCGGAGACCAGGGTTCGATACCCGACTGAGAGGGAATTATCAATTTCTGTATTGATTTTATAAAATAGAAGATTACGAGTGCCAATTTTACGCTATCGACGTTTCAAAATATACTAGACATTCATTCAAACACATAGTTTTTAAAATTGATGCGAATGTGTTTGCGTCATGATAAAATGGATTTTCTCCGGGCAGTTTCTTAAAGTGTACCTTTTAGATTTAACTTTATTTATTTTATTTATTTAACGTCTAGCGTATTCAGTAGTAAAATTTGATTTATAAAGGTGGACAAACTAAAATAAAAGTACATACATGCGCACAAAATAACAAAATGTAAAGTTTCAGATAAGATCTGTTCCTCACTTTAACAATAACGTCGTTGTCCTAATTGAACTGAACATGAATTACGTTCAAATTGAGGTTAAATGTATTACATTTTTGTGATTAAATCCCGTATCACATTTAAAACAAAACACGACACGAGATAACTTTTATTGTCATTGGACCCGGCACCTCCACCAAAACCAGATAAATAATGTTTTTTTATCATCATTATTATTGTTGTTTTTTGTGTTTTATTAACCCTTTATTTACAACAGAATATACATTCCACGAGCGCAAATTTAATATACATGACATAAAACACATGTAAAAAAGTTCCACGGCAGAAGGTTAAATCCAGCTTGCCAGTGACAATTTAACGCTTTCGGACCTTTCAAAGTGCCCTAGCAGAATTCATCTAAACACAATATTTAAAATATATAAGCGAAAGGTTTGCGTAATAATAAAATCAGATAATTTGATAAAACACATTGTATCCGGTCAGTTTGTTAGCAAGTTAGATCTTCTTCCGTTCCGACCTTGAACTTTCATAGTTCGGCGGTTCAACCCTTTTAGCTCACAGGAAACTGTAAATATAACGTTGTATTAGCTGTGTGTCTAGCCAAGATTTCGTAAGGATCCCGTTTTACAAGAAATAAAAAGCAGCTCTTAAACTCTCTCCCAAGTCAACAGGGATGTGCGTCATGGAGTACAGTCTGTGGCAAGAGGTTAGACCTTTAGTTTCACGGCCATCTGTGTTCCCCGCGAGTACACTCTGTGGCAAGAGGTTAGACCTTTAGTTTCACGGCCATCTGTGTTCCCCGCGAGTACAGTCTGTTGCAAGAGGTTAGACCTTTAGTTTCACGGCCATCTGTGTTCCGCGCGACCATCAATAGCCGATGCACAACGAGCCCGCTAAACGCACGGGCCGTGAGATCTTGCAAACTTTGAACCTATCCCCGGAGAAAGTTTACGGTTAGATAACTGTTGGTTAACGGTCGGTAACGTTGCCCGCCATCAACAAATAAGAATATGCCGCACGCCTCGGAGCAGAGAGAGGGAAAGTTATGAAGAGACATAATATTTATTTAGCCGTGCTGCCCTAAGTTATAAAAACACGTAATCAAAGAACCTACGTCATGAGAATGTTTCAATTAAAAATTACTAATTGGCAATTAAAAACTGTTTACCAAGGAATGTCGCCGTGTCTTTGCTCTTCGAAATGGAACAAAAAAACTATTATCAACTGCTTTAGAGAAAATCCTTCATTATCACATGTTATGAAGGTATTAATAATAAAGGGACAGTAAAATAACATTTAAACATATTATTTATTGATTATAAAAACACATTACAAGATGGAATTATTAATTGCTTATGTGACGACTCAATAGACTAATTGGTGACAATTATTGGTATGTGGCGGTTTTCATTGGCCAACTTCTTACTCCCACTCAAATATCCCCACAATGCAATGCAGGGTGTTATTGTGACGAGAACGATCTCACCAATGGAAGATATTGGAAAAAATGTAAAGATAAAAAACAAAAAAACAATCATAATTTTAACAATGCAACTATTAACAGTAATGATAAAAAATGTTGTCATGTTTTTATTTTATTTTCATAAATTGTGTTGGTAGATATGTTTCATGGTCATTTTGTTTATAATTTCTTCTTCTTTACGGATTGTTGTTAATTTTCCTTTGTCAACCTTAAGTATGAAAAAGATTTTTGAATAAAAGTTGGCATATCACAAAATATAAGTATTGATAAAGAGCAGTGTAATGTCCAAATTTAAAAAAAAAAAAAATGTTCTACTTTATATATTCATATATTTATATTTAGTTTATTTTATCTAGTAATGATAAAGTTGCCATTGTTTCAAACATTGACGTAGCTAAAGGAGCAAAGGCGTGTTGCATTTTCTTCTGTTCAATCAAGCATGCGCACTTCAAAATACAAATATTAAATATTTATTATAAATATTGTACAAATTTAATACAAGTTATAGGCACGCCGAATACTTTGCAGTCCATTTCAGTTGATTTCTCTTTGAAAGTTCAAAAACATTGGAATCTCTAAAACTGAAATAAAAATACCCATCTCTTCTTCCATGGGATTTAATTCCTTGGAAAGCTCTCTCTCTCTCTCTCTCTCTCTCTCTCTCTCGTTTCAAAGCATCAAACACCATTTCGTTCGGCTTTCACTTTGGCTGTGAACTAGACTAAACTTCTTTAGACTTTGAGTTATCTTTGCAGAAACTTGAAGAAATACTTTGTGAAATTTCCCTCGTTGTTTTCGTGGCGTAGAATGATGACGTTAAAGAACTGTGATTCTAATCTGCATGAGAATGAGCAGCAAATGATGCCAGCAAAGCAGCCTATAAGTATAAGCAGAGAGAAATTCACAGCTCGCAAGGTACGTCGGGCGAGGGATATTATTGTTATTTACCGATCTTGGATCATCAACAAGATGAAGTTTTAACAGTGTGTGTGTATACAAACTATTATAAACATTTAAATTTAGTTAAAGTGAATTTTTATTATTATTATATATTTTTAAATATTAAAGTTAATTAAAAATGAATTGTTATCAGTCACTGTATAAACTTTATTATCAAACTAAACACTACTATAATTTTTATAGAATTACCGATTTATATTTGGTGTTTTTACCATTTGAATTTCACATTCTGTCACATAGTATATTATGTTGTCCACTAAGAGAAGCAGTTACACATACATTTTGTGTCGTTAATCCTTAAGCACAATATGTTAGGCTACTTGATTGCTTCCACAGTTCTCTGGAAATGCTTGAAAACTCCGCAACTTTCACAGCAACTCTCTTCTACTGTTTAGCTTGATTTGTTCAATCCTCGCACCTCTAGGTCTTATCAGTTTGTTTTCTCTCATTGCCTGCCTGACAAGTATTAAGCTCTATGCCCATATTCTCACCTGTCGTATGTGGCCTATCCTAGTAGTCCTCTTCAAAACAAACTGAATGCGCCTACATAAATTATTCAAGCAGTTAAATATTTCAACCTAACTACAGTAATTACAACGAAACATTCAAATTTAAGAAGCTCGAGTGTAGGCTATTTACAACGCAAGCCGGAACAATAACTCTAAACAATATTACTCCCGAGAGGGAGATAACTTCTACGCAATTTATTATCAACGCGAACATCGTGATAATGAAGACAGTTCTACCAACATCTCGCTTAACTACCCCAAGACAGAATAGGGTGTCTCGTGAACGTCAGGCCTACCAACGTGAAGCGATTTAACTACCCCAATACAGAATATAGTGTGTCACGTGAACATCGGGCCTGCCAACGTGAAGCGATAGACAATACCAACATGACGAGCCGAGAGTGAACTGTGAAGGCGGTTGACGAGATACTTTTGCTGACAGCAGCTGTTATCTGTATCTAGTGGACCCTGCGAACGAGTATCTCAGGCCTCGTGACGCGTAGACCATGATTCGGGAGGTCGTCAGTTCGATACAGCCACCGGCAATCCTGACTGAAATTTTAACAAATGTTCCTTTAGTCGTTTATTCATTCTAATGATAGGGATACAATCAGTGGAAAAAACTTGAGACATTTCCTTCACAACTACCCTGATATTGTATCGTTCAAGGCACTGCCTCCTAGATCTCGGCTGACTCCGAGAGAGCTGGCTGTGTCGTCTAGCTCTAGAAGGCCGTGGTTCAAGCACATAACCATAGATATAGAACCCCTATTGTAGGCTAGATTAGCAGTCGGTGGTCCACTTCCGTGACGATTAGAAGCCATCTTGAAATTCCAGGCTACATGTTAATCAAATGGGAGCGATTTGTAGCTCAAATAGTTCTCAAGATTGCCGCCAGGTTGACAGGTAAGCATACTAGCCTTTAACACCAAATGATTACTAAATCCCCTTATGCAATAACTTCGTGTTGTTTCTGTTTGTTCAATACCATGCTGCACAAGCTAAAACCATATCAAACAATCCAGTAAAATACTTTATTGCATTAAAAAAGCATAAATTAAAACGCCAAATCGCCATCTTGAAATGGGCCGATTGACTCTTCAATTTGTTACGCTCGCGCCTGTGCTGAGGTATACGAGACTGCTAATCTAGCCTACTATAGGGGTTCAATATCTATGCACATAACAGAACGCGCCCTCTCTCCATCACACCAGCCGACGCATCCAAGCCTCCTAGATCTCTGTGTCGTCTAGCTCTAGAAGGCCGTGGTTCAAGCACATAACAGAACGCGCCCTCTCTCCATCACACCAGCCGACGCTTCCGAGCCTCATCGCATATTAATGTGACTTCTCTAGAAAGTGAGACACGGCCTTGTGGGTGAAATGGAATGAATAACAATTATTTGGCTCCGCCCCAACTTGAGACTCGCGAGCTGTGCGCGGCGGGAACGAGCCAAGAACGTGTTTTCCTTACAGCGTCAACCACTTCACTCCAGCCAACTGAGCGAGGAAGTGTTTTTGTCGGTAGGAGTATCAACCAACGGCGTCAGAAAAGTCTGACTTCTTCTTACAAAACCCACCCTTCTCGTGGGTGGAATAACACTAACATGGCATTTCCACTTAACTGTAGGGTGTGCTTCCTTTCCCCGTGGAAATATGATCAATTGATAATTAAATAAATAAAACACGTCCTTCATAGTGGACTTTTTAAAATGCATTTTTAAAAAGAACCACTTTAGGAAACCGAGGACAAGAAATCGATTGCAACAAATTTTCTTCCAAACTTTATCAAACAAACCAAAAATTAATTGTTTAGAGTTGGTCCTTGACCTTCGATCTCGGATCTGCGTGGACACGGAAGATAAGATCTAACTCCTCCACCCACCATTAGCAGCTACTAACTCGATACCAGACTTGACCTTAACTCTAATGTCTAAGAGTTTTCTTCCAGGTTTCCTCGCTCCCAAGAGAGGGAACTATGAGTTAGGTTAGGGACGGGGCTGGCACACCCAGGCTCGCGTGACATGTGAGGTCGGCGATCTAGGCGCCCACTTATTTGAACGCGCGATCAGGAGGCTAGGATAGGGTAGAGTTTGAAAATACCATGATCATAGAGAAAATTATTGTTTTCACTTGAAAAACTTTCTGGCAAATAGAATAATATCACAAATTAATTTAAAGCATCGGTATTCAACGTTATGACAATCATCACGTCTCTTTTGCGAATAAGTACAATATTATTCAGAACTAGCAATAAAGAGCTAAAGACGTAGCTAGCTACCGAGCCACAAGTGATCTCATAGACCACGATGTTTGTCGCGTATCGATTATAGTAGAGAGCGAGAGGTCGATATATATCGAATTGGTTAGTCGCAGAGTTCTCGCTCTTGACTTGTATCACGCTTCGGTGGGCTAATTGAAGATGTTTGTCCCGTATCGATTATAGTCGAGAGCGAGAGGTCGATATATATCGAATTGGTTAGTCGCAGAGTTCTCGCTCTCACACACGTCACCGCTTCGGTACGATATGATTCGCTACGCTTCGGTGGGCTAATTGAAGCTAGGATTCAATTCAATTCTTAAAAATGTCAGAGAAGAGAATGAAACCCCAGCTTCTTCGTCTGACAAATCAATGTCGAGCTGAACTTATCTCCTCTTTCTTTCAGGCTCGTTGCAGGAAATTTTAACGAGTAGGCGCTTTCAGAAGAATTGGATAATTTTAATAAGCAGCCATTTTTGTTCTTCATGAGGTATCGCCAAAATATTGAGGAGTGACGAATTGAGAATCTAATCGGTTGTTAAGTTTTTTTGTACTTGATCCCCAGCAATTACACGTAATTAACAATAGGTTTCTGCGTGTTGTTAAGCGAGCGAAGCGACCATCCGCAAGCTTCGATCTGGATTGAATGCCATTAGTTTTGTGGCAAAATCGTTCAAAAAGTTACATTAAAGTAAATCGATTTTTTTTTTAAAACTAAACGGCGACAAAATCTGAGGTGACCAAATCATTTAGAATGCCCGTCCGGTCACGAATATGTTAATTTTATTTTGATCCGATAAGTAGTGTAGATGGAAATTAACGTTACCATGGCAACGAAAAGTCGCACGAGGTTTCTGGCCACTATGCTTTGCCGCCTAGAAGTAATCAAAATACTATCGAGGAAGCAGTGTATTATTTGTTACTAGACGCGTTAAAAAGCGAGCACGTGCTATAGCTAGACCCACGTTGCACATTTTTTTAAATTTTTAAATTTGCGACGTTCGCTGTCCACAGGGCCATGTTTCCAATATTATATATTATTGCCAAGGTATTTGGGTAAACCCGTGTGTAAACCTGTACTGTGTGGATAAAATCCACCGCCATCTAGAGGACCTTGACATCATTTCCTTGGGAAAACTATTTTTAACCCTTCTGGTAACAAATAATACACTTTCGATACATACCGCAAGAATGTATATTATTGTTGGAAATTTTATCACGCTTCCCCGAGCCCGGTCTCGGGTTCGTACCCAGTCGGGAACATATTCAAAGAAGTCGGTTTCCATCGGAAAGTGTAGTCGTCAGCGTTTTCTATGCGGTCCGCGATCGTACACCCTAGCAAGTTTCAGTTGTGCGGAGTTCGATGCCAGGCGAGACCCGCAACGCCTCCCGCCAAGCTGACGACTCTCGGACACATCGAGGAGGAAGAGCATCGGTTTTGTTATTCTAGAATTTAATAAAATCGTCAAGTTTTTGTGTTTATGTTAATCAAAAAGAATGTTTTTTTTAAACAGCATGTTTAAAATTGTTTAAAAATATTAATTGCATAATAACAATTAATCCATTGCGCGAAAAAGATTCATTGATAGCAAACAACAGATTTCAAAAATTACTATTTCAAAATACCCTGCATCAGTTACAGTCATTTTTAATTGTTTTCCAAATTTTGGTTCGTTTTCCGCCTTAACGTATAACGTTACTCGCTATTATGCAGAACCGATAAACTCCCACACTGGTCGCACCGAGAGTCGAACTCTGGACGTTCAGCAAAGAATCAAGAATAAACCATCCGTCTGCAACGAACATTCGTAAACCTCATCGAGCAACTCCTCAATGATTTGCCCGTCCAGTCGGCTGGTTCGCAATCCGTTGTAAACCGCAGACCCGTTATAAACAACTCTCTTGTTGCCAACGTGAACTTCGCTACTAGAGTTTACGTCCACATCGGTTGGAAAACGTTTACAATATGTTGCGGTGAGGGACTGAGTGAGTGAATGGAGTGAGTGAGTGAGTGAGTGAGTGAGTGAGTGTAATCTAAGTAATCCAATCAATTGAACTCACTAGTATTGGTCCGTAGGCTGGGGTCTAGAAGACTGGGGTCTATAAGACTGGGGTCCAGTAGGCTAGGGTCTGCCGCCTCGTCGTAAGCGACAGTGTTGTAAGCTCTAGAACAATGGAAAATAAAATTGAAATTGTACAACATGAAATGACCAGGCAATGCTTAGCTAGCGAGAGGAACATGTGACACGATAGAAAATAGAAAGTTTACAGTTTAAAAATACATTTGCATTGGATTAGTTTTATTATCGTATTAAATAAACACAATCCAATACTAAACATTCACTTAATCACTTTACTCCCCCGTTCAGGAGACTGAACAGGTAGGCATGATGACAAGTCCTGCAGTGTTAAGGTCTATAGTGGTCCCAACGAAAGAATGCAGGTGGCTCGAAATTGTTTTCCCAACATAACAACTTTGCCAATTCTATTGACGCTAGCTCAGCGTGGACCTTGCACACGGAGGAACTCTGTGATCTAGCTCAGATAATTTTTGCTTACGTTGGTAAAAGATATTTCTCTGTCATACACAAAGGCGACATTCCATTTACCGCGCATTCATTCTACCCCTACCACTACCAATAGCATCTGCATTCTTTCGTTGGAGCAAGTATAGTACTGGAGCCTAACATTCAAGGACTGTACTTCATAGGACTCACTGGTCTTTGGCATAGTGAACCATTGACAAATCCTCAGTCAGGATGTCGAGGACTGGTATCGAGCCGATGACTCCTGAACGAGAGAACACGACTGAACATGGCTGAACCATGTTAAGAGTGTGCGACAGATCTTGTGTTGTGTACATAACTCCCCTGATAATAAAAATCTACGTTGAAACTAGGCAAGATTCCAAGGTCTCCTGAATCTCCACTCCTCGAGAGCCTATACAATACACAGAGGCTCACTAGCCGCTCCGCTTAGACCTTGACTCGAGTAGGTTCGCCAGACGAACTGATTTCATCAGAAAAGTCCTGATTGCGGAATTACTTCATTAACCTGAAATTGGCAAAAATAACCCTTTTCTAATATATGTAGCTTAATATTCACTGAATGTAGACAATTGTGAACAACATAATTTGAGAGATGTGTTTTGTGCCATAAGAAGTGAAGCAATTGTCATTCCCCCAACTCCACATTCACTCGCAATAGGGAATATTCCACTTCCGCCAAATACTGTACGAATAGATTTTTTAGAAGAAGTATTTCGTCCCGATTACAAAATATATGTACTTTGTTTTTCCGTGAAATAATAATCCAGTGATTTATAGCCGTTTTAAAAGCAGCAGTTTTTTAAAGCGGCAAAAACGACTGTGACGTCAGAACTGTGTTGATCCAACGCCGTCTGGATAAACATACATCCAGACCAAGATGTTGGAATAGTATTATAGTAGGATCGAGATATACATCAACGGCGGTGTTTTAAACAAAGCAGCGCCTAGCGTAGCCTACAGTAATGTAAACAGATGGCGGACATTTTACATTTAACGCCTAGCCAGAAACGAGAAAGTTGACATTGCAATCAAAAAACAAAACTGAAAACAGTCCTAGGTCTTGGGCCCTAGACGTAGAAAATTATTTATAATACAACAGTCTAGGCCAATCGTTCCTGTAGGATATAGGCATTGGTATGTGAATATGTACTAAAATTTCTCACTTGACAAGCCCTAGGCTTAACTTGCCGACCCTAACCTGCACTTTCGTGTTCTGACACACACCCGCTCAAAAACTTACTTTGATGACTAATTAAAGCCTATTGTAGATAAAGAATACCATGATAGTCCTAGGCTATGCAAAAATTCAATACCAAATGCTCGTTATTCTTTATCACAATGATCTCGCGAAATCTCCTGTCACATACAAAAAAAGAAAACAAAGACGGTGAAATGTACATCCTTGTGGAGTTGTTTGTGTTGAACGGATGGGCGAGCACCGCCGTCTGTATGTAAATATGTACAAATATACGTACATTTAGTTTCCAATTGGCCTTGACTCACCACAGTTATGACGTAGTACCGTCCAAAGATGGCGCACGCTCGTTTTTGGCGCGCAAACTGGGGTCCAATTTACTTCTCGTTTAAATTACACAAAAACATTTTTTTTAAATAAAAAAAAGTGCAGTGACTATTAAGACATGAATAAGAATTAAAATAAAATATAAAATATTAACTGGAATATTCCCTATTCACTATTCAATATTTCTTTCTCATTTCATTTTTCAAAATTGATCTATACACTATGGATAAAATCCCAAATCCCACATTTGATAAAAAAGCAGCAATTTCTGATACCCAAAATCGTATTTATTATACTCGAAAAATCCAACCCACCCCACCCTTCCAGATTTCCACGACAACGAGACAAAACTCACAATGTCCTGAATTCAATTACTGAAAAGTTCTGGTCTAGCCAGTGTTTTGTCTTAGGCCCACATTGCCTTGCTCTCGTCTAGTGCGCAGTGTGGTTGGCGGGGACGGAGAAAGCCGACGTGTCTCACACATCCAGCCAGATAAGAGAATGTACAACATACGGCCGGGGATTGAAACTATACGGCTGGGTTGAATACGGAATGAGAGAGTCGTGGGACGACTTAGTGGCCGCGCTATGGGCGAGACTAGTCTGCACAAGACTAGCCGCAAGACAGCGAGGGGGGAGAATAATACTCAGAAGTTTTGAACTGTTTAATTTAAATTAAATAGTTACTCGCCGGAAACTTGTCCAAGATACAACATGTGTTCCTCTTCAGTATAGGTCGGCCTAAGTCTCACAGAAAGCTGCTTCAGAGTAGAAATCTCTGGTGTTCACGACTAAGAAAACCTTGAAAAATCTGTAAGTCTTGATTGTGTTGTGCGCTCACAAGCAAAGCCTTAGCCGCCTGATCCGTAGGTGAGGCCTGCCTAAATGTAAGGGATAGATGATCGAGTTCCCGGGACAAGTAGGGGTAAAAGCGTCGAGGCCGACTCCAACCCTATTAACTTAACTCATTTCGATATATTTGCTGTACATACAACAGTCCCACTATACAGAACGCAGACGAGGTCCCAGACAGCCAGACCGAGCGCTGAGCCAGCATGTAGTGTCGGTTAGTAAGTCCGGTTAATCACCACATCAATCAGATAATCTGACGAGCTTACCGCACTGAGCCCGGCCAGAAGGGCGCTACCAGTTAGCAATATGTCCGGGGATTATACACTGGGTGTCGGGGGATTACGTCACTATGTCGGAGTGCACGAGGGCTATCGAGACGTGTAACAACTTTGAGGCTTCGGTTGAGAGAAGTAATTATACAAAACACACGATATGATACACATACTAATTTAACTGGCGTACTACAAGAAAGTTTAACTAAATCGGCTAATTTAGATTTATAACGTGTTCTTTTTAGAGTTTATAACATTTTTGTCTAGCCTCTCAGCAACAGGTATCAGTCTTACAAGCGAACATTTGATTTCACAGTGTCAGATCACGTGACGTATAGTAGCAAATCCGCTGTAGATTTAAGGAATTTCATAAGTGTTTTTAACTTTCCTCAGTGGAAAATGAACCCTTGACCTTCTGCGTTTAGCTCATTGAAGAAAGCTGAATCGTACACACCATGCACAGAAATACGTGCATCACTTTAAGAGCGTCCGTCAGGGCGCGTCCACGTCTCGCGATAAAAGCAGAATTCTCCCATGGAATGCGTTTTCTTGTTGGCATTACCCTTCAACGAGGATGACACAGAATGTTTTGGTGACCCTGGAGGTCAAGGGGGCCTCACTCAATCGACACAGAAATACCCGGCACCTTCACCAAAAACGAAAAGGTTTTTACTTTCATTCGTTTGATTGAAAATTTAATTTTTAAAACTGAATAAAATATACGATTAATATTAAAAAATGTATTATTTCTTTCGGAATCCTCAGAATACCCGGCACCTCCACCAAAACTAGAATTTTATTATTTTCATTTGTTTAAATTAACATTATTTTTGAAAACTGAATAAAATAGACGTTAAAAATAAATTAACGTATATGTACTCCCGTATCCGTGATGACCTGGTGTGTGTTTAATTAACTTTGTAACAAGGGCTGGTCAAGCATTGCTTCGTAGAGTTGAACACGCTGGTACGAGGCCCTGTCCGTCTGTAAGAACGACGAGCCCTCTACACAGTGTGTCGTATGTCCGACGCGTCCTGTTATTAATCTCATCGCTCAACCTGATTGACACCGGGCTTAGTTTGGATCAGAGTTAATACCGACCGAACTAATCCATCAGGTTCGCCGGCCGTTCTGTTGGCTAAACCGGCCGTAATTGAGTTTTATTTACCAAACCACTTTGTCTCGCGATCGAGACTGACAACGTAAACTCACCCTCGAAGTTATTAAATATTGTGACAAGATCATTAATCACCAGACAAAGTGTTCAGACCACCAGTCTTGTGTTAGCCGGTGTCCTATCCTTCTGGACCCGGGCACTGCAAGGTTAAACAAAAGTTTCCATAACTCATTTCTAGATTATTGATAAAATATTCGGATACAGAAAGGAGTTTTTGGCCGTAGAGAATACTCAACGGAAAAGTATATAAAACACACTAGGCCTACTTATAAAGGCTACGAAAAAAAGGAGATGGCATTTGGACCTGAATCATCCATAAATTATTAAACGAATGAATAAAATACGAATATAAGATTTCTACAACATTTTCTGAAAAACAATTTCCTGGAAATCTCCAGGGCTATAGAGAAAGAATATTCTATAAAATATTGCCAAGTCTAAATGAAAATGCCCATATACTTTTTTTACGGGTGGAGGTTTCATCATTTCTCTAAGGTTTTTTTGTAGTATCACTCGCCCGCATCGAATCGAATACACTAGAAATATTTGAAGAGGATAAATTTAAGCTAAACCGTGTAGTTATTATACCAGATGACGATAAAATATGTATGTATGATGATATAAATGCACACGTTCTAAATGAGAAAAGTAATATGGATACTCTTCCCATCCCTGATGCGAACTATGTAATCTTCCGTTACTTTCTAGTGTTATTCATTAGAAACAGTGCACGAATTGCTTGGCATAGCTCCATGTTGTCATTACAGACTCGCTACTGGAATGTATATATTTCATTTCGTCTCACGACTTTCACCCTTACAGTTATTACATTTCCAACGAAACTTTGTCACAAAAACGGTAGAAAAAGTAAAAAATATGAAATTCAACATTGGTTTCATTCTTCAAAATATTCATTTCCCAACACAACTCGACACATAAGAGAAAGGAAGAGAGATGGAGAATTTAAAATCGGAATGAAATGAAAACACAAGGATTCATCAACGCTCTGAAGTGTGCGTGTGTGTGCTTAATGAAACCCCCCTCGCACGCTACAAGCAGACGAGCCGAGTCATGTCGGGGCCTGACTAATGGTCTCTCCCTCCTGTTTATGTTAGGGGGTGACATTCTTCCCGAGTGCGGTGACGGGAGAACGTCTTGTCTCCCCGGGGCCAGACTATACGAGACGCTGTACGGGGGGGGGGGGGCGCCGGGGACCTATAGCAGAGATTGATGTGGCCTAATACACGGGCATCACTGTGATAAGTGGTATCTGAATGTTCGGGGAATACCCTGGCTCAAGGGTGATGTGTCCAGGTGCGGACGATACCACCCCGTCCACCCATCACACGCTAAATGAAGACTTGTCATATGTAAACATCGGGAGAGTGAGTTAAGAGTATTGAATACGGAGGTTAAAAGTTGTGAACGCTAAGAAGTAAGAATGCATTTTGTCATGAGAAAAGATTAGCCAAAATCAACGACTTAATACGTTTTGTAAATAATATATTAAAAATTTCTCTTCGTGCAAAATGTAAGTTAGTAATTTGAATATATTGTTTGTTTTTAATCAGCTACCTAGGTAGTGAGGGTGAGTGTGATTGTTCGAGGGTTCGTGGTTCTGCTCAGCTAGTTTGGCAGTTAGAGTTGTGAATGAAGCTCAATAAAAGGTGGCTACGAACGAAGTCTAATCCCCCGGCCACACTTCGCACAGGCCGTTAACAGTAATGGGCTCTGGCCCACTCGCCGCAATCATAATTAATCATTCGGTCTACAATCAACTGCGGGATTAGCCATCTGTACGAAACCGCGGCTCAGATCTGGGCATTCATATTCCAAGTTCGGTAATAATTATAGAAAACGTTCTATACTACAACAATACCCGAATAAATTGTGTGGCTTATAAGCTAAGTAATGAAAGCTACAGTGAACGGAACTGTGAAATATTTGCTCTGCGAGTGACATATAATAATAATAGCTCATTACGACGGTGGCTAAACAATATTGAATGTAGAAACTTTGCACATCACTCGTGCGTGAGAAAGTCGTGGAAACATCAGATACGTTATATATTCAGATGTTGGCATTACAATATCTTGGACCCGGCGCCTCCACCAAATCATGTTTCACTCTTGGAAATAGCATTCAATGTTACATTTCAAGGTGCGCATTTGGTCAACATTAATTATATATTTCTGCAGGTGAGTAGAACCCCCCCCCCCCCCCCCACCCACTTTATCCTGTGCCCCCCCCCCCCCGACCTGCATTTCAGAATGTTTAATATCCAGGTCGCCGATCATCATCACAGACGGCTAGAACTGTAAGCCTAGTAGCAGAGAAGCATGAAGTAGCAGAGAAGCATGAAGTAGCAGAGAAAAAGCTCATCAAACCATCCCCCCCTTCGAATAGAGTTCCTACGCTTCTGTGGTGATGCTGGTTCGTGTAGGCCTACCTGTACATAAATGTTTGATGTGTTCATGAATGCTTTCCCACAACAACCTCGACTAACTTATAGTCAACAAACTGTGTTTCGCACAACATAATTATTGAATAAAGGAAATATTGATTTTTCTGTTTTTTTAAAAAAAGATTGTTTTACGGTACACGAGTAAATTGTTTTTTTCGGACAATTTATTTGTTGAAGTTCTATAAAAATTAATTAAATAGACGGTAAGACTATTATTGATTCCGGTTACAAGTTTGTATTAATAATTCCTTTCATCGAATTTATTTATTAAATTGGACCAAACACTGTACATCACGGCTGTCCCAGACATCGTTGAAGAACAGCGAAATGTCGAATCGCTCGTTGATTATGAAAGCACACAGAACTGATTGCTACCGATTGTGTTGACACTGGAAAATATATCGTTGATTGGATCAAACAAACAAACTCGAAATTGCATTTTTGCCCCTTCTCCTGGGAGGGCCTGGGCTCTTCGCGTCTCGACTGGGGGGGGGGGGGCAATGAAGTGTTAGTGTTTGAGCTGCACGTTGGGCCTAATAGTTTCGTCTGCGCGAGAAAGAAGGTAGTTTCAAGTAGTTCACCTGCAGTCCACCAGTCGCGTGTAGTTGCACTGTACGTCCATACCTACTCAGCCTACGTGAACAAGGCAACGACAAAAACCATGGAGAGAAACAAGTAATGAGCCAATTATTTTAACTATTAGATTAATTAATTGATTAGCAAATGCTAAAAGATAATGAATGATAGCAATTGTCGTAAAAATTTGCCCGACTGGGAGTCGAACCCAGAACATTCGTCTCCACGTACCAGTGATCTAACAATCATAATAAACAAAGTATTGGAAAGGATGTTGCTTAAATGATGAGTTAGGAGAGACGGAGATGAAGACAGTTATGAGGTAGGAGAGACGGAGATGAAGACAGTTGGAGAGTCGTATAGAATAGTGAAGGATATTGAAATGAAGTCTGCAGGGTAACATGTTTTATCAACGACCACATCCCCCCAACTCCCCCCCCCCCTAAGTCAGGGCTAGGCTGGTCCTCCACTGCCTGTGTCACGTCACACACAATGGTGGCAGCGAGTATCACGCGTTCAAACACGATGATGAGGTTGTTATGTAAGAGCAGTTTTAAAACTACGTTCAATGCAAGTGTCAAAACTACTCAATGAGGTTGTTATGTAAGAGCAGTTTTAAAACTACGTTCAATGCAAGTGTCAAAACGACTCAAGTCCGACTGAAACTTTCAAAATGTCTTCACAAAGTTTGCGAATTACGTCGACAAGTTTACATTGAAACGGTTTGTTCGCCTCGCCGGCTCTGGAGAGCGGAGACGTCTGATGAAGCGGGTCCACACGTCAGGCGTCGGTTAGGAAGCAGACGGATCGTGACGTCGTCGGGAGACTCAAAGAGCTTAGCTGGAAGACATTCCGCACCGGTCTCGAGGGGATCGGATCTCGGCTGACTCGGGACTGATCGCTGGTCGGGGCGTAATGACCCGAACTAAGCTGCACAAATGTGGCTGTTATTGGACGGGGGACGTTTTATTAAGGCGACTTTTCACGCGAGGGGAAGTTTCGACAAAACCAACGAGCCACCGAGAAACACAAGAGGAACTGTTTGGCTTGGTTCGGCGCGAGACAGTGATGTCCAGTAGGTCCCCGATATGATTGTATTAACTTATGTCGACAAGTCTCGTAAAGCACGATTACTGTTGAACAATCATCCAAACTATATCTAAATAAAATATAAGGTGATATTCAAAATACATAGTAACAGTGTTTCCAGAACTTGTTGGTGTAGCTTGTAACACTTCCAGAGAGGGAGACTCGCGTAGGAGCTTGAAACTATGACCTGTTGCATTACTAGCGCGTAGTGTTTATTGAAGGGGGTGTAAAACAATAAACAATCTTACAGCCTACCCCTCCCACTACACCGGACCAGTTCAGTTAGACCCCGTGTGACCAATGATGCAACGATATAGTAAACAGAGATCTCCTTGCACCTTGGGTGTGATCTTCTTGAGTTTGGCCAACTACGTAGTTAGGGTGTTAGGTGTAGATGAGAAGGGAATGTTAGGACTGGTACAGAGACCATAACTGAAGGTTGGTGGGTGTCGAACCAGCGACCGCCCAAGTAAAAGTCACGCGCGTAACTGACAAGGTTGTGTATTGCTGGCGATACCTCAGTCAAGTCAAGGACCGAAACATCTGTGTCGACTTTATGTGATAAAGTGTTTATATTCTTTCGTCGTTTAGCAACATCATACGAAGTTTTATATTACCCTGCATATCGGCTAAGTTCAACAGTATAACAAATAAAACCGTCATAAAATTAGTTTAACTGCTCTCTAATGGCAAGATGCCAGGGGTGGAACTGGAAGAGTTTCATGTTATTATTGTCTGACGTTAGTTGTTTATTCGCTGACTATTCAACCAAGTTAAAGATAGATTGAAGCTCAAGTGTCCAGCAGTTGGAAGAAATGAAGCATGTTTCACTATACCGCGTGCATTGATAAGACGGACAACGTACCAGTTATCTCTTATTTACGTCTAATGTGATACAAGAAAACATGTTTATGGTAAAAGTAGATCAAACAGCACAGATTATTGAAGTCGGGTCGGGTTCGGGAGTAGGCTAAACTGCTTCGGGTTTTTGGTGTGGGTAGAGAAAAGACGGTAATAAAATACTGTATGTGTAAAAATGGATAGTGAATTTTATTTTAGAAGTATAATTTTCTCTTATTTTATTTACTTGTTAATGTATTTTTACTAAAAGGCATATTACATATTCAAAATTGTCTGGACCGGCACCTCCACCATTTCCCAAATATAATATTGTCAACTAAAAATCGTGTACCACATTTACATTCGGGTCATCTCTGAAGTACCCGATCCATCCCGAACATTCGGTTTCCCGGTCACCACTAGGTAAAGTGTGTACTGGTAAAACTATTATTGAGACCTTCGTGTTTGATAAGTGTAACTAGTTCACAGAGTTGTAACGTGGTCATACGTTGTGACATCCTAATGTGGATGATTGTGAAGGACAACGCAGGGCACATTATGTTTTAGTTTGGCTCGTTGTGAACAGGAAACGAGTTACGAGAATTAAGAGTTAGTATATACATCTTAACATTTTAAAACGTTTCTGTCTCATCCGAAACCGCCTTTTATTTAACTTGAAAGTGGATGAACAATTATTTTCCGAGATTCATCTCAGGATATGAAAAACAATTTCCTTGGACGTAAAACTTTATGACACAGATTCAAGAGAGATAAAAGAGATGAAAGTTTCAGCTCACAGAAAGCTCGACATACTTGAAAGTTGAAACCATCCAATCAAAGTGACCCAGGTTCTTATCACGCAATCCAATCAATTCAAGGGGCTAATATCTCTCTAACTTGCTGCTGTTGTAGTATATTGCTCACCCCCAACCTCTTAAGTTTACAACTCATTATTCACTCCTAATTACCCCCGGCAGGCTACACAAAACTACAACAAGAATTTCAGTGAGTTTAATTCCAAACTTGATTATCAGAGAGCTATAACCAGTTAACCACGCACAGTACATGTTTGTCTAGACGTGGGATAATTACGATGCAAATCCCGTGGATGGAGCTGTATCGGCCGCGGTCAGACGCATAAGTAATGCAGCACGATCGGGAACTTGTTACTCCCAACCGTTTGTTTACCTATACCCCTAGCTACTCCCAGTGTGGTCGGGAACTATCCCTAGTAAGTTACTCCTTGGTGTAAGCGAGGCTCCGTTTGTTTACCTACCCCTACTACACCCAGTTGTGTTTGCTCTGTGTGAGCAAGAGTCGATAATAATATCTACGTCGCGGCTTTAGGTTCCATGTTTTATGCGTTGTTTGTCTTCGGTTTCAGAGGCAGCTACGGTAATGTGATTAAATAATGATTATTGGCCTAGGCTGCTGGTGTTTACGTAACAATCTAGACGAACTTGTTGAGATCAATCAAGAGCTCGTGACAGAGCTCGTGTAGTCGGGACTATCAACCCACTCTAACCATTCAGCAGAGGAATAACAAGCCACGGTGTTATCTGTGCGAGTAATTAACAAGTAAAACTTAAGGCTTTACCGTCATTACACGGGTACGTCATCATTGGAACATCACCCCTCATAGCACATCGGCTCGGTAAACGCAAGTCATACAAATATGTGACGTTAAAATCAACACCAATCAATCGAATATTTATGTCTATGAAAATGCAAGATGTGGGGGAACCCCTGCCCTCCCCTTATGCTTGTGGCCGGTTCTGACCCGCACAGGCCTGTCCACCCCGCGACCCTCCGCGTCTCCTCTTACGTTCCTCCCCTTGGAAAGAAGTATACATGGTGGTAACTAACACTATAGAATTCTATAATTCCTGAGATTCTTAGAACAGTTAGGTTTAATAATTATAATCAATAATTGGACTCGGCATGTTCTTTTAGTAAATTATTATATTAAATTAATGGAAAAGCAATATTTCGGGTACTTTCAGTACCCTTCAAAAGGCACAAACCAAACAAAACATAAAACTCCGTCTCCCAGCCAAGGTCGACACATCTAACAAACACTGCCATCTTGATCTCAATAAAAAATATATTCAAATAAAAATTAAAAAAATTATACCACAATCATGCCCACAATAGTTCTATGGCTTGGGACAAACTCCTTCCAAATCGCCGGGAAGTCAATGCCTGGGAGCACTGATGACATCATCAGCTACAGACATCAAGGCAGCCTCCTTTAGCCTCCGTTTATGTGTATTTGCTTCGTGTAGAATGATTGAAGCGTCATCCCAGTTCACATAATGATGATGTTCATAGACGTGCTCTGCTAGTTTTGAGGAGTATACCTTGTGCTGTGCAACGTTGTTTTTATGCTCCTTCAGCCTGACTTCCAGAGGTCTCTTGGTTTCTCCGATGTAGATGGCATCACACTGACATGGGGTTGAGTACACTGCATTTTTCGACGATTGTGATACGTTCAAGGGCTTGGTTTTTGTCAATATACTTCTTAAGGTTCTGGAAGATTGAAAAACTGTTCGTATTCCAATGGAGAAAGTAAACGTCTGATTTTTTCTGATAGGTTTGGGTAGTAATCCAGTACAACTGTTTTTTTAATCTTTGGAGGATCTAGAACTTGACTAATGTCTGTCACACTTGCGTAGTCCTACCTGTAGTTGGTGTAATCATTTTTTCGAACCAGATGACTTGTATATCCATTATCACAGAAAGCATCATTCAAGTAGGCCTGCAGTGCGATCACGTAAAACTTCAGAGATAACGATAGAAAATGATTTCTATCGTTATCTCTAGCTACAATAGATAACTTTTGCGATCACGTAACTACATAGCTAACGTTCTCTATAGAAAGCGATTTCTACTAGAAAACTTCTTTATCGACGTACGATAATAATTATCGACGTACATATTATTGTACGTCGATAAATTATCGTACCTTCACAGCCATGTTCACAGCGTTAAATCGCAAATAAAAATCATTGCAAGGCAGTGAAAAAATGAAAAAAGCGGTAAATTTAAATACGTACCAGCATGACGTAAATTCATATCGTAGCCTACGTAATAAAATGATAAAAATATAATAATAATAATAATAATAATAAAAATAATAATAATGGTAATAATAATAATGATAATAATGATAATAATAATAACTATAAATAATAAATTTAAAAAAAAATAAAAAATGTCTGTGTATTATTTATTAATTCATTGCATAATAGTAGCCTTGGTTACAATTTACAAGCCAACTGATTTTTCAAGTTTTATACAATCCCTGACCATCCAGAGAAAAGCTTTATTATTATTAGGTATGTTTAATTGGATGGAGAAAGACAGTAGGTCTTCTTGCACAACCCTATGTTTTGTATGCAAAGTTCATACTTCGATTTCCAAGGCAAAAATACAATTGCCATCCCTTACAGCCTACAAACATTGTAGAAAAGACTTCCCTTGCAGATATGTTGATTGGCCATGTTTCTATTAGCCCACCATTTGGGAAGGTATACTAGGAAGGATAAAGTGAACACAAATAGTGTAGGCCTAAGTTAACAAATAAGCAGCTACCAGTGGTGTCAAACTGTTTTCAAATATCAGGATTCAGCATTTGTATGGGTATAATGGCACTTTCTCAGACAAACTACACTAATTGTTTTCCAATTTGGGTCTGTAGCAAGCATAAAAGTGTAAAATAAAAAACTTGTCTTATTATACTTTTTATAAGGGAAATGTTGAAACTAGTTCTACAGAAACAAGGCATTTTTGTTTACAATTCAAAATAATTAGCATGTGTGTGTGTCACATGAACACATCTACACAAGTGCCTCAGACTGTATAAATATATTGCCTCTTCTATTATCATTTAGGCCCTACACAGACAATTTTGTGTAGTGTTTTACTGAAATGCAATTAAATTTGGTTAGAAATCACATCTTTATATAATTTTGGCTTCACTCCTTGTGAAGGACAGAAATTTACATTTTTAAATCTAGGGGAGAGGTGTTTTTAAATACATATTTTAATATCCTGTTGATTAATGTGGTTGCCATACTAAAAGAAGATCAATATGGTTGTAGAGGAAGTAGGAGCAAAATGTCAATGATGCAGATTTATTAGAAAATGTGGTAGGCCTACATAACTAGCTACTATTTTGAGGTCTAGAATAATTGTGTTTATATTTTATAGTTTATAAGCATGGACCTCTTGCAGGCATACTACAAAATCAAATAGTGTCTTTGTTAAAATCAATACAATTTTTCTGTTTTAATACAATAATATTAACAAAATACATCCAAGCAAAAATATAAGTAGGGCCTACCTAATACAGAAGGCCTACCTAGGTACCGTCTACTGTAGATAGCTGTCAAGCCTATAATTACTGTACATAGGCCTAGGTGGGTACATATTTTAAAGAAATGTTACTACACATTGGATTAAACATTACAACTACATAGTGCTTGAAAAGTTTGAAAGCTGCATTCTTTAGCACCATTCACTTCAGTGTTTCTCTACCAATCACCTATGGTACCTTGTTTAGCATTAAATATGGAAGGTACAAGTTAAGTTACCAAGTATTCAGATTTAAAATAGTTGGAAATAAATTGAAAAATTAAATCATTTATCTCAGCCGGGTATCGAACCTGGGTCTGTCATATTGGTCTTGAATTACATGTAGGGCCTCGCCTACGTGATTCAGTGTTTTGTTGATTGAGTAGGTAGAGATTCTTTTATGTGTAGGCCTACCGGTAACAGAGAATAGCTGTCCGTATTGGATCATAAGGTTTGCGTGCAGGTCCGAAGTTTGATCCTTGCTCACGGCCTGGGGTTTGGTCGAACTAATGTAACTGTAGGGCAAGGCTTGGGATAAGTTCTCTGAGCAAGATAAGGGCCTACAGACTAGGGGCACTGTAGACTAGCTTAGACAAGTGATGAGTTAGCTAGGCTAGCCTATGCTAGGCCAATCCTTCTCAGGTTGACAAATGACATGCACTATCCTATCGCATTCATCAAAAAGCATATATCGCAATATGAGAACAGCACCTAGCTGGTCTTACATAGGGATGACATGAAATTAACTGCGGGTCAAAGGCCATTGTGTAGGCCCTAGACCCATCCATTATGTGTGTCGGCATAGCCTAGGCCTACACCACGCCCTAGAACCGAATACTAATGCGAAAAGTAAGGTTAGAGGAGCCCTGCGATCTAGGCTAAGCATCAAAGCCTCTATTCTACTGTACTATTCTATACTACTACTCCTACCTGCCGGGCTTAAATTGACTAGGCCTAACACTTGTGATATGACTGGTCGTAATTGGCCCTACAGAAAATAATAGGGACTTACTACGCCTGGGCCCTAGGCCCCTAGCGCAGTGTTTGACAGGACTGTCACCCACCAATGTAAAGAAGGTTAGTTTGTTTATGCAGGCCACATGTAGGGCAGTGGCTCAGGTCACGGACATCCGGACTTGCGCGCATGCGCCTTTACACTTTTTTCGACTTGTGTGTTATTGTGAAAAACGTGAGGTAGATTGTAGAATGAATGAATATTTACACAACTTTAGATTTAAAATAGCGACGTTAAAGGTTTTGTAGGTACTTTAGATTTAAAAATAGCGACGTTAAAGGTTTTTGTAGGTACTTTAGATTAAAATAGCGAAGTCCGTGAAATATTTTTCGCGGACAGTTGGGTAACGGATGTCCGTGACCTGAGTCATTGCCAACATGTAGGCCTACACGGCTGACGGCTGGAAACTCGGAAGGCTGTATGCAGCTGTGCCAAGAGGAGGCAAATTCAAAATAGTCTTTTATGAATTACATATTTTGTTATTTTCGTACGGCCGTATGGATGCCGGCTACACGGTGGACTAGAGTCCTTGTAATCTAGAGAACCTGGATCTTATTATTGTAATCTAGCCTTCATGGTAAGCTTACGCACAGTATGGCTAGGCCTAACATACGCCTACGACAAACTGAGCAATTTGAAGATTATTTGATAAAGTTATTGAACCTAGATAGTTTATTATTGTTCTGCATACCTTGTTATGTGATCTACGTGTAACAAATAACATCTAAAGTGCATCATTTTATTGTTATTAAATATAAAGAGCTGAGGCGGTATTGATATGAAACAAGTCCGCCATTTGTAATTTGAGCTTTCTATAGGTGACAACTCGTAACGCGATCTCCTTTGCTCACGCTAAATATTTGTCACTGTAGTTATCGTTGTCTATAGAGAAGTGATGTCACGAGTTACGTGGTCGGACTTTAGAATAGTTGTCACAGAATTGAGATAACGATAGAGAGCTCATGAGCTTTCTATAGAAATCGATTTCTACAAGCTTACATGATCGCACTGCTGTTCTTGGTTCAACAAAACAGGTGAAGAGCAGTTAGATGTCGCTCTTACAGAAAGACATTTCATCACGCCCTTCTTTACATGGAACGGATGGTTTGAGTCAGCCCTCACGTACTGATCAGTATGTATAATAAATATTGCTTTTCCATTAATTTAATATAATAATTTACTAAAAGAACATGCCGAGTCCAATTATTGATTATAATTACTATAGAATTTGTTTTGAAAGATTTCTATACACTTGAATGGGCACTGATAACTTTACTGTTAAGTGCCATAAAACAACACTAACTAACTAAAATGTACATATAATTTTAAAATAATTGTATAAGTAAAATTTTCGATAATTTATCATTTGTCACAAGTCAGTAGCTAAGTGAAAAACACATTCTATTATACTGTATCTTTTAATCGATTCTCGTAAGACAAATAGATTTGAGCTGGTGAATGCAAGAAAACGTTGTATATTGAAAGATTTTAATCCATGTACTTCACTGAAATAAGTAGTGTGCAGTTAGTTGTAATGTGCGTATAATACACCCCAGTTTGAATAATGTTGCAGCAAGGGGTTATATGGAGACAGCACAACACTTGTATCCTGACAATAACATGACGGATGTGTTTGTTCCAGTGGTTTCTGTTGTCGGCCTAGGAGGCTGAGCCCCCTGGAAAGTCCAGCTCTGCCCACCGGACACAGAGAGCGCTAGACGAGGAATCCTTGATTTACTCTTGAGTATCCTGCCCTGACAATCCCATGACGATGTGTTTGTGTCCATTTGTGTCCTGTTGTCGGCCTATGATGCTGAGCCCCTTGAAAAGTCCCGCTCCTCTGGCCACTCGGGCACAGAGAGCCGCTAGCCGAGGTATCCTGGATTATACTCTACGTATCCTGCCTGACAAATACATGAAGGATGTGTTTGTTCCAGTGGTTCCTTGTTGTCGGGGCCTAGGAGGCTGATCCCCCTGAAAGTCTATCTCTGCCCACCGGACACAGATAGCGCTAGACGAGGTATTTACCATTTTGCACGCATACACTCTTTTTCCTTGCCATATGCAGGTTTACTCTCCAGAGTGTTTTGTGGTGAGGTTTAGATTCTTGTAAATATTTGCTTAGAAATATCCAAACTAATGATAAGATATTTAGGTTGTTGTGAAAGAACGGAAGAAAATGTCCTAGAGTGGTGTGTAGATTAAAAGGCATCCATCTTTCGCCTTATTACCGAGGAAAGCCTTGTTAAACATTTAATGCCTTAATATATACAGTAAATAATAATCTAATAATTCCGTTAAAACTCTGATGTGGAAATTATTTGTCACTAAAGTAGTTGAAGTATCTGAACAAGTATTGTCAGGTTATCCACAGTGCGTAATAGGGGCGATCGCCAAACACAAATTTAGGTCCACTCACAGGGTTGTCGAAGGATAATTTTGTGACTGAACAACTTACAATTTTTATAAATTATCGACGAAATCAACGCTAAAAAACCTTTTATCCCCCCCCCCCCAGACTCTTCACATACCATTCCCAAAACATTGTTTTCTGGGCAGTTCTTTAAAAAATCGGCCCCCCCCCAAAAAAACAGGAGGGCTAGTTTACGCACTGGTCGCCCACATATAACTTATACCACGTCGTGTAAAAAATAATTTACCGGTCACCTTGTGCTTGGTAAACATAGCAGATACAAACAAAGCGTGACCTATTGTAATCCCTATCCTGTACTTTATCCCCGAATAGGCACGTGATGGTGTTTGAGACGACTAGGTAAAGTTGTCGCCGAGAACGGAATTACACTCAATTGACTTGTTTTGTAATTGAACGGAAGATTAAAACGGGTCCTCGTGCAGACATGGGACTCTTGAAGGAAAGCGAGACCTCGCATCGGGGGGGGGGAGGAGGAGGGGGATCTTGTTCTTCATACATGATTGTTATTTCCTAGATTATAGCTAGATACCGTGTAGTGTGTTGTGTCCGAATACACCAGAGGCGGAACCAGGGAGGGGGCGGTAGGTAGGGGCGATAGCCCCCCTTTTGATTACTAAATGGTTGCATTTTATTCTATAATGGTTATAACAATCATGCAATGTGATGATAACATATCAAGTTGAATGGTAAATGTCTTACAAACTTATTGAAACAGTTATTTAAACACGTTTTTGAGAAAGCTTCCTCTAAGACAATGAGTGGTAGTCGCACTCCCCCAGCCCCCCCCCCCCCTCCGGCGTGCGTTGAGCCAAGACTCTCCCCTACCCGAGGTCCTGGATGTACAGGTAACACGTTCCATGAGTCTAGAATTGTTTGCGCCTCGCAAGTACAAGTTAGCAAGATTAATACTCGTGGGTAGTCACTAAGAATAACAAGACGCATAGGTTGCTGGAAATGAGAGATGAAGATCCCGGAAAGAGGGCTCGAATATACTTAGTTTTGTGATATAACTGTAGTTTTTTTATTTTTAAAAACGGGAGATCACAATGAAAAAAAATAAGTGTTTCCAAATGATGCTGCGTCTAGTGTCCGCTAGAGCAGTGAGCGCCACCAGCTGATCTCGCCCGTGCAACAAGGCTGAATAATACACACAAGGTGACGTCACCTTACACCCCAAGTCGTGTTCGCTCGTCGGCACCGGAGTAAATTATTCCCACTATTTCGATCGCGAATACGTGTTACTATATTTAGAACGAAGGAGTTCCCTCAGGTTATCTCGGGTTGTGGCTCCTTCGAACTCTCAGTCACAAACTGAAACACATCAGTGACCCTGCATTGGTGACCAGCAGAGATGGGCAGTATTTCAAATACATATGTATTTTGTATTTTGTATTTCAAATACTGTGTTGAAAAGTATTTGTATCTTGTATTTAAAAATTTACTGAGTTTTGAAGTATTTTGTATTTTGTATGTCAAATACATTTTTTTGAGTATTTTGCCCATCTCTGGTGACCAGAACACACAGTCACACAGTGAAACACATCAGTAACCCAGCATCGGTGACCAGCAGAGATGGGCAGTATTTCAAATACATATGTATTTTGTATTTTGTATTTCAAATACTGTGTTGAAAAGTATTTTGTATCTTGTATTTGGGAAAATACTGATTTTGAAGTATTTTGTATTTTGTATTCAAATACATTTTTTTTAGTATTTTGCCCATCTCTGGTGACCAGAACGCACAGTCACACAATGAAACACATCAGTAACCCAGCATCGGTGACCAGCAGAGATGGGCAGTATTTCAAATACATGATTTGAATACATTTGGTATTTTGTAATTTAAAATACTGTGTTTTGAAAAGTATTTGTATCTTGTATTTGAAAATTTACTGAGTTTTTGAAGTATTTTGTATTTTTGGTATGTCAAATACATTTTTTTTGAGTATTTTGCCCCATCTCTGGTGACCAGAACGCACAGTCACACAATGAAACACATCAGTAACCCAGCATCGGTGACCAGAAACACATAATCTCGTGCAATGATTTATGCCGGTCTTCCGCTAACAGTCTGTGTTTACTTCCGACGAATATTACTTTTTTTATTAGATCATAAAAGTCTAACTAAGCCTAGCTACCATAAACCTTGCGATGTTTAATATCAATAGAGTCGTGTTTAGAGTGAAAAGGACATTTGGCTTTCGCTAATAACTGTTCTTTCGGCCTTCGAATGGAACAGCTATGTATGCAAAGCTGTCAAGCCAGGGTACATGGCCAGCCCTAAAGTCGTATTATTTTAATTGTTAATCAGACTGAAATATTCCATGAATTTACTCAAATATAGACTTTTTAACAATATACAAACAGTAGATAAACTTAAAAAAACGGTTTTGTGATTAGAAAAGAATGAATATAGAGCCCTTTATTTCCGTTTCCGGTGAAAAGTGTGGTAACTTTAAACTATACGTGATAAGTCAGGCAGCCAAGCGAACAGGATTTGCCTCATTGACTCCCAGGCTTGCGATCCGCGGCCGTCGTTGATAACTCCAGACCCTGGAGACGAATCAACTATTTACAAAACAATCTCCGCTCTCGGCGCGAAACCGCCCAGAACTATGCAGAACAATCAGGTAGTTTGACATTATTCCATTAGGAAGGCGATACGCTCTGCAGCAGCCAATAGTACACTCGGGGGCGGATACAGTGCCCTCGTCTTTCTATATATAGGACACTCACAGCATCAACAATATGGAGTCCGATACACGGGGGAGATTTTTAAGCAAGTTCTTCTCGGAGAATTATTTTCAGAAATACTTATTTACGTGGTTCAATGGAACGCATTACTTACGAGGACAAGGTTCAATTTTCACGTATATTCACAGAATAGAACACCATGTTTTCGGTTGGACGATTGAATACGTTTTTAAAGACGATGAAAAATACTGATTTGATTACAACATTGACGAAGAGTAAACGTGTAGACTAGTTTGTGCAAGTACAACAAACTACAGACAAAACATGAGATAAAAAACATTTTCAGGTTTTAAGTGGTTCCAATTGACATGAACAAGCGTACGCGAATATCCAAAATAGTGAGTGTAGCTGATCGTTCCGTTCAAAGCTTGTTACTACTGTCCAGATGAATTATCCTCGCCTACCTGACTTACAGGGTCACCGAAAAACTTCTTGGTACCATCATCGAGGAAAATCGTCATACTGGATGAAGTCGTGAGTGGGTCCCTGCCGTCGTGACGCCCCCGTGGACGTCAAAGTGCAGGTGTGCTAAGTGGGTTAGCGGTGATGTAGAAGGAGGGGCGTCGCGACGTCGGGAGATACGTCAAAATGTGCTCAATGAAATGACGATTCCAACGAGCCTACTCTACCGCAGATTCGGTCGAGAGAAAAAAGGACGGCCGTCGGGGGCGTCCGATGTAGGCCACTATGTCTCGTTCGAACCTCCGTATAATAACAATTGGTAACATAGGGCGGTCAATCCTTCCGGGATGATTTCAGCAGGTACCGCGAGGAGGCCGCGGTCCAGTGCGAATATTTATTATTTGTTTGAAATTAATCACGCTTCCACGAGCCGGTCCGGTTGTAACTAGACGGGAACATATTCAATGTATCGGGTTTGTACTTGGAAGTGTTACTGTTTTTAAAAAAAAAGGTCGAAAACGGCACAGCCTTCTAATGGCGGCCGGTAATATCCACTAAAGGCAACGATTGCAATTTCTTCTCCCACCTCTCCTCCCCTCTTACACCTCCACACCCCTTACTAACGTCCTGACTTGGCCCTCGACTGTCCCGATGAATGTGGTCAAGTCCCCGCCCGCCCGGGGGACCTCGCCGTACTTTCTGGAGGCTAATCTACCACATGAGGGCCGAAGCAGAAGGGACGCGAGATAGACTCCCTTCCCCTTCATCTTTCTTTCATCCGAACACCTGACCCCACACCCAACCTTCCCCACTCATAAGGCCTACTGTTATTTTCGCGTGTATTTCGTCGATGGGCACGAATTTTAAAAATTTTCAACGTCGTTTGTAGTCGTATATTGTAGGTCTTATAGTGCGACACTTCAAACCTAGGCGACCCCGCGAGCTAGTGTGACCCGTCCGGCAACAAATCTAAACCCCTCTCTCACTCTACTAGGCGCGATATACAGCATATTTTAGAATCCACCCACAGTGATTGAGTGAGCGAGTGTTCAATATTTTTAATTGTTGATTTAACAAACATGTCATTGCGAGGGGAAAGATTAATTAAGAAGCCGGTGTCCTCATCACTAATTATTCGCTGATAAACAGCTTCTTATCCAGAGATGGCCACAGTGTCGCTTCACATTCCGTGACCTTACGAGAGGACCCACAATAGTGAGCGTAGCTGATTGTTTTGTCTTACGCTTATCCTTACGTTCGTTGTGATGGAGGTGCCGAGGACGTGAATATTCCGACTTTCTGATGGGTGATCCTCGCCTACCTGAACCCCAGGGACCAGAAACATAATGTGTCATCCTCGCCTACCTGAACCCCAGGGACCAGAAACATAATGTGTCATCCTCGCCTACCTGAACCCCAGGGACCAGAAACATAATGTGTCATCCTCGCCTACCTGAACCCAGGGACCAGAAACATTCTGTGTCATCCTCGACGAAGGAAAGTAGGGACAAAACGCACGGCAATCGTACGTCATGTTCGGTTTTCATCGTGAGACGCGACGTGACGGATGGACGGACAGAAAAGTGATACTTAGGGGAACTTCGATCACTAATAAATAGTAAATAACTATTGTCGAGTTTGTGACTAATGACCAAATTAAATTTGCATACTGCTGTTCGTTTTCCGCTTCCGTCGGTGTATTAATCTGACACGCGTATATCCTTCACCGTGTTGGTGTAGCTCAGCCCCGTATCGTGCGTGGGGGTAGAAGAGACAATACCGGCAGACGGGACCAGGAGCAGGTGGAACACACAGCCAATCTCAGCCGGGGAGAACAAAGACAGGGAGATAAATGAAATTCAACGCGCAGAAACTAGATCCTGAAATGATATGTGTCGTCTCGTCGCGCGTTACGCGAAGGCAGGACACTCTTTTGATTTATTCGTGGTGTTTTTAATAATAAACAAAATATCTCGTGGGACACCTGCTACAGTAACAGTAACAGTACGGGCGTAAATAATAGTAAATACAGACCTTTACTTCCAAGTTCCACTTTATGTATTTATATTTTATTTATCCCAATCAGTTATGTACAAACTGATTTGCAAAGGATGACAAAATGACAATTAGGATTACATAAAAAACGAATTTGACAATTATAAAAATAATTATAGATATCACCCACCCATTATTGATTAACTCACTACAAATAAGGTGTTAGTTTTTTAAAAGGAAAGGTTTACGAATCCAATTAATATCTAAAATGTAATTATTATTATCATTATGTTTTCGGTTGTAGTTTGGCTCACCACATGGCTGACATAGATCAGTGGGTTGGTAACTGGGTATTATTCTGCAGGTTTACGCTATGTGTATTGTATTATACATCCAAATACTCTTATACTGAAGAAACCTTGAGTCGAGATTGGGGGTGGAGGACATCGAACCGACGACCTCACGGTTCCGAGTCTTGCAAGTTCCATCTGATCTATACCCCTGCCACTGACCAGTGTTGTTCGTTTGTATTTCATGTACAATACTTCCAAGTTCCAACAAGTCTCTGCTAAAGCAGGACACATCTGCATGGGTTGCTGTGACGCGTCCTATACTATAATGAAAATAAAACTCGAGGCGACGCTTCTGCGTCTCGTCTTCAGAACGCTGACAAGTTTATTACGCTCATCAATCTCTGCTGCTGAATCTCCCACAGATCGCAACACAACACTTGACACATAAATCACGCCAGGCAGCAGTGTTTTGTATCATCTTCATCTAATAGACGAAACAGTGAAAACAAAATACTAGTTAGTTTTTTTCCGTCTTCTCCCTGCTGAGATATCACGTTTCTTAGGGGCAAGTTGATTTATTCATTTCATATCGCGATTTAACCAATATAACAATTAGTGTTATTAACTTGTAATATTTTTAAACACCCTACAAATGTGAGGCTTAACCCTGCATAATGAATTGGTCTGTGTAATATATTTTAAGTATACTTCCAACTTCTGTTCCACAGTATCTGTAATATTGCAATTTTCCGTTGATTTGCTTGATGTAAAATTCTAAATAACTTCAACCAACCCTCCTCAAATAGCTCCTCACTCCAACTTGTTCTCAAATATCATCATTCGGTCCCGTCTGGTCGTACCTACGATTAACTAGGAGACGTCACATCTCGACAACCTCCACTCAACATCAACATCTCATCGGGCTAACTGTGCAACGACGAAGACAGTCTTGACTTTAGTATGTGACGTCAGAAGGAAACCATGAAAGACGCTCGAAGTCAAAGAAGATGAACGGAATTAAGTGGCAGAGTTCTTGCCACGGACAAAGAGGTCGTTTTTAAAGAAGATCTTTGCCCTTTGTGTCTGTAAGGAAGGGTTGTTTAATTTTCCGGGACAATTTAGAAGACTCGTCGTTTAAAGAAGATTTAATGATGAAATTTGAGTTTTATGTCAGTATTAACTCTTTATGATGCGTTTAGTAAGATTTTCTTGAATAGATAAAACATGGCTGCCTGGAGTACATTCCATTCGCAATCAGACTGTAGGTGTGCTTCTGTAAATAAACGACATTCCATTCGCCATCAGACAGTCTGTGGTGCTTTGGAGTGAAATGGAATCACGTAAAACACTTTAATCTGTATTTTTGTGCTTTCTTAGTCGTCACAACTTACAATCATAATTATATCTAAACTAGGAAACGCTAAAGTCCCGCCGCGTTGAAGGAATGAGCTTTTTATAGTTTTTAGTTTGGGCGTTGGCTTATCTTTACTTTTGCAAGTGCTTTGTTTTGGTTGCCTACGCATTGAAGTGATTGTTGTCAAGTTTCTATTGTTTCCTTGTCACTTGGTAATTATTTACCTTAAAAAACTTATATTAAGCAGCTTTATTTCTATGGATTCTGGCTACCTTTTTCACTTTTTTCTTTCAAAGGTACTACATCACCATAACCTTAATGTCCATGTAATATATATGAACGTTGTTAGCCCCGACCCGTTTTGGTCAGATTGGCCCAAATGGCACGAAATATCGCACAAAAAATCAAAAACTATATTAAAAGCTTTATTTTCCATAGATTTTGGCTAACCTTTTCAACTTTTTTTTTTAAAAAGCAATACATCACCATTACCTTAATGTCCCTACGTGAAATATGAAACGTTTGTAGCCCACTTGTTTGGTCGAATCGGCCCAAATGACACGAAAAATATCGCATTATAATCGAAAAACGTAAAAGACGATATTCATGAAATCATTTCTTCGATTGTATCCAAAACGTAGCAATCTAAGTTCAGAAGATTTCGAAGGTCCTGTCAATTTTCATCAAGATCGCATATGCCGTTTTGCGCCCGGTAGAGAGCGAACAAACAGACAAAATACAAAAAAACAAACAAAAAAAAAACACCCGTGCTAACTTTTTTGGGGGGTCGTGAATTGAAGTCTTCGCTTCACTCGCTGCGATCGCGACGCTCATCCAATCAAATACGAATACAAGACTAAAACAACAAAACGTCCAATCAACAACGCGAAAAGAATGAATATAAGACCACGCCATGATGCGATTGTTTATTATTTATTGATATTAACCTGCCCACAGGGCAGGAAGGCCAATGTAAGGTATGTTTGGCCCTTTTAAGCCTGCGCTAAAATCGATTTATGTATTTACTAGAGGCTTGGGTTATAGTGATTCGTTGGATCTACCATCAGTTTAAGATTGATGTTATTTGACTTTAACTATAATGTATTTGAGCAACAAAAAACAAAATTAATGCTACATATTGTTAGTATTGTATTCGCCTACGTCCCGTAACAATTACGACCGCCAGTACGTTACATAGCATGCAGCCTCCTGACTTCACTACGAGATACACTGACATCCAGACAGTATAATAACATCGCATCTGTGCACGGTATACGAGAAAAAGAAACGATAGGAAGATGATAAAACTGGGCTGCATAACTTGGCGAGCGCCCAACATCTATATTTGGTTTTGAGCACGAATGTCTTTTGTACATTCGAGAGGTCAACTTATCTTGTTTTAACAACGGTCTTTTTACTTTCCGACAAATATCAGAAGCATTGACATTATTATCTTGCTTTGTGGCATCCAGGGCTCGAAAGTAACGGCAGCCCAACAGCCGCCTGTAATTTACCATACAAAAAGCGTTAAATATATGTGAATTTCCTTAAATCGAAAATTTCGTTTAAAGGCATTAATATCACAACAGTGTACACAATATATATTTGGTGTGAGAGTAGCCAAAATTTCGAGTCGAGTATTTGATATTCGAAATCGACTATTGAAAAAATAATGATTTTGGTGGAGGTGCCGGGTCGCGCGCGAGTGAAAAATGCATTCTTGCCGCTACCTTACCATCCCTGATTAGCCTTAATAGTTACAGTAAGTCAGTCTTAGGATACAAATTGTTATTCTTTATGTAAGATTTGAACGTTTTTTGGCTCAAATAATAAATGTCACTAGGACTATAATATTTATAATGCCATTTTCAAGTTCGGTACTATCAATTTCTGATATTTCATAGCCTAGCCCTAATAACAATTTGTGCTTGATCATTTAAATTATATAGAGATGGATTACATCGTTTAATCAATTAGGTGATACTCTGTCTTCACTTTCGGAGCCTACGTCTTACAACAATTTCCATTTTTTTTTTTATTATTACATTTTTGTTACAAAAACTATAGTATTACAATGTACACATATCGAGTTCACAGAAAATAGAATTATGTTAAATTGTACATATTGTAAGTAAAGTAAAATGGTAACAGTGAAAAAAATAAAGCAATTGGACTTGATTTGGACTCGATTCTCGAGTCACTTTTAGAGCTCGGACTCGACTCGAACTTAAAAAGACTCGCACCCCCCATTATTTACAAATTAACAGACATTAGTTATCTCATCTCATGAGACTAGGATGTGAGATATTTGAAGACAGTAGGATGTGCGTTGTTGGGTTGGGTGCACATTAAAGTTTCTCAGATGACCCTGTTCAGGTGACCAACTTGGTTATTACGGTTAGGGTAGATGGGGCAGGAATGTCCGGGAGCTGTTTAAGAGGACTCACTCCTACCATTTGCCTTGGCGACTGAAGAAAACCTCGGGAGTAACTTTCAGTCATGAATGTTGGGGGGGGAGGGATTCGAACCTATAACGTCTCGAATCAGAGTTATACACGCTTTACGTATGAGCCAGCAGCGTCGATCCGGCAATTCGTTAGTTAACATTGTAAGAAAGTAATAATGGATGTTTATGTTGAACTGTCATTTTTGTTTTTCATGTATTACCTTTTTTTAAATTATGCTTACAATGTATCATTATATACTCGAGAATCGACATTCTACACTCAAGACAGCCATCGTAAGCGTAGGCAATGTTTGGCACTTTGGTTCTTATTTCTAGCGCTAGGGCGCTAGGCGTAATAATACGCAATTCTGATTGGTTGGGAGATGTTTTACATTCACAAATCTTAAGACACTTTTGGAACAATCGCAACGATGACTAACAGCAACACCCATTTTATCCCATAACGTACGTTTTGATTTAAAAATTTGCATTTTACTCAAGTCTCCTAAATTAGGTGGGAAAGGTTAACGTTTTGACGGTGTCTTGTGGCTGCAAACGCATCTTTCAGGCCTGGTCCGTCTGTGGGTGAGTCTTCGCAGTACGTCTGTGCCGAACACTAGAGAATACCCAGTAGCCCTGTCTCGGTCGTATTGAAATCCCCGCCGATGCTGGACGTCCACCCACAACAAACATGATTTATTATCGTATCATTGAGTGGAATATATCGGCCCGATCAGACCTCGTTTAGCGGGATCGATCCCGACCACTTTGTAGCAACCTCGGCGAGACATTAATCATGTATCCGCAGATACAGGGCCATCTATCCGCGTCACGACAACTTTCGAGATATTTGTAAATTAAAGATTTGAAGATAAGTCCGTAAGCTCAAGATGGTGACTAAAGCGCTGGTAATGTTATCTTGGCGCGGGTGTAGAGAATGTCCAGCGTAGCAGGGTTCGAAATAACAAGCAATTAACACCAAAACGCCGTCAATCCAGTAACTTTCGATCGAGGTGTTTTCTTTGTGCATATTTAATAAGTGACGCCTATCTTCGTACATGAGTTGTATGTTCTAATTTTTTGATCCCGGCAAAATCAAAATAATGTTGATTTTCTTGCAAGTCATTCGAAAGTGCGAAAGTACTACACCCAACACGTAAGCGTCGCCCTATCATAACTCATGTTTTCTGTTACTCTTTGCAGACTTACTAGTGGAGCTGCTCGGCCTTCAACTGTCAAGATAAGCAGTCAAGCCGTATTCCTCGTCAAAGGTAAGACTAGTGAAGCATTAGCAATCAATAAGTAGAACTAATAGAGTTGTTGGACAAGAACCAACAGGAATACACGAACAGAGCCAGGAAACAACACAGATTCAATTACAAATCCGTAGACAAATATATCAGACTTAGATTCGTTCCGCCGTTTAAAGTAGTTTAAAACTCCCACGGAGAGTTAAACTTCGCTTCTGCTCTGGGAGAGCTTAGTAGTGAGAACGAATAGCGTGAGAGCTAAAGTGCACTTTAAAACTAGTTCCCATCGGAAACTCTACCCACCCGCCCATCTCAATGATCACCGTCTGCTGCGTCCTGTGCTGTACAGGGTTAACTGGGACGCGTCACCCTGACCACGTTCTTCAACATCCCGGGCAGCAGAGACCAAGATGTGATTGTGTTGGGCCTACAGGATGTTTTTACACAAGTTTAGCATCTACCATCCATACGCTTTCCGTAGCGCAGGAACGCAAGTTATTGTAGAAACTTTTCCTATAATTTTAAACCTTATACATCAATTTACTATAGAGCACTACTCGCCTATACACTTTCCTTCTCACAAGAGCTTTGAATTTGTATTGAAGTTGGCATAATTTCTGCCCCGTTGAGATTGGCGTATATTTATTCTTTACTCCTGGTGTCCAAGGTAAGTCGGTTGAGGGGGTGACTAACCACCATTTTCTTGTGCACACATCGGTTTGCAAGGCCTGCCACGTACTGTTCTCATTCATTCCCTTACTTTTCTTCCATTATATTTTCGCTTGAATAAAATAATTTATACGTAATTTGCTATAACATTGAGGTTTGCTGACTTTCTCTGACATTTGGATGAAAACAACCAACGAACACACGACTTTCTTTACGTCAGTTTTTTTTATTCTTCGAGTGTGTGGGCACCCTGTATTGCACCCTCCAGGATAAGGTCGAGTGTCCTGTGCTGGATATTCCTCGTCTTCCAGTAGGAATCAGAACCCGCCACTCGAACCGGAGTCTGTGTGGTGTGGTGTGTGTGGTGAACGATATTACGCTCGCGGCTCGGGCCTGTACGAGGTCCCCCGAGTATCACCCCCCCCTCCCCACCCCTCCCCCCCTTCACAACCTGTGAGACCAGTCTGATCGGAGCGCAATTGATTTACACTCACGCAATGAACAATATGCACAGGCTCTTGGGTTGAATGTCAGCTCTAGAGTTTCACTGTAACGTATGACTCGTATGAAAGTCTATTCTTTGATAATTTAATTATTAATAATGTATTACGATGAACTTAAAAATATGATTCATTAATACGGATGTAAGCCTAGTGACGGTAATGAAAAACTTTGCCTTGGACGGTACTCGAACCCGTGACCAGATAGATGCACAACCAGGGGGCGAACTAGTACTTATTATATTGACCTGTGTGGTGGAGTTCTCATATCATCCTGTCTAAGTGAGAGAAATACAGAAATACAACGTGATATTTATCAGTGGCCTAAACCTTGTCTATGCACGTTTATAAAACTAATTTCTCCGATGACATATAAAAAATACTTCAAATTTAGTACTAGCACTGTAGGTTTTACTTTTCTCCTCTACATTGCACAGTGAATATTTTTACATCACTTTGTTCAAAACAATTAAACTTCGTCTAGTTCTGTCGTTGCTGGGGATGCAGGAATATCAACATGGTTGATACTTTCAAAGATTGTGAGTTTGGTGGAGGTGCCGGGTCTGCTTTGCTTCACTGAACTACATCAAGCGTTGACCGTGGATCGTGTCCAACTAGACTGGTAGGTGTTTTCTATCTAAATAACCGATCTCTGGTCGGCCATTGTTCGCGCGCAGATGGCGTCGGTGCCGACGGGGTTGGCTGGGTTACTTTAACATGAATGTCCCTCACAGCAAATCAATTGAGTGCCTCAGTGAGTAGACAAATACGAATGGATTTATTTGTTTAGTTAGGAACAAGAAAAATTAATCACCCTTAAAAAATTGAGAACTATTGATTAGGTAAAAGAAATCGAGAGAATGAGTTATGTATTTTAAAAAAAAAAAAAAAAGGAGTAGGCCTACTAATAGTGTCACATTCTACTGCCATCTAAATGTTCCAAGATGAATCATGTATAAATTTTAATTTTGGAGTCCTTTGAGTTTGTCCTGCTATCTGCGGATAAACTTGTAAACCCTTAGGAGGAAGACGAACAAAAACTCCTAGACTTTGTGTCAAACCGCAGAAATGTACAATCATCCAGACAGACAACATAACAGAACAAAATAGAAAACAACAATAAATAAATAAAAATCGTCCGACAAAATAACAAACCATCCCTTTTCGATGGAAGTAGACTATCGAATTTCTTCGATTTTCTTCAAAAACAATTGCGTGGGTAGTTTCTTGCCGCAGATGAAATAAACTCAAACATAACCTGTATTGCTACGAGTAGGGCAGACAGCGCTGGTTTATTCTTGCACCGATCAAACTTGATTCGATGAAATCTCGGCCCGAGTTTCTCGTTGAAACTTTGGTCCCTGCAGACGCGGGTTCCCCTCATAGCTACTGTCATCCCTGAGTCCACAGGAGTCCTCGGGAGTCCTCGGGAGTCCTCGGGAACACTGGGTAAAACCATGTTACTTGACCAGACTTGCGCGAGTCGTTTAATAATGAAAACATTTTCACGTCGTAAAAGCAACAAAAAGACGGCGCAAAACATACATTCGTGTTTCAGCAGTTTACCATCGAGCAGGCCACATCCCCTCGTACAACAGTCTGCGCTGGTTCTCTGACGGTCTCCACGCAGCTGTAATGTACTAGTAACGTTACGAAGCAGAGGTTTTCTAGAGAGTTACAAATTCGAATCGCGTTTTTCGGCTAGTTTTTTGTTTGCGTAAAGGTAGAGCCTGACCAGACCAACAGAGTGTTCTGCGATAATTCCCAGTAAGAGCTTCGCTTGTCTCTGTCTCCCCTGTGACCAGTGTTCCTAGCCCGGCTCGTTCATCTCGCTTTGTCACCGGAGTCCGAGGTTCGCCCAGGAACCTCCCGGTCCACCCAGGAACCCCCGTCCACCCGACCACCACACAGACGCCCCATCAAGATACGAGATGGTGCATTGCAACGTGGCAGAGTGTTCTTACAACAACAGGTGACAAGAAATAGTCTATGTCCACTGCACACTGGATACTGTGCGCGAGGTAACCCGAGGGAGTCGATGATGCCGTGATATGAATTGCTAATTGCTTTATGAACTCGGGATGCGTCCAAACAAACGCTATTAATTATTATGACTTCCTGCTTGGTCCTAGATAATGTTACATTTCAAATACCGGTGCATATCTCCAAATAAACTTGTCAACTACTTCCAATGGTCTCTATTATGGGTCAATTACTGCCAGTTAAAATAAGAAGTACCGATATCTAAATCTGATTAGGATAACCGCTATTCCTAAGAGAGTTCCAGAATAACCTCGCATTCCGCATTACAGCCTAGTTTGCAGACCGCATCCATCAGTCAGGACGCTTACTAAGGGGTATTTACGAATAGACAGGTCCCCTGTCTTAGCCAATGAATAGTTACCGTCAGACTGCAGAATGTTCTAAACTTACAGAATGTGAAGTCGCTGTCGCTATCTGGTTGTAGCCTCCTAGGTTGTAGGTTGTAGCCTCTAGGTCCAGCTCCAGGCTCCGTGAGGTCTTGACCCAGCTGAAATCATAAAACAAACTGAATTAGTACATTGCACTTGTTCGCTTGTTTAAAGTACAGTTTCTAGAGACGAACATGATTGACTTTACATATTATTTATCATCTAGATCTACCGAGATGGGTTCCCGAGATGAATCTAGTTATTTATATCGTCACTCTTAAGATTTCCGTTCATAGCAGAAGTCTCAGACTTTTATATATCAATCCAATCAATCAATCAATCCGGTATGGAAACATAACACGCAATTCTTCGATTTTGAAAATAATTTCGATGTTACGAGAAAATTTGGATTGTTTTCAATAAATGCAAGAAGTCTTCAGTTCATTCCATCCTAACACTAGGTATGATTGTCTCGCCTGTTTAAAAAATCCCATTCTTTCTATTGTAGATGTAAAACATGTATACAATACTGTGCAGTCATCAAGTATTATTTAGAGATCGTACACGGTACATTGTTTGTTCACCTACACAACGAGCTGCATGACCCGTGAACGCCATTGTTTGCGTGGGTTGTGTGTACCCAGCCCCCTCCTTGCTGGGTAACGGTACCGCCCATGCTCCACGCAAGGATTAGGCGAGGGGATTCTGTGGTTACGCCTAACTGCGTACAGAGGATTTAACTCTGGGATTATACGGTTATTTTAGGAAACCCATTTCTGTTAAAACCATGTTCCCATTTCCTATTAAATTATAAAAACCTATCTGAACATCCTCCCTGGGGCTGGAGTGTAACTTGCGTTTAATATCCGCGCGCCTTGGATCTCACAACAGAACCCTGTGTTTCACATTTTCCTGCTTGACTTGACAGTTCTCGTCTTGAAGGAGGGGGGGACACAACAGGCAAGAAACTACAGGTACTGGGGTCAAATAAACACTGGAGCATCTCAAGAAGAATATTGATACAAGGGAACAATGGATTTTGAGATTTTACCATTTTTAATTGATTCACAAATATAGAAAGGTATCGAACTAACTTTTTTGCGTGTTTTTTCAAATGACGTTCAAGCAACTTTTTTGAGACGCTACATTGGCAATTTTGATTTGTGGATATAAGTTACATATTAAAAATCATACCCCCCCCCCCCCCCCCAATTTTCAAATATAATTTAATACGCCTACTTTTTGTAAAAACAATTCTTCGACCGTTCTTTAGACTGGGAGCTACTGCTCAGTAAAAACAATTGTTCATTCGCGCAGTATTTCAGTTGAGAAATATTGGTTTTATTCTTTGCGAATTTCGGTTTTTGGCGGTGATTCAATTTGTATATTTTATGATTTGAAGTTGCTCAACTCATCCCTATTTTGGAAATGACGAGAATCTAAGACTTCGTCTCCGGCGATACTTGCGATCACTGGTCTCTGGTTCCGAGGTTTGAGCCCTGCCTTGTAGGCGTAACACATGACATCCCAGCTCCAGCGGTCACGAAGCATCCCCTACTGGTGCACGATCATCCCCTATACAGCAAGTATCACCCCTTATCTCCACGCAACAGCAGCATCTTGGCCCAGCGAGTAGTTGCTGATATTTTATTTCCCGCCTCCCACAACACTTCCGCTTCCACTTCCGATCTCACGAGATCTCGCGATAACAAATAAGACGAGAACGAGATCTAGCTCTATATCCATCCAGAGAAACAAAACAGGATTGTTTCAAGCGCGCCTTGTTGTTGTAGCGATCTCGAGTCAGCGCGAAATATAACAGACATTTCTCCAACTCAATACGGGTTATATGAAGCAGAGATGAAGACAAGGATAATATAGTTGCTAGGATTAGACTAAGAAGCCGGCACCAGTAAAACTCTGGGACTGCAACTCTTTTTTACGGTTGATACTGCGTCTGTGTTGTACCCTACAAATACAATACAACTGACTTTGTTTTTAATCATTTGCTGAGATTTATGTTCAAACGGCAACATGTTATCCTCCAAAAGTATCTCTTATGCATAAATGAGTTTGAATTATGATCCATATTGTCTGAATTTCCAAATGTGTGCTTAGGCCTGTACGTTATCTTGTAAATACTTAGATTGAAACTTTGTTTTGTCTAAAATAAGTGTGTGTGGCAAGTTGGTCAGTGGTTAGAGTTGCTTGTAATGCAGATAGTCCTGGGTCCGTTTCCTAGATCAGCATTCTACTCGAATCCATACATATCAACACATCCAAGGGTGGTACGCGAAGAGTACATTAATTGTATGCGGCCAAGTTGATAGGATCTATAATTACTATTAATTTGTTTTTATTTACATTTTTAGTAAATATAAAAACGAATGTATGTCTGTTTGTTTGTCCATTATGCATTACTACACCATTCATCCGATCTCCATGAAACTTGGCACATACATGTATTTTTTCACGGGAAAGGTTTCTATGCTATCCATTTTGTTGTAACTCCTCCACGTGGTGATCGGTGACTGCAAAGAGGACTCACCAATGAATTGACTTCGACACCGTAAAGGTTCTGGCATACGTCGCAGCAACGCGCGGCGGGTTAGCTAGTATATTATATGAACAATATTATCAGACCTATCAAAAGGGCGAGAATCGGTGACAGCTATAGGTAATAATTTTTTTATTTAAGTGTATAATGTCGTTAAATGTTTCAAAGTTTTGTAATATATTATATTTTTACCGAGATATCCCGTTGTCCTCGTCAAAGTCGGCGCAATCTTCCAGGCGAACCTCTCACAGTTTTAATATTTGATGCATAAATCAGGACCTGCAGCGGGAAAACGTCAAACATTATAAAGTCGTCAACGTTTAATGGCTAAAAGATTGAGTACGATAGATTTCAGCAAATATTTATCTTCGTGTTCTTCCTTAGTGGTAAAACGTCTTTACGCGACTTTCTAGGTAATTAGGGTGTTATGAACAGAATGTACTAGAGAAGTTTAAGCAAAATATTGAAAACACTTTCTGTTAGTATTGGGGGAAAGGGGGTAAATCTACGTCATTTGGTTCTTTGTATGTTTATAATAAATCTTGCATGTTGAAGAATCTCCCTCGTCTGTATAAAGTGGAGCTGATCCCGGCATCAGTATTCAGTCCGGTGTCGACCCAGTTACGACATCATCTTCCTGCAGCGAGCGATTGTCCCCGAATTAGTAACAACATCACCGGTCGGAAGCGCCAACTTCATAAACCGAAATAAAAAGTCCAAAGTCACCGGGTGTTGGTAAAACTGACTCAATCTACTTCCGTTGGTTTGGTTCTCTGCCCTAGTTCTCTCCATGCGCACCCGGTGTAGATAAGAGTACACCCGGTGTAGATAAGAGTACACCCGGTGTAGATAAGAGTACACCCGGTGTAGATAAGAGTACACCCGGTGTAGATAAGAGTACACCCGGTGTAGAAAGAATCACGTGTCAGACAAGAGAATCTCGCTGAAGATTGATGAGACGGGAAAAAGCAACACCCATGTCGAAGAGTACACCACGTGTTAGAGAGGTCTACCCTCTTTTAAAGTCACCGTGTGATATACACCCGGGGTTAAAAGACTACAACAGAGTCATCAAGTACCTCGGGCACACGTGTAGATAAATACACTCTTGATAAGCAGTCACCGTGGTCAATACAAGTGTTTAAAAAAGAGCACTGTACATAAGAGTACCATACCTGTAGATAAGAGTACACCCGATCGACGAAAATCATTTCTAGAAAGAATCTCGTTCTTGAAGATGTGATGGAGACGGGAATATCTCACAACACCCACTTCAGAGAGTATTACCACGCTGTTCAGAGAGGGTCCACATCTTTTAAAGTTCGTGTTTTTACATTTGTTCCAAAGACTAAACAGAAGTTGTGACATTCAATGACCTCGGGCACAGTGCTGGAATCATCTCCATGTAGCCTCGTGGTCTCAAGTGTGTAAAGACGACTGTAAACCAATAACAAGTACCAAGTACCTTCACATACCCAATATGCCAAATCTGATTCGTAAATCTGATTTCTAAAACTACTTTGGAATGATTTGTTTGACGTAGTTTTACGAATTCCAAATTATAATTATTATATATTTGATATTTAATATTAATATATAGGGTAATGAGCATAATCATAATTTGAATAATGTTATAATTATTAATATTTATAGACCTTACGCAATTATGTGGATGTTGTTTAGTTTAATTCAGCAAAGGGTAGTCACCACACCTATTATAAACTATAAATCAAGCATCAGCTACTACAGCATCATCAGTCAGCCCCACAAGGTGTCAATACAACAGGTCGTCTGTGCTGGCGCTAGCAGGTTATAGCGGGCGACCCTGGAGACTACATCACCAGGAAGGTTTAGACAGAAGTGTGACGGTCGTCTGAGGCGCTAGCAGTATAGCGGCGACCTGGGGACTACATCACCAGTAAGGTTTAGACAGAAGTGTGAAGGTCCTGTGCTGGCGCTAGCAGGTTATAGCGGGCGACCTGAGACTACATCACAGAAGTTAGACAAGTGTGACAGGTCGTCTGTGCTGGCGCTAGCAGGTTAAGCGGGCGACCCTGAGACAAATCACCAGAGTTTAGACAAGATTGAAAGGTCTCTGTGCTGGCGCTAGCAGGTTATAGCGGGCGACCCTGGGGACTACATCACCAGGAAGGTTTAGACAGAAGTGGGCTAATGGTTGTTCAGAGTTTGGACTTGTTTTATTTCATCCCGGTAGCTCGTGAATCAACGGCCTCTTCTATAGGTGGTGCAAGAGCCAACTTCAGCGATAATTGAAAAATGTCAAAATAAAGGGAGAACTTTTAATGTGGTGTAGACGTAAATTAATGGTGTCTTGGTCGTGAACCCATTTTCACCAAAAAATCGTTAACACCTTTATGTTCTAAGTCTAACTAATGGACGCGATTTTGGAATTATTTATAAACTTTTACGAATTGTTAGTTTGTAAAATAATGAAACTAACAGATGCTTATGTTGATAAAAGATTTTTGAAAAACAGCTATAATTTGTATTAACTATAGTATGGTCCTGCAAATATGCTCTAAACCAGAGACCTGGTTCATTGGAAGAACAGTCACATAACACAGTTCGTCTGAGGTCTCACTTTGCGCTGCTCTTCAAAGAATTAATGTAGAATCTGAAGAAATGCTCAAACATGCATAATACACGAAACAGTGTATGTAAATGTGTATATTTTTATCGTCATTCATTGCTAATAGCGATAAAACATTCCAGAGACATATTATTATGTAACGTGAAGATTTTGCGTTTTGGTGGAGGTGCCGGGTACGATGGTATATAGCCCAGAAACTTGGTCGACCGTTTCAACGTTATTAAATGTCTGTCTGATAGCTGCTGTCTGATATGCTCAACAAGCAAAAGCATTCATATTTTATTAAATAATAAAATATATTTTCCTATATAGTTATATCGTTTTTTCACATCATTTAATTATTGTAATTTCAAATAAACTTATAACAAAAACAAAAAGAACTGGAAGGTTCAGGTTTCACTCGCAATCATTTAAATGGCTTTGGGAAAGATAAATAGCACAGCAATATTGATTGCGACCCATGGCTCCAGTCTAGACGCTACCTTCATAATGGAAAACATAAATCCCTATGTTAATAGAAAAACTTTTAATTGAAACCCGATCGCACGCAAACAATGCGATTCGTCATGTTGTCTGAACTAAACATGGGTGCATCCTAGGGTGCATTCAGTAACAGCATGACCGCACTCATCCCCTATTTAGTTACATAAATCCAACCCCGAGGAACAAACTCAAGTCCGACAGAAATGCTATCTCAAGTAAAGTTTAAAACCGATGCTTGGAATTATCTTCAGGGAATCCTGTTCCATCACGAAGCCTCAGAACAAGGTCAAGTTGGGAAAACTTTGAGCGAAACATTTCGACCTGGAAGAAGAGAAGATAACTAATGATATATGAGAACACGCGGCGTTACTGTCTTATTGCTGTGAAGAGTAGGGGGGTTGACCGACGTCCTGCTTTCCTGGTGGAAGCTGAGAGCTAGGCCGGACATCAACCTAGTTCCTGACAGACAGACAGACAGTGAAGACGAAGACGAGAAGACGAGAGAAGCAACATTCGAACTATTTAATTCTAGATCATAGCATTACTTTAAATCATCAGTCAACTCTAATCTGCCTGCAGTGGAAACATTATCTGATTCAAGAGCTCAAGCGAAAGGCAGTTGTCAATTCTTTCCAAACATAAGCTAGGGCACTGATTATATTAAACGTGAAAATAGAAATGAGAAATAACATGAAAATTCCAATCTATTTTCCCCATTCAAGAAAAGTAGCCAGAACTTGAATGAAAGTCGTATTTGAAACACGCAACTCTGCAGTCACCAAACAAATCACACAGTTGTACATAAATACAAAATGTTGTCATTTACATTATTTACGGGTTTTATAAAACCAAACCAGTGCACACAGTGTTTAAAACATAAATTACACTTACTTTCATTGTCAACGCACATTATGAAGATTTATTGTGCTCGAAAATTAGTGTTTAGTTTGACCTGGGCAATTAAAATGATTTATGTCGACCACTTAATCATCCCAGCCAGAGAGAATAAATAAAAAAATAGTATTTTTAACCCGCATTGTGCGTCCAAATATCAAAACAACACCGCAAACAACAGTAATAACGTGATTACGTAATTATAGGACAGATTTGGCCATTTCGTATTCGCACGTACTGAACTGATGGAAACCACCACAATATTAGCACGTTACTCCTAAAACTAGGAAAACGCTTAAGTCCCGCCGCGTTGAAGGATGAGCTTTTTATAGTTTTTAGTTTGCGTGGCATATCTTTACTTTTGCAAGTGCTTTGTTTTGTTGCCTACGCATTGAAGTGATTGTTGTCAAGTTTATTGTTTCTTGTCAATTGGTATTATTTACCTTAAAAAACTTATATTAAAAGCTTTATTTCTATGGATTCTGGCTAACTTTTTCAACTTTTTCTTTCAAAAGGTACTACATCACCATAACCTTAATGTCCATGTATAATATGAACGTTGTAGCCCCACCCGTTTTTGCCAGAATTGGCCCAAATGGCACGAAAATATCGTACAAAAAACCAAAAATCTTATATAAAAAGCTTTATTTCCATAAATTCTGGCTAACTTTTTCAATATTTTCTTTAACAAAGCAATACATCACCATTATTTTAATGTCCATGTAAAATATGAACGTTGTAGCCCCACCTGTTTGGTCAGAATCAGCCCAAATGTCACGAAAGAATCGCACTAAAAATCGAAAAAAATCGTAAAAGTACGATATTTATGAGAAATATTTCTTCGATTGAACCCAAAACGTAGCAAGTCTAAGTTCAGAGATTTCGAAAGTCCCCTCCAATTTTCATCAAGATCGCATGCCGTTTGCCCGGTAAACAGACAAAAATACAAACAAAAAAAAAACAAAAAAAACAAAAACAAAAAAACAAGCAAAAAACACCCGAGCTAAATTTTTTGGGGGGTCAGTGAAATTGAAGTCTTCGCTTCACTCGCTTCGCTCGCTACGCTCATCCAATAAATGAATAACATAATAAAACAGGAAAGCACTCAATTGAATAAAAATTAAATTAATTAGTCACGTTCTTGCAACATCACTATACCCTTACATAATTTCCCGTGCTTGCTATAGGGCTAGCGACTTTATTTTCATCCGAGGAATTGGAAAGTGCTCCCAGACTCTATGACGTCACCAACTCACTCGCTCCCAGACATTCTGACGTCACCTACTCACTCGCTCCCAGACATTCTGACGTCACCTACTCACTCGCTCCCAGACTCTCTGACGTCACCTACTCACTCGCTCCCAGACATTCTGACGTCACCAACTCACTCGCTTTAAACGATCAAGTTTTCCGCGCTCACATTTTTATGAACGTACATTTCTTGTGACATGAAACATTATTTACGGGTTTTGACAGTGTTATCTATTGTATGATATCTATATGTTGAGACTCTTTCACACAGGTATGAAATGAAGTGTGATGGGTTTGAACGGATCGTGTCGCTGGTTTCTACGCTTAGCATTCTTAAAAGCAGAATTTCACCGGAGACAATCATTATAAAATTGACATAAATCAAGTAACCTAAAAACCGTGTTACCTACATCTTTATTCACTGTATTCTAGTACACTTTATTACCTCGTATAATGTATTTCATCAGCCAAGGAAACAAGTCAGGCTAACATCATGCATTACATGAAGTTCACACTGTCCGTAAGCGAAGAGTGACAACAACTTATTATATTTAAAACTTTTTGAAATAAGTAGGCCTTCTGTTTATCAGACAATCGATAATGAATTGTATCGTTGATAGATACTCGAATATCGATAAAAGGCGTCGTCTCTGGTTATAATATCCATCCATACAACGCAATCAAAGTTCCCGTCACTTCTACACGGGCCATCAAAGTCCAACTCGCAACCTTCTCGCGGTTTGGCCCGTGAATAGGGGAGTTTCACTCCCTGAAACTAATGGCGAGCTCTGGGTCGTCGTCGGGGAACCCCTTTCCCTTTGACTACTTCCCCGACGGCGACGACAATGACAACACGGACGGATGATGACACAAGACGGTGACGACCATGACGTGGGGGAACCCCTGCCCTCCCCATACGCTTGTGGCTGGTTCTGACCAGCACAGGCCTTACGTTCCTCCCCGTGGAAAGAAGAAAACATGGTGGTAATCCACAATTATAGAAAAAGAAAATTTGGAAGATTCCAAAACACTTGACATGGGCACTGATAACTCTACTGTTGAGTGCCCTAAAACAACAATAACTAACTAACTACCACTATCTACACTGTCAACATCGAGAGTGTGCGAGGGACGCTTCTCTAAATCTACTAATAACAAATATGTATTAACATTTTTACTCATACTACGAGAAATAACTCCCTCGTGGCTAACCCTTCCATTTTGTAAATTTAAAAATTTCCATTTCTTTGATATGTTGAAAATAGAAATTGCTCTACGAAAGTGCTTTGAAGTTATTTTTATCACAAACCCCACCCTTTTCATAATATGAATAGCATAAAGAAGATGACTAAGTAGTTTAGAAACGGAGAAACACTCGGCCTCCACATAAGTAATCGCTCTGCGTTTGTACTCGGTGAGTTACAATGTAAATACTGAGTAACGGCAACCACTTCAATATGTAGGTCTCAGCACTCAGCACTCGGCTTAACTAGCGTAGAGATCATGAGCATTACCGCTAGCTCAGCAGCTTGACTCGTTAGCAGAACTGACAGAAGTATAGCCAGCCAGCAGCTTGACTCGTTAGCAGAACTGACAGAAGTATAGCCAGCCAGCCAGCAGCATGACTTGTTGGCAGAACTGACAGAAGTATAGCCAGCCAGCAGCTTGACTCGTTGGCAGAACTGACAGAAGTATAGCCAGCCAGGGTGCTGACAGAAGTATAGCCAGCCAGCCAGCAGCATGACTTGTTGGCAGAACTGACAGAAGTATAGCCAGCCAGCAGCTGACTCGTTGGCAGAACTGACAGAAGTATAGCCAGCCAGCAGCTTGACTCGTTGGCAGAACTGACAGAAGTATAGCCAGCCAGCAGCTTGACTCGTTGGCAGAACTGACAGAAGTATAGCCAGCCAGCAGCATGACTTGTTGGCAGAACTGACAGAAGTATAGCCAGCCAGCAGCATGACTTGTTGGCAGAACTGACAGAAGTATAGCCAACCAGCAGCTTGACTCGTTGGCAGAACTGACAGAAGTATAGCCAGCCAGCAGCTTGACTCGTTGGCAGAACTGACAGAAGTATAGCCAACCAGGTTGCTGACAGAAGTATAGCCAGCCAGCGTGCTGACAGAAGTATAGCCAGCCAGGGTGCCGACAGAAGTAAAGCCAACCAGGGTGCTGACAGAAGTATAGGCAACCAGGGTGCTGACAGAAGTATAGCCAACCAGGGTGCTGACAGAAGTATAGCCAGCCAGGGTGCTGACAGAAGTATAGCCAGCCAGGGTGCTGACAGAAGTATAGCCAACCAGGGTGCGTAACGCGGGAGGTCCCAGGCACAATACCAGACACCGGCAATCCTCAATGATAGTTTGTCTAGAGGTTTTACCACAACTACCATGAACTACGAAGGGGACATTGTCTGTGGGCAGGTTTCTCACATTACATTTTGCTTCATCTATATCTAAACACTCAAGGAACGCCTTGCAAACACTTCTTTAGTCAGGACTGACGGTGGCGGGAACTGAACCGAAGACCTCCCGAGTAGCAGCCTCGTTTGCTCACATCACGTGACGAGCTTCGTGTATTCTATTAAAGTGGGAGTAATGTAAAACCAGACAACAGAGAATCACGCCTTAGTGACAGATAATTATAGGAAGCACGCCCATGTGACAGGGGACAGTGACGGGACAGGTGGAGCGGGGACGCTGCCTTGAAAGGGACAGCAGTGACAGGGGACAGTGACGGGACAGGTGGAGCGGGGACGCTGCCTTGAAAGGGACAGCAGTGACAGGGGACAGTGACGGGACAGGTGGAGCGGGGACGCTGCCTTGAAAGGGACAGTGGCGAGATTGGATCAATTAATCGGGTCTACTTGAGTTCGACAACTGTGACATCCGTCCGAATCAGATAACAGGAGCAAAGCCTCTAAGAGCCTCACGGACAAAGATACTCCAAACATGGCAAGACAAACTTGGCAAAGCACTTTCAGTTGAAAAGATTTCGACGTCGCCAAACTTAATCCGCTAGTGCTGAAAGACTCGCGGAGCTTTTATTGCAGGCTTGGGCCAGGGTATAATATTATGTCAGTCGTCGTTATTGTTGGCATTGTTATTTATCTCAATATGACTTACCATGAAAACAAATCTACTGTCACATTGCTGGTGGAAGAAAATAAAGCCAAGACCCAACAAGTGTCTTTCTACCAGGATGTATAAACTATATACAAACAAGAAAAAGTATTTATTGTGTATATTTTATTATGACAATTATTGAGCGAGCGAAGCGAGCGTCTCCACTTGACTCTTATGGCTCGAATGTCTGTTTTTTTTTTTTTTTTTTTTTCTGTTACTGCTTCGATACAGGTCGCACCGTTTCTCTGATCGACCTGAAATTTTGCACACATGTACATACCACCTAGGCGGGTTGCTGTATAGTTTTGTGGCAAAATCGTTCAAAAAGTTAAAAAGTTACATTAAAGTTAATCGAAAGTTTTTTTTTCAAACTAAACGGCGACAAAATCTGAGGTGGCCAAATCATTTAGAATGTCCGTCCGATCACGAATATGTTATTTTATTTTGATCCGATAAGTAGTGTAGATGGAAATTACATTATAACAAAGTCCGTTACCATGGCAACGGAAAGTCGCACAGCTTTTTGGCTCATGATAGCGGTCAAACGGAGGCTCGGATCGAGTTGAAATTTTGACCATCCGCAAGTTTCGTTCCCGATTGAATGCCATTAGTTTTGTGGCAAAATCGTTTAAAAAGTTATAAAGTTACATTAAAGTTAATCTAAAGTTTTTTTTTTAAAACTAAACGGCGACAAAATCTGAGGTAGCCAAATCATTTAGAATGTCCGTCCGGTCACGAATATGTTAATTTTATTTTGATCCGATAAGTAGTGTAGATAGAAATTACATTTTAACAAAAGTAACGTTACCATGGCAACGAAAAGTCGCACAAGAATTCTGGTCACTATGTACTGCCACCTAGAAGAAATCAAGAGTAAAATAGTTTTCCCAAAGAAATGATGTCAAGTTCCTCTAGAGGGCGGTGGATTTTATCCATTCTCTCCTATTTTACAAATTTTCAGGTAAATTGGTCAAGACCTTAAAGACTTATTGGTATGTAACATTATGGGCATGTCGTACTCGGGTCGTGTTGCACGTACCGGTGCTCGCTCAACAACGCGTCCAACTGAGCGTTTTCCTAGTTATTGTATTTCCATACAAAATATTGGCAAAATACAACTCGTTAGAATGAAATTATTTGCTTATATTATCATGCTTTGATTTGCACTTGTGGAGTATTTGTACTCTGTTGTAAAATGCATTATGCCTAATATATAAATAAATAAGACATAATTTTGTAAATGTAATGTTCCTTTAGTATTTGGCTATAAAATAATTGGTCAAAAATAAAATATTTGGAGCAATAGCCACTTTAACACACTTTGTTACCCTTCGCCCCATCCGAATAGGCCTACATCAGACAATGTGGTCAATAATTTGGCTACTAGAGGTCCAAGCTGTTCTGGGGAATATTGAACCGGTTTCATGTGTAGTAGAATTCATGAAATATAATTCATCAATTGGTTTACTTTCCAAACATAGTTTCATTACATCACTACAACGATCTCTAAAACAACTAGACCCACGTATTACGCTTATTTTATGGACATACCACCGACATAGATACGTCGTGTTTTCATGTACGCTATTCCGTGCGTACCGTGCGCGTACTGTGACGTCTGGACATGTGTTTGGAACGAGTGAGCTGCCAGAACAAAATATCTGCGTACCCGGCGCTTGTGTATTGGGCAAATCCAAAATAGCAAAACCAACCATTTAATCAAAGTGCGGAAATTATAAAGTCGCTAACAGGTAAAAGCAAATTAAAATTGTTTGAAACACAATTTCCGGTTTCTCTTCTGTACGTAGATGGGAAACGTTTTATGGATTTTTAAATCGATGTTTTCCAATTATGTTCACATATTACATACAAACATGTTCGCATTTTATTTAAAACAACAACGAAATTGAAAACAGACAGAAAAGTACATCAGACGACGTTAAGAAAATTGTAAAGGCATATGGCTTTTAGAAAACCTTTTCTATTCAAAAGCCTTTTTTTAAAAAGGGAAAGGGGATAAAGCGCCTCTGAGTCGAGGTCTAGGTCGAGGTAGACAGGAGGGAGAGAGATGACAAGATGGCCGCCGTGCATCTGGGGGCTGGGGGCGTCTGCCCCCCTATAGAGATTGCGCCCTGCCTCGTGAGGGTGTGTTATGGTGCGAGCCTACTCATACGCAGATCGGTCGAGAAGGACGGCGTCGGGGGCGTCCGATGTAGGCCACTTGTCTCGGGTTCGAACCTCCGTAAGAATAACATTGGTAACATAGGGCGTCACTCTCTCCGGTACGACCTGGGTACGTACCGCGAGGGGTCGCGTCCCGTGCGAATACATATTGTTAGAAAATTAATCACGCTTCCAACGAGCCCGGTCAAGGGTTCGTACCTAGACGGGAACATATTCAAATTTGTCGGTTTCCACTGGGAAGTGTAGTCAAGCCTCCAGCGTTTTCTATGCGGTCCGCGATCGTACACCCTAGCAAGTTTCAGTTGTGCGGAGTTCGATGCTAGGCGAGACCCGCAACGCCTCCCGCCAAGCTGACGACTCTCGGACACATCGAGGAGGATAGTTGCAGTGGTTCACAAAAATAAACTGCAAATCTTGATAAGAAAGTGCCGCTTCGCACAGTTATTCTTTATAACATAAAGAATGATATAAGATGAGGAGACACGCTGGCAATCCATGCAGGACGCCATTTTCCAAGGTGGCGTCTTAAGATGTAAAACGTGTATAATGTAGCTATTTGTTGTCCGATTTCTTTTATTGTTTTTTTAAACGAAAGGTATTATAAAGTACTTCATTTTTTCTGTCTTATATTTTATCGATTTAGCCAACGGTTTGCCCACAAGTAATTAAAATGCGAATTTTCGTGTTTTTTCCCATTTTTAAAACAAATTCTGTAAACTGACAAACACAACATTCAAAGGTACACACAATTAATTTTCGTGGTTAAGGTTAGTGTCGTAAGAGGAAGTTTAGGTAAAATGGTCCTTAGAAAGTATGGTTTATAGTATAAAATACGTCCGTGAGGGCGGTAAATTCGAATTCCATATGTCAAGTGCTCATTCTCATTCTTACTACTCAATCGTGATTATGATCGTATTATTCGTATATAGCTACAAATGCAAATTTAAAGAGAGAGCAAATTAATAGTGATGAAGATATTTGGATGAGCGAAACAAAGAAATCAATTTCACTGACCCCCCAAAAAATTAGCTCGGGTGGTTTTTTGTTTGTTTTTCTTTCTGTTTATTCGCGCTCTACCGGGCAAACGGCATTAAGATCTTGATGAAAATTGGAGGGGACCTTCGAAATCTCCGAGCTTAGACTTGCCACGCTTTTTGGGTATAATCGAAGAAATATTTCTCATGAATATCGTATTTGACGATTTTTTTTCGATTTTTAATGCAATATTTTCGTGATATTTGGGCCGATTCTGACCAAACGGGTAAGGCTACAACGTTCATATTTTACATGGACATTAAGGTAATAATGATGTATTGCCTTTTGACAGAAAAATTTTAAAATGTTAGCCAGAATCCATAAAAATAAAGTTTTTAATATGAGTTTTTTGAGGTGTATAATAATTAACAAGTAACTATCAACAAAAATCCTAATTTAACAAAAATGATTTTGAAATAGGACTTGAAAAACGTAAAGATATCCCACTCATACTCAAAATTTACAAAAAAAGCTCATCCGTCAATGCGACTAGACAAGGCGTTCGCGAATCGGCCTAGTAAATAAAAAAGTACAACTTCATGCCTCCACCATCTGTCTCTAACATTGTCATTTCTTCTAAGTCATCACTCAGTTCTTGAGAATCAAGGTCGTTGCTAAAACAATAACATTAGAATATGTTTTGTCAAAAATTATCAATTTCTTTCAAATACATGAAAATGAATTACATTTTTGGGGGACGAGAAAACTTTTAAACCAACCTTTGATTGTAGCAGCTTCCACGACAAACTGTGCAAAGCAGTGTACATGGAAGATTAGCATTCAAACAGGAACACCTCACGTTGCACCCTGTTTTACAAGTGCATCTCACAAGCTCACGGCATGCCTCCCATATGGCAGGTAGGTGAGTCCACTTCGGTGTCCATTCTTCATCGTTCTGCTAATCCCATGATTCGAGCAGTTATCGCGCAAGACTGTCTCCATATATGGCCTGCCTGGTACCATGCTCGAAGAATATGCTGATAGAGCTTCAGAAGTCGGAGGAAAAGTTTGTAAAGGGCGGTCGCTTGTAGTAAAAAGTACTTTCCTAGTCTCAGTCAAAGAATGCTCTGCACATTGTGTTCCTCCGTACAGAATGGCCACAAAGGTTTCAAGTGAATGAATTACGTCTTTTGATATTGCTGAAGCATTTTGCACAGGTTGTGCATGTTGGGAAAAGGCATCAGTTTACTTGAGGAAATGAATTCCACGCCTTCCAGAATGATTTCTTTCCATGTTGTGCATGGAATCCTCTTCTTAAAGCCACTGCTTTTTCTACTCCAAGAGATAGAGCGATCTGATGAGCAGTCTGGCGTTTTGACAGCTCCAAACAGTACCCATAACTGCTCCAAACCTAGGGATTGAAAAGCGAAAAGAAGGATACAGCAAGAATAAGGACATCACTGTCAGTGGAACGAATCAGTACAATCTTTGCTCCGTGAACTATAGCATCCCTAGTATGCAACATTATTCTTCTATCTGCTTCCTCAAGAGACTGACATGATGCACCTTCTAGTGAGGAATCATGTGTCAAAGAAGGATTGATTGTGTCGGTATAGTTGGTGACTACATGTGCAAACTGGAAGTTTCAAGAGCCATGGATCCTAAGAGATCAAACAATTGCTTTTTGTTATTGCTATTCCCTAGAAAGTCTTTCCAGTTTTTTTGGGAGTTAGGTGACCCTGATAGGACCTGACATTACTTCATGCACCTCTAATTTCCCTCACGCCTTTTTCAAACTAGACGTGGAGTATAAATCCCACTCAAGATCTATTCTCTTGGTGTTACAGCTATCAACGTCCTTCTTCACATATGCCATAAACTCCTGGTTAAAATATTCTACAAATGTTTTGGAGGTTCGTGGTGGAACAATGTGCACAAGTCCTGGACCGTCATACACAATTACGTCACATACCGCCAAACGTTTCTTGATCAGCATGCTTCTCCAAGATCCCAACAATTTCATAGTTTTGCGACGTTCGTAATGCTCCATCTGCAGATAGTACTGGAGGATGAGCGGCATTTCCGTGCCTAAAAAATTCATTGAGATCCAGGTTTCTATTTTTATTCATAATAAATAACCTTGAAAAGAGGTTAACATCACTTTTAAGAGATTTCATTGAAGTATTAAGCTTAGAATTTTTCTTTGCAGCATGAAATGTCTTAATGTTTGTCTTCTCGAGTGGATTATACACAGTTTTCGTACCATCTTCTATCAAACGTTCATCAATAAAGGTCCTGTACAATTCTATGCCAATTTGTTCTGCTTTTCTAACGTTATTCGGACGATCGTCTTCCATAACTAAGCGAGTATCCAGAGCGATTAGATCAGCAGATGTTTCTTGGAATGGTTTCCCAAGTGCTTGATACTTGACACTGGAATTCAAACTTACCACGCGCACGGACGTGTTTTTACTTTTAACCGCACTTCCTAGGGGCCATTCCACCATAACTTCCCCTACAAAGTTAGCCTTAAACACAAAAATTAATTGTGTGAAATTTATATATGTTTGGTTTGTCAGTTTACAGATAAATTAAAATTTTTGGCAAAAAACAACAAAATTCACATTTTAATTATTTTGGGGCAAACCGTTGGGTAAATTGATAAATATAAGACACAAAAGATGAAGTATTTTATAATACCTTTCGTTTAAAAAAATAATGAAAGAAATCGGACCGGAAATGGCTACGTTATACACGTTTTAAGCTTAAAGCCGCCATCTTGGAAAATGGCGTCCTGCATGGATTGCCAGCGTGTCTCCTCATCTTGTATCATTCTTTATGTTCTAAAGAATAACTGTGCGAAGTGGCACCCTTCTTATCAAGATTTTGCAGTATGCTTTTGAAATATCCTTTGAACCAGGGCCGCTAGGAAGCGCATCAATTTTCCTAAATTCTGTTTTTCATAGAAATAGGCTTTTTTGAGTGTATGTTAATTATGAGGCTAAAATAGGATAAACTAGGAAAACGCTCAGTTGGACGCGTTGTTGAGCGAGCACCGGTACGTGCAACATGACCCGAGTACGACATTCCCATAAGGCCCACACACAGTGTAGGCCTAACTGGATATTGACATTGTACACTTTATACTTTTCTAACATCTTTGCATTGTACTAATTCACGTCATGCCTTCTAAAGTGTATCTTTGTATCTTCACTGCCTCCTTCATTTTTTAACATCAATTTTCGAATTATGATTACCAATAAGTCTTTAAGGTCTTGACCGATTTAGCTGAAAATTTGGAAAATTTCCTTACCTTCTTTGTGGGGGGTGTGCATGCGTGTGTTTTAAAATAGCGCATCCCCTTACTATTGCTGACACCTAGTGCAGAGCACTAATAATTCAGCTATATAGATTTAATTTCATTGTTGATTTTTTTTAGTTGTGCAACACGTGTCTGTTGCACAATATATTTGGAGTGGTTTCTCGAAATAAGAATAATTTTGACAGGCTTGGCTGTATTTTTTAATTTTATAAAATTAATAGTAGAAATAATATGCGATTTGAATTCTTATCGGATTAACAAAAAGATAGAACAATTAACAGGCTAGGGCAATTTTGCCCATGATGTTTGTTTTAAGATCCTAAACGGGAGGGAGGTTGTTGGCGGCCACTTGCACCCGTGCTTTCTTAGCCGGTGGTGGAGCCTGAATGTGAGGATTGCAGCGCTTTCTTGTAACAGAATTTGGTGGTATGTTTCGAATGAGAGGGTTTGGGAGTCTTTTAACGCTGGCATAAAATGGAACTGATAGTGCCTCTAGGTGGGCCTCCATCATTTCTAACCCACAGTCTGCATGAACGTCGGACATTCTAGTGCAATGGGGAACGCCAGTGATGATTCTCACTATCTTGTTTTGAAATGTTTGAAGTTTTTCGATGTGAATCTCTGCGCAGGTCGACCACACCGGGGACGCGTACGTGAGGGCTGGTCGTATGCATGATTTGTACAATTGAATTTTGGTAGCAGGACTCATTTCACCAGAGCGTAAAAGTGGATACAACGATGCGAGCTTTCCAGTTGCTTTGGCAATCTTAGCCTTAACATGTAGTCAGATTCTTGTTTAGTAAGGCACCTAGATAATTATTCCTGCTTGACCATTGAACATTTTCGTCATGGATTACGAACGAAGATGCATCTGCCGGTAAATTACCGAAAAATAGTGTGGCACTAGTTTTTGAAGCATTTAGACCCATACGCCATTTATCATACCAATCGACCATCAAATCCACCGCTTGTTGGCCAATTCGACTGCAAGGTTCAGCACGCGTACCCATTATTAGCGCAACAACAGCGTCTGCGAAGCATCCGAAAACTACATTGCGTGGAGGCGTTCGGGAAGTCATGGGTAAATATATTAAAGTAGAATGGAAATACAAGAGCCTTGAGGAACCCCAGCAGCTATAGGCCGCCTTGTGGAAGTAGCGTTTTGCCATTGAACTAAAAACGATCGTCCAGCGAGAAACTGTTTTGTGAGGTTGATGAGGTATCTTGGAAATTCAAGTTTTATCATCTTAAAAAGCAGACCTTCATGCCACACACGGTCGAATGCTTTTGCAACGTCTAGGAAGACGGCCGCTGTTTGACGCTTAAAAAAATGATTTATTCCTCCGTACGGTCTCAACCACTCTAGCCAACTGTTGGACAGACGAGTGTTTTGCACGGAAACCAAATTGCACGTCAGGCAGGACGTGGTTTTTCGTCAGCATGGCGTTGAAGTCTAGCCAGGAGAAATCTTTTTCAAATATTTTTGACAGGATAGAGAGCAAGCTAATGGGTCTGTAGCTGGATGGATCTCGTGGTGGTTTGCCAGGCTTAAGAAAAGTTATTATCTTTGCCACTTTCCATGAATTTGGGAAATGTTGTAGTGACAGAGCTGCATTGAAGACTGCTAGTAGTACTTTTGCTGCTTTTGTTGGAAGGGATTTGACAATTTTGTCCCGTTATCCCATCCAGTCCTGTGTGCTTTGTTAAGAGGAATGCTCGTGCGATTTCGGCAAATTCGGCTAATGTGCATTTGTCGCCATCGGGAAGTTCCACCGGCTCAGGATTCTCAGCAAAAAACTGTTCTACATGATTCATAATTTGCGGTGTGAACTCGTTTGCTGGGTTTGGAGTGAAGGTCTCCTCCAGCGTGTCAGCAATGACATTTGCTTTTTCAACAGGGCTACAGGCAAGTGTATTGTTGACGTTGAAGGGAGGATCAGGTGCGGGTCGGCGCTGTAGCGTTTTTGCCATTCTCCAGATTGAGTTGTCCCCGAAAGACAATTCACCAACTGCCTCGTGCCATTTTCTCCGCACGATGCTCAGCAATGTCCTCTTTCAACTTTGCACATGCTCTATTCATGCACGTTTTTAATTCGGGGGTTCGATTCCTTTGCCACTTCGCCGCCTAATGGCATTTTTCTCTTTTATTGCTTTTCGGAGGCGCGTGGGCAGGTCGTACAATGTCACTCTCCTCGATATTTTATTAGGAACGGCAGCTAACACGCCCTGTTGGATATACCTCTGTGATGGTTTGGACAACTTTGTCTAGCTCAATAGTGTTTCTAATGGTAGGACGAGAGGTCGGAATACGTTCTGCAATAAACTTTTTAAATTTGGGCCAGTCTGCATTTTTAAAATCTCTTATGGGTCTGGAGGGATTAACAAGAAGCCGATTGCCCAGGCGAAATCATGATTGGATCATGATCCGAGGTTGAGTGCTGGTATGGCCGAAATGTCGTAAGAGCATCTGATGTTAACTAGCAAGGCAATATCTAATACATCTGGCATGTGATTTCCATTGGGTATGATAGTGGGTGGGCTCCGGCGGGACCTGCAACTACATAGTCACGGGACAGACAGTGTGCAGTAGGGCATCACCTCTTGTGTTTGAAACCCTAGAGTTCCACGAGGGATGTTTCGCATTAAGGTCGCCTGCAATGAGCCTTGGTTGATACAAGACGTCAGTGCATCGAGGTCACGCGCGGAGAAAGTACCCGACGGGGGTCTATATACAGAGAGATTTGAAGAGGGCCACTTGAAGGCGGACTTCTATAGCTGTAGCCTCCACGTCAGTGAGGCGTGCAGGGTTGGTATTTGAAAATGGCTAATGAGCGAGTTCACCAAGATTGCAGTAACCCCCTCCGCTGGTGCGCTCTGTTTTGGTCACATACTGAGGACTGTCTGTTAGAAAGAACTTTGTGGTTCGCCACTTTCCAAGCTACCTCAGGTCGAAGGTGCGATTCAGATATTAAACAGACGTGAACATCATGAGTTCTCATGAAATCAAGAAGTTCGGGTGTCTTTGATTTTACTCCGCCATTGGCATTCCATGCCATAATGTGAATGCATTTGGTTTAGGGACTGCCATTTTGTGGTTTATTTGTTCTTGTGCGAACACGGTAAAAAGCCTACCATGTGTTGAATATATTGATTTTCAGGTGTGTGCTTTGCAACTTGCCGTGCAAAGTACAGCACCATTTCCCATGGTGATTCAGTATCTTTCTCTGGTGTCGGAACAGAGTAAGATGGATGATTTGTGAAACTTTTTTGGTGGAGGTGCCGGGTTGTAAGTCGGAATCTGTTCGTTTTGGTTACGCTGCGTAACCTTCAGTTGTGGAAAACGCCGCCTGTGCAAACGAAAAACTCGGGACTTGTGTTTCTTGCAGGTGGAGAAGCCTTTGTAGCTTGATTGGCCGAGTGTTTGTTGTGTTTGTGTCCGATTGGACGGTTTGTTTGCGGCGCCGTTTGGAAGGCGGTAGCGCTCTAGGGCTGCCTTGTAACGTCGGGCATCGCCTCGAGCAGGCGGGGTGATCTCCACCACAGTTGGCACATGTGGCTGGTGACGACCTATCCTTTGGGCATTCTGTCCCAGCGTGGGCCTGCGCGCATTTGTAACATTTGGGTGCCTTGTTGCAAAAGGCTGACGAATGACCAAAGCCTTGGCAGTTGTAGCACATTTGAGGACCCTTTGGACCTCTAAAATGCTCTACCCGCACCACAACGTGTCCGAGACGCGTTAGTTCTAGAATGTTTTTGCCTTGGGAAGCCAATGTGGTCACCACAAACAATGGCAATTTGACACGGGACGCATTCGTGCTATCTCCAGATGAGGAAAGTTGGTAGACTTGTTTGGGGTCATACCCTTCCTCCGTCAACATCTCCATGACCTCCTCCACTGTTTGAGTGGAACTTAGTCCTCGAATCACGTGCTTGTGGGTTTTAACCGTGGATGGGTTAAAGGTGTGATATTGGCAATTTTTTGCCTTGAGTTCGGTTGTGACCGCACGGTAGTCATCTATGGACGTGAGCTTGAGCTTGTGCGAGTCCTTTGCGTTCACAACTGTAAAGTCTGACTTGCATAGTGGTTTGATGCACCTGATCACAGTCTGGTAATCAGGAAACTTGTATACGACCACCGGTGGTATACGGACTCGTTTTGGTTGAGGGGTTGTCTGCGTGTCCATATCGTCGGGCTCCTTGGAGCTGCCAGGTGCCGATGGATCGGCCAGAGGTGAAAACTTGTTCTGTAGAACAATTGGCACGTTTTGTTGTTTTGCCGGCGTCTTGCGGGGTGCGCGGGCAACAACAGTCTTCTTTTTATCAGGTTCCTCGATACGAGCACGCTTGTGGATCGCTTGATCGCGCGTCTCGACCGTCTTCCAGCCATCGTCGGTGCTGGGCACGTTGTTGTGCATGGTCACAAACAGGGATTGACCCACAAAAACAAAAAATAAATTGATTGGGAAGACCTGGGTGAGCTGGTTGGGCTGGTCCAGACACTCAGGCGACTCAAAAACCTTTGGGAGGGAACCCGGGATGAACCCACAACAATTGGGACGACCTGTGCAGTCAGAACTGCCCCAGGTGACTCAAAAACCTGAGTAAAAACCGACGTGAAGTCGGCTAATTGGCGACCAACGCCCTACGTAGCCCGTGGACTAGTAGGGCCGAACGGACGTCTTCTTTCTTCTGCCTTATCGCTGGGGATTCCTGCCAGTGAGTAATCTTGCGTTCGTCCTCACTGGCCAGGCGGATCCAAAAGGCGTAGGCAGCGAGTGGTTCTTCTTCCTCACTTCTTCTCCATGTGCTTTGGAAACTTTGCAACAATGAGTTCAGCTCGGTAAAGCCTCTGAAAATTTGGAAAATAAGAGAGAATGTTGTACTTATTGACCCTGCAAAATTTCAAAACGATCGGAATATTTTTATTTTTTTATTTTTTTATTTTATTTTTTATTTTTTATAACCAACTATCGGATTTTGTTCAAAAACTATACAGCAACCCGCCTAGGTGGTATGTACATGTGTGAAAAATTTCAGGTCGATCAGAGAAACGGTGCGACCTGTATCGAAGCAGTAACAGAAAAAAAAAAAAAAAAAAAAAAACGACATTCGAGCCATAAGAGGCAAGTGGAGACGCTCGCTTCGCTCGCTCAATAAATAGATAAATTAATTAATTAACTAGTTAATAAAAAAAACAATCTTAAAATTAAAATTAAAATTAAATAAAAAAAAGCCTAAATAAATGAATAAACAAATAATTCAATCAATCAATCATTGAACGAATGAATGAATGAATAAATAGATTAAAATTAACAGCATTAATTAATTAATGAGTGAATTACTGAATAAATAAATGAATGGATGAATGAGTGAATTAATAAATGAATAAATAAATAAATGATTAAATAAATGAGTAAATAAATAAATAAATAGATTTAAAACAACAGCATTGACTTTAATTATTGTTTTGTTGAAGCAAACAATAGATCTAAAAAAAATCGATTTCAAAATCCTTATTATTTGATTTGAGGTATCCCAACATCACTTACGGTTGAACTTTAACATATTATTATTATTGTGTTACAAGATGATTTAAGGAATATGTTCGGTTCGGTTCAAGAATCGAGATGAGTACGTTGAAATGTGACACTAGTGGCGACAAGACTATGACGTGACGTGACGTTCTTAGTAACAGGGAAACATGAACTGTGCACGATGAGGACGAGGTGCAGAACAGACGCGTCTGGTGCCTAACCTGGTGGAGCAGAGTAGTTAGGTACCTCGAGGGCGGTGCTTCACTGGCGAGGTGTAACAAGTGTAATGACGCGTCTGGTGCCTAACCTGGTGGAGCAGAGTAGTTAGGTACCTGAGGGCGGTGCTTCACTGGTGAGGTGTAACAAGTGTAAGAGGGTGATTACACAGAATCAGCGCCAGTGGCCGCAGGCTAGACCGCGAGATGCTGGGCCAAGATGACCAGTGTTGTAATTACACCTAAACAACATTAGTCCAGATAACTCGCGCCAAACAGAGGAAACTTGATGCAATCACCCGGGGCCTGTAGAGTGGACTAACCGAAGCCCTGTTAGGTTCCTATACTCGCAAGCTAGCCGCCACGTGTCATGAATCTGTCGCTTGATTATAAATTACGTTAGCTCGAGTGTTTGCTAGCAACCTTGTACATCGTTGCGCAGTTTTATAGGCTACAACGTTCTAGTAAGTCGCCACCTCCTCCATCCTACGTCTGATAAATAATGCAAGAGTTGTAGACATTTCCGAGGCGACGAATTAATAAATAAATGTTCCGTCTAATGGAGGCGCCTTCATACTCCATGATGCTACGAAGAGAAACTAAGATGGCGGTGTGCGTCAAACTAAGATGGCGGTGTGTCTAATGGAGGCGCCTTCCTACTCCATGATGCTACGAGGAGGAACTAAGATGGCGGTGTGCGTCAACTGAGATGGCGGTGTGTCTAATGGAGGCGCCTTCTACTCCATGATGCTACGAAGAGGAACTAAGATGGCGGTGTGCGTCAAACTGAGATGGCGGTGTGTCTAATGGAGGCGCCTTCCTACTCCATGATGCGACGAGGAGAAAACTAAGATGGCGGTGTGTCTAATGGAGGCGCCTTCTACTCCATGATGCTACGAGAGGAACTAAGATGGCGGTGTGCGTCAAACTGAGATGGCGGTGTGTCTAATGGAGGCGCCTTCTACTCCATGATGCTACGAGGAGGAACTAAGATGGCGGTGTGCGTAAAACAGAGATGGCGGTGTGTCAAATGGAGGCGCCTTCCTACTCCATGATGCTACGAGGAGGAACTAAGATGGCGGTGTGCGTCAAACTGAGATGGCGTGTGTCTAATGGAGGCGCCTTCCTACTCCATGATGCTACGAGGAGGAACTAAGATGGCGGTGTGCGTCAAACTGAGATGGCGGTGTGTCTAATGGAGGCGCCTTCCTACTCCATGATGCTACGAGGAGGAACTAAGATGGCGGTGTGCGTCAAACTGAGATGACGGTGTGTCTAATGGAGGCGCCTTCCTACTCCATGATGCTACGAGGAGGAACTAAGATGGCGGTGTGCGTCAAACTAAGATGGCGGTGTGTCTAATGGAGGCCCTTCCTACTCCATGATGCTACGAGGAGGAACTAAGATGGCGGTGTGCGTCAAACTGAGATGGCGGTGTGTCTAATGGAGGCGCCTTCTACTCCATGATGCTACGAGGAGGAACTAAGATGGCGGTGTGTCTAATGGAGGCGCCTTCCTACTCCATGATGCTACGAGGAGGAACTAAGATGGCGGTGTGTCTAATGGAGGCGCCTTCCTACTCCATGATGCTACGAGGAGAAACTAGAGATGGCGGAGGGGCGAAAGGGAGGCGCCGTCCTACTCCATGATGCTACGAGGAGGAACTAGGATGGCGGTGTGCGTCAAACTGAGATGGCGGTGTGTCTAATGGAGGCGCCTTCCTACTCCATGATGCTACGAGGAGGAACTAAGATGGCGGTGTGTCTAATGGAGGCGCCTTCCTACTCCATGATGCTACGAGGAGGAACTAAGATGGCGGTGTGCGTCAAACTAAGATGGCGGTGTGTCTAATGGAGGCGCCTTCCTACTCCATGATGCTACGAAGAGGAACTAAGATGGCGGTGTGTGTCAAACTGAGATGACGGTGTGTCTAAATGGAGGCGCCTTCCTACTCCATGATGCTACGAGGAGGAACTAAGATGGCGGTGTGCGTCAACTGAGATGGCGGTGTGTCTAATGGAGGCGCCTTCCTACTCCATGATGCTACGAGGAGGAACTAAGATGGCGGTGTGAGCATGGAAATTTAACATTACCCACGTCCGAAGCTGTCATGTTTCTGTTAATATGTCATTGTTAGTAAAATTAGTCAAGAATAAAATATGTAGTAAGGTTCTTACCAGATTCTAATAACATTCGGAAACATTTTATGGTGGCGATGTTTGGAAAATTGAAAATGCTAAAATTCTGAGTAATACTAATGTAAACAATTAAAATAATTTATAATATTCAATATTTTTAGTAAATATATTATTTTTATTTTAAGCTAACAACCTCATTGGTGCACCATAAAGTCAAGACATTGAATGATTCGTTGATCTGTATTGTTGTTGAACTACGCAATCGACATCGTGGCTTTGAAGCCGTAACTCTTTGCGTCGCATTATACAATAACTGGACCTAATGCTTGCAGCTTGTACTCGGTAAGTCCGATGTAATTTCAACACTTAATGGCCTATTAGTTACAGTATCTGGGTTAAAGGCTTGCACTTAATCCGCAGGGCTATTGTGAGAATAGTCTCGGAAGCTACGAGCCGAGCATAGCTCCACCGTGTACCTTCCAGAGCGACTAGGCAAGGGGGCATGTATAATGTATTTGCCAAGATACACTTGCCTTAATCGTGTCCAGCAAGTTTACAGTATCCTCGGCTTCAATCAAGAGAGCAATGCATGACCGTGTGTAAATTTAAATCTTAAGGCTATTGTACCACCTCTGGCCGATAATTTTAAAGTCGAAGAAACATGTACCTGAAAAGTTTGCTGAATGAAAGAAGGCCTATAAAATAACAGAAAAAAATTGTGAATTTTTTTGGGCGGGACATAGCCTCACTTTTGGAAATTTTTTTAGATTTTGGACAAAAGTATAGTTATCAAGACTAGTTCAAAATTCAATTTTGAGAATCGGTTTTCTGGACATAGTTTCTGAACACCTTTAGCTATAACTTGACTATACCTAAAATAGTTTCTGAAAATAACAGTTGGTGCACGATTTTTTTTGTCAAACGGTACAAAACTCGTATTTGAACCATTTGACAAAAAATTCGTACACCAACTGTTTTTTTTCAGAAAACTATATTAACTATAGTCAAGTTTATAGCTAAAGGTGTTTAGAAACTATCTCCAAAAAACCGATTCTCAAAATTTAATTTTGAACTAGTCTTGTATACTACACTTTTGTCCAAAAATCTAAATATATTTCCAAAAGTGAGATTATGTCCCGCCCAAAAAAATTCACATTTTTTTTCCTGTTAGTTTAAAGGCCTTCTTTCATTCAGCAAACTTTTCAGACATGTTTCTTCGACTTTCAAATTATCGGCCAGAGGTGGTACAATAGCCTTAAGCTGTATTAGTTTAAGGTTGTCTTTGAGAGTATCACTGTCAGTTTCTTTGTTTTTAGATGTAAGTTGTACAATGTTCCTGTGTGTTTATGATTCTGGAATAATGTTATGCATGTTTGAACTTGTATTTTGTTTTATTATAGTTACTGGTGGGGCTCTGCCCTGTTAACGATAGATTGCCAAATTTATAAATTAAGATGTACTCTTAAACAATACAGACATATTATATCAATACATGATCTTGTTCTACATACTAAAAGTGTACGAAGCACTCTGAAACAATTCACACGACGAGTAACGAAGAAAAACATAGTTTATTAAACATCAAACCTATTGCCGGTAACATTATTCAACGAACATGCATTAGCAGATTATCATGAGCGGGGGTTGTTATATATTATAATATGAAATACAACCCCCACTCATGACAATCTGCTAATGCCCTTATGGTGTATTTATTTATAATACGTTTGCTAGCATAATATTTGTGATTCTCTTCTTTTATATTACATTATTATTTATTAGAAAATCCCATACAGTATTAAAAACAAAAATGTAAATCATAGCATGTGCTATATTTCTATGAATGTAGGTTAATACTGTCACAGACTTGTCGACAATAAAAGTAGTATAATATAGCGTTAGTGTAAAATAAGTAATACCCGGCACCTCCACCAAATGTTCGCAGATTCTGAAACAAACGTGGGCACGGGAGTTCCGAAATAGGGAGCGAAGCAACTTTGTAATTCTGATTCAAGATTTATCGTGCGTATGTTTTTGTATTGCCAGCCAGACTTGTGTCACCTCGCTGTGGGTTTGAATCCTGGTTGGCCCTAGAAGCAGCGCCGAGCAGCTTATAACATGAAGGAAGGAGGAACATGGAGGCTTCCACACAGCGTCCCCTTCAAACGAGAGTTTTGCGCAGCTGTATGCATATCGTATGGAGATTTGAAATTGAACCCGAAAAAACTTCCTTTCCATCCGAGATATACATTGAACATTGGGCTCCGCGGCGAGATTGGTTTCGAGGTATCGAGTTACATAGAACACTGGCCGAGTTTGTATCAAAGTTTCAACTGGGGAATTCACTTTTTACGTTTCTACTGGGGTATCCTTAAAATCGTTTCGTTTTGATCCCACTTTTTAGTAAGTTATTTTAAGTTCAAACTCGACGCTTAAAAACGAAATGTGTTTTTACGGCACTTTTTTAGAATTTCCAAAGAATAAAATTGTTTAATGTTTTAATTAACATTATGAGCGTCACGAAAAAAGTTATATTTTTCCAGATGTTTAGATTGGAAACAACGGAGAATACGAAATAGGACGGAAAATAGATAAACTTGGTTTGTAATATTTATCTCCTTTCGTTTTATTTAAGTGGAATAATAAAATTCTCATCTCATTGTTGGATAACTCCGTACACGTACAGTTTTATACATTATGTGACACAAAGTGGGCAAGAAAACATGAATATTTCCTGCGCGTACTTTAGAAGCGAATACAGGAGATGTAATAATTCTGCCATGCGAGTTTAAACATAGTCAAGTGTTGTAAATCTAGCCTTCTGCTATGTATACCCGTGGTTTTGGCTGCCTAGGTTACAGATCCATTACTCTGCTCTTAAAAACTGTTTTATCTATAATTAAACTGTAGTTTGTAAATGCTCAAGCCCTGAATCCAAGCAGACAAAGCAAGACATTTTTGTCTAAGAGATTTTCTTGTAGTATATTCCTGCTTTACAGAAATAAAGATTTATGGGATTTCAAAGAAAGGTAGGGTTAAATACGTATCGTAAATTCCCATACAGGCCGTAAAGATCTAAAAAGAGTAAGTCGGGATTTTTTTCAAGAACATTATTCATTCAAGGCAAACGATCTATCTCTTTCTGTCCCCCCCCCCTCGCGTTCTCTCCACTCAGTCTCTCCACTCAGTTTCTCTCCACTCAGTCTCTCCACTCAGTCTCTCCACGTGGACAGATACATGTTGTGTCCAAACTCCTCTCCCAACACCAGCTACATCTCGTAAACACATGCAAGAGAATGTTTAAAGGCAAACCATTAGGTATATATGTCGCTTACTTTTCTAGTTTCTACACTTATGGGAAAAAGTACTAAATTCATACAATTACCAAAGTAATGATAATATTATATGGAAAAGATTGTATTGTAATGATTCAAACCCATTGTGCAAGAATATTTTCGTAATTAATAAATGTGTTTTTATTTTTTAGTGATTTGAACAGTGAATCCAATAGAATCAATCCGAGATATATCATTTTTCCGGATCGTGGAATATTATAAAAGTGGGTAAAAGAACTTTTTTGAATCGAGATGAGCTCACTCGTGTTAGAGTAAGCCCTTGCTTCTAAACATTTCCCACCACCCAGCTACATCATGTGTTCATAAATTATTCTGATGGGCTACAATAAACTTTTATCAACACCGTTAACAAACCATTCAGGCTTCAAATACACCAGCAAAACCTTGGAGGTGTATCTACTTTTGTATTGATAACAGATTTATAGTCATGGCTGTTATCCGACTGGGTCCACATTGATTGCACAGTACAACTTAATTGAATGTGAAACGTTGTCTTTATTATTCACATTGTATCTCTTCATAAAACACAAAATCGAATGTCAGACTCAGATCCTATACGTAAGAGTTTTGTTCGTGCCCAGCGCAAACTAATACAACACGAGTGAATATAAATAAAACACCTGGTGATCTCAGGGCAACGGTCACGTGTCAGTTACTTGGTGGTTTACACCCGGGGAGATTGACAGGTGAAGGGTGACGCCCTGCATGCGGGTGATTACTTGCATGGGTGCGAAGATATTAACAACAGCCAGGACTGTACGGAAACCACTCTAATTACGCTCTGCTCTGCTCTTCTCTGCCGTCCTCGTGAAACATTTACTTAATGAGAGTGTTGCGGAACAAATAATAAATAATATGCAACAGACATTCGTGTTGCTAAACAACACAAACATCGACAATGCCAACAAATCATTTTAACTTGAGGGGGGGGGGGGTTCAAACATCAAGGGGTCAAAATGTAGGATCTCTATGCATTGCATGGCAAAGTGGTTTCCAACGACGAAAGGGAGATCTAGTCAAGCGATTGAACACTTCTTCCCATATCACCGCTTAGAACCAGTCCCAGGTGTTCTAAGCCAGGCGAATCACAGATCAAGGCATCCAATCAGAGTTAGCGCGGCCTGTGAGAGAGGGAGGAAAACTGACAGTTGCAACACACAAAACCACGTGATCTAGTCCTCCCTGAACCAACTGCAGCACCGACCTTCTTAGAAGTGTAAGATAAGAAGACGTTCACCAACACGGTTATACGCACAGATCACGTGTAAGATCAAGCTAACGTATCACGTACGTGCACTAACACGTTAACAGTTTCAGAGGATAAGACGGTGCCTTGCGGCCATCTCAAAACACTTCAATACCTTGGATTAGGGCGCGTCAACCTTTATCATTGGATAGTGTACTTTAAATAAGGCCTACATAATGAATAAATACGAGCAACAAGATTTCATGATAATGATACATCAATTAGTAGCTGTGTACAAACTCTGTAGGCCTATGTGTTCGCATTGATGTGACTTGTAACTTTCAAAAAATCTTTTTAATTAAAAGAAATTTCTCTGTGTTTAAAGAGATTCCCGTGTTTTCCGTGAGAGCTGATAACCCCCCCCCCCCCCCTCCTACTCGGTGAATAAGATCTTGAAAACTTCCTCTTGATAAACGTAAAAGTCCCGAGCGTCTCCCCCTCCTGTATCCAGCGAACCAGAGTCTGATCCCTCTGACGTCACAATCTGTGACCTCCAACTAGTTACACGTGCACGTACAATATCCGCTTCCAATGAGGTCACTTGATTGGCCAATCACATTTGAGAACCAGCATGTACGCGACACTCTTGACCAATCACACTCGACTAGACCAGCTGCTCAGCTGATGCTAGAGATCCTAACCAGCAGCTAATTCTAACTTGGCTACAAAGTGAACTGAACGGGTCTTTATCCACGTCCCGCTCACGCACCGCCTTATTGTCGCGGTTTCCTTTGAGGCCGAACATTTCTGTTTCAACCACATATAACAGTTAATTACATTCGTGGCCGCACGGGCCCGTTCATTCATCGCTTGTTCTTGCCTGATATTACAAGTAAGTTCTTGTTCAAACCACCAACATTTCAACTGTGTGCGCGGCTGGTTTCTAATAATGTACCCGGACTCCCTGATCTGCGTAGGGGGGATAAGCTCAGTGATTGCCTGTCAGTGCGGGGGGTCGACGTACGCGTCACCCACCTGGCTGGAACGGCGGTTACAGGGTAACTAAGATGCGGGATAAGATGGGAATGGCTGCCAAGGATATTGACTCCTCTCTTGAATAGCGGTTTATAAGTTGCTCACGACATGGAGAAGATAAAAGAGTGAAAACAGTTTGATCCGTGATAGTTGAACCATGTTCACTATCAGAGGTATCTTTCTTAACGCGAGAGTCATAGGTCACAGGTTCGAATCCCGCCAGCGATAATCTTGACGGAAAAAGGGTTTTCTTCAGTCAATAAGGTGTAGGCAAGAGATTGAGTCCTCTTCAACAGTCGTTGGACGTTCCCTTTAGAACAACCTAGCACCCTTATTACGTAGTTATAGTCTTTGAAGGGGTCACAACCGGATAATTTATCTGTACCCTACAGCGGGCATCCTTACGAAAACAAACTTTGAACACATTGTAGAATATTTTACTCGGTATAGGGATGTAGCCTATGACTGTTTAAATGCTCGGAATCACAGTTAGATAACGCCTTGAAGCAATAAAATATTTTATGTGTACATTAGAGTTAGACGGTGAAGTATTTGATAAAAGATCGCAATGCTTTGAGTGAAAGTGTTTAAAACACAGCGGGAGACAAAGTCGTTCATGGAATTGATCATCCGTGCAACGTTACACAGCGGATAGCACTTCCGATCCCAAGTTGAGAAACAGAACGAGCGATGAAAAACTATCGAAACACAGAAGAAAGTTCGCTGACAAACTGTTGGCCGTGAGAGCTGCTCAAAGTCTGAGCCAGGCTGAACTTGTCCACAATGTTCATGAACACAAGTAACGTTCTTTCTACAGACGCGAGGGAAGTGATGCCAACCTTAAAACTACCAAGTGAAGTGAAAATCCAGGGTTGTCAACCTGAGTCTCAACTAGAAGAAACATTGAGATAGGTTCGAGGTCTGAACAACGAGGAGTATAGGCTATTACACGTAGAGGGCGAGAAACTGCTATTGAATGATGAAACTATGTTTTTAGGATATCAAAAGACAAATTTTAAAATAATAGCTAAGTAAAAGAAGTAGACAAATGTAAAACTTTCTTCCGGTGTAATTCCATCTCCGACCCGGCACCTCCACCAAAACTATAACATTTTTTTTGGATTTTGATTTACGTTGCTATATTTCAGTCCACAATCTTAATTTGTGGTTGATGTTGTTGTGTGTCGTTTAAGACTTCTATTATATTACCCCCTGAAAGTTTTTAACTACATGAAGACGAATGCGTTACACCCCTCTTGTTCAAAGTTTGTACATGTCTAATGGATGAGAGTAGGTTGGCTCGTTTAGCCGCGAAGTACTCGCGAGTCGCGAAGTATTGTGAATGTGCTCTGGCTACACCAGGAACACCACGAACAAACTGTCTGACAGGCTACACCAGGAACACACAAACAAACAAGGACACGAACAATACTCGAGCAAACGAGTGAAAAGTTGTAAATGGAGAAGATAATCACTCGTAATTGCAATATTGACGTGGGTGTAATGGATATAAAAACACTTAAAAACACCACTACTGCAAATAAGGTAACTAACGGTGTAGGTAGTTTAACGTAAATATTTTAAATTCTATTTAGGCTCAAAGTTTGTAGTAATCTATTTCCCGCGCAAACCGCACGTGACGTCAAGATTTGGGTCTAGAGCTGAGTTGACCAATTCGCAAAGCTGCGCTACGTATTTGTATCAATGAATGAACTACCCACTGTTTGGCATTACCTTATTGGTCGATTTGTAATAATAGCTAATAGTGACGTAGTGGCTCGTTTTTCCCGCCATCATTATTGGTGCAACTTTCTTATCTAAATAATTAAAAAATATGATAAACGTAGGTATTCAGAATGAAGTCCTCAATGTAGTGGATTGATAAAAGAAGTATGGAAACATAATACCTATTGAGTTAAATTTGCTACGCGCGAAGTCTTAACTGTTTAAATAAATAAATAATTAAATAAATAAATAAATAAATAAATAAATAAATAAATAAATAAATAAATAATAAATAATAAATAAAGTTTGAAGTGCAAACAGCGTCGTCTGGACACGGTCATTAGCTGAGCCCCCCCACCCCTCCAACCGCCCGCTTACAGCACTCCGTTACCCTCCACCCTGAAGAGTTTATTTCATAACATGCAAACCCGCGGTGGTTATATCTTCAGTATAATCGCAGTCAACTCAAATGAAACGAGGACAAGGAAAATGTTTTACGCTGTAGTTATCTCCAAGTATAAGGTGCAATGCTCTCTTTGTGCGGATACGACCCAAGATAGTCGGGCTCAAATGTAAAGAAATTGCGGAGAAAATTACGTTTCAGCTGTGATAATAGAAAATTATGGGTCTGAATGTAGAGACTTTTAAAGCAGCCCATTTATTCCTAGTATCAACTGCAGACGGTAATGTTTCTGGAGAGGGGGGGGGCATTATTCTCTGGTGACGGGAGTTGATTACTGCCCGGGTGGGTTTCTTATGACCGGGCCCTGACACACAGAGACACACACACACACACACACACACACGCACACGCACACGCACACGCACACACACACACACACACACAGACACAGCGTGGGTAACGCCAGCTGCAAGGGCTGATGTGACAGCCAGGCTTGAATAGCCCGCCAAGTGATTCATGTGTGATCTCAACTAGGCTCATTTATTAACCCGACGTCCCCGACACTTAGGCGTTTTGTTCAACTTATTGAATAAATATGAGATGTAAATATGAAATAAAGAATAAAAGTAGCTAAATCAACTCAGCGATGCTGTTTCTTTCTTTCTGATCCACTTCGAAGTAGGGACACATTTGCATTGTTCTGTTATGAATGACTCGGAACATTGTACACAACATTGTATTTTATAAACAGTTAATTAGTAGGTTAAAAAACATTAACAAAATACTAATAGCTTAAAATTTAAATACAAATCCATTTTTAAAAAAAAAGAGAAAATGTTCTATAAATACTGCAAGAAAATGAGATTGAATGCACTAATCATTATGTACATGTCATAAAGTCTTTCGCAGATAAACTAAATGAGTTAAATAAGCTTTGATAAATGTTAAAACTATACTATTTGATATATCTTCAAGAGTATCTTGACAAAGAAGTAATGAATATTCCAACCGAGGTGTTATCAAACCAGCTGTCATGAGCGGTGAATCCCTCCCCACCGAACCACACCGACACGACAAGACAAGAAGCGAGTAAGGAGAGAGAGAGAGAGAGAGAGAGAGAGAGAGAGAGAGAGAGAGGTGATGTCCGTGAGGGTTCTTTCAACGCGTCTGCCTCACTTGTGTTGAATCTTCAGGGACATTAATTAACGTCCGGGGAAACAGACTTTCTGCTCTCTCTGAGTTAAACAAACATTCGTGAGCGAGCTGTACAAATACATTAGCTTGCTGACTTTTATTGAATTATAACCAAGTATTTTAGGTTTTAACCCCTTAAATCGGCTACAAAGCTGCCTGTTATATGACCTATTAGCAAACATTGATGTAGTAGCACAGAAAACAATCTAAAATTGCACGTTCACAAAATCAATGACCAATAAGTGACTCATCTCCGGAACTAGGTGAGATTGGGACTTTGTTGAATAACTCACATATGTTTCGCTTGCATGCAAGAATAAAACACCGATCTAAGATGCGCCTCTTTAAAACATCTGTCTTGCAAGTGCAGAAACCGATAGAGAGGATCATTTCCTTCACTTTATTCCTCAGCCACTCGTAACGAGGCGCCATCTTCTTTTATTTGCACGGAACCATAACGTCAAAATAAATAACACAAGAGCGCGGTCCGTATAATCTACATTTCTAGTTTATGTTTCAAACAGAGATCAAAATGTTAATATACGAAGGAGAATCGGAAACCTATAATGGCGAGAGGAGCCAACATCAACATAAACTTCAATATGGCGGCAATTGAAAACCTCGCGCAAGATGGCGGCTGGTCTGAGTAAAGTGACGTCACGCGAGATGGCTGCATGGTCTGACGGCGAGTGACGTCACGCGACCAATCATGATCACCTGCTAAGAGGTAGGAAGTTGATTTCACGCGATGTAGGGACGTTCAGGTTGTTGTTTTAAGAATCAATCTTTCTTTCTTTCTTTCTTTCTTTCTTTTTTTCTTTCTTTCTTTCTTTCTTTCTTTCTTTCCAACCAAAGACCCACAAATAAGACGGAGGCATTGGAAACACTTAACAAAGTCAACAATTACAAACCCTCCCGACCACAAACAGTATTATTATTGTGATATGTCCGCACCCGATCACTATTTCAGTCCGAAGGTGCTATACATCTGCCTGTTCGTGCATTATCATCTCACAGTTGTCACTTTTCACAATCTCATCTACTTTAGAAATTTCACAAACAGTCGTCACCCAAGATCGCTCCTTTCCCTTGGCTCACTATATCGAGGTAGGTAGGATGTCTTGTTGACTTGCCGGCATCTAATCGACTTCTCGTTAGAGACCAACTACTCTTTAGTGAGGATAACGTTCAACATCTTCTTGAATAACAGATTGTTTAATAAGTCTGACTTACACGTGTGTATCATTTTGTTTGTTTGTAATTGCCCGTCAACGATGATGAAACAGATTAGGACTGTTCTTTTGATCATCAATTTTTACACCTTTTGCACCTTTGAAGAAATAAGAATTCTTTTGTCCAGGTGTAATAACAGTATTTCTTCCAAAGACGTGTTCTTTTGTCCAGGGGGTAATTACAACTTTTACACTTTTTGCACCTGCCTCTTGAGGAGGTGTAAAAGGTGTAACTATGGAAATTCGCGCCAATTTCAAAAGTAACCCCGTTATAATGTGCGATTGTTTAATAAATAGAAGATAAAACTGGTAATAATAAAATAATATGGAATAGAATTGTAGAAAATGCACAAAGCTGTGTTATTGAGTGAGATATCTTCTGAAAGTGTTTGAATTGAATGATAGCTGGCAACATAACCTCGAAATTTGCTGTCAAATTACAACAAAATCGTTCTTTTGTCCACCCGTGAAATATTAGACCTTTTTACCCCATTTCTGATTCTTTATTTTACACCTAGGTGAAATACCACAATTTGAGGTGGACAAAAGAACAAATCCAAGTGTTTGGCCACCCCAAGGGTTAGGGTATCCCGCGGAAAGTTTGAAAATTCATGCATTCGTCATCACCTCCACCATTATTGAGTGTTCGAACCAGCGTCCGTGGTGGCGTATTAGGTTAGGGCGTCGGTCCGAGGAATACAACACCAAGGGGACGTGGGTTCGAGTCCCGCATAGGCATAGGATTTAATTAACTGTCCTTCACCCTCGTCTGTCACCACTCATCGTCTCAATAGTACAGAGACGTTAAGCGAGAATTCAGTCAAACGTTATGTTTGCTGAACACGCCAAACTGCATAATATACTGTAAGTGTTCTGATGTAATTTTTTTTAGTGTTATAATAACAGCTGTAATCTTCAATGTCTCTGCCCATGCTTGTTATCTCCTGCCTTCCTCCCATGCAGTAATGTGACATTTTTAAACAATAGAAACGTGCTCTTTTATCATTCAAACGTTACGTTTTTTTTCCCCAAAATTATATTAAACAAATTGAAATAGATCTGGGTGTATTTTTTCGCATGAATATTGCCCCCGGTTTCAAAACGACTGGCACAGTGCACGTGACGTTTAGCCGCAGCATAGTTCGCACTGCTACGTGCGTATTACGGAGACGCCGGACATCGCACGTGCCTGATTGGGTGTCGAGTGTTGGAGGGGGGGGGGGCTCGATGTAGGCCCCTATACTTTATGAAACACCCTGGTATTATGGAGTCGGCTCAAAGAAAGTTCATAGTATAGTCCAGGACATAAATGTCCTAGAGAAGTTTTATATAATGTATTGTATTGTTGCGTTATGCTAATACAATAATTTTTGTGGGAAGCCTGCCCAGGGGGCAATTCATGCCTCTCTTCAGGTGACTAACTAGGTATGTTGCGGATAGGACAATCGTAAAGGGATGTCCGAGGGCTGTTTAAGAGGACTCAATCCCTTGCATTCGCATTAATGACTGAGGAAAACCACCACCAACACTGTAAATTTCACTTGTGGGACATTTTTCCTATTGTAATGTGGCCATGTATAAATGATTTTATTAATTATTAAATAAATAAATAAATCTGGGAATGTGTCCCCTCGCTCCACGTGCTACTTGATACGGTGGTCGTGGTCGTGGTCGTGGTCGGTCGCTAACTGGACCACGGAGAGGATGGAAACCCTACTCATGGTCGCACACTACGTCAGCCGGGCAACATGGATCTAGGTCGGCCATGTGTTCGCACAGAGGACAGAGCTTAGCTGAGCTTTAGCTGAGACCGGGCAAAGTTTCGTGACATAATACGAGCTCTTCGTCAAGCGTTAGTTTCGTGATACATTAATTATTGTTATTATTCACTTATTTAAAAGATAGTCATGAATACCAATTCACTATCTGATTCACATCATCATCATTATCATCATCATAGTCTAATAAAAATATGTTGTAAGTTGTAGCACCTTTATTTTATTTTTAAAGTGTGTTATTCATTTAAATACAGTCCCAATCTAACCTACTCCGTCTTTGTTAAAGACAATCAGAGTTTTAATTACAAATGCTTAATGCTACATTAATTAACCTCAAAGTGAATATGTTACAATTTTAATATCTTGAATTAGTATGAATCATAACGAACTTAATGTTGTAACATTCAAAACTCAGGGTTTGTGTCAAACATGTTTAAATAATCGTACAGCATTTTATTACAGTCTTGGAGAACACGTGAAATCAGGAGATATTTTTATGAACGAAGTAAGATGTATTGTAATTTGTATAAAACAACGACAATGTAAATTATTCAAGTGGTCTAGTAATTGAACTTACTTTGTGTTGTTATGGAAAGGGATTATAATTAATAATAATCCGCGAAGTGAGACACTTCTTCTCAATCTGTCTGGGGCGAGACCACTACAAACGATTCAGTATTATTCCTAGCCTCCTGCCAGTCCCGGCAACTGAACTTAGACAACTGAACTTAGATTATCCGAGAGCAAAATATTCGTCTACATTTACGAGTAAACATCAACTGTACGTGGTTTCCTGGTGAATATATTACTAGGGAAACGCCATAGTCGTTTATAAATGATTGAGTGAGCCATGTGTTGAGTACCCGGTATCATTCCCCATACTGGGCTAAATCTAGCCTTAGGTATACGGAAGGAAAGGGGATGTGCCCGGGAACTCAACACTTGGCTCACTCGTCCATCAACGACTTTGGCGTTTCCCTAGTATAAAATTAAATTAATGAAATTGTGATATGCTGAGTTCAAACGGATTGCATGTACCGTGCGATGCAATTGTAATTATAATTAATTTTTAGGCCTATTGGATTCTTACCTATATTGGATGTGTCTCCCAATTGCCATTTGAGTTTACAAATAGCGTTAAACAATAAACACACAAACCAATGCACTGAATGTGGTCATGTAAGGATAAAGAAGAAAAATGCTTGAAAGGTATTTATTTTAATGAACAATTCGAAAAATTGGAGTGCAAAATGCAAGAACAAGTACTGAGATGCGATTTGTTGCTAATACTGACTGAGTACACTTACCTACATATTTGAAACACACTTAATAAATTCCTTCGTCACTTGTGGTAAAAAATACCACAACAATATTACCTCCCTCCGTAATTAAATTGGTGTAAAGTAGAAATAATAAAATCAAGAAGTGAGGACCCGGCGCCTCCACCAACAATGCTATTCTTATGGAGCTAAAACTTTTCTCGCTCTACCCGGCACCTCCACCAAACGCATATAACTTTTGCTATTTAAATCATTTGTTTACTACAGAATACGGTGAATTTGACTTCATTGATAGAATTAGGACTGCGATGTACATTTAATTCCAAAAATAATAACTTGAAACAACGTGATCTTTTTGGTACAAGAATGATTTACTACATGTGAAATCACTTTAATCTACGTAGTTACTAGATTCAGTTAGTGGTAGCTCCACCGATATACGCGAGACTATTTCGGGAGTTTGCCGGTCGGTATTGTTACAGCTGAAGTTTTTCAAAGTTTCTATAATTAATCAAATGGCGTTCGCTAGGATTGAGCTCAATTACCCTTGGGACATTCACTCCCAAGCAACCATCCCAACCACCAGTTGTTCTTGGTCAAAATATATATGACTAGACGAGGCGCCTTTTTTGTCTGTGTGTCTTTGCGATTAAAAACGGCCTTAACCAATTGCGTTGAATTTTTAAACAAATATTCTGGGAAAATGATGGGTGCTGTTAAAGTTTTCAGCAAAATCCACTACGATTGAAACGTACAAGAAATAATAAATTGAAAATAGGCCGAAATGTGTAGCATTTAATTGTTCGCAAATAAAATTTGTTCTTGAAGAAATCTTTTTATCGAGCAATGTTTTGAATGTCAGGCGGTGAATGCATGTCAGTGGCCAAGGTAAACCGAATATCAATGCTCAAAATTCTGTTAGGAGATTGAGTAACCTCTCTATCTTACCTCGTACTTCGTATGTCCTGTGTTATGCACTTCGTTTGATGTTCTATAATGGCGTTTCATGAATAAGTTAAGACTATAACTTATGTTTTATTGAGAATTATGTGAAACTAAATATCGTGTAAACTTCAAACAACAATCAAGTTCAATACATAGTGAAACACGGCTCTCCCTCGTCGAGCAACGACATGGGCGTTTTCCTAGTTAAACCGATAGCGACTTTCAGAATTGTTTTTATATCGCAGGTTGTGGCCTTTTTTACACATGGAAAATCGAAACAAATGCTATCGATATTTTTAAAAAGTCACATTTTTATTTATTGTAAGTTTAAATCGCAATTGATCTATCTGATTTTGTTAACAGTTCTCAGTAAATTCGTACCGGATGTCTGTTTAAAATTGCAGCGCAATCTGTTCAGCGACTCGGCTGATTTTCGATGTACAGACAAACATACCTACAGAATCACGGACGAGCCGATTTTCTTGAATGGTTTCCTCAGTCGCTTCGCTCCCTCGTCTAATAAATCACGGCATATCCATCGTTGGGTAAAAATATTATTTGATTGTGTTTATAATTATGTAAATAGAGCTTGTGGGAATAAAACGGATTGTGAAATTGAATTGAAATTGGTGGTCAACGAAGCAAACATTTTTCTTTCATGCTGGATAAGAGCATTGATATTATACCCATATAGAATGGATAAGAGTGTCGGAGTCTACTGCTCTCACGATGCGAGCTTTGGGTAATTACTGTACATACATTGTGTAACGTTACACATTAAAATATCGTATATCAAACACCATATCAAATTGTTGTCTTACTAGGCCTATACATTATGTGGAATATTTTCAAACTTTCTACAGCTCATTATTATTGTCTGCATTTGTGATAACTTTTATATATAGTTTACCTTTGTAAATCAGTTTTTATAACTGAATAAGATAGACTTTTAATAAGTAATAAATAATTAATTTCTGACAAACAAACACTAATTATTTGACACAATACACACACACAACAGTAAAATGAAAATTGACGCAATGCTTGGTTTTGTAATTTTATTTTATAAATAAATGAAGACACCTCGAAACAGAAATACTGAGGTAGCCATTTATAATGCAACAAGATGTAAGGAACTAACAACGTGTATGTACGTATCACCTTCCCATATCCCATCAGAAACCACACAACATAAATACTCCACTAAAGCTGAAGGCCACATTGAAGGGTGTGAAACGAGACTTTATGGGGCAAACTATCTAACTTATAATTAAATCATTCGGTAGATCTTTTAAACTTGGATTTAGTTCCATATTTCATCTCTTGGTGTTTCAACGGTGTCTGCTTTGCAAATCAAGTTTTATCTCTGTGTGGAAACTTGTCTATTATATCTTTGACCCGGGTTATTCACGACCAGATGGGGTACACATCCGTGCATTAATCACGCCGAGACATCAGAGCTCGGATTAGACACATTTCTATAGAGGAGCGGATAAAAACACGGGGTTGCACTCGGTGTGACGTCAGGACACAGATGAGCCAACACCAGAGAGTGGCCATACAACTTCCGGCCGCCATGTTTCTGTCAAACAGTTTTTTAGTTTCGTCAGCTGTCGTAAAGTGAACGAATGTGGCTTGAAACAGACTTGAAAAACAAATGTGGCCTATAACAGACCAAAAATTTTTATGTCTGTTTCAAGACAAATTTGTCTACTTTAACGGCAGTTGACGAAACTAGAAATATTTGTCAAAAACATGGCGGCCGGAAGCACTGTATGGCCACTCTCTGGTGTTAGCTTGTCTAGGCTCTCTAGACAGCGCGACCTGGCGGGAGAGGATCAAACTGGGGGGTGTGGTGACACACCCAACATAGAGCAACGAGGTAACTACTTCACGCCGCACAAAGACTTGGGAATCAGGGAAATAGCGTCCGAAGACTGGAGGAGAATATTACGTGTGATGCACGAACTCTTATTTTCGATTTTATTGAACTTACCATGAAAAGGTAAAAACAAAACGTTAATAAATTTGTTGAATTACCTCCTACAATTATTAATAATATACTTGTTTCAAACTGACCTTCCAACAATAAAAACTTAAAAGTTCTGCGTTTTGATTTGTGTTGTTTAATTTTGAATCAATAACCACAACACAAAGCAATTTCTTAACACCAATTAATTTTCCAACACTTTTGTTTTTCAGATATACAATCTAGCCAACAAAATTTTCAATACCGGCACCAAAGAAATCGCATTAAAATGTGTGAGCAGAGTTTTATGATTGCGAAACTGGTTTGCACTTGATGCAAAGGTCAATGTGATGAAACCAACATAATAACAAATGCGATATCCAATTTAATTTTTTACTTCTTGACAGTTTTCTGTTAGATGGAATTTAACTTTTAATTTAAATTTACATAATCTACGTTGAGTCACGGATTCGTTTAGTTTGCAGCTGTTTCAAAGCTTAATATATTCGATCATGACCTGAATTCTTTCGACCGTGAACTCTGTCAGACCATGAGAATTAACAACACGTGCAGATTAATTAGCGGATGACACGGATTGAAATCAACTGGGCCACGTGGACATAGATCAATAGATCTGCAGTACCATTTACTTGGCGGGCACTATACTGCTGGGCCACGTGGACATAGATCAATAGATCTGCAGTACCTTATACTTGGCGGGCACTATACTGCTGGGCCACGTGGACATAGATCAATAGATCTGCAGTACCCTATACTTGGCGGGCACTATACTGCTGGGGCCACGTGGACATAGATCAATAGATCTGCAGTACCCTATACTTGGCGGGCACTATACTGCTGGGCCCCTTCAGCAAGGACGATGACGGGGGTCAAGTGATTCTAATCCGGCACCTCCACCAACACTCTGGCCAGTTTTATTTTAGTATATATCTTTCGCTATCTGTTGATATAGTAGCTTCGCTCGCTATTTATAGACTTCCAAGCTAGAGATTTTTTAAATGACATTTTGGTTATTTTTTCAAACATCCTAGAGCTAGATCTCATTCACAATGCATACTGATCACCACTGCACTAAGTTTAAACACCGATGCATACTTCACACCACTGCACTAAGATAAACACCGATGCATTCTTCACATCCCTGCGAAGCGCCCGTTATAATTAATACGCCATCCTCTCAGTTAGATTATTTATAAGACAGTCATCTATGATGTCAACCATGATGTCTGGTCAGCGAAGTGTCATCACTTAGCGGTCACATCATAGCTTAGTAACGGGTGTACGAGGTGTGACGAGCACAACAAGAGCAAAACAACTAGGATATTACACCAGTCCAGTCTAGTGGAGGTTGTCAAGCTAATTATTAAACATAATTGAATTCGAGCAGACAAGTTGATGCACTGCAGTGCACGACTAGAGTTTATGTTGGCTACACATGTGTTATATGTTTCAAATGACGTCGAATAAACGGTTACGAGTGAGGGAACATTTTAAAATAATAGAATTATAAAATTCACTAATCTAGATAAATTGCTCAATACGAATCAGAACCAATTAACAATAATCCACCGTCAAAGCCAGTTAGTACGCATCCATTGATCACTCTTAGTCGCAACTAGTTAGTGATCACAAATATAACTCTCGATACGAATCACCTATGTCATCAAGCAGAGAAACTATATATTTTATCTCTGTGTATATCGTTTTACTAATCAAACTGAATTACTGATATATTTAAGATCATAGTTATAAATAAATTAGAATTTAGAGTACACCACCTCAGTCACATAACTGATTTTCAGTGGGGGACAGCTAAACTCATATTATCAGTGGTAAGATACGTTACTTTTAATAATATCATGGATTAGTTAACACTAGGCCACTTCGCGAACGCTTTTTTTGGTCGCATTGATGGATGAGCTTTTTTTAAGTTTTTAGTATGCGTGGGATCTCTTTACTTCTTCAAGTTTCATTTGCAAAATCATTTTTGTTAAATTAGGATAATTTTTATAAAGTAGAACTAATTGCTTTGGTAATTAGAATGTCATATATATGTAGGTCTGACGATTGCTTTATGACCGCATTGTAGGTGATTGTTGTCAAGTTTCTATAGTTACTTGTTAATTATTGTTATACACCTTCAAAGACTACTATTAAGACGGTACGCTGAGCTTGGCCCAACTCAAATGCGCGCAAACAGGTATTGATGATTTCTGCTGAACGGTTGGTAATATCATTACCAAATTTTGAATGGATGATAATAAAAGTACTTTTATATTGATATCCGCAATTGGTTACACAAAATAAGCCTTAAAGATCCATTGCGAGACATAAGACCAAACCATGAAAAAATAGGAAATCCAAAACATGAATTACAATTCTGGAAATTCCCACCAAACCGTTTATCTTACGATAAAACCAAATTAACCTGCGCGTTCACATTGATTTAAACGTTGATATCCATTATGCAAATTTGAGTTAAAAAAATCTGGACACTTGAAATAAATTACCAAATTGACCAAAATTGAGTAAATTTTGGTGATTTCACTAAATTTTAATTCAAAATCAATGAATTAATTTAGGAATACGCATAATGGATAACATTGATTTATTCTTTATAAACGTTAGTGTGAAATTTGAAAATGGTGTTTACCTTAAAAATCCAGAAAGCCGAGCGCTTAAACTCGCCTCCGTTCTAGCCTCAGCATACCCTCTTAACACTTTTATTTCTATGAATTATGGATAACTTTTTCAATTTTTTCTTTCAAAAGGTACTACAGCACCATAACCTTAATGTCCATGTGAAATATGAACGTTGTACTCCAGCCGTTTGGTCAGAATCGGCCCAAATGTCACGAAAATATCGCGCTAAAAATCGAAAAAAATCGTAAAAGTACGATATTCATGAGAAATATTTCTTCGATTGTACCCAAAAACATGGCTGGTCTAAGTTAAGAGATTTCGAAGGTCCCCTCCAATTTTCATCAAGATCGCATATGTCGTTTGCCCGGTAGAGAGCAAACAAAGACAGAAAAAAAAATTGGAGCTAAATTTTTTTGGGGTCAGTGAAATTGAAGTCTTCGCTTCGCTCATCCAATGAACGAGGTCCCATCCGTAAACTCGAATCCTAGCGTACAACAAGCGACCTAAACGTTCTTACATCCTGGGTCAGATAACGCGGCTAATCACCCGTTCAATCTCCGGACCCGGCACCTCCACCAACACACGAAGTTTTATTAATTTGTTACTCTTCTCGGCCTGTGCCTTGCATAGACCAGTCCACTGCCTCCTAGATGAGGAGCCACGAGTAGCATCTAGGAGGCAGTGGACCAGCCCACTGCCTCCTAGATGAGGAGCCACGAGTAGCATCTAGGAGGCAGTGGACCAGCCCACTGCCTCTAAGATGGGGAGCCACGAGTAGCATTTAGGAGGCAACAGACCAGCCCACTGCCTCCTAGATGAGGAGCCACGAGTAGCATCTAGGAGGCAGTGGACCAGCCCACTGCTCCTAGATGAGGAGCCACGAGTAGCATCAGAGTCGATAAAGAAGTTTCCCCTTTGGGGAGGTCCCCTTACTCCCAAGTCAAAACGGAATCTAACGTCCTGCGCGCTGAGAGCGGCTCCATGTGATACAATAAAAGCACTGCACGCTAAATACGGTCAGTAGATTATCGATGTGCAGTGACGCTGAAATCAACAAAAAACAGACGAAACGTCAAACTTCAATTTTATTTCAATCATATTAGCCCTGGGCCCTAGTCTTTTAAAACGATTTACTTTTGATTTATTTTTGTACTATAAGTGTTGCGCAGGCGTCAGTGACATTTTCGTGCGAAATAATTTGAGATATGCCTTGTTCAAGCCCAACGGACGTAAGTGTAGCCTAGGCCCAAGGCCACAATACAGTTTTCAGACGTAAGTACGCCCTAGGCACTCAAATCGAAATCTTGAACAATACATATTGTCGGCCTAGCTCCTAAGCTTAGGTCTACTCCATCAGAAATATCCTCATTAATAAAGAGAGTTTGCTTTATGCCAAAACAATCGCCAACATTCGATCGTATTTAATATTTTGACGTTTCCGCCATTTGTCGTCATCGACTGTTAACTACTAGTAGAAAAGTGACGTACTTTTATTGAAGTTGTTCCATCAATCGTCACACAGAGTCGCGCGGAACGTTAGATTCCCAACGCCAAAAACCGACTTTTTATTTAACCCAGGGCGGTATAGGGAGTTGGAGGACCTCCCCAACGGGGAAACTTCTTTATCGACTCTGGTAGCATCTAGGAGGCAACCACTGCCTCCTAGATGAGGAGCCACGAGTAGCATCTAGGAGGCAACAGACCAGTCCACTGCCTCCTAGATGAGGAGCCACGAGTAGCATCTAGGAGGCAGTGGACCAGCCCACTGCCTCCTAGATGAGGAGCCACGAGTAGCATCTAGGAGGCAGTGGACCAGTCAATCACAAGCGAGGACGGCGAAGCTGAAATGGACTTGTCAAAGCAATGATTTATGTCACTCACAGAGAAAATGATCACGTTCGACAGATCCGGTTTTAGAGTCTATTAAACTGAACGATGTGGGGATTTGATTTTCTGAATTTCGCGAATAACACAAATGTTGATTTTGAACTGAAGTGGCCCTAATGGTTTTATTTTAGACTCTTGTGTCACCAGTATTTATGATTGTATCTGCATCACGTGTGCGCAATGTCATATTATGAAGAGTTGTGGCTGCTAATGTTCTGAAATTACGACTACCGTTCTTTGGAAAACATTTTTTTTGGAAAGACGTTAGTTTATTTTATTTGCAATAACACAATTCTTAAGTCATAACGTATTTTTTGTGTTTTTATATTTTTATGATTACACTTGCTTTGACAAGTAAATTGCAAAAAATATAGGTGATACACAACTTTAATTAATGATCATATATTATATAGCCAACATGTGTTGAAATATTATGTAATAAATTGAATACTAAAATAATAATAACTAGCTTGTAAAACTATATAGACCTAGTAAAATTGAAGTAAGAACTAAAACGCAATATCTAATAACTTCGGGAGTTGGATCGTCTGTAACAATATATGGCCACGGGCTCCACAAAGTTCAGCCTGTATATTGCACATCCCGTGAGGGTGTAGTGGGGGGGTGAGGGGGTAGATTAGTGGGGAAGCGAGAGACATCCGAAGAAACAAACGAACGAGCAAAAACATCGCGACTCTCTTGTTTTGAGTCGGGTGGCGGTGTCATTATCCACCGGGCAGTGGATTAGTCTCCGCCAGATTCAGGGTATCGCCACCGAGATTATCGTCGTAAATGTGCTCTAAAACACGACGCAATTACTGCAAGTTGTGATGGGATCTCGACTCCTCCACTCTCACCTCCCTCGCCTGACTGCACCGCTGTGGCGTGGATGAGAGAGATGTGGAATGTGATGGTCATTATCTCGGAGAGAAAATAAGTATTTTCTAGACGTTGAACTGAGATAAACGCCCTCACTTCTGATAGACGTATTGCTATCAAATACACAGCAAGTACAATACTTACAACTACAAGCACATTTAAATGTTTGTTAAAAGTTCATTAATTTTATAATTGAAGACATAAGACATTCGGATAACGATATCATGTAAAACCTTCAGATCACGTGAAAATCAATGAAAGTCATTTTAATATTAAATTTGTTAATTAAGCTTACCATTTTGAATCAATTAGACCAAAATATTAAGTTGTTCTTGTATAAACGATCGTCTACTATAGAACATAAGAAAGCCTCATTGATATCCTATCGAATTATCACGTATTGCCTTCTGTATTTATATTATGCATATTTCAAACCCTAACCTAAGATAATCATATGATGATGAACGCTAAACCTTCCCGTGTGGGACCTCATTCGGTTCAATCCAGTCCTAGAGCATAGTAACGAGCAGACTCGGGAGTTACAGAATCTAGTTCCGTAATTACAAACCCTTTTCAATGGACGAGTCGAATGCCACAGTGCTTAATTGTCTGTCGTTTGCGCGGAGCATTCCTATTGAAATCAATACCGGTGGAATCCGGAAAGAGCAAGAATTGACTTCCGTCCTCGTCCTCGGTACCAGACGGGGCTGGACGAGGGCCCGAGGTGAATCATCGCCGGGAGCGAAACTAGAGCCAGCCGGGGTTTAATTGATCTCCCTGATTGGACGGAGATGTAGCTATACGAAGCAGTGAGGGTTCCGATTATACGAGGTCATCAATTAGCCGAAATGAATTTATCGGAATCGGGAAACAAATCCTTGAATACAACGAGTCATTATTGGCGTTACAAATTAATTTGCGGTATCCACCACAAACTCGATGTCGCGGGCTATGAAGTAGATTAACTATACATAATACATAGTAGGAAACAGTGTTGGATTGGCTCGGTTACGTCTCTACCCTAGCACAGGTTGTGTTTCCCGACAGAGAGGTCGTCGCTTCGATACTCGCCACAGGCAATCCTTACTGAAAGATTTACCCAAGGTTTCTTCTGTGGTTAATGGCTGTCTTCACATAGCTAGATTGAATATTGTTGGTGTATTTATACAAATTAAAAGAAAGAATTAATGTAAAACCGTATAAAGACTACTGAAAAATTAAAAAGTTGTGGAACCCATGGGCCCTATACAACATAATAACTAAAATTTTCCATATACTTATGCATGACAAGGGTCACGTCAAATCGCAATGCTTTATATTATTATGGCGCTGTATTTAAGCCAGACCAGCCAGGTGGCTTCCATACATCTCTTTACTAATTAACTCTACATTCCAGTCGTTAATTAAACATGACACGCGGACAATTACCGGCCCCATGAATAGACAGGTTCCTCTTCCGCTTCCTCCGCTCCCGCGTCTGAGGAAGGACCGAGGGTGCTTCCGGAACAGGGAACATATTCACGAGTGCGGCACTTCTCACGGTGTGGGCTTGATGATATATTCGCACACACAACAGCCTGGACATCAGTACACTTAGTCCGTCTTCTTGTGCATCGCTTCTCGTGTCTACTTCCATCAGTCAGAAGTGATGAACGTGCCAGTTCCTGCCAGTCTGTCAGTCTGGTTGCATTCTCACGTATTTCCAGACTGTTGGTGGAGGTGCCGGCTCCCCTCTAATATGTGATCGAATGTATAACACGCATTTCTTACTTTTTAGTAACGACATCTATAGTCTGTAAAATATAAGATAGCGAAGGCTTTTGTAATGTACAAAATATCACCTTCATCAAAAGGTGTGTATAGAAAGTTGGTGTGTTGCTCAGAGGTCTTTGTATCTTAAAGACTCGATCCCAGCATTCTCTGCGTGGTATTTGTATACATTGTGAACTTGTCTGTACCCACAAGTCCGAATGTTGAGATCACATTCACTGCCTCTTAGATCTTGAGTCAGGTGAGACAACACAACGTCCAGGAGGCAGCGAGCCAGAGAGCCACGTACGACGCGCGGGTCAGTGACGTCACGGAAACTCTCGTGTTATCAAGTTGGCATTTACAAGGGCACTCCTTACTAAGATACACCGACAGTGTTGGCTCGAGCATTAAGCGCGCGACTCTGATTCGAGAGGTCCCGGGTTCAAATCCCATCGAGACCGGCAATCCTGACTGAAGATTTTTTGAGGTTTTCCGAATGCAAGGGATTGAGTCCTCTTAAACAGGCCTCGGACATCCCTTCACAATTGCACTAATCTCAAAATACCTACATATATTTTTTTATAGACACCAATTGCACCCTAGTAATCCTGTCAAATAAGAATTTTTGGAGGAAATAATTGCGATGTCGCTGAATTTTTGCAGAGACCTTCCTTATATAATACTTATCAACATACTAAAACTCCCCTACAATCGGACTGGAGCTTCGGCCGCCATATTGGAAAATGGCGGCCAAAACGTGTTTGTTATCGAATAACTCCAAATTGGTAGGAGATAGACAAAATGTCTCAATGCCAAAAATATTCCTCATTTTATCCCTACAAAAAAGGAGTCTTCTATAGTTTTGGTAGGGGCAAAGGTTACGTCACAAAATCGAGGTTTATATGTTGCAGTACCAGCTAATTTCCTAATTTTCACGCCCAGCATCAAACAATGCCCAGTAAATCCGCAATAAATCGATTTAAATACAAAAGGACTTTTGTACGGGGTTCATGAAAGCTTCCATTAGTATTTTTTTGAAATCAGGTCTGCGAAATCGGATTTTGCATTTACCCGGAATTTGGGTTTTTCATTGTTGGTATTTCCTCTAAAATGCAATATTTGACTGTCCATTATTAAGCACTAAATTGCATTGGAGAAAAAATTCTTTCTATACGCACATTGAAATGACTTTAATAATGATCCGATTACAACCAAAGTTTAAATCCAATATGGCTGCTTATTCATTATATCCACAATATGAATACTGTTTTCGTGCTGTTTTTACACTCTTTTTGTTACATAATTCACTTGGATGTTGTGGATATAAGGAATTAGCAGCCATATTGGATTTAAACTTTGGTTGTAATCGGATAATTATTTAAGTCATTTCAATGTGCGAAGAAAGAATTTTTCCTCAAATGCTAATTTAGTGCTTAATAATGGACAGTCAAATATGGCATTTTTGAGGAAATGCCAACAATGGAAAAACCCAAATTTTGGGTACATGAAAAATCCGATTTTGCAGACCTGATTTTTTAAAATACTAACGGAAGCTTTCATGAACCCCGTTCAAAAGTTCTTTTGTATTTTAATCGATTTCTTACGGATTAACAGGGCATTGTTTGATGCTGGGCGTAAAAATTAGGAAATTACTGGTACTCCAATAAGCAACATATAAACCTCGATTTTGTGACGTAACTTTTGCCCCTACCAAAACTATAGAATACCCCTTTTTTGTAGGGAATGGAATGGGGAATATTTTTGCAATTGAGACATTTTGTCTATCTTCAACCAATTTGGAGTTATACGATAACAAACACGTTTTGGCCGCCATTTTCCAATATGGCGGCCGAAACTCCAGTCCGATTGTAGGGGAGTTTTAGTATGTTGATAAGTATTATATAAGGAAGGTCTCTGCAAAAATTAATCGACATCGCAATTTTTTCCTTTTAACGTCAATATAAGATCTTATTTTACAGGATTATAGGCAGGCTTCCCACAAAAATTATTATTATTTATATCACTGCCTCCTAGATGTTCGTCGTGGCTCCTCGACGAACATCTAGGAGGCAGTGATTTATATAATACTGAGATACAAACAATTGATTAAATCTAGCTTGTGATTAATAAGTACTGTAGAGTGCAGATCTTTCTACTTCTAATGTACGTCTCTAGTCCGTCCGTCTGTGTCTGCCTGTCTTCTGTACCACCGCCCCCGCTAATGCTAATAGGCCGGCCGTGCAGCTGCCGCCACCCCAGAGACCTGCCCCCAGCTGGTCCGCAACCCGTGATACACGGCGCAATCTTCCCGGCGACACGATGCCGCTTTAATTGATGCCAACGTGCGAATACTTAACGAGCGAACGAGGCGGACTCGAAATGTCAAAGGTTCACTCGCAGGGCTAACGTTATTAATGCCTTCGTTCCGCGCCCACCCACTCACATGCAACACCCTCTGCGGCCTTGTTGCCATTACTTACTTACTCTTCCACTCAACTGTCCACAACCGGGGTGTTTGTGGACGTGATTACTCCTAAACCAAAAATATTCATCTGAAGGAAACCAGTTCAATTAAAATAATATCATCATTTTTTAGAAGTTTTGTAGTAGGCTATAGTATCACACAAAATAATTTGTGTTAAGTGACATTGAAAATTATTATTTATAAATTATATGTTATTATGTATTGTTATTTTTTATTTTTTTTTCAAAATAATGGTAAAGAGATCAAGGAAGCTCTTCCGAAACTGGATTTGAACCCGATGTGTATTCTAAACATTATTAATGACGACACGATGACGCTAATTAATTATGACATGATGATAAGATGACAAAGGCTCCCTCCAATCTCCTCTTCGTAAATAGTCGACCGTGTTTCCCGTCTTGAGTTAGTGAGATGCTAATCCAACTTCCCTCCCGTCCGTCTGTCTATCTGTCTTTCTGATTGAAAACCCGATCGACTCAATTACTGGATTACTAAGACTTGAAGGGGCAAACAAGGAGTGTCTGTCTGTATGTCTGTCTGTCTGTCTGTCTGTCTGTCTGTCTGTCTGTCTGTCTGTCTGTCTGTCTGTCTGTCTGTCTGTCTACACTTTACCTAAGTCAACTGCAGAGGGACATGAAACTCTCTAACCGTTCTTCTATAACAAAACACATTGGTTTGAACCGTGACCGAACACTGTAAACTAAATTCTATCGTTGGACAAAGAATATCGAGGCATCTTACTTGCTCTAAAAACTCTAATAAGATTCAATTAGGGAGCAAACAGCTTGCTAGTGTCAACTCAATTTCATCCTATCAAAATAAATCCTCCATAGTTAAGTATACCCTTCATTATCTTTGTATTGTTCCCGACCCTTTGTTTAAAAAGGATGATTAGTTTCCTTCGAAAATATAATTAACAGAAGTGTACTTCTCGTATCAGGGATTTCACTTGAAGCGGAGAAGTATTGTGCGGCTAAGTCCCAGGCGAATATATTTAATTAAACTAGTACATTGAAGTAAATAAGGGGGTAAAGGGAGGTAAATCTCGCCTGACTTTGTTCCGTCTCTGTAGACGTCGTGTACAACGCAGTTACAACAATAGCTGGGTAACAACGAGAGTTTCAATCTACAGACATTGTTGAATCTAGGCCACTGCACTGTGTTACACATTTCAACGACATAACAATCAAACTAGCTACTTAAATCAAATGAGAGAAACACTAAATGTGTGTGTTCGTTTAGAACTAGATGCCACTCAATCTGTGATATCATCTTCATCAAATGGAAACTAGCTCAATATGTCCCGAAATTAAACACCAAATGATACCTGGAGGTCACCACTTCGACTCCCGACACCGCAATGTTCTTGCAAAACCTGAACTAACCGATGGAATATATTGATCTTTTGTACAATATTAATTTTTTTGTATTGAAAGGGGATTAAATATAGGTGATTTCTTAGTCGCTTCCTATCATAGCAATTTTTAAATATTCATTTGTTTTCCACCATTCTTCCAAGGGGTAGCTTCTACTTGCAATGACCATGGTTTCCTCAGCCGATAATGTAAACTTGCAAAGCGTGACGTCAAACTGTTTTTAGGGGGGCGCGTGAAGCGCGATAGTTTTATATGTTTACCTTAAATTAGATACAGAGGGTTAGAAAAAGTTAAGGGTTGACTCCAAGAACTCGGGGAAAAAATAAAGGCGGGATAATCTTAATTTAGGTCTTTAGCATCGGATACCATTGGTATTGCAGATGAAAGTTCCCATATAAAGGCTAGTGGCATTGCAGATAGAAGTTCCCATATAGAAGGCTAGTATTTACAACGTAGTTATTGTTAAGAGTATATTTGGTAGATACTGCAGTAGCCGCCCATGTCTTTCCAAACTCTCGCTCGTCCCGTCAGTCAGTGTTGGATACCCCCCCCCCCCCCCCCCCTCCTTGTTTTATTCATGCACTAGCCAGGCTAGATGAAATGCCAACACGCCGGGCTATTCAGATACTGGTCTTGTAATGCATCCCAAGCAGATGCAGTGATTGATGTGGGAGAGAGTGGTGAATGATTGATGCTGTGATCCAGTGGCGGCTCGTGGAAGATGGCACAGCTCACGAGCCGCCACTGCCAGACAGAATCAGACAAGCAGCGTCTGTGGCTGTGTCCGGACATGTGAGACGGGGGGGAGGGGGGATACTTTCTCCGCGCGGGGTTGACAAGGGTGGAGCTGGGGGGGGCGTCGCGACGTGAGACGTCAGACGTGACCGCTTGGAAGTGTAAGTTTGTGTGAAACACATAGTAAAGACCGTGTATAGAAACTGAAAAGTAATTTATTTTCAACAAGGGATGGGCACTATACGTTCACAGTTTCCACTGTGATGAAATTCAATTTGTACTATACACCATGTATTTAAACTAATACATACACATTTTGCAATGCGAATGAAAACAAATCTTACAATAGTCTTGTCCGTGACAATGTGTGTGATGTGTGCATGTGCCACTGATTGGGTAGATGTTATGTTTTGTTGTAGTTCACCAATAGAAAAAAATATATCTTCTATCCAATCAGTGGACACAAATTATTTTCAGTCTGGGAGACAAAATAGACAGAATAAGGCAGCAGATTCGTTGCAGAACTGTTCAATTCATTCAGATCTTTGATTCAGAAACGATTCGTACGTTTAAAGTTTACCCTCGCGGTGGTCTAGGTGGCTAAGGCGCCAGCCCAGGAAGTGGGAGACCTGGGTTCAAACCCCGGTCGGGATTTAAGAGTTCTGTGTGTATGGATGGTTTTGTAAATGTTTCAGGCTGATGATGCTGTGATCGGCGACGTCTTCAATGACGAGCGAGGTGGACGGACGGGTGGGGGTGGGGGTGGGGGTGGGCGTCACTCTGCCGGGACCGGCGGCCGCCCCGCACAACAAGAGACCCACCATCGTGGTCTACCCAGCAGGTAAGACACACACATATATACACACACACACACACACACACACACATACACATACACATACACACACACACACACACACACACGAGGTGGACGGACGGGTGGGGGTGGGGGTGGGGTGGGCGTCACTCTGCCGGGACCGGCGGCCGCCCCGCACAACAAGAGACCCACCATCGTGGTCTACCCAGCAGGTAAGACACACACATATACACACACACACACACACACACAGACATACACATACACATACACACACACACACACACACACACACGAGGTGGACGGACGGGTGGGGGTGGGGTGGGGGTGGGCGTCACTCTGCCGGGACCGGCGCCGCCCCGCACAACAAGAGACCCACCATCGTGGTCTACCCAGCAGGTAATACAAGACACTGCGTGTTATTATTAAATTATAATTTATAATGTTAAATTAAATTAAATATTCTTTCGTTACGTTATTTTGTAGAAAAATATCTTTAAATTTTAAATATTGCATTATAAATTAATATAAATATATTTTTCTGTAAAATAACAGAGCAAAGGTCAACATTATTTTATTTAATATATTATGACCTGTTCAATTAAAAAATTGATTAATAATACTTATTATTATTGTTAAAATTTTAAAATTTCTCGCGGGAAACCTATCCAGGGTGCAATCCGCGCCCTCTTCAGTGTCTAACTAGGATATTTGGGAGTTACAATTGTAAAGAGATGTCCGAGGGCTGTTGAAGAGGGCTCAATCTCTTGCACTCGCATTAATGACTGAAGTAAATCTCGGAAGAAACTCTCAGACTGGATTGCTGATGTCCTGTGATCGTGTGCTCGAGACACAGTGTATTATTATCACCAGGCGGACCCGGCGCCTCCTCCAAATATTTCAAGCTTCACGTTCATTGGTCGAGTAACATGATTTCATGCACGTTCAAGAGACAAAACACGAACAATTCTCTAAACATTCTGAACTAAACAAGCTAAATAAAGTTATTTACCTAAAACCCTGATTTATCTTGTTTTAATTAGAGGATTGTAATGTATAATATTAATATTAGTTGCGATATACACTCGCTCTAATTAGTTCATACACTCAAAATGAAAAAGGTCGAAAGGGGTCGATTATGGGGTCGATCGGGGTAAGTACGGGTTGAAAATTCTACCCAAGGGTATAAGTTGGTAGAATGGGGTAAGAAAGGGTAACTAAGGGTCGAAAAATGTTCCTCAGACAGGCGAATTTCCTAAAAAGGTATAATATTGAACCCAAATCAACCAAGAACTACCTGTAGGGGTAGATAATGGGAAATACCTCTAACATGATAAAAATCTTCCCGTGGAGGTATATTCATCGACCTGTAAGTGGAGATATTCGACCGAGAATCGGATAAATACACGCCCTCGAAAGCCTAAATAATAGACCCATGGAAAGTTAAAAACCTGCCAATAGAGTTCGAAATTTGAACTCTCAAAGGTAATTAATGAATTCAAATGGAGATAATATTAAACCAGTAGAGGAATAAAATTATTCTCCAAGGGGTAGAATAATATACCTTTAAGAGTCGATGGATATCACTTTGCGGGTCGAACAAATACGACCTCTGAGAGGTGAAAACTCAACCGTCTCTGGTCGAAATACATACCTCATAGGTTGATTTCTAACTAACTGCGGGCATAATAATCACATCTTAAGGTGTATCTGTTCGACTCCTAGGGGACGAATAATATACCTCTAAGGGAAGATAGGTATCACTCTGCGGGTCGAAATGATAACACCTCTGAGAGGTGAAAACTCAACCATCTCTGGTCGAAATATATACCTCATAGGTTGATTACTAACTGACTGCGGGCATAATAATCACATCTTGAGGTGTTTCTGTTCGTCTCCTAGGGGAAGAATAATATACCTCTAAGAGTCGATAAATATCACTTTGCGGGTCGAACAAATACGACCTCTGAGAGGTGAAAACTCAACCGTCTCTGGTCGAAATATATACCTCATAGGTTGATTACTAACTAACTGCGGGCATAATAATCACATCTTGAGGTGTATCTGTTCGACTCCTAGGGGACGAATAATACACCTTTAAGGGTAGATAGGTATCACTTTGCGGGTCGAACAAATACGACCTCTGAGAGGTGAAAACTCAACCGTCTCTGGTCGAAATATATACCTCATAGGTTGATTACTAACTAACTGCGGGCATAATAATCACATCTTGAGGTGTATCTGTTTGTCTCCTAGGGGAAGAATAATATACCTCTAAGGGTAGATAGATATCACTCTGCGGGTCGAACTAATAACACCTTTGAGATGGGAAAACTCAACCGTCTCTGGTCGAAATATATACCTCGAAGGTTGATTACTAACTGCAGGCATAAATAAATAAACTAGGAAAACGCTCAAGTCCCGCCGCGTTGATGGATGAGCTTTTTTTAAAGTTTTTAGTCTGCGTGGGATATCTTTACTTTTGCGAGTGCTTTGTTGCTTTGTTTTGCTTCCCACGCATTGTAGGTGATTGTTGTCAAGTTTCTATTGTTACTTGTCAATTTGTTATTATTTACCGTTAAAAACTTATATTAAAAGCTTTATTTCTATGGATTCTGGGTAACTTTGTCAACTTTTTCTTTCAAAAGGTACTTTATCACCATAACCTTAATGTCCATGTATAATATGAACGTTGTAGCCCCACCCGTTTGGTCAGAATTGGCCCAAATGGCACGAAAATATCGCATACAAATCAAAAAAACTTATATTAAAAGCTTTATTTCTATGAATTCCGGCTAACTTTTTCAACTTTTTCTTTCAAAAGGTACTACATCACCATAACCTTAATGTCCATGTATAATATGAACGTTGTAACCCCACCCGTTTGGTCAGAATCGGCCCAAATGTCACGAAAATATCGCACTAAAAATCGAAAAAATCGTAAAAGTACGATATTCATGAGAAATATTTCTTCGATTGTACCCAAAAACAATACACCTCTAAGTTCAGAGATTTCGAAGGTCCCCTCAAATTTTCATCAAGATCGGATATGCCGTTTGCCTGGTAGAGAGTTAAAAAACAGACAGAAAAACAAACAAACAAAAAAACAAAAAAAAAAAAAAAAACAAAAAAAAAAACAAAAAAAAAACAAAAAAAAAAACACCCGAGCTAAATTTTTTGGGGGTCAGTGAAATTGAAGTCTTCGCTTCGCTCATCCAATAATAAATAATTTGTATTTAGAGTCTATCCACTCAGTTATATAACTGATTTTCAGTGGAGGAAGCCAACCCTGTAGGTATCTTGAGGTGTATCACTACAGACGCTCTTCAGTTATATGGTGTCTTGGTGTATTGGGTTTAATGACTAGGACAGTGTATACTCTTTCTCCAGGTGTCCCAGGTTCGAGCCTCGCTGAGTTCCGAGATTTTAACATTATGAAATTTATATGTAATATTAATCTTACTACTGGCTATTCAATGATGCATGTCTTTCTTACAGGAACATTCATCATCACTGTTTAATTAATAAAGTAAATAATTGTAAGGTTCCATTAATCCCACTACAGGAGCCGAAATTTCAACCTGAAGACTAAAGTAGAAATCGGACGGGTCGAAATTTTTGCTTACATCAGGGGTAATAAAATCGACCCTTACAAGACGAAATAATCTTCTTGGAGGTCTATCGAGATTGGGGTTAATCTACCCCTACGGGTCGATAATACTCTCTTAAAAGGCCTTATTTAAGAACCTATAGGTGACAATAACCCCACTCTAGAGTGCGCTTAATCTACCCTTACGGGTCAAACATAATCTCTTAAAGGGCCCTATTTTAGAACCTATAGGTAACAATAACCTCACTCTAGAGTGGGATTAATCTACCCCTACGAGTTCATTTATTCGCCTTATAGCGGTCGATTATTATACCTTGTTTTCGAAGGGGTCGAATGGTCGACCCTCTAAAAACAGGGGTCGAACAGGTGATATCCCCCTAGGGGTCGAATTTTCTACCTTTTCGGTTGTGAGTGTAGGGCAGCTTTAGTATAAAACACATGATTTATAATATCATATATCATAAGGGAATGCTCTGTAATGAATTAGTGTTCTGACCCGCTCTAGATAACTTCTGCATAGCCGTGCACATTCATGCATGAGAGATCCGGACTCCTAAACGCTTAGTTATATAATCGCATTCCTCCATAACAAGTACAACATATTAACAGCAATACCTGTTAGTTTGTTTGTTTTACATCAAGAGATCTCATTAGAGAAAACAAGACTAACAACAGGCATGGGAATATCACGGATGCTACTTTCTACTGGTTCCTGACCAAGACTATAATTAACATGCATAGTTTTGTACCAAGAGGGAATGTTTTAATTACCTCTGTTGTTTTCTTCCCTTCTTGTTCTCCTGTCCCCCGGGTTTCATCTGGAACTAAACTTATCAGAGGCGAAGGAACCAGAGCAATCCGGAGAATTAGTCGATGATTAGCCCATTGAAGTTTAACGACGAACCTACTCTAGGGCACCCTTCCCTCTCCCTAGGCTAGGGTGTCGCGATATTATCTAGCGGTTCTCGCGCGTCAATATAAATGAAATCAATCATTCTTAAAATTAATAAATCGAAATTCCATGATGGAATTTTTTGTTATCTCTGAAGTGTTGAATGGAATCGGAATTGATTGACTATTTTACAAAATCAACACACACATTTAAAATTCAAAACATGTCTTTAATTATTTAATAATTTTTTTTAAAGTGTTACCAAATCGCATACATTTGAAAAAAGTGTTTTATCAAAACGTGTGTATTTGAATGTTTTTTTGTTGTTTTTTCAATGAGGAACTGTTGACAATTTGTTTTTATATAAAAAAGCTTTTAAAGAGTTAAAATGATTAAATGCTTTTTTTCAGTTTAAATGAAAATTTTAATCTCGATCGCGCTCAAACGATAATTCAATGGGTTTTGCTCTAGCGTGTGAAACCGCGTCTGTATCGTACGAAGCTGAGCGATCAGCTGACTGGTAAAGATTGCTCCCTCCCTCAGCCCCCCCTCGTGTGAGTACCGCACAGAATACAGACCGCGTGGCTCAACAGCAGCGCGCTACCAGTGTCTACTCTACTACCACTGATCTCTATATACTCACGTGGATTGCGTATGCTATACTGTAACCTTGAAGCCAACTAGGGGGCCGCCATCTTAGGTGTCCTTATGGGGCGGCCATGTTGGATGTCAAAACTTTACATTTTTCGGAAAACATGCCTTTGTGCGTTGCGTTTAAGTGAACAAAACGATCTGTCAATGCGAAAACCCTAATCTTGTAGTTTATTTAGTTCTCCAGTAAGAAAACCCACTAAATTAGTCCGACTTCACTTGTGAACATCTGTGAGGTAAGTATATAGAGATGAGTGTCTAGTCTACCCATGTGGTGTCCGCGTGGCCCTGCCTGACTGGGGACACGAAGGGACACGATGTTCCCACGCAGACAACCACCTAGCTACAACCACCACCACCACCACCACCACACTGGCAGGCGCCGCTGTTTACACCACGAGTCCTAGCCTAGGAGTCTGTGCACTTTTACTGTGAGCTGACGAGAGACGGTCGTAGTCCTCCTGGAACAGAGAGACAAACAGGAGATTAGGAAACTGTGCAGAATCACAGGTCGAACATGTGTTGATAAACTTAAAGGTGTGTTTGAATTCAGAGCATCTGCATCAGAGGTTACTAGCAAATTCCTGGTCGCTCAGCTGACTACACCAAAGATGATTACTATAGGAAAACGCTCAGTTGGACGCGTTGTTGAGCGAGCACCGGTACGTGCAACACGACCCGAGTACGACATTCAAATAATGTTACATACCAATAAGTCTTTTAGGTCTTGACCGATTTAGCTGAAAATTTGTAAAATAGGAGAGAATGGATAAAATCCACCGCCATCTAGAGGACCTTGACATCATTTCTTTGGGAAAACTATTTTACTCTTGATTTCTTCTAGGTGGCAGTACATAGTGACCAGAATTCTTGTGCGACTTTTCGTTGCCATGGTAACGTTACTTTTGTTAAAATGTAATTTCTATCTACACTACTTATCGGATCAAAATAAAATTAACATATTTGTGACCGGACGGACATTCTAAATGATTTGGCTACCTCAGATTTTGTCGCCGTTTAGTTTTTTAAAAAAACTTTAGATTAACTTTAATGTAACTTTATAACTTTTTGAACGATTTTGCCACAAAACTAATGGCATTCAATCGGGAAAGAAACTTGCGGATGGTCAAAATTTCAACTCGATCCGAGCCTCCGTTTGACCGCTATCATGAGCCAAAAAAGCTGTGCGACTTTCCGTTGCCATGGTAACGGGACTTTGTTATAATGTAATTTCCATCTACACTACTTATCGGATCAAAATAAAAATAACATATTCGTGATCGGACGGACATTCTAAATGATTTGGCTACCTCAGATTTTGTCGCCGTTTAGTTTGAAAAAAAACTTTCGATTAACTTTAATGTAACTTTTTAACTTTTTGAACGATTTTGCCACAAAACTATACAGCAACCCGCCTAGGTGGTATGTACATGTGTGCAAAATTTCAGGTCGATCAGAGAAACGGTGCGACCTGTATCGAAGCAGTAACAGAAAAAAAAAAAAAACAGACATTCGAGCCATAAGAGTCAAGTGGAGACGCTCGCTTCGCTCGCTCAACAATTTTGGGCAGTTGCCACACTCACGGAAGCAGCTTTTCGACGCTTTTTAACGCTTTTCAAGTTTTCAAATCATTTCAAAAAAATAATTTGATATTCACGATTTTGGATTTTGCTTTTTAAAAAGTTCAAATTTGCCCATATTCGTGATGTGTTTAATGGCCGATTAACGCACAATATCGAAAATATATTATTGTATAGGGCTCTCGATGCTTGCTTTATTGACAACTTTGCAAAATGACACGTAAGTCGAATACTACCTGGCCGAGTGAAAATTTGCCAGCTGCCAAATGAGTCCTATTCTCTCTTAATCCTACATCTTAACTATGTTCAAACGTGTATTACACAAATATCCCGGTATACATATTATTTGGCTATTATAAGCTCGGGCCAAGGAAGTCACTTGTGGCCCTGGACTAACAATATTGAAAGCCAGCCCAGCCCAGCCAGGGGTTTTATACGTAAAGCGCGCAGTAGCCTGGGTTAATACCGTTAGTACGTCAACGTGTTCCGCATGGCAAGTGTTTAATAATGAACATGAAAAGTTGATTGGAGATTTTAATGTACAACAAAGGTCGAGACATGCTCTCACGTGGGCCACATTTCAAGTCCTCTTTCGATATAAATATCACATGAACACAAATTCCAGTGGCGTATCCAGGGGGAGGGGGGGACCCCCCCCCCCCCCCCCCCAAAAAAAGGGTGAAAAAGTGCACTTTAACGTTTCAATGGAGAATATAGAATAACTGTTTCATCGTAATACTTAAGGCAAATTACCATCTGACCAAAAGAGCATTTTAGTATACAAAGTTGGTTATTGTGATGGCCTATATTTTGGGAACTATCTAGACAATGAATTAAAATTGAATAGTTGAAGTCTGATGATAATGGCAAGCATCGTTTCGTTAAAGGGGTATTTACCCGCTAAACTCAAAAAACATATTTAGGCCTATTCATTCAAGCATATTTTATGAAATTCATCAAAACGCCATTTATCGCAAATTTCAGGATAAAGAACCTCAAAGTTTAATATATATATATTTAATCACAGTAACAAGATATAATTTTAAAACGGTCGTTTTTAGTATTGTATTATGCTATAGCCAACATTATGTGGTAAAAAAATAAATTTTGGTGGTAACAGCCACTAATGTCGTACTAATTCATTTAGAGTAAGAATTATTTTGGTTGCAACGTGATGAGATGAACTTTAAGAGATCTCACCATAAAACATATATAAATGTGTAGGCGTTAAGCGTTGATAACAGTTATAAAACATAAGTTATAGATAACTGTTACTAGCACTGGGTTGGCAACGTCTTACAAGCCCTAGGAACTCGACCAATCAGCAAGGGAAACTGAAATAACAGCTGTGCCCAGTAGCACCTCCACCTACAAAAGTGGCTCCAACTCGGAATCTGCTTGAGATACATCTTTGAGCCTTGGCAGTTATATAAATAAGCATTCTAGCTTTCTACTCGTCAAGACTTTTGCCTTAATGGCCCATACTTTTCGAGTAATCTATTAATATTTAGCTTCGTGCGCTGTACCGCTGTACAGCGGGCTGCCTGCGCGCCACATTGCAGGCGTACCGTACGCTGCTGCGCACTAGCATCTAGAACTCGAACTGCGCTGTCAATGCAACGTCACTAGTAGGGTTGCCAGATGTCAAATCTATAAACTAACAAGTCGTGACGGAGTGGTATTGGGGGGGGGGGGGGGGGGGGGTTGCTTAATTCTGCTATTGCTTTTCACTATTTCTACCATGATTATAAATAACAATTTACATTCAGACTAGCATCACGTAACTGCTTTGATAAGCGAGACTTGATATTGTGTATAATACATAGCTGTTTAATGAAAGGCGACAAATTAACGGTAAAAAGTAAATTGTTTTTTTAATATCAATGTACGAGAGGTAGAGCATAGTGTTGGACTTGTTGGAGAAACTTGAGCGTTCTAGATTCGGTTCACCTTGGTCACTGCACGCTTTCACCGCTTGACATTCAAAATATGATTCGATAAAAATGATTTCTTCAAGAACAAAACCTAAAGTCGATAAATTAAATGTGACACATTTCAGACAATTTGCAATTTATTATTTCTGGTACGTTTGAATCGTTACAGATTTTGCTGAATATGTTAACATCACTCACAAAACTGGTCCCGGATGTTTGTTAAAAATTTCAGCGCAATCGGTCCAGTGGTTGGGTCGTTTAAAAAAATGTAACGAACAGACGACAGACAGACAGACGACAGACAGACAGACATAATCACAAGGAAGTTCCGTTGCGTTCCCTCGTCTAATAATGTTATCTGATTAATCTGAACGAGAATACTAGCAAGTGATGAAGTGAACACGTATTAATGGATATCACATTTGGCAATGAAGCTTAAAAGTAAGCTCGAAATACGCATCCCTAAAACAACAGTAAACAGATTAAAGTTAGGAAAAACTGAAAGGTCTCTAGTGAATAAAAACGAGAAATTCAACGGAAACACGGTCGATTCTCATTGGTTAATGGTCAGTTGTAAAGAAGAAGTGACCGACCGAACTACGGCCACGCCTGTACGTACGTCGAACTTGTCTCGTGAAACTAGGCTACGCCCACAGGTCTGGTCTGGTGGGAGTTGTTTGATTGTTTCACTCCATCAGGCTCCATCGTTTTGTTCAGGTTTAACCTTATACTCTGCGAATAAATAAACCTCACAAATAAACTATCCGAAGTTGTACACTTTGTAGATAAATAATGAGTGCTGCATGATTGCTTTTAAAACTACCCAGTCCATTGTTAGAAGCCCTGACCTATTTCCAGTCGCCGGACACATTTTGTTCTCTGCTATTGAAACCCTAAATGTACTTAATAAATATTTAATACAAGTAAAACAATTTTGAATGGACCGTCCATCTTTGCCAAAGTTTGTATAGCAAGTCAGGACACACCAGCAAGCTGTCTGCTTACGCTGCATGGTGCACTAGGTTTGAGGTAAAGGTCGGTAATGCGGTTCGTAAGAGATATTACACTTAACCTCAACTGTTTAGGGTTTAGTTTAGAAGTAATATAGCACCACTAGTTCCTATAGACAACTTTAGGTTCTGCAACTACTAACTTGTGTTGCCAATTAGTGTATTTAAATCATTGTCTGGGGAATAAATGATGCAGTTGAAAAGTTCTTACTTTAAAGTGTTGAGTTGAAGTACTAGAATAATATATATGACTGAGCTTGGAATTAAACTTTTCAATATAATATTGTTTTAAGAAACCTTCCCAGGGCCAACAGGTGCAGATAAAGTGGGTGAGACTGAAAACAGTTGGGGGGAATTGTAATTGTATTTTAGAGGACTCTTGAGTTTGCGTTCATAAGTTTAAAACCTTGGGAAAACATAGCTGAATTTTTAATACGATTTGTTATTTTTTATATAAACTGTTTTCCTACTACATTATTTTATATATTGACATGATAGTGTATGTATGTGTATTCATCGTACGTCTATCCTACCAAGTTTAAAGACTGATTTACGATGGACAATAAAAAAAGAATAAAAAAACAAGAGACATAAATTCCTATTATCGTTCGCTATTTTGTCTTGTAACTGTGAATGTTTACGGAAAAGTTTGGGTTTAATTTAAATAGCGTTGCATTTTTTTATTTTTTTATGTGCGTCATCTGAGGGCTCTGTGTTTGCTGGCAGTGTGTGAGAACGCGTCAGCTGGTGCCACGTGGAGCAAAGAGCTCGAACACGTCCCACTTCTTTGCATCAGTCAGAGCAGACCCCCCCCACTACTTTACACTCCCAGGATTCCTCGTCACGCGCCACGATGACACAGCAGTATCGTCCAAGATGACTTTCTACGTTATTTATTTATTTTGAACGCTTTTACAGAACGCTTGGACTATAAACATACCACAAAGGGTCAAAAGTAAATTAGACACACTTGTTAGCGGGATGTTTAAAATAAATATTTGACCCAGCGCCTCCACCATTCTCGTGAAATGTTAAACTTAATTTTAAATCAAATTACCTATATTTATCAAATAATGGCCTTATAAAGAAAGTGGCGCCGAAAAAACATGTTACTAATTAAATTATATTAATAATTGTGAGTTTACAGTGACCCACTCAGTAAAAAGTTGCCTACGTACTGAATAGGAAAGACGTAAAATAAATTACAAAATATACCCAACCCTGTGTATGGCTGTTGTGCATGAGTCGTGGCCAAGCAATGTTTATTGGTAAATATTTTATATTCGTCTTTGTAATTTGTGGTTTGCATAATGTGGTTTACTAAGGTTTGTTTGGGTGAACGTTTATCTTAAAAACTTCGTTGAAAACGGCATGTAGAAAACAAAAATAACTGCTCTTATTCAAACATTAAACTTAATATTTAAAGTAGGCATAATACTGAGTGAAAATTACGGTGGAATTATGTGTATACTTTTTCTAGCGTCCGCTACCTTATCTACAAAAAAAATATTCAAGTTCAAGATCATGTGTAATATTACAGATATTTTTAAATGTTCAAACCCCACTCGATACGTTGTTGAGGTCTAGGTTTGTTGTGCAGACTGTACCACTTACTAAAGCCGATCTCTACAATTAAGTTGCATTCACGAGCTTAAATTTTACAGCAAAGCCGAGATTAAAGAAGAACTGGGGCGAAAGATTCACGCTACAAAGTTGGTAATAGTTTTAATGGGTCTTATCTTTGTGCGATATAACACCCAACGCATAATCAACAACATGCTGTTGATAAACATCCCAAACCTCACTTCACAAAAACATCTCAACTGTTAACTACATAGTTGGACAAGGGTTAACGTTCTGACGAAGCAACTTTGGCTGCGGAAAATGTTTTATTTATTACCTATCGTGTGGAGTGTAGCTCAAGTTGTACAATTTCATGAAATTTTTTTGTGAAAGATTTCATTAAAATTTCACTACTTTTAAAAAGTTTCACCCTTATGGGATGTTGTCAATTTCACAACTCTGGAACTTTGCATACTTTAATTTTTTAAAAATTCAGGCGATATTTGTTTTATAGCCATGGCAAGCATTTTGTCTTCAATTACTGTACAATAATTTACATGACTCGATCGATTGAGGACTAAGGAGAAGATGAGTGAAGGCTTACACTATAAATAAACTGAAGAGGCGAGGGCAACGTAGAATACATTGGATCACAAGTCGAGAGTACGAAGAGCAAATAAACTTATTTTGTTGCGTATCCGAGTAGCTCGGTTCTGTTTGCTCTGGCCGAAACTTTGCTGTGTAAACAGAATTGATTTTCTGCCTCTCTCGCTGCTCTCGGCTCGCTGCTCGCGGCGAGTGACAACAAACTTGCAGAGAGACAGATTTATTTATCAAATCTCAAGCAAAGTTTAGGCTGAGACGAGAGGAATATCTTCCTTGGCAAAGAACTCGGGATCGCTTACGTTTCCGCTCAACGTAATAATTAGTTGGATGAAATTATTTTGTATGTTTTATGTTTACTTAGTTGGTGAAGATAAAAAATGAACAAAGTAAACCAAGGGGTTTGATAACTCTTATCTGTGGCGAAAACTTGTTTTTTCTCGTTTAAGTTAGAGGGGTTAACCCCGGCCCAGTCACGAATATGACTGATTAAAACCATCTGTTCAACGCTCCTGCACCTCACACCACCTGATAAAGAGTTGCTGCGCAACTGCGTAAACCAATATTAAATTACCAGTTTTTGTAAATTCTTTAAAATGTTGCCCCCCCCCCCTCTCCCATGGAAAAATTGAATTCCAGCGCCCCTCCCTGTATCGAGTCTTGATGAAACTCTACAACTATCACCTCTGCTGAGAGTCGAGCTGCTGGTTCCAATCAATCGTTTCCCACTATTCGTTCCTTCTCCCCCCTACACCTTTGTAACTTTATTTCAATAAGTCTTGACTAGGGTGGTAGTCTACACCTGGTGCAGGTCTTGACAGACGCAGGCGCTGAGCCAATCAGTGAGAGCATCTCCCTCAGGAAATTAATTCTTTCAGTTCCAAGGGATGGTAATGAAACACATTTAAATATATATTACTCTTATCACACACACAAACACAGCACTGAAGCAACAACGCGCAATACGATAAACCGAACGCGATGTTGCTTAGATTCAGAGCAAAGTAACAAATATTAGATACACTTAGAAGATGGGAATGATTGTTTCGGTAAAAACTCGACTGTTTACAAAAAGATAAATTTGATCAGCTAAAAACCAGAGCCAGGATTTAGTGTTTTGCGCTACGCCCAGCGTCTTGCCTCGTTGACCGAGAAAGTAAATTGTCCAGGCATTTTTTTATTTTCCCCCCGAGAAACTGGACATAGTAAATAAAGGGGAAACTTGAAGGACTTTCTTCCTCGAGGCAGAACAGCCAGGATAAACTGACAAACTAGAGACGCGGAGTTCTCATGATTATTTCAAAGATTTCTAATTTCCAAACAATGGCAATCATACTGTGTTTCATATCGTTTGTTCTCGCCAACAGCTAATATAAATGTGCATTCAACATTATTATTGCACAGCGGGATTCGTCTCCGCGCCGGAATCTGAACAAAGAAGCATCCGTTGGAGCGAATAACTCGCGAGATAACTCGAAAAGAGGCCCCATTATTCCGGCTTGAGAGTTTAAGCCGGCCGAGTCAACAATAACCGTCGAGATGAAGCCAACAGACAATGAGCGAGTATCAGGAGATGAGGGCGGAGAAGAGGGGATATTGATGATAGCCAGGGGTGACCATGTCCATAGCTGAAGCCAACAGACAATAAGCGAGTATCAGGAGATGAGGGCGGAGAAGAGGGCGATATTGATGATAGCCAGGGGTGACCATGTCCATAGCTGAAGCCAACAGACAATGAGCGAGTATCAGGAGATGAGGACGAATAAGAGAGCGATATTGACAAAACAATTACCCGAATTCGCTTTAATTTATTAATTTTGTTATAAAAAATATGAAAAGTCCTAAAATTGTATTTACTTTTATTATTTGATAGGTTTTAATTATTGGAAATTATAAAATACTTTCAAAAAGCTTTAAATTGTGTTGGCACTAATAATCATTCATGTTGGTGTGTGCTTAAATAACTAAAGCCGTAATTAAGGACTAACTAAGTACTTAAGTTTAAAATTGTAACATTAATATTTCTATAAGGGCTATAAAACATTCGACGAGGTAGCTTCATTAAAATGTAGTAGCCTACAATGGGGTAATGTTTACGCGCCAGTATTATTTACATCTACTCATTGAAGATTTATGTAATTTTCTGGTGTCTTGGTGCTCGTTAAGTTCGTCGTGTGCGTCTCACGTAACTTGTTGATAGAAAGTCTCTCTTCGCAGACAACGATACCTCGACAACAAAGACTTCTCAGAGAAGAACGCTCAAATGAGTAATTACCTCTCACCGGCGAAAGAAGATCAAAAGTGAACAAAAGAAAATGTAAAATGAAACACAGGGGGTATTAAACATTGGGGGGCTCTGAAGACAAGGGAAGAGTAAAACACTGGGACGTCCAAGGCATTCTCCTTACACATGCGCACGAGTAATCGCACTCTTTTCTTTTAATGAGGTACTTTTCTTTGCTAATACTAATTAGTAGCCTTTGTATGCCGAAAATAATGAGAAACCAGTTTATTCCCGAGTTTGCTTTTAAACTTACGACATTGTGATGAATTACTAAATAATGACTAGGCCTACATTACCCCCTAGTTGATAATGCATCAATTCCCCATTAGTATCAATGTATTTGTCGAATATCAACTGGTAAAAAAACTCCGTAATTAGCGAATGGACATTCGTGACGTTTCAAAACTGCAAAGAGGAAAATTATAATCATTTCTGCGAAGTTTCGATGTTGTTAGTTTTACTTTGAACGGCATCGAGATTAGAATTTTACTATCGATATCGTTAACCGATTATATAAGTCCTTCGCTATACGTATCAGTCGCCCAAATCACCACTGTCCTTGCGTTCGTGTCCAGTAAATAGAAGGTTGATATCTGCAAGATAAATTAGTTCGAATGCCGAATAATGAATTGGCCAAGCAGAACACCATGTGTGCAAAACTTTAATATTACTAGATGTGTAACTTAGTATAATCGAACTAGAATTACGAATTTTAACAATTGTTAGTAGTGAAATGCTACAAACAGCAGCTACGAAAGCTGGCGAATTGTACAGGGTACGCGATGATCGTTATTTAAGGGGAGAAGAAGCGGAAATGACGTAAAGATCAACAATAAATTAAGCAACCCTAATAATTATAAACATTTTAATGCAATTTTAATCCGCAGTGGTGTTATCAAATTGAAAGGGCTTAGAGTGACTCTTGAGTGCAAGTGGTTGCAGCCCCTATTCAGAATAATATGGGGATGTGATGACTTCTCTTATCCGGTCGCTAACGAGACTGATTCTAAACACGCTAACTGCAGGGGGTGTATTTCGGAACACGTTTCATTCAAATACAAGATACACAGGAGAATTAGATTCTCTTCATGTGACTCTAGCTATTAGTTTTCCTCCAGCTCGAGCCGAGTTATCGCATTATAGCGTTTGCTTTTCAATGTTAATTCATGTTCTCTTCGCTGTCGTTGAGAACTATCTCTCGCATTGGAGGAGGTTAACTAGTATGACGTAGGCTGGGAAGGGAATATAACGCTGCGTTTCCGTCTCGTGTTGTATCCGTCAATACGCGTGCTCTCACACACCCATATAGGTGGGACCAGATAAGCTGTCGCACGTCAAGGTCAAGCGACGAGCACGGACGCCAACGTTGACAATTTACACACAATGGGCATTAGGTAGGGCCTACCGTATTTGGTCATGTTATCGTGATATGTTATCACATAAATCAACATTTTATAAGCTGTGAATAAAGTAGTTCGTCCCACAGAGTCAGTATTTTAGCGAAATAATGATTTTAAGTAATCACGATTTCGAAAGTGTTTTTTGCCTTGTTGGTAATGGTGTGTCCAAAGTTCCAGCTGTTTATAATGCCAACCTCGCCAGATGTGATGTCAATGTTTAGGAGCATCAAAATGTCTTGATTTTATTCGTACACTTCATAAATACTTTATTTTTAGGATATATTGGGCAGGCCTTGGCTTTAAAATAGTCGTGTTTTTCTCCGAAAGCAGTTTTAAGGACGTTATTTTATTTACTTTTTGCCGATCCTGTGGCCATAGTGCGTGGACGACAGTGCTGCGATCCTCGGCGAGCGACAGCTTATCTGGTTCCACCTATATACAATGTGGCCCCTAGGAATCAATCGAAGAACATATTTGAAACCGTGATGTATTTGTTTCTGATCATAGATCGCACAGTATTTAATCGTGTTTCGTTTGTTGTGTTTAATTATTGTGTTTGCATAAGTTCTATTAGTGCATTCAAATCAGTTGTTGGTGTAAGGGCCGATTGATATTTCAACTTTGGGTAAAACTCGCCATGTTTCTCCAAAACAACTTGAATGATCCTTGCTGAAAGACACCAACAAAAACTGCGTTTTATCCTGGGACGAAACACTTTCACAGAAAGACAGACAGACAGACAGACGAACGAAACGAAAGGTGGAGCTTATAGGCCCGGGAATATCAATGCGATTTTTAAGCTCGATTTGATGTGTAGTGGTAAACATTTTGGAACACTTTGAGTTTGACACGCACCTTTTTGGCTATTAATTGTTTTTTACGTGCTGACACTTAGGTAACGTGTGATAGGATGTACCTCAAATTTTTGTTTGTTTTGTTATGTTTTAAGTTCTTATTTAAATGTGTTTTCTCCTTTCTCCTAAAACTTTATTTTAATTTATGTGAATTTGGTATGTGAACTTGATATGTATAGGCCTACATCGTAAATACAAAAGTTGTTGTAGTAAAAAAAAATATATTCTTAAACAATTAAAGATTCGGCAACATTATGAAATATTTTAAATTCGAAATGCATGGTCTGTTACGGATTGAGAGGTAGACGTGTGCGAGGCTATTGAGCTACCCTCGAGGCAGGCGTCACAGAGAATCTCGAGGAGAAGACGCGAGCTAAGACGTAGACGGAATATTTCCATTGTTCAGATCATATCTAGACTTCACACAGCTCTACTGCAGACTAAGATTAAATAACGCAATTAATTTCAAAGACACCCACTTCCCCTCGCAGCTCGTTCACATGTATTCAAGGGAACAATCGTGCTACTCGCTACGAACGTTGCAGCTCTGACAGCATGTCTGAAGTAGAGGAACGAGCCCGACGCGATGTCTAGCAGGCACAACTTTTTTGTAGAAACACAGCATACACACTTCCCTCGCAGCTCTTTCACATGTATTCGGGAAAAAACAATCGTGCTACTCGCTACGAACGTTGCAGCTCTGACAGCATTTTCTGAAGTAGAGGAACGAGCCCGACGCGTTTGCAGAGCAGGCAAACTTATTGTAGTACACAGCATGCAGCTCTGACAGCATGTCTGAAGTAGAGGAACGAGCCCGACGCGATGCACAGCAGGCACAACTTGTTGTAGTACACAGCATACACACTTCCCTCGCAGCTCGTTCACATGTATTCAGGGAACAATCGTGCTACTCGCTACGAACGTTGCAGCTCTGACAGCATGTCTGAAGTAGAGGAACGAGCCCGACGCGATGCACAGCAGGCACAACTTATTGTAGAAACACAGCATGCAGCTCTGACAGCATGTCTGAAGTAGAGGAACGAGCCCGACGCGATGCACAGCAGGCACAACTTATTGTAGTACACAGCATGCAGCTCTGACAGCATGTCTGAAGTAGAAGGAACGAGCCCGACGCGATGCAGAGCAGGCACAACTTATTGTAGTACACAGCATGCAGCTCTGACAGTATGTCTGAATTTAGAGGAACGAGCCACGCGATGTCTAGCAGGCACAACTTGTTGTAGTACACAGCATACACACTTCCCTCGCAGCTCGTTCACATGTATTCAGGGAACAATCGTGCTATCGCTACGAAACGTTGAAAGCTTGACAGCATGTCTGAAGTAGAGGAACGAGCCCGACGCGATGCAGGGGCAGGCACAACTTATTGTAGTACACAGCATGCAGCTCTGACGGGCATGTCTGAAGTAGAGGAACGAGCCGACGCGATGTCTAGCAGGCACAACTTATTGTAGTACACAGCATACACACTTCCCTCGCAGCTCGTTCACATGTATTCACGGGAACAATCGTGCTACTCGCTACGAACGTTGCAGCTCTGACAGCATGTCTGAAGTAGAGGAACGAGCCCGACGCGGTGCACAGCAGGCACAACTTGTTGTAGTACACAGCATACAGCTCTGACAGCATGTCTGAAGTAGAGGAACGAGCCCGACGCGGTGCACAGCAGGCACAACTTATTGTAGTGCACAGCATACACACTTTTGTAATGGTGGAAGGCGAAATTAAGTAGGAAAGACGCAAACGATTTACAGAACAAAGCTGCCCAGAAAGTGGTAGGTCTAGTTTTATTAGCCTGTGTATACGAAATAATGGTGCTCAGGTGTTACACTGTGGGATGGGGTTAGAGCCGCTACAAACTACAACAGCAACACATTCATTCATTCCTAACCAGAGGTGCAGAGTTCAAACCTTATCAGTTTTGTAAGTGAATAGATTCCTAGACGTAGGCCTAATCCCTACATTATCATTGACCGTCGCGAGGCTAGACGGACGACGCGAGTATCTGGGAAACTTCTAGCGGCAAAGATAAAGTACAATCCCGGGTTCGAACCCACGTCAGTCTAGAACTAAGGAGCGAGCTACTTTGTTCCCTGCCGGCCTTGGGTTCGAATCCCATCCATTCCTAACTAAACCGTCCGTTTGTTTTTTAACGCTAAAAATCAATCAGATCCTATACGCCGAGGAAATTTAGTAGGGAACAAGAAAATAAATACGGCGGATGGGTCAGCCCATTTGTTGAACCCTTTTCAGTTTCCGGTGGCGGAGGCAAAAAACAGGCGTTTTGTGAAAAATATAAAATATACATTTACCAAAATGCGAAATCTGGGTATGTTTCGCGTACCTACTTATTACATTTTTTAAAACAATATACCAAGCTTTATAAAGTGCAGGTTATATCCCACGGCACGGTTTAGATCCACAGACGCCGCCCCTTTGAACACGCACGGCTTTATCTCGCATATTCTCGCAAATTGCGTTGTGTTGTATCTCGCGGCTTTGTGGGTTGTTGATTGTTTCCATTACAGCCTGTAAGTTACGCAGGCGTCACATCACAGCCTGTAAGTTACCAGGCGTCACATCACCAGCCGTAATTACGCAGGCGTCACATCACAGGACACGACGCACGTCGTGCAACAGGTTTTTCTTGCGCGAATGATTGCTTTAATGGCCTATTTGGCGCATTTTCTTTGCAAGCTTTGTAGTTTGAATAATTATTTAACATCCGAGTTTACATACATTCATCTCATCTCACCACCGTCAACAACCAAACAGTAAACCAACATTTCAATACAAAATAATCCAGAAGCATAATTACCGAGATGATTGCGCATAAAACAAAAACAGCACAGCTGTAAAAAAAGTTAGAAAACAGGGTAAATAATAATGTAATGTGGCAACGGGTAAATGAAATGTATTTGCCAGGGCCATCAAAGTCCAACTCGCAACCTTCTCGTGGTTTTGCCCGTGAGTAGGGGAGTTTTTCTCCCTGAAACTAATGGCGAGCTATGGGTCGTCGTCGGGGAACTTTCCCCTTCCCTTTGACTACCTCCCCGACGGCGACGACAATGACAACACGGACGGATGATGACACAGACGGAGACGACCACGACGTGGGGGAACCCCTGCCCTCCCCATACGCTTGTGGCTGGTTCTGACCAGCACAGGCCTGTCCACCCCTTGTCCCCCCGCGTCATCCCTTACGTCCCTCCCTTCGTCTCGATTAGCCAAGTTGCATAAATATGAGACGTTAAGCAATATCCAATAGACGTAGCATTGACAGGGTCCGCCGAGCCCACGCACTTCCCACACAACTCTGAGGCTACCAGGCCTGACATGATGAATGTTGAACGAGCACCTGGCGTTTTAACTATAACACCCTCGGTCAAGGTCAAGTTGAAGCTTCAATCAAAGTTTTAGTGGAAAACTTTTCAAACGTTCCGACTTTCAATGAAGTTTTCGTAAATGAAAGGAATTATTCAATTTTCTTGTCAAAAATCTAACAACTCTTCCAGACTTGCAAGACTTCCACCATCTATAATTCAAATATTTAAAAGTTTTTTACTAATAATACGTTTCGCCTACTTCGTTTTTAGAAGAAGACAAAGAAATCTTCCAACCACATTCACATACTCCTGTTATTGCAAGTTACGAATTATAAAGGTTAAGTCGAGTGAAGGCCTAAATGGTGGATTAAATAAACTTCCGCCAATTTAACACGGGTGTGACAAAGAGTGAAACTTTGCCACGTTAATTATTTGAAGTACGCTCAGAGGGATATTGACTTTCAGGAGGCGTTTCCTTGAGCAAACAAGAGAGAGAAGGAGTTAATTGTTTGCATCTACCTTCGCTTACGTGAGGCAATTAGAATAACATAAAACAGGAGCAGAGGCTGTCAAGACTGCGTCGAACCACCACACTGCACTACAGATTGCGATCTGTACGTGTGAAATCTGTATATTCACTCAAACGTATTGTTTGTGGCAGACATCAATAACAAACATGGGGTTTGCTATGTGGGCAAGATATTTCCCGGCCAAATAGGTCTATGAAAAACAGTAGAGATAAAGGAAATATTATTTTTAAATAAAAAGGCGTCACATAATATTTTATTTTTGTTGTCGTCTGTCTTTGTTTTTGTTCGATTCAAAACCGCCGAACCGATTGCACTGACATGAAAGGAAAGGGAGGACGCCGACACAACTGCCAGAAAATACATGGCTCGCTCACTCGTCTAACAATGACTCCTAGTTTAAAAGTTTACTAATGTGTTTGCGTAGCCTACTTTATAGGAACCAAGATAATAACTAAAATATTGAAATTAAATTTACAGATTGGTTGGGGCCCACGTAACGGTTTTGTTTTACAAACAATAATGTGTTTAGGGCGTCATTAGTTTGACGGGAATGCGCGCTTTGGATGTGACCCTGCCTGGCTTGTTCATAACCCTGAGCGCGCAGCCCCCGGGACTGAGAAGTGTTGGGTTGGGAAGGAGTGTCCTGTCCAAGAGATATGTTATGTTATAAAGGATTCGGTTATCTAGGTAATTCGCTAGTACGCCAAGCTGGACCACCAAAAAATGTATTTTAATTCAAAACTATAACTGTACAACGTGTGTGCACTAAAACTTCGTACGAATTAATTCCAGAGACATATTTTATTTTTAGTATCGCGAAATGACAGCAAAAATCAAAGGTGTTACCGCGACAAAAATGCGAAATATCAAAACATTAATGTGTACCTACATTTATATATTTAATGCAAAAAATTAGGTATGCAAAAACCTACTGATTAGTGTGAAACTCTGACTCGGGATGTGAAGGGTGTTATTTCAGTTTCATACACTACGTGAGAGCTAGATTCACTGAATGTGAGATGAATCGAGTTGAGATAACAGTTTGGCCAAGCCTACGAGCTAATTGGTGCTGATCAAGACAACGATAGGTCCAAGCCAGTATTCTAGTCTGGACAGAAGTAGCCTCCACGCAGGAACGCGTCGAGCAAACAGCAGTAGCTCGCGAGCGACCTTGGTTTGCCTGCCCACCTCGTGCGACGCAGTTTTACCAGCAGCGAGAGCTTGCAAGTTGTTCTTGTCAGATGAACACTGCGTTCCACGACCGACAGACATCACACCTTGTCCCGTCAGAACTAGAGGGTGCTGCCAAGCCAGGGTGCAATGCATGCCCTCTTCAACTAGGTGGATTTAGGACAACTGTGAAGGGATGTCCGAGGGCTGTTTATAATACCTTGCATTCGCACTAGCGACTGAGGAAAACCTCGAAAAAACCTTCAGAATTGTCGGTCACAACGGGATTCGAACCTGGGACTTCAGTTTGTCAACGAGCTCAAGAAAAGAAGCTAGGCTTATATTACTTCTATCAATTTTCGGTGGAAATTGATGTATGGCTGCTGAAAGAGTGATGTCATGCCACCAAGGATATTTTCCAAGGGGGGGGGGGGAGGGGGGGAGAAGAGGGAACAACAATTAATTAACAACACTAACCATATGTAGGGGGAAGTGCTACAGTTGTACACTTGCGAGGTTATTTTATTAAAGTATCCTCCCCTGGCGTACAACCACATATAGATGCTACCCGTCTGTATTTATAGGAGAAGTCGTGATTATGTTGTATCGTACGCGAGGGCTTTTTAACAATGCGACAGTACACACCAAGGAATAGCGCGCGTCTTACACACGGATAAGCGATAAGCCCTCTAATACAGCAGATGCCACAAGCGACACACACGTGGCACCACCTAGCTAGTAGCCAGGTCCCTCTATACAGACTACCGACTGTCCACAGTGTTGGCTCGGGCGCTAAGCGCTCGACTCTGACGCGAGAGGTCCCGGGTGATCCGTCGGACGGCAAACCTAAATGAGTTTTTTCTCATCAATGGATTACAAGGGATGAGTTCTCTTAAACACCCTATGTACGGGGAATTGCTTCCATTTGCGAGGTAGTTTAAAAGTGTCCCCCTGGCCGGCGAAATTACAACTTAGCTTTTTGCCGAAAAATCCCAAAGATGCGACGAGCTTGCTCCCACATGGCGACCCCTCGCGCCCATGGATCCTTACTAACATGCCGAGATGCGAGACAAAATCATGTAAATACTAGTATACAACTTTAATCAAAGAAACATGTACGTACAGTAGGCTACTTTTATAGCCTCGCAAGTCACCGCCATGGCACAGACCCCCTCTTAGCAATGACAGACTGCTAACCTAAGGAAGTGTAGCTACTACACGTCGTCGATACCACTAATAGCCATGCCACACTCGTACTACAACAGGGCGTAGCTTAAGGTGGGGCCTGGGGTAAACTCGCACCACTCCGACATTTTGGCTATGACCCCGTCATTGCAGGTGACGGGTGTCATTCGCTAACTATAGCTTTAGGCGAAATTTAAGATGAAGTTTTTTCGGGTTTGCTCAAAGGAAGGTTTTGTAACATTTTTGAAAGATTCTCTTAAAACATGCGACGACCTAGGCCATCTGATTTCAACTCCCTAGGCTAAATTGGTGTGCAGTGTTTCACCCCCAAGCAACTTTTGGCGAGAATATCAGTCAAATTATCTTCAATGCATCATTACATCAAGTAACACTTATCATTTAAAATAGTGCCGAGTGTTGGCGAAATACAATGGCAACCTAAAAAAAATCTGTATTACCCCTATGGACGAAAAGCCTCCGCGGCTGTGGCTTTCAGGCCCCGGTGTGGCCCACCCAACCTCATAGTCAACTTTAGTGTGCCCCCATACTAAAATAGTTCCACGCCATATTCAACTACGCACTTCCGATCTACCTACGGCTGGCCATTACAAATGACACGCTACCTACGGCGGCGGCCATTACAAGTGACAGCCTAGACTAGGAGGCTTCTCTCTCCCGCTGGGCCAACCACCTACACTGTCTAGGCCTCCACAGACAGACTGTCTAACCCTAGCAAGTGTTTAGACTACTCACATGGTCGTCGCGATATCCACATTGCGTGTAGCAGTATCACTATCACTTATCACTGTATTATCACCACTAAATCACACGCTTCTTACGGTAGCACAAGAACCTGTCACTTCGAGTCGGCTTATCACGCGTGACTGAAAGAGAAGGGACACTGGCCAGCTGCCTCGAGACACCGCACAGCGTTGCCACAGTTACAAGTACATTCATTTTCTGTCCGGTACAACATTATTCTACAAAAAAAATCTTTTAATGTGGGAGACGTTTGTATTTTGTTTGCAAATTCAGCAATAATATTGGAAATTAATATTATAGATTATAGAATCACACAGCTGTGTAGACGGTCGTGGCCGTTTTCCCTATCCCTACGGGGAGAAGATTGGAATTTAATTTTCGTAACAATGATCATGGCATTGACATGTCAAAATATAATCAAGTCATAATCTTCATCACGTAGACTTCACCTTTAGGGGATTGTCTTTTATAAAGTCTTTTAGAATACATACGTCTCGATTGAATTTCTTGAGTTGACCATCCTCAAAGCCATACGCAGAAGGGTGGGGCGCAGTGGTGGTGGTTGGGGGGGGGGGGGGCAGGGGGCCCTTGCCAGAATCAAAAGAAAATAATGCCAACGTCGGTTGGGGCTTAAGCGGCCCCCACACGTTCAAACATTTCGTAAAAGTTGCTTGACAACATCGTGTTTGACAGCAAGTTGGAACGTGTGGGGGGCGTGTCAGCGTGTTGTCAAGCAAATCGTAGTTTTCAAACCGTTTTGATATTTTGACCGCGCTTGACAGCATGTTTGAATGTCTGGGGGCTACTCAAACATTTCGTACGAAAAGAGATCATTAGTCACGTCTTCAGGGAGAAGGTTTGTGCCACCAACAATAGCACACGCAACTTTATGCTTGGATAATGAAGGAGACATTCTTTTTTGCGTACTTCCGAACGCAAGGAATGGCCTCTAATGAGGGTTGGCCAGATGTAACCCCCCCGCTGTGTCCACGCACATCGGTTCATGTGTGGGGAGTAGCATGCTTGTCAAACGGCTGTTGTCAAGCAACTTGTACGAAATGTTTGAACGTCTGGGGGCAGCTTTATCCCCGAGACCCAGTACATTACGAACTATTATCACAAATGTTGCTTGGTGGTGTCCAGTGGTGACAGGGGTAGGGGGGAAAGCACCACCCCGCATGATGTACCTGAACAAATCCATAATCACTGAGCCACAAATATACCTATACCGTTAGTATTAAGCAACATAAACAGATGCAAAATGCCATGTACAATAATTTCACAAAATAATAATGTATGCCTACACAGACAAACATCAATACATTATTACCATAACCATAAGATTTTAAATTTTAAATTTAGTTTCTTACCTACCAGCAATCTTTCAACCCACTGTGTTTCCTACTAGGGTTTTATTTTCTTCTCCGTGATTGAGGAAACGTAACTGAGTAGTGAGTAGCCTCCTCCCTCCTCAAGCGTCTAGCACGAATCTGATTCGGGAGGTACCGAGTTCGACACCAGACCCTACACAAATTCCAAAATACCTAGATGCCAGATGGACACCGGGGGCTACAATAACTCGTACCTGGGAATGTCTCCCACGAGAAATTTAAATATTACATTGTGTGATAAGACTGATAAGGAAGAAAGTGGGAGTTCAGAGTTGAGAGCTAAAGTTCAAGATGGAAGGGTCGAATGGAGAAGAATAGAATCCCAAGACAAGCATTCGAGCTAAAGAATGAGAGAAGAAGAGTGGGAGACAGAACATGTCAAGACCAAGTACAGACAGATGTGGAGGAGAGAGGAGAGGAGTGGATATAGTGGTTGAAGAGAGAGATGGTGTTGCGACAAGAGAACGAGGAAGAAGATGAGGTGCCGAGCTTGGCAGGCCGGTGCTGATTCGGTGATGACTAAGATTGTAGAAACACCAATTTACCCAACTCAATGATGTTGTGAAACAGCAAACAGTGTGTGATATTAAGGATCTTTTTTTTAAATAACACATTCGTATAACGAGTCCACCCAGTGGCGTATCCAGGGGGCTCGTGACGCTCGCCCCCCATATATTTCGGGGGGGGGGGCCGAAATATATTTCGAGCCTACTCACTCTAACACATAACTGAGTCTCAGTGAAAGATATTCAATTTGAAGCATACCAAGCCAAACCTGTCGGCGCCGACGCCATCGAGCGAACAATGACCAACTAGAGACCGGAATTTTAAGAATCAAACAAGCTGGCTGGACACGACTTCTAGTTTACCCATGATGCATTGCCCTCTAGTTGCCTCCCCTTATAACCAGGCACCACAGAGCATGCCCACCGAAACTAGTCCTAGTTACGCCACTGGGTAAAAATATCGGTTTTACCAAGGGTTGGGGTGCAATGTATGCCCCTCTTCAGGTGAACTATAGGTATGTTGCGGATAGGACAATAATGTACAATTATTGTGAAGGGATATCCGGGGGCTGCCTAAGAGGACTCAATCCCTTGAGGAAAACCTCTGAAAAATTCTTCAGTCAGAATTTACGGTCATGTCGGGATTCGAACCCGGGACCTTTCAAATCAGAGTCAAGCGCTTAGCGCTCGAGCCAACACTGTCGGTGTCACTGGGTTGATTCTAAGTGGTACAGAACTAAGTTTGTGATGTATTTTAGAAGTATGGTGCGTCCACTACATCATCTTATTTAATTCCCTAATTGCGATACGTCTGGCAACACGGTCTCGCCACTCTAACCCGCTCGTCCCATAGATACCCCCCGGGATCTGTCATTCGCCCCCCCGGGAATAAATTGACTTCATGCACTATATATTCCTCCATTTTTTAAATATCACTTTGCCGTTTTTGAAAAGGCACGAACATAGTGCTTTGAAGGTTGTTAAGGTTTATGTTTGTAACTGTTATTAAATAGGCAGACACTACGAAAAACGTGTGGGCAACTCATGAGGCCAAGAACTAGATTTGTAAATGTATGGTCATTCGAAGGGCTCTGACTTCTGTTTAGGGAATTCCCAATTATGTCTTCTTTTGTATGTTGGCTCGCAGTCGCGCCGCGCCTTGAGAGGATATGCGCTTGCAGGACTGATACAGACAAGTATGTTGGGTAAATGGTCAGTGTACTTTTCGATGCGAAAACACTTTTATCAGGTAACAAATGCGTAGGCATCCTGTAGATGGAGGGGTCAACGCAGTTTTCCTTGTATATTAGGTTAAACACTGATACTTGCTTCCTATTAGGCGAATTTTACAAAATCATGCTGTGATTGGTGGAAAAAACAGTTTTTCACCCTGTTTGGAAAATATTGTATTTATTTTTGTTGCTAAAATGACCGTTTTGTGAATCAAGCGGTCTGAAGGTTAAATCTAGCGAATATCCACAACACACAAAAGCTACATTATTTTGGTATTGCGTTCAGACCACAACCTTTTTTCTAAAACGCACCAAACGATCTCTAAAAACCTGATTTCCAACATTTTCGCCTGCGGCGCTATTGTTGGGGGACTTCGCCCCCCAAACCCCCCGTACTTGGTCCTCTTGTAATACCCCCGGGATCTTAAATAGCCCCCCCGGGATGAAAAGTCTGAATTCAACACTGCATAGATATCTTAACACCTACAGTAGGCTAGATTAGCAGTCTCCAATACCTCCGCACAGGCGCGAGCGTACCAAATTGAAGCGTCAATCCCACCCATTCAAGATGGCGGTTTGGCGATTTAATTTATGCTTTTTTTGCAATAAAGTATTTTACTGGATTGTTTGATATGGTTTTAGCTTGTGCAGCATGGTATTGAACAAACAGAAACAATGCAAAGTTATTGCATAAGGGAATTTAGTAATCATTTGGTGTCAAAGTCTAATAATATGCTAACCTGTCAAACTGGCGGCCATCTTTAAAAATATTTTTCGATTAATCGCTCCCATCTAATTAACATGCAAACTCACCCATTCAAGATGGCTTCCAATTGTCCCGGAAGTGGACCGCTGACTGCTAAGTGCTAATCTAGCCAATTATATGGGATAACTATTGCTCGTCCTTCCAGCCGGCTACATGTGAGCGAGACACGTTCTTTCAATGATGGACGCAACTAAAATACACGAGCTCAGGTGTTGATGATTGCAGGCTTGGCAGGGGGGCGGGGGGCAAAACTAAAGTGAGTTATGCACATGCACTTATACAATTCGACAATCACCTTGGTAAAACGAATGTGTTTACCTGTATGCTTAGTCATTAAAAAGCACCGAGGTTGAAATTAACAAAAATGGGCCACTTCACGTTAATTTTTTTGAGTTTTTAGATCGCAGATAGTTGCCGTAAAACATCGTTTACAGGATCCGAGTGCAGTTAAAACATGACAAAATAACTGAAGTGTGATGAAATATTTTTTTCGCCTACGACGAAAGGACCTCCGGTGGCTAAAGCTGCCCCCAGACACGCAAACATTTCGTACAAGTTGCTTGCAAACATCGTGTTTGGCAGCATGTTTGCGTGTGTGGGGGGGTACGCAAACATCTCGTACGAGAAGAGGTCATTAGTCATGTCTTCAGGGAGAAGGTTTGTGCCACCAACAATAGCGCACGCAAGTTTATGCTTGGATAATGAAGGAGACATTCTTTTTTGCGTGCTTCCGAACTCAAGGAATGGCCTCTAATGAGGGTGTGCTATGGGTTGGCCAGATGTAACCCCCCCGCTGTGTCCATGCACATCGGTTTCATGTGTGGGGAGTAGCATAGGAAATCACCCCCCCCCCCCCCCCCAACTTTCGAAACGTTCCTACGCGTCTGGTACAGTCAGTAGTGTCATCCAAAAATAATTTATACATAGGCTCTTTCCATGGGTTAGAACACGATTGGGAACAATGGGGGAATAAATACCTCATGCAAAACAGATACTGTGGCCCCCCACGACCCCCGTCGTTCCGCCACTGGGTTGGGTTGAGTTCTACTCCTCGGTGCTCTTGTGTGTTTGTGACTATTGTGACTAATGTGTTCCCTTGTTGTGTTCCAGTGTCGCCAGAGTCCATAGTGATCCCCATAGTGTCCTGCATCCTGGGCTTCCCTCTGCTGGCTCTGCTCGTCATCTGCTGCCTGAGGAGGCGAGCTAAGCTGGCGAGGGAGCGAGAGAGGCGACGAACAGGGTGAGTCTGCTGTGTTCCTGGCATCATCCTCGGCTGAATAGAGGCCAACCAGCGGTCCACCGAGGCTGGTCGGTCATTAGGCCCTCGGCCTCATCGATGACGTACTACGTAGGCTTCAGATGGTTCGAACCCATTTACATTCAAGTCTCCTACGAAAATCAGTTCTGTGACTGAATGGGTGACTCTAAATACGAATCTTTTTTCTTAATTTAGTATTAATTTATTTTACATGTTATTCATTTACTTTTGCTGCGTCTGCCTGTCCAAGTTGCAGGTGTCCACTGCCTCTGATGATCACAGGCGCGTGGGAAGGCGGGGGGGGGGGAGTAATTGAACCCCCCCCCCCTTACACTCTGGTTGTTCATCATTATAATTTGTTCAAGACGAATTTTTATCCCTCGCCATCTCGATTTAAAAAAAAAAAACTTGGGGGTTAAATACTCCTTTCTGCCCCCCCCTAAAAATAAGGTTCCTACACTCCTGCTGATGAATAGTCACTAGAGTAGTCTGCTGAGGCAGATGCGGTAAGAACGCCTTGCTAACAAGATAACATACAAGTTGCCCGATCTTCCGTATTATCTAGGGAGAAATAAAAGTAAAAACCCATCTAGCTTCATTTCATGATTGTGGTTTGGCTAGACCACGATAGATAATTACCTCTTCGGCTGCTGACCTCAAAGAGATATCCTTGTCTTATCCTTGCTGTCCTCCTTTGTAAATCAGTCTGTATAGACGTTTGATTTGTTGGTTGGTGTGTACGTAAAGGTGCAAGTTTTAAAATCGTATTTTGTGTGTGTGGGGGAGGGGGTCTACATATACCAACTGCGGGGGGGTGCAGAAAATGTTACTACACAACTGCTGTCCTCTTTTGTAAATCAGTTTCTATAACTGAGTAGGATAGACGTTGAACAAAAACATAAACTAATTGGATGAGCGAAGCGAGCGAACGAAGACTCCATTTCACTACACTGGAGAAAAAAATCCGGAATGTTTTTTTTTTTTTTTTTTGTTTTTTGTCTGTTTGTCCGCACGATTCCGGCTAAACCGACACTCCAATTCGCCTTCGAAATCTCTGAACTTAGAACTGCCACGTTTTTGAGCGCAATCGAAAAATTATTTCTCATTAAAATCGCAATTTTACGATTTTTTTCGATTTTTGAAAAACTTTTTCTACTTATAACACCTACATGCTTTATCCGATTGTTATGATTTTTGCTCAGAACCTTTATTTTATGAATTAAGATATTCGTGTGAAATTTGAGCGCAATCGAAAAATTTTTTCTCATGAAAATCGAAATTTTACGGGTTTTTTCTTTTTTAAAACAATTCTTTGACTTATAACACCTACTTGCTTTATCCGATTGTAATGATTTTTTCACAGAACCTTAATTTTATGAATTAATAGATAATTGTTAAATTTGAGCGCAATCGAGAAATTATTTCTTATAAAAATCGCAATTTTACGATTTTTTTCTTTTTTTTTAACAATTACAATTAATTTAAAAAAAAATTAAAAAATTAAAGTTAATTTTTTATTTAATTTAATTTAATTTAAAAAAATTCAACTTAGTAATGATTTTTCCACAGAACAACAGAAAATCTGCATAACACATGGCAGCTCAATGCACCAATTACGCTCATCCAACAACGCGGCGGGACTTAAGCGTTTTCCTGGTTAATTATTGAATGATAAATATCTATCCTACATGTTCTACATGTTGGCGCTGAGTTTTCTATGTAGGGGCATGCAATGTAGCGTGTAGAGTCTACTCTGTAAAGCTTTCGGTTCCACGATTTATCCCGTTTTCTTTATAATATGATTGATGTGACATTTACCTTAACGAGAATTGACAGTGTTTTAGCAGATTCGCTCATCTTTGTTTCTGCAGCTTGTAGCGAAGATATTCCACGTATAAAACTGAGATTGTGTGTAGAGGCAGAGAGTGCATGGGCGTCAGTAAGTAGAGTATAAGAAATAAAGAAAATGTTCACTCGTACACAAGTAAATGAAGTGCCGACTCTTGCACGTAATGAGCTGGTGATGAGATCGCAGTATTTATACCCCCGCATCGTGTGTCATTCCTTAATTCACTTTGCGACAACAAAACATCCCCAGTCTTAAAACCGCTGCTCTTGTATCTATTGAGGCATAAAACAAGCCGTAAACTTGCGGGAAACGACCAAGATTCTGAACTTGGGGGTATTTTTAGAACGGTGCACCTCAAAATACCACTAAACTCTCTCCTCCCCCCACTTCCAAACTCTCATAAACATAGTAAACTTGGATCGATCTTTCTACCCCTTTCGTTGAAACCTAGCTGAGTTTTATCTGTAGGTCTAAAAGTAGCTTTTGTTTGTGTTTTACCAAGTTGATTTTTAGTTAAATTATTCGTTGATTGTTGATTGTTTTGCTCGAGGGTTGAATTTTCAATGAACGTCGGTGATAACATTATTTTCCCCTGAGTGGATTGTCCTAAAACAAATGATCGCCCCTCGCCAGCACTAGCCCAGGGTCCACTAGATACCTAACAGCAGCTCAGCATAAGTATCTAGTGCACCCAGCACTAGCCCAGGGTCCACTAGATACCTAACAGCAGCTCAGCATAAGTAAACTAGTGCACCCAGCACTAGCCCAGGGTCCACTAGATACCTAACAGCAGCTCAGCATAAGTATCTAGTGCACCCAGCACAAGCCCAGGGTCCACTAGATACCTAACAGCAGCTCAGCATAAGTATCTAGTGCACCCTGCACTAGCCCGCTGATGAAGCAAGGTTTGTGACCGCCTGCACAGCACTGTCCACCAAATAACGCATGCCCAACTTGGATTGAGCTGACCTCAACATCACCCAGGATCACGACTTCAGTTTCAACACTTTCAGAGAGATAACTCTCACTTTATTATGCAACTACTCAGATTATCTAAATTGATTGTTTTGTTTTTTGCGTATGGTTTGAAACTGCAATAGCGGGTACAAAAGGGTGGCTTGATATGGGGAGATTGACAAATCGTAATGTCTTCGCTGCAATTAGCAGAAAGTTGGCAACAATGTCGAAGCAAGTGGGGTGAACTACACGACGTAATTATGTAAATTGGTTTAGTCCTTGTTGTAGGTGGAGTCTAAAGCCTACGCATGCTCCATGCTCGTGTCTAGCTAGGTATATTCGAGTTTGGACAATTGTGAAGGGATGTCCGAGGGCTGTTTAAGAGGACTCGTTCCCTTGCATTCACACTAACGACTGAGGAAAACTCTTGAAAAACCCTTCAGTCAGGATTGCCGGTCTCGACTGGATTTGAACTCGGGACCTCCCGTTAACACTGTCGGTAGGATAGAGTCATAAGATGTCACACTCTTCGCAAGCTGATATAATATGAACGAATGATTGTATTGTACTTTGTACAGGTTCACCACCTGTCAACTGTACTGGGGTTCTAGAATACCTTTAGCCTTATACATTATCAACTTATTTAATTAATGCCTTTTTGTCTCTTTAACTATATTCTCACTAGACCTAAATACTTATAATTTTCTAATAAATATTAAATTAAATCTGTATAAAACGAGAAACACACTTTCCTCTTTCCGCGTCTTGTGTTCACATGATATTATGTGGGTGACCCAGTTAACTGGATGGAACTGTCCCTAGTTGTGTTCGAAGCCCAGAAGGTCCAACCTCAGACTTCCTCCCTCACAATGAACAGCTTCCTACCCCACCTGTAGCACGCGATAAATTACTCGCTCTACGTCCGTGATAGCGGAGTCTGGGTGAACCACCAACCACCTCACCGCTCCCAGGCTTGTTGGGGCTGGGTGAACCACCAACCACCTCACCGCTCCCAGGCTTGTGGGGGTGGGGGAACCACCAACCACCTCAGACTTCCTCCCTCACAATGAACAGCTTCCTACCCCACCTGTAGCACGCGATAAATTACTCGCTCTACGTCCGTGATAGCGGAGTCTGGGTGAACCACCAACCACCTCACCGCTCCCAGGCTTGTTGGGGCTGGGTGAACCACCAACCACCTCACCGCTCCCAGGCTTGTTGGGGCTGGGTGAACCACCAACCACCTCACCGCTCCCAGGCTTGTTGGGGCTGGGTGAACCACCAACCACCTCACCGCTCCCAGGCTTGTTGGGGCTGGGTGAACCACCAACCACCTCACCGCTCCCAGGCTTGTTGGGCTGGGTGAACCACCAACCACCTCAGACTTCCTCCCACACAATGAACAGCTTCCTACCTCGCCTGTAGCACGCGATAAATTACTCGCTCTACGTCCCTGATAGCGGAGTCTGGGTGAACCACCAACCACCTCACCGCTCCCAGGCCTGTTGGGGCTGGGTGAACCCCCAACCACCTCACCGTTCCCAGGTGATGGGGCTGGGTGAACCACCAACCACCTCACCGCTCCCAGGCTTGTTGGGGCTGGGTGAACCACCAACCACCTCACCGCTCCCAGGTGATGGGGCTGGGTGAACCACCAACCACCATCACCGCTCCCAGGCTTGTTGGGCTGGGTGAACCACCAACCACCTCACCGCTCCCAGGCTTGTTGGGCTGGGTGAACCACCAACCACCTCACCGCTCCCAGGCTTGTTGGGGCTGGGTGAACCACCAACCACCTCACCGCTCCCAGGTGATGGGGCTTCGCTCCTTGCAAACCCACCTTCCATAATAAATAAAATACATAAATACATTCATATTTACAGTCTACACACTCATAGTCTCATAAGTCTCAAGTGCGAGGGTTTAATTTTAAAGTGGAACAGGCCAACCCTGTCGGCGCCGACACCATCGACCATCGCCGATCATACTAGTTGGGCACGATCCATCTGCCAGCGACGCCAGAATCAACAAGGACTCGGGAACAACTTTAGAATTGATTGCGGGATGAGTTTCAAAATTAGGTCGGCTCCAAAGTCAACAATAACAACCAACCCAAAGAAGAACTGATGGGTTTAAGTCGATATCAGATGTGAAACTGTTCTGCAGAAGCAGGGTTCGAGCCCGGGGTCTTCTGCACTGGGCGCAGGGAGTCCAGCCACTGTACCAACGATCCAGTCATCAGGAACTACGGGGAACCGAGCGGAAGAGCTGACACTAGTTCCGTTTCAGCTGATCCAAGACAGCTGACGTTGATTCATTCACAACAGAAGGAAGAATTCATAATTTTTATTTTGAAAAGGAACAAAAACGAATTTCCTAAAATCCGTCAACTTTTTTGCAATCTAAAAACGTCCAACAACAATCAAAAGTGATGGAATGCAATAAAAACCCTCTCCCCCCCGCGCTTGAGATCCGCTGTAATAAATCAGACGTCCAAGTGTTGGGTCACGTGACTGGACGTCTCTATGGCTTTGTTTCGCACTCTGGGGGAAGATGATGGTTGTTTACCCCCCCCCCCCCCCCCAAGAGAGGCTGCCCTAGCTAGAGTAATAGCATTTCTCACGGCCGCACGTGACCGGCATACGGAGACTCGCTCTCCCCCCTCACCTCACCAGTCGACCCTGCCATTGAAAGGACGGGGAAGGAAATTACTTTAAAACTTTATCTCTTACCATTTATGGATTTCATCAATTTTATTCACGTATCAATTTTATTCAAATTAAATAACTCTTAAAATATCCGCCGTCTGCGTTCATCCATATTGTTTGGGCGCAGTTCTAAAGCTCAAGGGACGTGGGTTTGACTCCTTCAAGATACATGTTACACAGTACACGGCATGATATGTTCCACTGTCTCCTAGATGCGTCTCCTCGTTCGAGCCACGAGTAGCATCTAGGAGGCAGTGAAATACGTGTGTGTTCTCGATAGAAGTAGCTCATGCGCAACGCGCGAGACTCTGAGTCGGGAGGTCGCTGGTTCGATGCTCGGAGGGAATTCCCAGGGATTGAATCTTCTTAATCTTTTCTGATATTCCCTTCCAATTATTCTAACAGACTTTATCTATAGTTTGTAATTTGAAAATGCATATAATTTTTTCCTGGACAGTTCTCCCCCCCCCCCCCAGTCTTTCCACCATAATAGATTTAAATATTGTAGGATACATAAGAGCTGACCCTGTATTTGTGTGCAGTACTTATTTTGCGCTCTTCATTCGAGCGGAATAAGTAGTCTTGTAGCCTGTCAACCCCTAATGCCTGATGGCACGCGCGGTCAGCGTTGTCGATGAGGAGGCGCCACTCTTTCACACAATAGAAAGAAATTTTAAAACGTGTCGTGTTCGAAGCCAGTTCTATTGGCAACGTGGAGACACTTGGAGACACGCTTATCGTGGTGGTGGGTCTGGCGTTCTGACGAAAGTATAATTGGTAGACGAGTCGGCCTGTTTGTAAATTTAGTTTCTTTGAGGGATTAGCACTGCACACAAATTCAAGATCGACACAATACCATGCGAGTGGATAACTGACTTTAGGTTGACGTGCAAACCTAACTTTAGGATTGCCAAGTAGTATTGGAAATGTGTAAGATGGACAAATATTTGTAAAAATAAAAAGTGTATGAATTATAATCCTGTCAAATAACAATTTTTGGAGGAAAAAATTGCGATGCCGCTGAATTTTTGCAGAGACCTTCCTTAAATGATACTTATCAACATACTAAAACTCCCCTACAATCGGAATGGAGCTTCGGCCGCCATATTGGAAAATGGCGGCCATAAAGTGTTGGTTATCGAATATCTCTATATTGGTTGGAGATCGACAAAATGTCTCACCGGCCAAAATATTCCCCATTCAATTCCCTACAAAAACGGTATAATTTTGGTAGGGGCAAAGGTTACGTCACAAAATCGTGGTTTATATGTTGCTTATTGGAGTACCAGCTAATTTCCTAATTTTCACGCCCATCATCAAACAATGCCCGGTAAATCCGTAAGAAATTGATTTAAATACAAAAGGACTTTTGTACGGGGTTCATGAAAGCTTCCACTAATATTTTAAAAAATCAGGTCTGCAAAATCGGATTTTGCATTTACCCGGAATTTGGGTTTTTCCATTGTTGGCATTTCCTCAAAAATGACATATTTGACTGTCCATTATTAAGCACTAAACAGCATTGGAGGAAAAATTCTTTCTACGCACATTGAAATGACTTAAATAATGAACTGATTACAACCAAGTTTAAATCCAATATGGCTGCTAATTTCTAATATTCACAATATGAATACTGTTTTCGTACTGTTTTTACACTGTTTTTGCTACATCATTCACTTTGATGTTGTTTGATGTTCATGACTTTGGTGGGTGTACCCAGTACCCACCAAGGGTGATCAAACATTTTTGTCCCAGAACTAAAACAGTATTTATTTAGAGCCAACTGTACGCAAATCGTCTGTGTTTTTCTTCATAATATCATTTCAATCAAATATTGTGAATTTTAGAAACAAACTTTAGGGAGACGCCATTACTATCCTAGAAGGTAGCACCAATGCTGTTTTGGACAACGTAAACATTTAAGTTTTGGTGGAGGTGCCGGAGCTTACCAGCTTACCCGGTGTGACATGACCCTCTACAGGTGCCCACGTCGTATTACAAGACCTTTGTTTTCTGTTCAGACGATCTGTTGTTTTATAAGCTTCGTACCCCTTAAAAAATCAAATGTATTATTTGAAACTTAACTTGAGAAAGCTTATTGACCCGGAAAGTGAGAAAGCTATAAACGTTATATGTGGTGAATTAGCAAAAAGCATCATTGTTGGAGGAATTGAATAGGTGCCAGCTAGTCGTGTCCACTGCGTAATAAAAACTTCCGACATTGTGCCACGTCCAGTAGGACGGGTAGCCGTTGAGCCTGGGCCGACCACTCTTGAGTCGTCACTCCCGCTCAAACCGTGACTGAGTGAGCCCTTGGAGACGACCCGCCCTCAGTCTAATCCTAAGTCAACGTTACCGTGCACTCAGCCCAGGCCTAGAGTCCCCTGGGTCCAGTATCTCTGGATGAAGATGTGTTCCAGCTACAGGACACTCACTCTCAGGGTCCGCGGCCGCGCTAGTGTTGTTGTTATTGTTGTTATTGTTACGTAGTTGGCAGCAGTTGGCGCTCACACCCCACCACACTGAGAGACGTTCTCTAATAGGATATTTAGCAGTTGCCACGTAGCTAATCGAACGGCCAGGAAGAATCCAATAAATATGAAACTTTACATAGTTGCCAATAAAACATACATGTACAGCCCTACCAATTGATTTTTAATATTGTATGTCAATCAGCATGTATCAAGCCACGGATATTATCAATTTTGGACTTTTTAACAAAATATAAAATCGTGAAAATCAATTAAATTTAAAAGTAAATTTGTTGAAAAGTGTTACTGTAGAGTTCTATATTTCCGCTTCTGTTCATTCCATACATCTGTAATGTCAGTCGGCCGAGCGCATGTCCTAAATATCCTCTTAATGCAGATCCTCTTAAACATCCCTTCACACTCAATTCCCAATTCCCAAATACCTAGTTAGACACCTGCATTCAGCAGTCCCTGGGCATGCAGGTCTACCACGTCAGAGTGCCTACTAATATTGTTTTGTTTTATTGTGTTGCAGAAACTGCGACGACCACCGAACTATGTCCCTGGTTCGCTTCAGCCCCATCCATCGTTTAGGTAAGACCAGGAGTGTAAGACCATTGAGTATATAACCATCCTTAGCTAAGGATGGTTATATACTCGAAGGTGAGACTATCTTAACGATGACGTCATGTCATGTGTGAATTCATATTAAAAGGGGGGAGCCCCTTGTAAGATTTCTTAACACATAAGGGGGAATAGGACACATTTGTCAGTTGGCTAGTAGCTATTCGCTCGGCCAAGAAGCATCCGACTTATATGATACTTAGCAAAGTTGTCAATAGAGCATACTTGGACAGCCCTACGGCCATAGATTTTATACAAATGTTGATACTGTATTAGATACATGATATTTATTTTTATAAAATATATAATTAATGGGAAAGTAGCATGAACTTAACTTTGGGACTATTTATTTTTCAAATAGTACTCGCATTGTTTATATTTGATACTCCAGTTGGCATTTTGATGTGCTACGTGGTTGTAAACAACAACTATTGAGATATAAGTAATTCTTCACTTAATTACTTAATTAATCGGTAAGTTATAAGAATTTTGTTTCGTGACATGACATTTTGGATTCATTGGCATTATGTTAGTAAAGTGGTAAAATTTTATGACGATCGATCGAGTTTTTCAAAAGTGGGATAATTTAACTAAAATGTAATAATTCTGTTTAATTAATTAATTTTTTCTTACATTTATTCGTCTTAAAACTAGCTTTAAAATGATACCAATGTCGACCACATTGTGTTAAATTTTGCACAATTAATTGAATTAATTAAATTAATAGGAAAGTGATTGGAATTCATATTTGGGACCAATATTTTTTTGGTTTGTTGTGGTCATATTGTTCTTGTGTGATACACGAGGTGACTTTGGTACGTGAATAAGAAACTTTTAATTGAGATTTAATTAATGCATAATTTCATTAATTAATTAATCAATAAGTTACAAGAATTTCGTTTCAGGACTTAAAATTTTGGATTTATTGGCGTTATTTTAGTATCGTCTAATAATTTTATGACTATATAGCGAGCTCTACGTATACATAATTATATATACACCAAAAAGTGCTATAATTGCAATATATTGTAATAATTAATAAATATAATTGAAACTATTGTATTTCCGGTAAAATTTCTAATGACATTTTTTGTAGTGCTTTAAAAACCCATAAAAACTGGTTAATACCAATACCTGGTTTATCCAAATCCAATGATTACTTCTTGAGCTACAGCCATTTTAAGAATTATTTTGGCGGCCATCTTGAGGACGCCATGACAGGTGACTTATTTGCTACCATGCGTGTCCCCCGTGATGTCTTTTACCAGCTCCTAAATTTTGGTGCTGGTTTCCGGATTTGAAATGTTTTTACGCTTGTTCCACGGACTATTAGGAGTCGTGTTATGTCCGTGCCGATCCGTGTTTCAGTGTCCGGGTGCGGGCGCACCGAGCGGGCCGTGAGTCTGCGCAGTGAGCGCACCATGTCACGTGGCTTCCCCTCGCAGGAGCTGGACACGGTGGTGGAGGAGGTCGTGTTATATCTGTGATACGTGTTTCAGTGTCCGGGTGCGGGCGCACCGAGCGGGCCGTGAGTCTGCGCAGTGAGCGCACCATGTCACGTGGCTTCCCCTCGCAGGAGCTGGACACGGTGGTGGAGGAGCGTTCCGACCCCGAGCACGACCTGACCACCACCGAGCTGGCCACCACCCCCGACAGCTAGCAGGACAAGCCGGGCCACGTGTCCGTGGGCATCCAGGTGCACGTGCCCTCAGACCGCGCGCCGCTCTGGACCACGCTCACCGCCTCGCCCTCGCACCAGATGATCAGCTGACCGAGATAAGCGGAGATACTGGTCGGCAACTTCCGGCCAGACGAAGACGATGATGACTGAGGGCGGGAGATTTGAATTGTGACAGTCGGTGATGTGTTCTGCTGGCGATGAGGTCAAAGCTCTCCACAAGGATCAGTTCATAAACTAAACTTGGTGTTGTTTATTGATGTGATGTCCTAAAACAAAGTGATAATAATCCACGAGCCCCAAGCCTGATAAAACTGTTACTAGGACAGCTACTATAATCTAAAACTAGTCCTCGAATCAGTGTTGTTAATATTCATGTTAAAAGACAAAGTGATAATAAACTGAGAAACTAACTAAGACGATAAAACTAGTAACCCCCCCCCCCCTCCCCCAAGGATACTGTAATTAAACCGTTAATTAAATTTTGTGCTTTTTATTGGTAAAATAGAGAAAAGTAAGGCCTCGTTAAAAAGTGAAAGTTCCATCCAACGAAAACGAGAAAAAATGTTAATAAGACGAAAAGTGGAGAAAATTGTTTTTGTAGAGTTTTCTTCAGACTATCGATTATAGGTTGACCCTAAGTGGATTGGAAGTGAGAAAAGTCTCGTTGGGAAACTCGACAGCTGTAGCAACAATATCAGTTTCCAGTCGCCGCCGACTAGAGGGGTTTGAGGCGGGGGAGCACGTGTATGTGCCACATTGTATTGTTAAGTTTTGTAGGCAGCAGGCTCATTAACAAGTTTCTAATTTCTCAGACAATTTCATAAAGAATGAATTGTGTATACGCCTATCGTAGCTCATTATATACAAATATATACCATTTTCAAATATCATTTAGAATTTGTAAAAAGAAGACAAAAACACAAATAAGTCTGCATTTCTTTACTGACGTATGACAAATGTTGAAAATCTATGGTGGGTATATGTATCCACTCTCTGTAATTACCCAGTTGTATCGACATGTTATGAGTTACGGGTGCAGGGTAGGAACGCGCCTAGCATCAAACAGTTCGACTCCCTCAGACGCCGGCAATGAATAACACAAATAGAAAAACTCGGGATCAGAGGAGAAAATGAGAAAATAATGTTCCATTCAGAGCCGAGATTCTCTGACGAATTGTTTTGTTATCTGCAGCTTCTGAATCGAGACAAGATCTTGACAAGCGACGCCGTGCGAGCAACAACCTTATCTAACACTTAGTTACGAGATCCCTTTGAAAGTTGGAACGAGAGGAGAGTCTCGCGAGATCCGAGATACGAGACGAGCTCTCGTGATCTACGAGATACGGCAGGGATGAAGAGTCTCCCGGGCGTGCCGGCCATTAGGATGACATTAGTGTGGGGGGGGGGGGGCTCTAGAGGATACGCGCAGTGGACGCGGGGTACGAGCTGTGGTTGCGCCCTCGTCCTGCAGTCTTCGAGACTTACATAACAAGAAAAAACTTAGGTTCTACAATAAATAAATATACGTCGTCCATTATTTAGTACTTTTTACGAAAGTTAAACATATTGGCATATTTGGATGTTTTTTACTATATTTCGACAGAATTAAAAACAGGGCTATCCAGGTCAAACTTCTGAAATATATCTAGCTTTCATGGCCAGTTACTGTTACTTCTGTCTACGCCACTTCTTGAGTTTTAGACAACAGAACAGTAGCCCTACCGTGTTCAGCATAGTAAGAACGTGTGAGAGGGAACTTTCCACATGTTAGTAGTATTTTGTATTTCCAGTTCAAACTGATGGATGGATCTTTACGTTCCAAAGATAACCTGCATTCACAAACGTTCAACGAAACAGGGCCAACTATTAATTAAACATTCTCGAACAGAATCGTGCTAAATGTGACGATGTTCTCGCCCCACATGTTACAGAACATAACTGTCTAGACTAATGTCGCGTGCATCAAGTATAGCTACGACTGTATATTATGTTCCCCGCGCCTGTTTGGAAGCTAAGTATACCCTCGAGGTCCCAACTGCACAGATAACAATGTTTAGCAACGTCTGATGTGGTCACCCAGGGCAATGGGTGGGCACTAGTAGCTCTATGGATGGGCACGTCGCAACACTCACAACCAGGGTCCACTAGAAACCTAACAGCAGCTCAGTATAGGTATCTAGTGGACCCTGCTCACAACACAAGCCACGTTGGCCGGTGCCGTCTAGGGGAGGAACGCGTTCCTTTGCTTACATCGTCAACTTGTAACGTGTCAAGTTACTATTTCGTGGGAACAATAAATAAATGCAACGTTCTAACTTCTCTCCCAGTGTGTTCTCCCAGACATGCAGAGTGCGGCCGGATTCCTTGGAATTAATTTCGTCAGTTTTTTTTTTTTCTATTTTTCACTTTACTTTAATACTAGGAAAACGCTTAAGCCCCCGCGTTGTTGGATGAGCGTAATTGGTGCATTGAGCTGCCATGTGTTATGCGGATTTTCTGTTGTTCAATGTTCTGTGAAAAAATTAGTACTAAGTTGAAGATTTTTTTTAAATTAAATTAAATTAAAAATAAACTTTAATTTTTAATTTTTTTAATTAATCGTATGAATTTTTAAAAATTTAAAAAACGATTTAAAATTTAAGAAATAAATATTCGATTGCGCTCAATTTTCACACGAATATATAAATTCATAAAATTAAGGTTCTGTGAAAAAAGAATTACAATAAATTAAAGCATGTAGGTGTTATAAGTAAAAAAATTGTTCTAAAAAAGAAAAAACTCACAAAATTTATATTTTCATGAAAAATAATTTTTCGATTGCGCTCAAATTTTACACGGATATCTTCATTCATAAAATTAAGGTTCTGTGAAAAAATCATGAAAATCGGATTAAGCATGTAGGTGTTATAAGTAAAATAAATTTTCAAAAAATCGAAAAAAATCGTAAAATTGCGATTTTCATGAGAAATAATTTTTTGATTGCGCTCAAAAACGTGGCAGTTCTTAGTTCAGAGATTTCGAAGGCCTCCATAAAATTTCATCGCAAACGGAGTATCGGTTTAGCCGGAATCGTGCTGACAAACACACAAAAATACAGAAAAAAAAAAGAAAGAAGGAAGGAAAGAAAAAAAAAACATTCCGGATTTTTTCTCCAGTGTAGTGAAATGGAATCTTCGCTTCGCTCGCTACGCTCGCTACGCTCATCCAAAAAGTAATGATAAAGTAACTCCTATCATATTTCTTTTATTATTTAAATCTAAATGTAAATTTAAATAAAAGTGAAGGGAACTAAGTTCCTTTTGAGGAACGGGAACTTGGATCAGTTCCTTTTAATGGAGAAGTAACTTAACTTTCAAAGTTCCCCTTTTCAGGTAGCTTGCTAAGACTGGGTATATGTCTTTCAAGGATGGTGTATAACTTGCCTTGCGGATGTAGGTTGGTGTATGATGAAAATAATTTCACAGGTGATCATTAGCATTATTATTACATTCCCACAATGAGTATGTTCTAAAATTAATTAGGAACAGATTATTTTAAAATAATAATGTTTAAAGCATCACAGTGCAAAAAATAAAATGTAAGCAAGTGAAATTTTACAAAATTGTGTAGAGCAATAGTAACAACTTGTATGTTATAATTTAATGGAATCAGTGTTTTGTTTTAAAAAGAGAACTGTATATATCATGCAGGGCTGGAAATTTACTGATGGGAGCGTAATTTATAATGGTGGATAAAACAGCAATGTCAATTAAACATCTTAATTGTAATCGAACGTTATACTTTCAGAATATGGAAGCTGCAAAACAATATCGAACAATGCCCAAGAAAAGGTTGTAAATATAAATATCTTGCAATTTTTACATATTTGTTTGTATATAGTAGTTTTTAAAACATATCATGGCCGCCGTGTAAATAATGTTGTGCAAAACATCTTCCCGAAATGAATGCCATTAATTACCATTGTGTACGGTATATAGATTGTATACACTCAACGCCATTATACTTAGTGATCGATGTCCGGCCCTTATTCCTGCGTAGCTGCTTACGAAATAATTAGTTTTATATCGAAATCAATGTTATTGCAAATCCATACATAATATGCACTAGTAATTTAATTAACAAACAATGTAAGTGTGATATTGTTCAGAATGCTTTATCGAGCTGGATAACACTAAGGATGTGAGATGTGTATACGAGTAGGATAAGCTGTAAACGTGTTGCCAATAGGACCGTATCTAGTAGTTGGCTTAAGTTTTAAAGATAATATTCCTCACAATTTGAACCAAATAAAGCTGTATTGTAATAAACGCGTGTATTTATTTATGTACCTACACAACTTGGCCTGTATCGCTCAATCTGGGCACTAAGTTATTGGTTACTTGCTAAAATACTTCTTCCTGAGCAACTATAATGTATTGCATTACTATGGAAATGTTGTTCACAATTTTTTTTATACATTTCAACGCCCCCGATTCCAACGTAAGTCGGGTCAGGGTGAGGCCAGCCACCTGTTCGCATCTTGTAAAATAAGTTCTACTGCGATTTACAATATCCACAAACATAGAAAGTTATACATACATTCAAATCAAATACTGTTGAGTGTTGATTAGTATGTGTATGTATTTATTTTAAATTGACAGTCCAATGTTAGATTAATTTGTTTCATCGTTTTGTTTTGAATCCCATTCCTTCCTAAATGTACCAGTGAAACTGTTGTGAATAAATTCATGGTTTGGAATGTTATCATTATATTAGTTCGCGGTTTGAATAAATCATGTTTCATTTGTACAAAACCTAAATATTGTAAGGTTTCAAAGCCTCAAGAAATATTTGAATGTCCATACTCTATTGTTGCAAACTTTCATCCTTTCTGCTGAGTCCAAGTTATTCACCCTTGAATGTTGTAGGATAATTGCGAGGTAAAACGTCTACTTCTAAATATTAGCATTTATATTTTAGCCTGGGAAACCTCGGAGTTTGGTATCGAACCGGCGACTCCTGTTATAGTTCCCCTCAGCCTCGCGTCTGTCAAGGAGATTATAATGTAACTCAGAGCACAGAGTTACTCACTCAATTGCCTAAACTGGGGTGCATGTCACAGTGCACACCCTCCGGCACATCTCCTTCACAGATTTAATTAGTTGTTTGAGTGACACAATCTCGTTGCGCCCGTATGAGCCCCCCCCAACCCAGGACGAACAGAGACGGGGTACGAGACGCAACAGTTTCCCTGCTAAGACTGATCCCCCACGCGCATGCGCAAGACACCTGGCGTCATTGCAGCCCTGTTTGTGACAAGGTTTATCAAGCACTAGTTTGGATTGTTATTTTTATTATTATGGAATGAGTTTTTCCCACAAAAATGTAAAATTTTGCTGTATAAGGCATATTTTGTACCTATATTAACATATGGGGCAGTAACATGGGCAGTGGGAACAAAAGAAGAGAGTCAGCTGGAAGCAGCAGAAATGAAGTTTTTAAGAAGTATCAAGGGAGTTACAAAGATGGACAAGATAAGAAGTAATGAAATAAGGAAAGAACTGGGATTGGAGAGATTGAAGTTTAAGCTAGGAAGAGAACGTCTAAGATGGTTTGGACATATGAAAAGGATGGGCAGGGAGAGGATTCCAAGACGAGAATTTGAAGCGGCAGAGGAGGGGAAAAGAAGAGTAGGAAGGCCAAGAGAAAAATGGGAAAGATTAATTCAAGAAGACGTTGGAAAACGGAATGAAGTGTGGGAGCATGTGGCAAGAGTAAAGCTGTGGGAGGACAGAAGAGAGTGGAGTAAATTGGTGGAGAAGAAGGAGTTGGATGATGTGGAAGAAACACTGAGTCTGGCAAGCTTAGTATCTACAGTTTCATGCCCTTGATAATGGTGGAAAACCACCACTCAACCCGACATAGTTGGAACTGAGTTATGATGATTATTATTATGTATACCTTAAACTCGATAGATCGTCATAAAAATATACTACTTTGCTGACATAATGCCAATGAATCCGAATTGTCATGTCTCGAAACAAAATTTCTATAACTTGCCGATTGATTGAGAAATTAAATGAAGAGTTGCTTACATCTCAATAATTGTTATTGTCACTCAACTAACACATACAAAATGCCAACAGATGTTTTAAATATAAACAAGGCAAGTATAATTTTGAAAATGAATAGTCCCAAAATTGGGTTCATGCTACTTTTCTGTTAATTGAATTTCCCACAAAATTATTTTCCTGTAAAATAAGCATGCAAATGGTTCCCAGTGTGGCTGTGTTAATTTTACACAACACATGCTGATTATATCAATTAATTTAATTCATTCATTAATTCAATGAAAGGGAAAGTAGCATGAACTTAGTTTTAGGACTATAAATCTTTAAAATTATACTCGCATTGATTATATTTGATTCTTCTGTTGGCATTTTGTATGTGTTAGTTGAGTGACAATAACAATTATTGGGATGTACGTGATTCTTCATTTAATTTCTTAATTAATCGGTGGGTGTGGAAATTTTGTTTCGGGACATGACAATTCGGATTCATTGGCATTATGTCAGTGAAGTGGTATATTTTTGTGACGATCGATCGAGTTCTAGGTATACATAACAATAAATATTATTTTCAGAAGCTATTTGACCCGGATATATATTATTTGACGAGTGTATTAAACTACTAACTAGTGTGTCAGTGTCTGACGATGGAGACGGACGTCTCCGAAAATTCACACAAGTAAGTGTTAAAAATATAGACCTCGGTTAGTAGTTTAATACACTCGTCAAATAATAACAATAAATATATCAAATGTGGGATAATATTGAAAATTAATGTGCCCTACAGGGTATGCAGTGTGAGGTAAGACCTGTATCTAAATCCACTTTTTTTAAGTATCTAGGTATAGGTAATGTAATGGTAAAGATACTTTGGCTCAAATGGATCTGTTCAGTTCAGTTCAGTTTTATTCGCATCCATGTAGGTTACATTGTAACAGGATACAGGTAAAGATACGTTTTTCAAAATGTATCTAGCTATACAAGATACTCAGTAGAAGTACCTGGAAGATACATAGGTACTTTCAAAAATAATTACCGATTAGTACTAAATATGTATAATATTATATGAATGTTAAGATGACAAGGGATATTAGGACATATTGTAGGGAAAATAAGTAGGCCCCAAATGAAAAAAAATATTACAACATAACAATGTGTGCACTGTCATAGTTCCTTGTAATTATTGTATACCTAGACAAGTTTAAATGTTTTTCATAATAATTTTGTAGCTTCCATCGTCACAGAGGTCATTTTGTGTCCAAAATGGAAGAATATAATATTATATCCCTATAGCTGGCGTGCGCATGGACAATCCCGGACCTATCCCACAGGAACATATGGTTAATCATGGACCTATCCAATAGGAGGTATGGACAATTCCGTACCCATCCCACAGAAGGCTTGCACAATCCCGGACCTAGACCTCACATTTTATAGAAATCAATCCAGAAATTACAAAATCCATCCCAGCGGGGTATCGAACCCCGGTCTCCCGATTGCCAGTCGAGTGCTTTACCCCTAAGCTACCTGAACGGTTAACTTCATAACTTTATGTTATTTATAATATGTTATACTATCTTTACGGTAAATATCACGCACAGTATTATAGAAAATAACTTTTAATCCCAACGTTTCGGAAAACTAGGTTTCCATTTTCAATGGATGGGTAAAACAAAATTCAATAATAAATAATAAATAATTAATATTTATGTATATATATTTTTTCTTTTTATATAAATACTTCATAACATCATGTTATGAAGTTAACCGTCCCGGTAGCTTAGGGGTAAAGCACTCGACTGGCAATCAGGAGACCGGGGTTCGATACCCCGCTGGGATGGATTTTGTAATTTCTAGATTGATTTCTATACTAGGAAAACGCTCAGTTGGACGCGTTGTTGAGCGAGCACCGGTACGTGCAACACGACCCGAGTACGACATTCCCATAATGTTACATACCAATAAGTCTTTTAGGGCTTGACCGATTTAGCTGAAAATTTGTAAAATAGGAGAGAATGGATAAAATCCACCGCCATCTAGAGGACCTTGACATCATTTCTTTGGGAAAACTATTTTACTCTTGATTTCTTCTAGGTGGCAGTACATAGTGACCAGAATTCTTGTGCGACTTTTCGTTGCCATGGTAACGTTACTTTTGTTATAATGTAATTGCTATCTACACTACTTATCGGATAAAAATAAAATTAACATATTCGTGACCGGACGGACATTCTAAATGATTTGGCTACCTCAGATTTTGTCGCCGTTTAGTTTTAAAAAAAACTTTAGATTAACTTTAATGGAACTTTATAACTTTTTAACTTTTTGAACGATTTTGCCACAAAACTAATGGCATTCAATCGGGAACGAAACTTGCGGATGGTCAAAATTTCAACTCGATCCGAGCCTCCATTTGACCGCTATCATGAGCCAAAAAAGCTGTGCGACTTTCCGTTGCCATGGTAACGGGACTTTGTTATAATGTAATTTCCATCTACACTACTTATCGGATCTAAATAAAAATAACATATTCGTGATCGGACGGACATTCTAAATGATTTGGCCACCTCAGATTTTGTCGCCGTTTAGTTTGAAAAAAAAACTTTCGATTAACTTTAATGTAACTTTTTAACTTTTGAACGATTTTGCCACAAAACTATACAGCAACCCGCCTAGGTGGTATGTACATGTGTGCAAAATTTCAGGTCGATCAGAGAAACGGTGCGACCTGTATCGAAGCAGTAACAGAAAAAAAAACAAAAAACAAACAAAAAAAAAAACAGACATTCGAGCCATAAGAGTCAAGTGGAGACGCTCGCTTCGCTCGCTCAAAAATCAATTACACCTACGGGAGTAGACTAGGAAAACGCTCAGTTGGACGCGTTGTTGAGCGAGCACCGGTACGTGCAACACGACCCGAGTACGACATTCCCATAATGTTACATACCAATAAATCTTTAAGGTCTTGACCGATTTAGCTGAAAATTTGTAAAATAGGAGAGAATGGATAAAATCCACCGCCATCTAGAGGACCTTGACATCATTTCTTTGGGAAAACTATTTTACTCTTGATTTCTTCTAGGTGGCAGTATATAGTGACCAGAATTCTTGTGCGACTTTTCGTTGCCATGGTAACGTTACTTTTGTTAAAATGTAATTTTTATCTACACTACTTATCGGATGAAAATAAAATTAACATATTCGTGACCGGACGGACATTCTAAATGATTTGGCTACCTCAGATTTTGTCGCCGTTTAGTTTAAAAAAAAACTTTAGATTAACTTTAATGTAACTTTATAACTTTTTGAACGATTTTGCCACAAAACTAATGGCATTCAATCGGGAACGAAACTTGCGGATGGTCAAAATTTCAACTCGATCCGAGCCTCCGTTTGACCGCTATCATGAGCCAAAAAAGCTGTGCGACTTTCCGTTGCCATGGTAACGGGACTTTGTTATAATTTAATTTCCATCTACACTACTTATCGGATCAAAATAAAAATAACATATTCGTGATCGGACGGACATTCTAAATGATTTGGCCACCTCAGATTTTGTCGCAGTTTAGTTTGAAAAAAAAACTTTCGATTAACTTTAATGTAACTTTTTAACTTTTTGAACGATTTTGCCACAAAACTATACAGCAACCCGCCTAGGTGGTATGTACATGTGTGCAAAATTTCAGGTCGATCAGAGAAACGGTGCGACCTGTATCGAAGCAGTAACAGAAAAAAAAAAAAAAAAAAACAAACAAAAAAAAACAGACATTCGAGCCATAAGAGTCAAGTGGAGACGCTCGCTTCGCTCGCTCAATAAATGAAATTGAGAAATAGACGTGGCATATTATGGACAAATTAATTAAAATTACGGTAAGCTATTTCTTTAAACAGCTCTTCCATGGGATAATGTAAATGGTGTTATGAACTTATGTTACATAAATTTTAAGGCCAGTCACCTTAGGGGATTTTATTGACTACAACACAGTATTTCTGATTTTAAACCGGACTCCCCATAACAACGACATTATTAATAATGTTTGTTTGGTCAGTTCAACAGCAACAGTTGTTTGATGCTTTATTGTTCCATCCATTCAGTTCTATAATGTAACTACAATTCAGAAGTGTAATAGTTACCGTCTCGGTGGTCTACTTTGCTAAGGCGCAGCCCGGAATGTGGGAGACTCACGGATTGTTTAATTTCTGAATATTGTGTTAAATATTAACAATAGGGAAGTCTCACCAGTTTTAGATATTAGCACTGGTGTACAGAATCAGTAGATATTCACTTAATAACACCATCGCCGTAGTTTATAACACTCTAATAGTAAAAATTGTATATTCCACAGAGGTACAAAGTTTTACGTTTACTCTTTCCCGCGCTTTTATCGTGAAAAGACGTGTGACGTCATAACCCTAAAGACATTGTTGGTAATGAATGAAATTGACCACGTTCTTCTGGATCACAGAGCTGAATTCACCTCTCGGCTGTTCACCAGCTTGTGTGAAAACAAAAGTCCATTCTTGACATTTTCTTAATAAAATGTTTTTGTAAAACCATTAAATCGTTAATAATGTATACACAAATGTGCAAATGTTATATCTTGTTATACAAATTATTGTTTATTAGTATTTCTTAATCATACTACAAACAAATTTTATTCTAAAAGTGCTTCTAGAAGTAAGATAATCATAAAAAATGCTGTTTATTCAATGACCACACGGTGATTGGTTGTAGGGTTATGACGTATTGCCCTGTTTTCCCCGCCATTATTACGCTAAAACTTTAAGCTCACTTTAGTGACTGAAAATATTTTTGAAATAACGAAAATGTTGTATTTATGTAATCAGAAACTGGCCCTGAATATAGTAGAAAAATAACAAATATTTGTGAGTCTTCCCTATTCCACCTATACGGTAGTGTTTCCCCGACTATCCAAATCGAGAAATAATCCACTCTTTGTTTATCATGAGTAAATGTAGCTTACAACATTATTCAGGTCAGGCAAGTCATTGTAAGACGAGTGTTGCACATGCACTGTTTCGTTAATAGTCATGATTATCTAACATTTAAAAGAACCTACCACATGCAGTTTACTGTATCTCCTTCGTCGGGCACGATGGGCCTAGGGTTGTTGACGAGGTGTAGGACAGTCTTGGTTTGTTTATGTATAGTAGTATCTATGTATGGGATGGTCGATTCAAATGGGGGGTTATACTAATATCTATGATTCAAATGTTTCCCGTGTCCGGAGATTTACTGAAACAAAACAGTACACTCTTTAGTCTACGTTTACTTGTGCGATTGTATCGAATAACTAGCTTGCCAGTACAAAATTAATTCACATGATAAAAAAAAATAGCATGACATACCGTACCCTCCCAGGGTGTACTAGTTTAGCTTAGAACTAGACGAAATTATATTCATTATTGATTATCGATCCATAATATCGATTATCGTGTGCATCCTTATGTTGAATACCCGGTATCATTCCACATACTGGGCTAGATTCAGCCTTAGGTATAGGGGAGGAAAGGGGATGTTGCCGGGTACTCAACACATGGCTCACTTTCTCATCTATCAACAACTTTGGCGTTTCCCTAGTATAAGACAACAGCCACAAAAATGAGCTGCTCATATAGGGCCCAAATTTTTAAACGTTCACATACTATAGAATATATCCGTAGGTCTTTTATTTTTTACTAAAAAAAAATGCTGATATATCTAGTATATTCCAAACACTAGATTTTGAATTTATATTGAGCCACACAATACCTCTTCTTCAATAAGTGGATCTTACAACATATTTGTCCACCAAAACCTTATATATTTACACCGTGCATCGCTTAAAACATGAGTAGGATCATATGGGGGTAACAAAAGTACCCTCGTTAGGCGGCCATGACAGTGCTACGCCCCCAACACTAGCGCATTCTCTAGGTGATTTGAGTCCTCTGAAGAGATTATAGCGATGGACTTGAAAAAGAGAAACACTGCTTGGAAAAGAGTGAACCATAAAACAACCACACAACATAATATGTATTTAAAAAAATATATATCAACCAAATTTATTGTCATACATACAAATACATCAAGTTGTACAAAAAAACATCATTACCTACTCTGTACATACAAAACAAAATATCTTAATTAAATACTTTAGCTTGGTTGGGAAAGCATAGAGAACATGAAGCCCAGCCTGAAGGGCTGGGGGCAACAAAACTTTTCACCTGCTGATGACAACTGCAGCTAATTTAAAGTCGTTACCTTAATCCACAACGCGTTTCGTCCTTCTGGGACTCGTCAGACGGATGGTGCCCACTAAAAATCAGCGTACAGCATAAAAACAAAACTCACAACACATAGGTAACCAAACCTGTGGTAGGGCCTTGCAAGAAGTAGATTGTGCATGGATGTTGTCATCATCAGCAAGGTTACTTCACACACCATTCATACTGAGCCACACCGTCAGCACAACCAGTGAGGGGGCTTCCCCCCAACTCTAGTGCTCGGGAGACAAGAAGCCATGACTTACCCTGGATTCGAACCAGGACCCTTGGCAACAAGAGAAAAGCTGTCCTTCCTGCTGTTGCTGGGCCAGGGGGCCTCTTCATTCATACTGAGCCACACCGTCAGCACAACCAGTGAGGGGCTTCCCCTACACTCTAGTGCTCGGGAGACATGTAAGCCATGATTTACTAAGAACAGTGTTACTGTAACCAGGACCTTGAAATCACAGAGAAAAGCTGTCCTCCTGCTGTTGCTGGCCAGGGGGCCTTTCATCATCTGAGCCCACCGTCAGACACCAGTGAGGCGGCTTCCCCCCAACTACTTAGTGCTCGGGATGAAGCCAGCTTACCTGGATTCGAACAGGACCACTTGGCAACAAGATAAAGTGTCTTCTGCTGTTGCTGGGCCAGAGAGGCAACTTCATTCAAAACTGATTCACACCGTCAGCAAACCATGAGGGGCCTCCCAACTCTAGTGCTCGGGAGACAAGAAGCCATGACTTACCCTGGATTCGAACCAGGACCCTTGGCAACAAGAGAAAAGCTGTCCTTCCTGCTGTTGCTGGGCCAGGGGGCCTCTTCATTCATACTGAGCCACACCGTCAGCACAACCAGTGAGGGGGCTTCCCCCCAACTCTAGTGCTCGGGAGACAAGAAGCCATGACTTACCCTGGATTCGAACCAGGACCCTTGGCAACAAGAGAAAAGCTGTCCTTCCTGCTGTTGCTGGGCCAGGGCTTCTCAATGTCGAGCCGAGATGATTGATCGTCACCTACGGTATTATGTAAAGCACGCAGTCTCCCCATTACACCTAGCTTATTTTCATTTTGGTGGGCTTTTGTTCAAATTTTAGTCTTAAGAACAGTGTACTGTTACAGGCCTAGAAAAATTCACATTGAACCTCTTGTCATCAAAGGGTTAGCATGCTACTTGTAGCGCGCTTGCCTCAAAGAGAGCTTAAGTTAAGAGGATGGAATAGTCGCGAAATTAAAACCACGCAAAATTACAGTTTGTTCGTGATATCTTGAGAACGATGCAAAATATCTAAAAACTGATTCTAGACCAAATTGTGGTTTTGTTAGAACAATATAATGCAAGAAACAATATTGTAATGTGACGGTAATTTAGTTTTTTACTAAAATTTTAATTAATTAAATGCATATCTTAAATACAAATTGCACCAATTATTATATTTGAATATTTTTTCTTGAATTATATTGTTCTAACACAGTGGTTCCCAAACTGTGGTACGCGTACCCCCAGGGGTACGCGGGGAGTTTCCAGGGGGCACGCGAAAAATTCCAGGATAACCAAAAATTGCCATTTACTGCTTCATAATAAACCTTGCTTATTTGTTAAAAGCTACTAATTTGTGAAGAATATTTACACTGTACAAAAAAAGCATAATTACATTCTTCTGAGTTCCACAACTGGATTCCGCGTTACAGCACAATGACTCACTCACTTGACTGGACAACAAGCCCCAGCAGTGACGTCTCGACACCTGCTAAGGGGGTGGGGGGTGGAGCTTATCTTATCGTAGATGGGTCGCGCTGTGCACATATCAGTGCAACGTTAACTAGCATTAGCAACCTACCTGTCTGCAAGCAAGTAGTAAGTGAATAGGCCGTCACAAGTGAAGGGTGAAGGCACGTTTTTTATGTATATTTATAGTGAGTTTACAAGTTGGTAGCGTAAAATGGATCAATGGCTTAAAACGGGCAGTGTGAAAAGGAAAAATGTGACAGTTCTTGAGAGTGAAGAAGAGGTACCTTCTGTATTAGCATGTAGCAGTACATCACAAACGGTGAGTGAACCTCGCAATATAGTGCATACAGTGGGTGGTACAGAAACAGAGGAACATAAATCTAAAAGACGTAAATACAATGAAAAATATATTGAACTTGGATGAACGTGGATTGGTGACAAAGATCAACCTAAACCTCAGTGTGTAATTTGTTCTGAAATTCTTTCCAATAACAGTCTGAAACCATCTCTTCTTCGTCGGCATTTAGAGACCAAACACGAACAATACAAAAACAAACCTGTACAGTTTTTCCAACGCAGGCTACAAGAACTTCAAGGTAGTGTGAAAACAATGCGTTCAGTAACATTTAGTGAGAGTCAGAATGCACTTGAAGCGTCTTATCTTTTTCTTTAGAAGGTGGGGGTACGTGGTAGGATCCAAACTGCTCAGGGGGTACACTGTCTGAAAAGTTTGGGAACCACTGTTCTAACAAAACCACAATTCGGTCTAGAATCAGTTTTTAGATATTTTGCATCGTTCTCGAGATATCACGAAAAAACTGTAATTTTGCGTGGTTTTAATTTCGCGACTATCCCATCCTCTTAAGGCTATTGTAATCAGGGTAGTGTCAGAACCTTGGAAGTCCATGAAAGTTGGCTGAATGAAAGAGTACCAAGTTAATAAAACAGCATTTTTTTTTTTTTTTTATATAAATATATTTATAGGCCTAGGCCTATATTTTTTATGTATCGTTTTTTGACAATAGTGTAGCCAGCACAGCTAGTGCAAAATTAAATTTTGTGTATCGGTTTTCTGGATTTAGTTTCTTAACACCTTTAGCTACAACTACAATAGGTAAGGACAAATAGATTTCTGAAATAACAGTTGGTGTACGATTTGTTTTGCCAGACAATACAAAACTAAAAAAAACTCGTATTTGTACCGTTTGACAAAAAAAATCGTACATCAACTGTTATTTCAGAAATCTATTTGTCCTTATAGTTGAAGTTGTAGCTAGAGGTGTCAAGAAACTATATCCAGAAAAACGATTCACAAAATTTAATTTTGTACTAGTGCTGTGCTGGCTACACTATTGTCAAAAAACGACATATAATGGGCCAATGGCCGATAAAAGATTTTTTTTCTGTTTTAAGTAAGGCCCTCTTTCATTCAGAAAACTTTTCAGCCATGTTTCTTCAACTTTCAAATTGTCGGACAGAGGTGGTACAAATTACAATAGCCTTAAGAGTGTGTCATTGACATTGTTAAAAATGTTACGATTAGGCATATTGCTATGAAATGATAAATGTAATGTTAAATTTTTGTTCAGTAGGCCAATGTCATAACAATGACTAGGCATCATGCAAAAAATGTATAAATTATAATATATACTAAATAGATATCAAAGCTTTACGCAAGTAGGCCTAGACCTAATTCAATACTAACAATATCTTAAGAAATAGGATAGGAGACCAACAGCTTACCTGAAGTGGAGTTGGCGCGCCGTGATAGAAGACATAAACACAAATAAACAAATAACACTACATTTCAAACGTTTCGGTCTACGTGATCTTCCTCAGTGAGTAGAGAAGAGTTACTGAGGTGAAAAACTAAAGCTAGGTAGCCGTTGGCTAGGGTGGGGGTGGGGTGAAGTGAAAGATGAGTGGGGGGGGTGGAATGGGTGACAGGGATGGGTAGAGAGTAGGAGAGGGAGGCCTACCTAAGGTTTAAGTTAGGTTTGTGGCGCAATTTGCAAATCCATTGGTAGGCCAGTTCCCATCTTCTCAGTTCTCCATCGTGTACAGTGGGAGGGAGTGACCTGATGACACAAACTGTGAAAGGAGAGAGGAGAACCTCGAGAAACCTGTGGCATTGCATGCTGATGGGCATGGCCTTCCCTTCGTGACTTGTTTCACAGTTTGTGTCATCAGGTCACTCCCTCCCACTGTACACGATGGAGAACTGAGAAGATGGGAACTGGCCTACCAATGGATTTGCAAATCGCGCCACAAACCTAACTTAAACCTTAGGTAGTCCTCCCTCTCCTCCTCTCTACCCTCCCTGTCACCCATTCCACACCCCCCACTCATCTTTCACTTCACCCCACCCCCACCCTAGCCAACGGCTACCTAGCTTTAGTTTTTCACCTCAGTAACTCTTCTCTACTCACTGAGGAAGGTCACGTAGACCGAAACGTTTGAAATGTAGTGTTATTTGTTTATTTGTGTTTATGTCTTCTATCACGGCGCGCCTACTCCACTTCAGGTAAGCTGTTGGTCTCCTATCCTATCTCTACATGTTTCTCACATGATCCAGCCTTTTGGCATTCCTTTCATCACACCACAATATCTTAAGAAACTTAGGACGAAACGCGTCGTGGATTAAGGTAACAACTAACAAACAACTTTAAATTAGCTGCAGTTGTCATTAGCAGGTGAAAAGTTTTGATGCCCCCAGCCCTTCAGGCTGGGCTTTATGTTCTCTATGCTTTCCCAACCTGTCAACCCTTCTCCTAGATACTAAACTAGCTGGTTGGCCTTTTCCAAACCAAGTGTTGACAATGCTTATGTAAGTTATGAAGCTCATTTGCTACGACATAGCCTAATAAATAAATGTAGGGTAATTCAGCTGCAAATAAAATATAAACAATACAACTAGTTCTAGTGTGAAAAATGCCCAACGGCTAGTTAGATTGGAGAAGGGTTGACCCCAGCCTGAAAGGCTGGGCTTCATGTTCTCTTTGCTTTCCCAACCTGTCAACCCTTCTCCAATCAAACAATACAACTAGGTATTTACAGCTTGGAGTTGGAGTCAAGTGGTATCTTGAAGCTGTGGTTCTTGGACCTGGTCTCCAGCGAGGACTCGATGCCGTTGAGTGAGGGCAGCTCGGTCAGTGACTCTTCTCGATGAGGTGGCCGTCGAGTTCTCTCTGGGACAGAGACGTCTGCTGCTGGACACTGGAAACAGTCAGGCGGTGATGCTTAACAGCTAGCATACTACCACGTCTGCCAGACGGGAGCATTGCCTGTACCTCGCCATACTACCACGTCTGCCAGACGGGAGCATTGCCTGTACCTCGCCATACTACCACGTCTGCCAGACGGGAGCATTGCCTGTACCTCGCCATACTACCACGTCTGCCAGACGGGCATTGCCTGTACCTAGCCATACTACCACGTCTGCCAGACGGGAGCATTGCCTGTACCTCGCCATACTACCACGTCCGCCAGACGGGTGTCAGGGGGTGTTGCTATGTCAATAGTGGATAGCATGTGAAACAATGACTTAGGAGAGGAATCAAATTTGGAACATATTGTGTTATTTAAATATTAAAAGTTATGGGGGATTTATTTTTCAGAAAACATTTGGGGGTAGGGCCTAAGTGATCCTAGGAAATAGTGGCAGGGGGGTAAGAACAAATGTCTAGATTGGATTAGAATTAGAACCGATCAAATTACTTAAAAGACCAAGTAAAATAGGTAGGTCTACGTATTTTGATTTTTTTAGAATTAGGCCTTACAACCAAAAACTTGGCAGGTTGGAAAGGATCCGACAAAATTACCAGCAGGGTAAATAATTTTTCATTTTCATTTGTTTAGGGTTTGTTTTTAATGATAAAAATGTCGGGGTGGAGTTCCAATGAGTGTGACTTGGGGAGGGGAGAAGGTAATTGAGGCTTATTTCATTTTCGGATGAAATCTGACAAAATTACCACTGAGGGAAATAAAATATTGAACGTGGGCCTACTTTTTTTAGAATTAAAAAAAATCACGAAATAGGCCTACTGTGGGGTGGGGGAGGGAGGGAGGCAAAAATATGCGGTGGGTCCTTAAAAATGTGATGTAGACCTAAGATCCAATAAAATTCCCGAAATGGGGGGGATTTTTTTTTATTATTTTCCCCCCATAATTTTGAGTTTAAATAGGTAGTGTTTCATGGCAAAACAAGTTTATTAATGTTAGGCTCGTAAAGGCGTTAATCAAGCCATTGATCTCGGGGCTTACTAACTAAAATACAGACATTAGGCTATTTGGTATTCGTTTAGAGTACGTAGGGGATTCTTAGAATGCCGCTGAATTAACCAACCAACCGTGACATTGTAATTTGTAATCACGTTTAGAATAATGTTACTGTAATGATATTGGTAACGATTTGGAGCGTCTGTAAATCAGCTCTGTGGGTGGCCGAGCGGTTGGCCTTTCTACAAATTACTTATTTGAATGGTTATTTCAAGAAGTTAGGCCTGACGGCTCAAAGTGAGAGATATAGCAAGATGGGTTAGAGACTGGACTACCTGATTCTGGAGCTCCCTGGGCGAACTCTTGTAGCCCCCGGCCGGACACTGATGGCCGACGTGGGCAGCATGGTGTCAAGGTGGGAACCCTGCACAGAAAGGTAGGCCAACCTTGAGCAAGGTCACATCATATTGTATGTTCACATTGTGGTTGGAAGGAAACATTTGGTGATTGTACCGGTAGTCACAATCAGTGTCAACCACTACACACTACACAGAAAGTTAAAGTTGACATAAAGTTATGTAGAAAGAATGCCAATCGGCTGAAGTATATTGGTGTGAGATAGGATCCAACAGCTTCCCTTCGAAAAGTGATGGTGGCTGTTGAGTTTCTTGAAGAATAGCAACATAAATATATACAAAACACAGAAAAACACGAGACGTTTCGACACGAGGTCTTGTTCACTCAAGAAGAAACGTCTCGTGTTTTTCTGTGTTTTGTACCGTAGGCTATATATTTATGTTAGGCCCTACTATTCTTCAAGAAACTCAACCGCCACCATCACTTTTCGAAGGGAAGCTGTTGGATCCTATCTCACACCAATATAAAGTTGACATAAATATTAGTAGGCCCTACTGTATTCTAATTTTGTTTAATTAACCTACCTATTTACCTGCCTAGGGCCTACATACTTAATGTCCCAACTCCCAACCACAACAAATTAGTGGATTTATGTAAAATACTAATCCCATTTTAAAATACATAGGGGGCTAGCCTAGGGTATGGAGGGGACACCAATTCTGGATTAGTTAAAGTAGGTAGTGTAACCTCCCTAAAAATATATTACAAGTGGAATCTTGTTTTGTGCCTTATAAATAACATTCACATAAAATAAATGTTTAGTCGTAGTGTGGTTTCTATCCTGGGGTCAACTTTAAGCTAGCATGATTGCGTCAAGGTTTGGTGTTTTTTGTTTGTGGGGTGTGAGCAATTTGCTAATTGGCAAGTGAATTTTCGATATCGATTCCGGTAGTGCGTAAGAATTTGCTTGTTTGTCATAGGGAATGATAACTTTTCGTCAGCTTTAGCTATGAAAAAGCGACTTTTCGACATTAAACCTTAACAATAAACTTGACCTCAAACATAACAGTTTTGCATATTTTCATCGACTAACCTTTCGCCTAGACTAGGACTAACTTGGTACTCTTTATGTGAACTTTCCATTTAAAGGGAACATGTAGTTGCGCTATGAAGAGTACTTTTCCTGACATTTATTTTATTAAAACTTAGCAACATTAAAGGTTTTGTGGGTTTTTGAGTGAAATTATACTAAGGCCTATGGACATAACCTAGAGCCTAACTTTTTAGGTTAGGTAGTTGTTTATTTACTGCGATTGAGTTTTCACTCGGTGGCAGAGTTTGGCATTGATACCTCTTACCCTGACAATCATTCCAGTTAATGAGAATTATCAAAGCATTTTTGTAATTTCATTATAAAAGAGGAACACACTTCCGAGTTCGAACTTCGAAATCCCCCAAATGACAGCTGGTTGACCTACCGGAAATACATTATGCCGAGCGCAAGGCCAACAACCTTTAGAAGGCCCCGACTTCACCGCTAGGCAGAGGCTACTTCCGGTATTCTCATTCTAGCAGGCTGTGGATTGCATTGCAGCAAGTGAACAATCATTGTTTGTGTCAGAGAAGGTTCTCGATCCTCGTTGCGGTTCTTGTTCTTGTTCTGTGCTTACTTTTGAGTTGATCTGCTTCATGGTAAGTTGTTTATAAAGCCTTTTCATTGATTAATAGTAATCAGAGTAATGGAGAAATCAGTTACTCTCTTGAAAGAAGAGGGAAATGAGGCCCTAGCGCGTGGCGACCACGACAAAGCCATCATGATTTACACCAATGCTATTTCATTAGACGGACAAAATCACGTGTTGTTTAGCAATCGATCAGCCGCATATGCCAAAGCCGGACAATATCAACTTGCATTGCAAGATGCTGAGAAAACGATTTCGTTAAAGTCAGACTGGGCAAAGGGCTACTCGCGCAAGGGCAGTGCATTGGCCTTCATGTATCGTTTTGAAGAGGCCATAAAAACCTATGAGGAGGGCATTCGGCTAGATCCAAATAATCAGCAATTAAAAGACGGACTAAATGAAGTGAAAGCACAAAGGTTTGCTGAACACAACAGGGCTACAATGAATCCATTCCAATCGCCCGGTGCTATTGCAAAACTACAAGCTAATCCTCAAACCCGAGAGCTCATGAAAGATCCCGAATTTGTCAAAACTCTTGCCGAACTTCAAAACTCTCCATCTGCATTAAATACTAAGCTCAATGACAGTCGGATTCTAACTGCATTAGGCGTGCTGCTTGACTTGAATCTTTCCGACGAGCCTATGGATACCGGTAGGCCTGCAAATTCCACTAGGCCCACCCCTACTACTAAAGCCCGTACTACAGCATCACCACCACCACCAACAAAAACCCAGAAGAAAGAAGACCAGAACTTGACCAGAGAACAGATCGAAGCTGAGAGGGAAAAGGAGGCTGGGAATGCTGCGTACAAGAAGAAAGATTTTGAAACAGCCTTGGCTCATTACAACAAGGCCGTTGAAATTGACGGAGATAACATCACTTACTTGAATAATATAGCCGCAGTGCTCTTCGAACAAAAAGAATATACCAAGTGCATTGAACAGTGCAAGAAAGCAGTGGAGATCGGGCGAGAAAAGCGCGCCGACTTCAAACTGATAGCCAAAGCATTTATGCGTAGCGGTAACGCATATAAAAAAATTGGCGATCTTCGTTCCGCTAAGACTGCATACGAAAAGTCAATGTCTGAGCATCGCACTCCGGAAATTAAAGCGTTGCTCTCGAACGTCGATAAACAAATCAAAGACGAAGAGAAGCTTGCTTACATTGATCCAGTCAAGGCTGACGAGGAAAAAGAATTGGGAAATAACTTGTTCAACCAAGGACTGTACGCAGATGCTCTGAAACATTACTCGGAAGCAATTAAGCGCAACCCAGACGATCCGAAGTATTACAGTAACCGTGCCGCTTGTTACACCAAGCTAGCTGCCTTTGATCTGGGACTCCGAGACTGCGAAAAGTGCGTGGAACTTGACCCGAAGTTCCTCAAGGGTTGGCTACGAAAGGGGAAGATTTATCAAGGAATGCAACAACCCAACAAGGCGCTCACTGCTTACCAAAAAGCGCTCGAAATCGATCCAACAAACGCCGAAGCCCTAGACGGTTACAAGACTTGCACGATGAACGTCAACTCGGACCCTGAAGAGGTACGTAAGCGCGCAATGGCCGATCCTGAAGTGCAGGCCATAATGTGCGACCCTGCTATGAGACTAATTTTAGAACAGATGCAGGCTGATCCTAAAGCTCTACAAGACCACTTGAAAAACCCTAATATTGCGGCCAAAATAAAAAAACTGTTGGAATGCGGAATTATTGGAATTCGTTAATCCATAGTCATTGACTAAATTAATGCTACGTTACTTGCTTGTGACAGATGATTTTGATAACACAATGTTGAGAACTTAATGCAGTATGCCATGTTGTAAGGAAAGAGAGTCGGTGTCACATCAATTAGGCCTATCTCTTTCCATTTAATCGAATAATTTTTTAAAATGTGCTATAAGAACTACTGTGTGTGTTACAGTTCAAATTAAGTTATCAATTTATGAAAACGGCTGAAATAAATAGATTTAATCTACCTTTATTTGAGTGATTCATTTTGTTGCAGTAGACCTAGGCCTACATGAACTTAAAATGTAGGCGTACCCTAAGTCTAAAGACCGTGCGTTTAAATACTGTTTGGCGTTACATGCGACGCAGTAGGCGTGGAATCCAATGAGCAGTTTGCAGCTCGGTAGCCATGACAATGTCAACAATGCCATTGGCTGCCTCGCCTACCGCACCGCGTGTAATAGTAGGCCTAAACTGGACTTACTGTAGGCTAAGTCTAAGCCCAAGGTTAATATAATTTCATGCCTACTATCACACACAAAGATGCAATAGATATTGGACCAACCTAGACTAGGCCTATGTTGTAAGTTGTTCCCTTAGCCAAGTGCCATCTGGTAATAAGAATGAGATGTAGGTCTGTCCCCTATTCCCATTCACCCTAAAAGTAACCCATTGTATGTTATTGCATGAGAATGAAATACCGGTCCCGGTACCGATAATCAGGCTAATGCAAATAATAATTTGTTCCAAAGCGGGGTTTAATGTTGGCCTAAGTACCCGGTAATAATTTGTGCCTAGACTAGAGGTATTGTGGTCAGAAGTGGCAACACAGCAAAAAACATTCTTGTCCAATCAATCAACATGCAATGTTGTAGAGCTAGGCTAATTAGGTACAACATAGCATAGCATGTACCCTAATTGATGTGCAGTAGCCGGATCCTAAACGTTTGGTAATTAGCCTAGATGCCAAGTGCATGTTTATTGTTTAGCATTCAAAATGTTATCCTTCATTTTAGACCTAGGCCTATAGCCTAGTGCTTTGCTCCAACCTAACCCTCTACAGGGATATGGATGATTTATGGTTTCTCTTATAAAATTGCATAAACTTGGCATCATAGGCACTGCAAATTTACCAAACGTTTAAGTCAATTTAAATTAAGGTTGCAAAATGTACGGATACGATGAGTTGTAGTATTAGGCCTACGATGTTAGGTAGCCTAGACATGAAAAAAAAGTACCGTAGTCCAATCTTATTTCCTGTCCTTGAAGCAAAGTTTCTGCCTCTCTGATAGGTATGCATTAACATAGGCTATACCAAGCTCTACTTAAGTAGGGTAGGTAGTAGGGATGACTTCGGGTACCCGGAAACCGGTTCCATTACGATCCGGTTTCCCTTTTTTGGAACCGGTTCTATTTTTAACCTAAAAGTTGCCAAGGGCCTAGGCACAGACGAGAATAAATGAGCCAGAAACACCCGTGGTTGCAAAATTCTTAGGCCCTATGAATGTTGCGTCACAATTTTGACCTAGGCTTAGCCTAGGCCCATGTGTTGTGTTTATAATAAGATTGCAGAACTTGTTAATAACATTTTAATCATATACTAATTCTATTTTTCACGTTTAAGATCACATAATCCAAACTTTATGAACGAAAACGAAAGCAAACAATCTTGCAGGCCATTGTTTGTTCAACTGTTCTCACTAAGCAGTTCCTACAATGTCTGGGACACGGCTCCGCCCCCTATCGAAATTCGAATCGATTATCGCCCCGCTCATGTTTTCAATGGAAATTAGCCCGCGCAGATTCAAATTTACGAAAATTGAGAAAGAAAAATATGTGTAGGAACCGGTTCCGAACCGGATCCGGCGAGGGTGGATCCGGTTCCGGATTTTTCGACCCGAAGTCATCCCTAGTAGGTAGGCCTACCCAATCACTGTTGCTCATCAGTAGTAGGCCTACTCAACGTTACCTTATCTATACCGGCTTGAGCTGCGGAGCTGACGAGCGACACGCCACGTCTGGATCTACGAGTTGCTAGCAAGCGCAAGTCTGCCGAGGGTGAGTAGACCTACTGAACTAGGAAGGTCCTACCCCATGCAAGGTTTTCAAATGTCTTGCGAGGCTTATGTACTAATAACTAGTGATGACCTCGGGTACTCGATTCTTACCCGACGCTTTTTGGAGTCGACTCCTTCGAAAGTGGGTTGCCATGTCAGATAACCTAGATTATGCTACTTAATAGCGAGCCAACCTTACAAACGTACAATCAAGTGTTGTTACTTACTGCAAAACATGTTGTTAGTGTTTTACTCCCGCCTAGAACAAATTCGGACTAGGAGGGTGTTTAGCATTGGTCAAGGCTAACCATTTTTTTCTTATTTTTATTGGCCAACAAGGAGTCGACTCCAATATTTACTACCCGATGTCATCACTACTAACAACGTGGGGATACTGGTTGTGAACTTGTGATAGCTGGCTCAACAATGATTTGCAAGAGCAGTTGTAGGAACTGGGACAATTTGATTATTTTCACCTAGGTACCTATCAGATTACGAACGTTAGGTTTCCCGTTTCCCCACACTGCTGGTAAAACAGCCTGTATCTGAAGCCTAATACCAAATTTAATTTGTCTTGTTGGCCCCAACATTCCACTAACAGTAGGGCTAGGCCTTTATTAGAAATGTCTACACATTTTCTAGAGAGCCATAACTTATCAATAGGCTACAATTTTAACCCAGTCTTAATATTTTTATAAAAGTGGTATTTACCCGCTAAACTCAAAAAATATATTTCATTCAGGCTAACTATAGTTCTTCCTCGCCGGAGATTACACCAACGCCAGAACGATTTCCCCCCGTTTCGGACAGCCGTAGATATGATGAGAGATAAGTGTCGGCTGTATTTGCCGTCTTCCTGGAACGATCGGGCCAATTTAGCGAAAAGAATGTCAAACATGCATGCACTATTTATAACTCCATGCATGCACAATGAATAACAAAACACAATAGCTGTACGGTACCTGTATTTAATTACCGTCTTATTGCCTAGTACATTTATAAAAAATTGTGTAGGCCTAATAGTAGAAAATTATCAAAAGTTTTGCAAAATTTAGAAAAAGCTCCGGATTTGATGGAAAATGTTTGTTTTTTTATGCACGACAAAAAGAAAGCAATTTACGAATAACAAAAACTGTTGGGACTTATAATCAACAATGTAATATAGGCATTTATAAGTGCATTTCATTGTTAATTTGTTTTTTTCCTCAATTAAAATATGTGTTGTACAATGTACCCAGACTGAACATAGATCCAGCAATCTAGTTTCTGACATCCGTCCGGCAAATGAAAAACATCCAAAACCACGTGATCCATAAATTAATTGAATTTATCCTATTACTTTTTACTGTTAAATGTATGCACTTGCGCACACACACACAAATAAATATAAATAAATAATTACATAAATAGGCCTAGGTAGGGCCTACATAAAAAAAATATAAATATAAATAAACAAATATAATCACATACGCACACACACTAGACTCAATTTACAACAATCTGGAAGAATACTCGTAATGCTTATTGGTGATTTTACAACAATCAATTGATGTTTGAAATAGGAACTGCAAAAAGCATTCATTATTTTATTGCAACACAAATTCATGCACCAAATGCAAATAGTTAAATGCAATACACATAACTATGATTTTTAATTAGTTTTTTTGTGTGGAGATGTTGCTTGCTATGAAAGTATACGCCTATGCAATTATTATAATTTTAAAATATCCTCAACTGGGACTCGAAACCAGCACCCGTATCTTCGTACTGGTGCATCTATAATTGTGTTTCATAATACTATGGCGAAACTGGTCATTTTTTGCCGTAAAAACATGATCAAAAACATAATCTGAATGAGAAAAATTAACAAATTTCAAATACAGTAAAATAAATACTTTTACAATTGAGTTTATTTCAAAAAGAAAAAGCAGCAATACAAAACACAAAACAAAATAAAATAATCATAATAAAATGTTGACCGCATGGCAATTATCGGATTAGGTACCTACCTGAACAAGCAGCGCATTACCGTATTCACTAATCTGAATAGGGAAGTCTCCTCAGTCGTAGATATTAGCGCTGGTGTACAGAATCAGTAGATATTCTATATTGTATTGCACTTGTGGGACACCCGTCCCGTTGTCAATAAAGAATAAATAATATAATAATAAAAACACCATCGCTGTAGTTTACAACACTATAAAGTAAAAACTGTCTATTCCACAGAGGTACAAAGTTTTACGTTTACTCTCTCTCGTGCTTATATTGTGAAAAGACTTGTGACGTCATAAGTCAGTAGACAGCCTGCGTTGTTTATGAATGAAATTGACCACGGTCTTCTAGATCACGGAGCTAAATTCATCTCTTGGCCGTTCACCAGCTAGTGTTAAAATAATAATTCATTGTTGACATTTTCTTTATTAATGTTATCATAAAACCATTAATTGTTATAAATGTAATTAATGTATACAGTACTCAAATATGCAAATGTTATATATTATATCTTAATGTACAAATTATTGTTTATAAGGTACTTTATTGCCATTTTTTAATCATATTAGACACAAATTTCATTTTAAAAAGGCTTCTTCTATAAGTAAGATAATCAACAAAACATTTTTTTTTAATGACCACACGGTGATTGGTTGTACGGTTATGACGTAATGACCTGTTTTTCCGCCATTATTACGTGAAAACTTTTAAGCTCACTTTTAAGACTGAAAATATTTGATCAATAACAAAAATTTGATATTTATGTAATCAGAAACTGGCCCTGAATACAGTAGAATAATAAAAAAAAAGTTGTGAGACTTCCCTATTGCTGGCCCGGTGCTCGAGTTTGAATAGAGATAATTTCTCTACTGGACTTTGCTCTAGGGGTGTACAGCGAAAACTACCCGAAAAGGTGGTGTAAACTCCGGCGGCGAGACACTATAGTTGAATTTAGAAATTAACAGAAAAATTATTGAGTCCACCCTGACCCGGGAAAAATGTTGAACTTGGTATTTTTTGAGCTAAGTCCCATCGGCAAAAATCTCCCTTAAGAAATAACATGGGGACGATCTTTATGCCCCGTGACCTTGGAGCATTTTGATCCGAAAAAATACTGGACATTATTGACGTACTCAACAGCCTTTTCTGTAAATCATCTATATTTTGTATTGTAATTTGGGCAAGTGGTTCGGTCAAAATAGGCTGATTACCAAGAAGGGGTGTGATTTTGGAATGCACATTTTTGCGTGTTTGAGTGTATATTTGTGCACAGTTTCAAGACTTGATGTTGTAAAGGGCCCTTTTAGATTGGTATGATGATGATGATAGCTACTATCTATGTGGATAAAAAAAGAAGCAAGTTAAAGACTATTTAAGAAATTTCTTATAACGCCAATTTTTGCAAATTTCATGATCAAAAAAATTGAAAAATTTGTATAAAATCACAGTTGCAAGATATAATTTTTTAAACCATCATTTGAGTGTAGTTTTATGCTACAGATTATGTGGTAAAAAATATTTTTTTAGGTTAATAGCTCCTTTAAGGATGCAGTAATTGCAATTATTTTCCCAAACAATCAATAATTGATTGACTGATGGTATCTATAATCAAACGACTCTCCCAGAAAATGTATTTTATTTTCTGCTCGTGTAGCGACTACTTCCCTCGCAGCTAAAATAATGCAAAGATAAATGTGCCCAAGTCCCTAATAGTTTAGATACCGGTATAACATCTTCACAAGTACAATATTGCTACAGATACCTATTATAGAGAATTATACTTTTCTCTAATGAAATTAGTAACCTAGGTATTCCTGACAAATTCAAACTACTAATATGGGAATTAATCCACAAATAAAAAAATCCTTCAGTGCAGCCGGATATCCCGGTCGGACACTTTGACCCCCAAGTTACCAATAAATATATAAATAAGAAAGTTCCATCATTTTAGTGATGATAAGAACATAACTTTCCCAGTATCGTTGCTCTGTTCCACTTACTTGCGATCCACTCCCCTTCGTACCAACGAGAGCAGCACACGCAGATTCGAGATGCAAAGATTCTCCAGATGTGCAGGTAGGTACTACATAGTTTGACATGCAGGCTGGGACTGTGGAAGAGTGGTACACATTTCACTACCTACCTACACATTGTTTTAGTAGTGATAAGAACATAACTTTCCCAGTATTGTTGCTCTGTTCCACTTACTTGCGATCCACTCCCCTTCGTACCAACGAGAGCAGCACACGCAGATTCGAGATGCAAAGATTCTCCAGATGTTGGGAAATGATAGGAAATTTTATTCTAATCAAAATAAGAATATTTCACTTCTTTGCATGTGTGCAAAGTTATTGGGTAGCTTGAACAGTGGTAGTATAATAATTCACCATAAACTTGTGTATTTGAAGTTGCTACACATGGGTTTTCGGAAAGAATGGCTGTGAATAGTTTTGAAATTGGTCTGCTAAAAGCCAGACAATGACACAAAAGAGCTGAAGGGTTGGACCTGCTTGACATGCGCCATGCTTTGCGACCATCGCATACATGGTTGATAAGGTTAAAAATAATATTAGGCCCTATTGTTAATCCTCCTCATGAGGGCAGGGGGGAAGAGATAAATAGGGTTGTCAAAAAACAAAATCGGCAACAGCGCGGGGCTAGCAGGCGTTGTCCTCCTCTGTAAATCAGTTTTTATAGGCCTGTGTAGGATAGACATTAAATAATAAATAAATAACTGACGATATCTAGCAAGGATAAATAAATAATTTGTATTTATTTAGTCTACCCACTCACACAAAATAGGATATAATAGGGGTAGACAAATCAACTAAAAAGTAAGGGGCCAGGAAAAATAAGTAGGGACCAGTAGTATTGCGGTATAGCTGGGGCGGGGTGTGAGGTGAAGCCCCAGCCGCCAGAGGCGATTTTTTTTTAGGTTTGCATTATGTTTGATTGCCTAAAACTCAAAGTGAATTTATATCAATAATAACTTGTGGAAGTAGCTAGTTAATGTTGCATTGATAAATGAAAAACACACCAATATATTATGCTGCAAGGGGCTTTTTTTTTTTTTTTTTTTTTTTACTTTTTGATGATTTAGGGGCCAGTATGAAATTTTGACTTGCCCGGGCCACCGGTAATTTTCCACCCCTGCTATATACGACTGCTCATCAATCACTTCTATTGAAACCAAAATCTTTTCAAAACACCGGCTGTAGCTTCTTCAAATGCACCAGCTATAATAATGTTTAAATAAATCTATGGCCTCGGGTTATAAAAAGCAATCAGTGTGATAGAAAGCCATCTCGTGTTGAAGAGGCACGAGTGTTGGTGGGACTCGACTTCTCCATGAACAGTAAACCTAGTACTTTAATTCAAATTGCAAGGGAAACAAATTAAAAACTAGCATTAACGTGCTCAAACTTTTTCATGTAGGTGCTACGATTGTACCCAAAAACGTGGCAGGTCTAAGTTCAGAGATTTCGAAGGTCCCCTCCAATTTTCATCAAGATCGCATATGCCGTTTGTCCAGTAGAGAGCGAACAAACAAGACAAAAATACAAACAAACAAAAAAAATACCCGAGCTAATTTTTTTTGGGGGGGTCAGTGAAATCGAAGTCTTTGCTTCGCTCATCCAACTATTTTCTTGGCAAAATAAGCTACTCTGCTCTTTAAAGGAAAATTTGCAATAATTTTTGTTGCTACAAATGAATATGTGCAAAAACCAGCAATTTTAGCATGGGCTAAATTATATGTATGTATGTATTTATTAGCACCCGTTTGATCTATGCAATACATTGATATAGGAGTATAGGACATGCGTTTTAGGCAAAAGCTGTTCGCTCGGCTGACTGACACAATACAGGTACCTATTTGAAATTTTGAACATAACATGTCACAAAAGTGAAAATATAGGGCTCTACAGTAACACTTATAAAATTTGTTTACGAATAATCTATAAACAAATAAATAAGCTTTCACAAATTTTGATTTTGTTAAAAACTCAAAAATTAATGATATTCATGATATTTTTCGTTCCGATTAAGACCAAATTTTGAATATCTATGACTAAGGCTGTCCATGTATGCTTTGTTGACAACTTTGCAAAGTTCCATATAGGTTGGATGCTTCTTGACCAAGCAAATAGCTATTTGCTAACTGCCAAATGTGTCCTATTCCCTCTTAATTAGCAAAAAAAAAAATAGATTCATGTAACAAAGCTGTTGATGGGTGAAACCCATGTTCTATAAACAAAGATTCTAAATCTAATTTACTAGTAGAAAATCCCAATTAATGTTTTAGCACTATTTATGAATTAATGGTAGAATAAACAATTGACATTGTTATATTGTATGCCTACATGAGGCAGTAAAATTATCAGAGACCTATAGTATTGGGTATTGCAATTGGCTAGCCTATTATTAAAAAAGAAAGGTACCGGTAGTCTAAAGTCCAACAATTTTATCCTGCTCTATAGAGGTACGGAATGACTGATACATCCTCCTTTGTAAATAATAATAATAATAATAATAATAATATATAGTAGGTATGAATAGTAGAACATGTGCCCTAGGCTACCATATTATTGAGGAAGGACTTAATTTAAAATTAATTTGTTGTTGCTTTGGGATCTGTTTATGTTACGCCTATAACTGCTATGGAACTGCAAACTGGCTTAGAACCACCAAATACATGAAGAGAAAAGAGTGCAATGAAGCTCCATGAGAGGTTATTAACCCTTTACGCGCCGGGTTTTCTGGCATCGGTCACACGCCCTGGGCCGAGTTCTTTTTTAAAAAATGTAATGATTTACATTCGGAATAGGCCTGTGTTCACTCGATTCCCCGAAAGTAAAGTTCTTTAAATCGTGCTCGTCTTCATCATAATCAAAAATTCTTCTTCTTACCTTGTTTGATCGAATAGGCCTAGATGTTGTCTTAGGGCAAAGCAAGAGTGGACGACACACGGCATCATGTTCTGTTGTAGGCCTCGGTAAAGACTTACTTTCCTGATTACTTGATAGTTCTTGGTCACTGTTATCACTTCCTTGATCAGAAATAGAGCTCACATCACTGTCACACGGTTCTTCATCGGATTCAGCTGTCAAAATTATCTCCGCAATATCGTCTGTTGAAATGATTTTATTTTGGTGCGAAGTCAAGTTCCGTTTAGCCATGCTCACTCGAGGCGCGCGCCTTTGACAATGAAACTGGTAACACGACATCAAACATTCACGCTCGTTTCAAAAACACCGACAATCGAAATGTTGCACTTGAAGCTTCATCACTTTGCCGTAATATGTCGCAAGCGTTTGCAATTTACCAGACGTCGATATCTACAATATATCGTCTTATATTTAATACAAAAAAAAAGCGGGAGAAGTAAAACGCGTATAGGCGGAAGTGGCCTAGCAGCGACCTCGCCTAAGCCCGCGTACACGCGGGCGTGGCGCTCAAAGGGTTAAAGGGGTATTTAACCGCTAAACCCAAAAAATATATTTCATTCAGGCTAACTAGTAATGAATTTAGCAATCAACAGAAAAATTATTGGGGCCACCGAGACCTCCCAAAAAATTCTTAAACATGACATTTATCGAGCTAGGTCCCATCGGCAAAAATCTCCCATAAGAAATAACATGGGGACGATCTTTATGCCCCGTGACCTTGGAGGATTTTGATCCAAAAAAATATTGGCCATTATTGACGTACTCGACAACCTTTTCTGTAAATTCTCTATATTTTGTTTTGTAATTTGGGCAAGTAGTTTGGTCAAAATATGCTGATTACCAAGATGGGGTGTGATTTTGGAATGCATATATTTGCGTGTTTGAGGGTATATTTGGGCACAGTTTCAAGACACGATGTTATAAAGGGGCATTTTAGATTGGTACTATGTTCTAGTAGCTATGTGGACCAAAAAAGAAGCAGGTTCAAGCCGATTTAAGAAATTTTCCAAAACACCAATTTTTGCCAATTTCTGGATCAAAAAAATTAAAAAATTCGTGTTAAATCACAGTTACAAGATATAGTTTTTTAAACGGTCATTTAAGTGTAGTATTGTGCTATAGATCACGTGGTAAAAAATAATTTTTGGGGTTTCTAGCCCCTTTAAGGGGAAATGATGACGACTGGAGGAAATGGAAATAATGTACCTAACTGAAAGATTAAAGACCTACAAAAATTTAGCACAGTCTACAGACAAGTTGAAACAAAAATACCAAATCCCAGACTGCACGCGGACAATCTTTTTCCGGGGAAGTGGAGACAGCATTGGAAGACACCCCTGGTGGTTACGGATGAAAGAGTGCGGAAGGCATCCTGTCTGGCACAAGAGTTGAGACAGATTGCATTGAGACAGATTGCATACCGTACCCTTACATGCCCAGTGCCCAGTGGTTAATTTCAGGGCGGATGCGTCCACCCACCCACTTACTTTTCGAAAATTTATAATTGTTTAGTCAAAACAATTAAAATGTTAATATTTAATACAATTCAGAAATTAAAAAATCCATCCCGATCGTGGTTCGAACCCAAGTCTCCCACATTCCAGGTAGGCACCTTAGCCAACTAGACCAATGTTGTAAAACACTTATACTATTTCCAAAAATGCAATGTACCCTATGAGTTGTAAAAGATTCTTCAATACGTAATTAAAAGAACACATTTTTAAACGTGATTTTAGGCGTTAAAAGTAGCAAATTCGATTTTTTTTCGCCTTGGGCCATAATAAATAATAATTATTGGCAGAACTGGAACTTTACTCCAGCTCCACAAAGCCGGCCCCCACCTTTCCCCAGCTAATTGTCAATTCCTGGATACGCTACCGTGGGTGCTCAGGGGCTGAAGTACTCCTCGGATTGTTTGGAGGGTGCGCACCCCTCCAAAAATTCTGAATTTTAAACAATCTGCCTATATATAATAACAAAGTTTTGAGCTATTTACATTTTACAAAAATGTTCTGAGATTATCAATCTATTTTCATCTTATAATACAAATTACTTTGAATTAAACAATGCATTCTTCTTTATTCTATTAAGAATAATATATAATAGTACATACATTTGTAATAAACTATAGTCAATAATTACCTAACTCCAACTGGTTGAAGCGCCCTAGTTTCTCACGTCGTCGTCGTGTTTGAAGATTTGCATTCATTTTTAGTATTCAAATTTCACATTCCATTGTAGTTCATTGCTTTGGATGCGTTCATGATATTTTTGGTGAATCGGATTGTTACTCAATTGTGGAAATTGTCCTAGTTTGGCATTTTCTTGTTTTGCAAATAACAAATCTATAGGCTACAGCCATAAAATATAATAGTAGACCTTTTCTGTGCATTCCTGAACAGAAAAGGGAATTTACATTTTAAACATTTTCAATTTTAGAGAGGCTAATATGATTCAACAAAATCAGTGGCGGGTACAGTGGTGGGCAGTGTGACATATGCCCCCCCCCCCCCATGAGTTTCCTATTTTGATTGCGCAGCCAAGAATTACCATCATCTATTGTGCCATTTCGTTTTTTAAGCCATTTAAAGTTGTAAAATCGCAAATTTTCTCGACTTTGGCGATAATAGGTACCAACGGCTGAAGCTTTCCAACGCCTTGGTTTTGCAAAACCGTACTCGCACTCCCTCTAGATAAGTAGATAGTTTTCGTTCTATAATTATGTGAAAATCTTGAAAATGAATTCCATGAATCAGGGCTATGCCTCTGAATAAAATGTATCTAAATCATGAAAATTACAAAGGCTAATTTCATTACTGATATAATACACAAAACAATGCAGCAAAAACGTTTTAGAAAATCACTGACGGGCAGTTTTGAAAGTTATCTGCGACATCGAATTGTTAGTGAAATATTTTAGCACCCTTCGGAATTTAGAAAACCCGGCTCCACATTTTTTTTTTGTAATTAGGATTAGGCCTATAATAAAATAAACTCTTAAAATTTTTAGTTTTTCAAATCCTATTTTAACATTTCAAAATTGTATAAAAAGTACCATAACAGAAAAAAAAACGCCTTGCAAAGCTCTACGCTCACCTCCGTTCCCCCTTATTCAGCCTAAATAGGGATAGTGTTGTATTTGTTTCGTCTTGTCCCCCCCCCCCCCCCCCTTTTTGGAATATATCCTGCCGGCGCCCATGAATTCAACACAAAATGGTCAGTTCTGGCTTCTTTTGAGTAGTTCTGAAACTTTTTGAAGTGACAAGGTATTCAAAACTGGCAATATGTGGGTGGATCTTCACAATTTTATGAATTATCGACCAAAGCACGCTAAAAACTAGTAAAATACCACAATTTGGAATGTTAGGAACTCAAAAATTTCTTAGGCTATGTAAATTTGCCCCACACCCGCACTAGCTGGGGGGCATACCCCCAGACAACCCGTTGTATACCAGGATACATACTTTTCCCGAAACAATCGTTTAATGTGAATTTCTAAAAAAATCTTAATAATAGCTATAGAATATAGATAGACCCAGCGTCGAGCGTCCGCCCACTTATTATTTTAGAAATTAATCACTGCCGGTACCCAGTGCCTACCTGGCTGCACATGTACACAGATGGGTCAGCGACATCACCAAGGGGGCTTGCAGGAGCAGGAGTATATTGCCAGCAGTTTGAAAAACACATTGCGGCTGGCAAGTTTGGAAACAGTTTTGATAAGGAGCTGTCTTCCATTCGCCCAGCGTTAACTGAACTGAGCAAGTTAAACAAAACACAGCCAGTGGTGTTCCTGGTAGACTCAAGGGCAGCATTGCAAGCCTTAAGGTAGCTCAAGCGTATCTCGACGTGAATAAAAAAGTTTCAAATTTGGCATATACCTGATACACAATAATGCAAAAAGAAAAAGTAGGCTTCCTGAACTACTTTAGGATATATTCAAGTCTAAAGTTTGAAGGACGCCCTATCCCATAGCATGGGGAACATGGAAATACATACACTTTTCGACCTTTACTTATGATTTCAAATAACTTCTTATGTATAAATTTTGTTTAAAAACTGTTTTTCTTAAAGAATATCACATTCCGAATGATATAAGAACAAGAAAATAGTACGTTCCTGAACTAATTTAGAAGTTATAGCATCCTGAAGTGCAACCTGACGATTTGACTTGGCAACCCTGTAAACTTAACTCAGATCTTATTGGCTTAGAGCCTTTAGCACATTTGCAGGGAGATTTCAAAATGTAATTTTGCTACTGAACCGGTATAAGAAATAGAAAGATGATACTTGTTTTATACAGGCAGCCAATGAAGTTGCAATTAATTATTAATTACATATATTATGTGCTATATATTTCAACAATAAATTGCATTTGATAGGAGAAGGATGTTAGAAAATGACAGATTCCTGACCCAATACACAATGAATGTATTGATGTACTATTATGTAATTGCAGTTGTGGAGGGGGCGGAGTAGTGTGGAGAATGAGATGCACGATACCAAAATTGTACAATATAATTTTTCCTTATCTTGCTTGAAAGCCAGATTTATCTGCTCGACAGCCAGTGCACTACCGATCTCCCCCCCCCCCCCCCCGAACCAAACACGACAACGCATCGTGACCTTGACTAGACTGTTGTGACTAGATATACATCAGATCAAAGAACAGGGAACAATGAGTTTTCTTCATTATATAAATAGCAACTAGCCAGTTGGCCTTTTTTACAAAAAAGTAAAACAGTCTTCCTCTTACGTGATTGTGAATTACCACTTCATCAGTAGGCCTATGTCATTATTTACTGGACAGCATTACACGATAATTATTGATGAGCGCGATTTTTAGCAGTTCATTAGACACCCCACCCACTCGATTTTTTGTGTTACAGGGGCGGTTCTAGACCCAAAAAATTGGGCGGGCCCGGCAGGCGCGTAGGAACTCATTTTCAAGTGGGTGACCAAGCCCAGGGGGTTTGGGGGATGTAGCCCCCCAACTACAGTGCCACAGGCAAAATTTTTGAAAATCAGTTTTTGGTCTGAATACAATACCCAAATAATGTATTTTTTGTACAGTAAAAACTAGAAAACCATAAAAAATTATTATTATCTCCAAATAGGCCTAAACGTTAGGTTCATAATTTTGCAAGTCCAAGAACATGACTATATTATAGATATGTGTTATTCGGTAGTTGTCACCGTGGGGATTTACGGCGTGACTGAATTTCTAACATTCTGAAGTGGGGGGGTCACAGTAAAAAGTGGCCCGGCACTGCATATAGGCCTACACGATTGGTGGGGGGGTAAGGTAATATTAATTTGGTCTTTCTTACTGACTGAAATTTCTTGAAATAGCAATAGGTACTTGGTGAATGTCTAGGGAAAATTTTGAGAAAAATTGATTTTTTTGCAAAATAATTAGGAAACAGAAATTAAAAATATTTTCTAACACAAAAAATATAGGCTGATGGGTAAATTCCAGAGCAAACAGAAATCCAAGATGGAATTATTTTACTACTAGTATTTTAGTACTCTGGTCGAAAATGATTGTTATGCAGTGGGCGTATTATTTGAATGTTTATAATATTGTCCTGTATTAATTTGCCACACTCCCCTCTATACTTGGCTACTTGCCACTAATTATTCCTGTCTTCAAATTTGTATCTTATGTAGCATACTTAGTTAAAAGTTAAAACTGCAGGCTTTCAAGTGATTATTTTTCCCTTTATACTTTCTTTATGTGCACTCATCTCTATACTTACTTGACACTAATTCCTGCTAAACTGCAAGCTTTCAAGTGATTATTTTTTAATTAAAACTTTGAGATTATTGTTCAATTTTTCCCCCAAAAAAACAATTTTTCCGACTGTCTGGGAAAAACGGGAAAAACGTTTTCCCCCCCTCAATTTTCCGGGTTTTTTTCAAGCATCAAAATCCCTATGAATGTCTATATCCAAATAGTGTAGGCCCATAGCATATCACCATATCACTTACCAACCGAAGACAGTCACTGTATGAATGGAATAGAGGCCACAGTTTTGTGTAAAGGATGGAAAGTGGTCACGAAATAAAGATTGTGGTGGGGGTAAAATAAAATAACTTAAATTTTAGGTCCATTGGTTTTGTCAGCAACTTTGAGTAGTTTTACAACACAAGTGCTAAATCACAGCATCCAGCCGGAAGAACACAAACAGATTGATTGAGCCAAATCAAAAAACTATCCCTTGAAAATTGAAAGAGAGGTAGGAAAAGATTCAAACATAACCATTACTCTGATGTTTGCTGTCATAACTGACAAACTGTCATGTTTATGGCATTGTGTAATTGAGGGATTAGGCCAACACCCCCAGCCATTCTACATGTTTGGAACTAAATACTAATTTTATCCACCACATCAGGCACATATTTCGCCTACAATTCTAACATACCAAAATGTGTCCCCCACTCCTGCCACAGCGAGCAACCTTTGTCTATGATTGACGTTTATGACTTAACTACAACTTTCAATAGAATCACATCGCCGCTAATTATTTGAAAATATTTTGCAGTGAATGTAGAAAAACATAAATGTGTATTTCCATGAACCAGGCCTACATGTGGCAAATTTTGGGCGGGCCCGGGCCTACTCGGCCCGCCCGCTAAAACCGCCACTGTTGTGTTACTACCCTGGTAACCTGCGGGTAATGTGGACGGGTCGGGTAACGGGGTCGTATAAAAGTCTGGCTTCGTCATATCATAAGTGAAAGCTCCTACAGGCAAATACAGACTGGATAAAAGTTTTCTATTTTAGAGTAAATTGCACAAAAAGATTACAGTAATAAAATTATTTCAGATAATACGTAAACAATAATTTTTGGATAAAAATAAAAAAATAAAAAAGTAGTCAGAGCCGGGGTTTGAACCGGCTACCTCTCGCGTGCTACGCGGACGCGCTATGCCTGAGCCAAAGTGTACTGTGGCTGCTGGCCGCTTAGAGAGATACTGATGCAGTCTGCCGCAGACTATTGTGTGTGCGCTGGGTTCAAGTAATTATAAACGCTTTGTAATCGTCAATAAATGCACGTTTTACTCTTTTAAAGTATTCTGCCAATGTTTCTTTAATTTAATAAAAAGCTACATACATCATTTATATTTAATTACTTTTTATTTTGGTATGATACAAATACGAATTGGCAGTTCTCACGAATATCGTTGGCCTAGGCCTGCAGCTTGTTGTAGAGGCCCGCGAGACACTGTGATTACAATGTTGCCAGATCTTTTGTTGGTAGTTAATACCTTTAATATGCATCTAATTAAATAAAAACTAAACACCAATAATATTTATTTTATTTAAAAAGCGTTTCAGAAACACAATTTTGTCTTTATTTGATGCATAAACCGTGTTTTATTATTTATTAGAAAAAACAAAAATACACTAGTCAAATCACAGCCTGTGAATAATAACAATAAAAAAATCCTGTTATGTGTCTATTTTGTTTTAAAAGTGAGCTTCATTTCGGCTTCATTCATTTAAAATACGTAAACAAAGTGTGTTTTATTTAATTGTCCGTTATTTGTTTATTTTAAGCTATAAAATGGAATCTCATAAATCTCTCAAAAACTAGAAATTACATTCGCTTGAGCTACCTTAAAAGTCTTCACGAGACAGATATGACCTTGGCATGCCCAAAAGCACTCAAATTCAAATGTGCAACGCTCTGGAGAAAAATTTAAACGACATCCATGAATTCTAAAATGCACAAGATGCAGAAGAACATACAACAAACAGAATTGCTTTATGTAATAAACCCTACTATTCACCATTGTTAAGCGTAAAGTCATCGCGAAGAGAGCAACCTCTTCTTTTTCCCGTTGCGTCGACTTTATTCGTAACAATGGTGTATAGTAGGGTTTGTTACGTACATCAATTCTGTTTGGTGTATGTTTGTAAATAAAAATCATTGGACTTTCCACTGTTATTAATATTTTTATTTCAAATGTGATATTTTGTTCTGCATAAAAATATCTGTGTCTTGTGCATTTTAGAATTCACGTATGTGGTTTCAATTTTTCTCCAGAGTATTGTTTATCTGAATTTGAGTGCTTACGAGCGTGCCGTGTACATGTCTGTCTCATGAAGACTCTTAATATCTCATAGAGATACAGACTGTGAGTGCAGTGGATTCCTAGTCATTGCTCGATAGTGGGCAATGAGAAGGCCGACTATCTGGCAAAGATGGGAGCCAAGTTACGGCAGCTAGAGAAGGCTTTGTCTTTGCAGTCTATTAAAACTACAATCAACTATCAAGTTAGCATGGAGATGAGGAAGCAGTATGAAGTAATTGCTTGGAGGAAAGGATGGGAGCTGTTAGTGAGGAAGGAAAGAAATGGACAAGCAAGAAAGAAGTGTAGTTGTTGCAAATGTTTGGATGGAAACAAGCCACGACTACCTACACTCTACAGGCCCATCTTTACAGACTAGTAGTGGTTGATACACCCACATGTCCTCTCTGCAGAGAACATATCCAGGATGCACACCACCTAGAAACATGTGAGTCCCTGAAGGCAGAAGGGACCAATTGCAGACAAAATATTTGGAAAAGAGGAAATGTGAGGCGGACCTAGGCGGCTAGGCAGAGAGTGGTTTAAATCCAACTCTGGGTGTTAGAAAGAAGAAGAAGAAGAAGGATCTGTTTTGAAGGTGTTTTGAGAAAACATTCAAATTAAATTGTACAAAACTGGTGTGTATAATCATACTTAGTCATATGATAGTATAGTAAAGTACTAGTACTTACCAAGTACTTTTCAGTTGTTCCACATTAAACCATCCATGCAGAATATACATTGTAGTGATAGGCTTATGTTCACAAACTGTTAGTGTTACCTACTTTATTATTACCCTTCCTTTTTTAAGAGTTTTCTTAATTTTGCTCTTCTTATTTTCTGTTTTACGTTTTTCAATATTTCCAGCCTTCTTCTTCAGTTTGCGTTCCTTGAAAAAGTTCTTTTCTTCCTCTCTTTGGTTCAACTTGGTCTTGGTCTTCTTCTTCCGCGTCTCCATCTTCTTGATGGACTTGACCAGCAGCGCGCGGTCGTCCTTGTACTTCTTCCCCTCGGCCATGTCCAGCGCTCGCTGCCACGCGAACCTCTCCTTGGCTTCCAGCACCTTCTCTGGGTCTCCCCTCTCCTCCAGCCTCTTGATCGTCTCCGTCTGCTTATCCAGCCTCTTCAACATCGCCTTCGGATCCGACGAGAATGTTTTCTGCGGCTCGCCCGTGATCGTGCTGTACTCGCAGAAGTCGAACTTACTGAAGACCATCTTGCCCTCTTTGTTGTAGACAGGTTTGGTTGGTTTCGAAGTGAGCGTCTCGGACTTTGGCACGAACTCCGGACCAGCATTCTGTTTCTTCAACAGCTTCCTGCCGAGACGTCTCTGCTCTTTCTTGTCCTCCTTTTTCTTTTTGATGCGGTTTCTTAATCCCTTCATTTCAAGTTTGTCCCGATAATTTTTCTTTTTACCTGGAAAATACAATAGACCATGTTATAGCTGGGTGTCCTTCAATTACCAACACGTGGTATCTCAGTAGGCATAATCAGGTAGCAAAGATAGTTTATTAACATCTAGGAATGAACGCACATCTACTAGTCAATTCTCCTCCTTAAGTATTCTCCTGCACCTGTGATCAAAAATGCAGAATTTATTATCTATTGATATAAACAGTTTATAACAGACAAAACCATAGACCATAACAAACCGGACATCATTTTATGCGATAAATCTAACAGAATTACATATCTAATTGACATTGCAATCCCCATGAGTAAAAATATTGAGAATCCCGAGAACACTAAGGTGAAAAAATATCAAACTTTAAGTCAAGAAATAACAAGAATTTGGTAAATGAAAACTGTTACTGTTGTTTCTATCATGATCTGGGCCACTGGAGTCATACCATCTTCCCTCTCTGCCAGCCTACAATGCCTGGGCCTGTCTGCAAATCTCTACATCAGCATGCAGAAAGCAGTCATTCTTCAAACGTGCCACATAGTCAGAAGGTTTTTGCAGTAATCACTCTCTTTCTCTCTCTTTTAAACATTTTGCCATACAATTGCTTGTTTTATTGGATGAGCATAGCGAGCGTAGCGAGCGAAGCAAAGATTCCATTTTACTACACTGGAGAAAAAATCCGGAATGTTTTTTTCTTTTTTTTTTTTTTTTTTTTTGTATTTTTGTATTTTTGTCTGTTTGTTAGCACAATTCCGGCTAAACCGATACTCCGATTGCGATGAAATTTTATGGAGGTCTTCGAAATCTCTGAACTTAGAACTGCCACGTTTTTGAGCACAATCAAAAATTATTTCTCATGAAAATCGCAATTTTACGATTTTTTTCAATTTTTTTAAAATTTCTTCGACTTACAACACCTACATGCTTTGTCCGATTGTAATGATTTTTTCACAGAACCTTAATTTTATGAATTGATATATTCATGTGAAATTTGAGCGTTATCAAAAAACTATTTTTTACGAAAATCGCAATTTTACGACTTTTTTTCAATTTTTAAAATTTCTCCAGCTTATAACACCTACATTCTTTATCCGATTGTAATGATTTTTTTACATAACCTTAATTTTATGAATTAATATATTCGTGTAAAATTTGTGCGCAATCGAATAATTATTTCTTATGAAAATTTCAATATTACGAATTTTTCCTTTTTTAAAATTACGATTAATAAAAAAAATTAAAATTTAAGTTTATTTTTTATTTTATTTTATTTTAAAAATATCTTCCAACTTAGTACCGTAATGATTTTTTTCACAGAACAACAGAAAATCCGCATAACACAATATGGCAGCTCAATGCACCAATTACGCTCATCCAACAACGCGGCGGGACAAGCGTTTTCCTAGTAGATAGAAACTTTTATTGATTTTTGGATGAGCGAAGCGAAGATTTCATTTCACTACACTGGAGAAAAAAATCCGGAATGTTTATCTTTTTTTCTTTTTTTTTCTGTATGTATTTTTGTGTGTTTGTTAACACGATTCCGGCTAAACCGATACTCCAATTACAATGAAATTTTATGGAGGCCTTCGAAATCTTTGAACTTAGAACTGCCACGTTTTTGAGCGCAATCGGAAAATTATTTCTCATTAGAATTGCAACTTTACGATTTTTTTCGAATTTTAAAAAAATTCTTCAGCTTATAACACCTACATGCTTTATCCGATTTAAATGATTTTTTCACATTTCCTTAATTTTATGAATCTAGGTATTCATGTAAAATTTGAGTGCAATCGAAAAACTATTTCTTATGAAAATCGAAATTTTACCTTTTTTTCTTTTTTAAAACAATTCTTTGACTTTATAACACCTACATGCTTTATCCTATTGGAATGATTTTTTCACAGAACCTTAATTTTATGAATATATACATTCGTGTAAAATTTGTGCGCAATCGAATAACTATTTCTCATGAAAATTTCAAAATTACGGCTTTTTCCTTTTTAAAATTACGATTAATTAAAAAAATTTAAAATTTAAGTTAATTTTTTATTTAATTTCATATAATTTTAAAAAATCTTCAACTAAGTAATGATTTTTTCACAGAACAACTGAAAATCCGCATAACACATGGCAGCTCAATGCACCAATTACGCTCATCCAACAACGCGGCGGGACTTAAGCGTTTTCCTAGTGTTATCACACTCATCTTTCTTATTATTTTGTTAATTTGAATTATTTGTCTACAATACTATGTGTTCTATATTTGGATGAGCGTAGCGAGCGTAGCGAGCGAAGCGAAGATTCCATTTCACTACACTGGAGAAAAAAATCCGGAATGTTTTTTTTTTTCTTTTTTTTTTTTTTTGTATTTTTGTGTGTTTGTTAACACGATTCCGGCTAAACCGATACTCCAATTGCGATGAAATTTTATGGAGGTCTTCGAAAATCTCTGAACTTAGAACTGCCACGTGTTTTGAGCGCAATCGGGAAAATTTTTTCTTATAAAAAACGCAATTTTACGATTTTTTTCGATTTTTTAAAAAATTATTCGACTTTAAACACCTACACGCTTTATCCGATTGTAATGATTTTTCACAGAACCTTAATTTTATGAATTAAGATATTCGTAGTGGAATTTGAGCGTAACTCGAAAAATTATTTTCTCATGAAAATTCGAAATTTTACGGGTATTTTTCTTTTTTAAAACAATTCTTTGACTTTATAACACCTACATGCTTTATCCTATTGTAATGATTTTTTCAAAGAACCTTAATTTCATCAATTTATATACTCGTGTTAAATTTGAGCGCAATCGAATAATTATTTCTTATGAAAATTGCAATTTTACGATTTTTTTTTAAAATTACGATTTATTAAAAAAATTAAGTAAATTTTTTATTTAATTTAATTTAATTTAAAAAAATCTTCGACTAAGCAATAATTTTTTCACAGAACAACAGAAAATCCGCGTTACACATGGCAGCTCAATGCACCAATTACGCTCATCCAACAACGCGGCGGGACTTAAGCGTTTTCCTAGTTAAGTTCTCACACTGTTATAATGTTAACTTTTGTTGGGCTTGGGCCTCACTCCGCCTTGTGTATAACAGGATGAAAATATACCTGAGATTGTTTGAATAACTAGGAAAACGCTAAAGTCCCGCCGCGTTGATGGATGAGCTTTTTAAAGTTTTTAGTTTGCGTGGGATATCTTTACTTTTACAAGTGCTTTGTTTTGTTGCCTACGCATTGTAGGTGATTGTTGTCAAGCTTCTATTGTTTCTTGTCAATTGGTATTATTTATCGTAAAAAACTTATATTAAAAGCTTTATTTCTATGGATTCTGGCTAACATTTTCAACGTTTTCTTTCAAAAGGTACTACATTACCATAACCTTAATGTCCATGTATAATATGAACGTTGTTGCCCCACCCGTTTGGTCAGAATTGGCCCAAATGGCACGGAAATATCGCACAAAAAATCAAAAAACTTATATTAATAGCTTTATTTCTGTAGATTCTGGCTAACTTTTTCAGCTTTTTCTTTCAAAATGTACTACATCACCCCATAACCTTAATGTCCATGTATAATATGAACGTTGTAGCCCCACCCGTTTGGTCAGAATTGGCCCAAATGGCACGAAAAAATCGCACAAAAAATCGAAAAAAATCGTAAAAGTACGATATTCATGAGAAATATTTCTTCGATTGTACCCAAAAACGTAGCAAGTCTAAGTTCAGAGATTTCGAAAGTCCTGTCAAATTTTCATCAAGATCGCATATGCCGTTTGCCCGGTAGAGAGCGAACAAACAGACAGAAATACAAACAAAAAAAAAACAAACAAACAAAAAAACACCCGAGCTAAATTTTTTGGGGGGTCGGTGAAATTGAAGTCTTCGCTTCACTCGCTTTGCTCGCTACGCTCATCCAATAAAGAACCATAATAATAAACTAGGAAAACGCAAAAGTCCCGCCGCGTTGATGGATGAGCGTTTTTGTAAGTTTTTACTTTGCGTGAGACCACTTTTCCTTTGCAATTGCTTTGTGAATGCATTGAAGGTGATTGTTGTCAAGTTTCTATTGTTACCTGTTAATTGTTATTATAAACCTCAAAAAACCCATATTAAAACCTTTATTCCGTGGATTCTAGCAAACTTTTTCAAATTTTTCTTTCAGAAAGCAATACATCACCATTACCTTAATGTCCCATGTAAAATATGAACGTTGTAGCCCCACCCGTCTGGTCAGAATCGGCCCTAATGTCACGAAAATATCGCACTAAAAATTAAAAAAAATCGTAAAAGTACAATATTCATGAAAAATATTTTGTCGATTGAACCCAAAAACGTGGCAGGTCTAAGTTTAGAGCTCTCGAAGGTCTCCAAAAAATTTCATCGCAATTGGAATATCGGTTTAGCCGGAATCGTGTTAACAAACACTCAAAATTACAAACAGAAAAAACAAGAAAAACGAAAAAAAAAATCGTAAAGAAGCGAATTTCATGAGAAATAATTTTTTGATTGCGCTAAAAAAAGTGGCAGTTCTAAGCTCAGAGATTTCAAAGGTCTCCTGAAAATTTCATCGCAATTGGAGTATCGGTTTAGCCGGAATCGTGTTAACAAACACACAAAAATACAAACAAAAACAAAAAAGAAAAACAAAAAAAATCGTAAAATTGCGATGTTTAAGAGAAATAATTTTTTGATCGATTTTTCGTACGGTGCATTTCTAAGTTCAGAGATTTCGAAGGTCTCCATAAAATTTCATCGCAATCGGAGTATCGGTTTAGCCGGAATCGTGTTCACAGACACACAAAAATACAAAAAAATAGAAAGAAAGAAAGGAAAAAAAAACATTACGGATTTTTTTCTCCAGTGTAGTGAAATGGAATCTTCGCTTCGCTCGCTACGCTCATCCATTAATAAATGGTTTATTGTCATAGTATCTATATTTTGTTAAGAGTCATTTACAGATGTACAGACAAAATACAGAGAACAGTAAAACTTATAGGTAGAGTCAGATATTTATGGTGAAAATAAATGCAAATTTTTGTTTTTATTGTGCCCAAATGCGGAGAATTGGTTGTGAAATTTCATCAACATTTAGGTGAAAGCTCATTATCTCTCTCTCCCTGATACTTTTCAAAATTTTGGGGTGGAATATTTTGAAAGGTCTCACAGATAGGCTATCAATACAATGTAGTTATGAGAATACAGAAGCAGGTATTTGTGGTGGAACTTATTTTCATTTTTCTTTTTCTTTTGCCCAAAAGTGGTGAATTGGTGTTGAAAATTATTTATAATATTACTGTTTTTAGCGGTGAAAATTTTGTTTTCACCGTAAATACCTGCCTCTGCTTATAGTTATGAATTATTATATAAATAGACACGAAATATGGTCATGAATTACAGTTTCATGCCATCTGGTATTTGTCTGGCAAACGCCAGACAAACAAACAAAACGCTAAACGAACAAACACAGTGAGAAATGCGGCACTGTTCAGTGTTCAGGCAACCCAACGAGGTGAAAGGAGTGATACTGAAAACTGATGGTGTTCAAACAGTAAAGGTTGAACCAGTATCTGTACCCTGAACTCATCAGTATGGTGCTTGAGACTTAGCCCATGTGAAAGAAGATCATTTTCATGAGGGCATTTTGCAATTTGTGAGGTTGAATGCCTGAATGGGCGGCACACCACAGGCCACTTGACAACTAGTGATTATGTAACTAATATGTAGGGCTAGTAGGCCTACTACATTGAATGTGAGATGGGGTAATTGTGAATCTGAGAAATATGGGATTACGACTGCGAAAGGAACTTATAAAGGAACGTTACATTTCTTCCAAGTTCCCACGAAATAGTAACTTTGACGTGACAAGTTTCTGATCTAAGAAAAGGAACGCGTTCCTCCCCTAGACTGAATATCATACACCAAACTCTTTAAGTCGACGCCTGAATAGTATATAGGCCTAGCTATCATGACATGTACATTAGATGTTCGTGCGTACCGTACTAATAGTGTGGATGGGATGTATTAGTTATACCAACACAGAAGATTAAATGTTTACTTTCACAGATGAAATAAACAGTTTAACACAGGGTGCGGTGTGGCCGGCCAGCCTCTGTCAAATCATGGATTTACAAGGCGCATGGATATGCATCTCTTGGTTAATTGGTGTACTGTGAAACTAGCCCCGAAAAACAAAAACTTGTCAAACAATATCGCCATTTTTGCCTGTTTACACAATTATTTACATTATGAAGTGCAAAAATGGCCGCCAATTTTATTGTTGCTATAAGTTTAGGCTTAAACAGGAAACGAGAATCTCAGATGCACCGCCCCATAATGTTGCAGGTCCAGGAACGCCAGTTACTATTATAAGTCCATGGTCAAATCATCATAAAAATAATTAAAATCCAAAGAAAGTAGCATCAAATTGTGACAAATTTAAAGCCAAGTAGATCTACTAGGCCTACTCAACAATAAATTCAACATTGAAAACTGGATTGATGAAAATCTTCCAATGTAGGCCTAAACTTTAAATGAGGTTAAATGTTTAGACTTTTTTGAATTTTAAACTCAACATTAAAATATTTAGTCCTACAGCTAAAATGATTTCAATTGTTTAATGTTACTTATTTCCTAGTTACTTATAAGTAACTAAGTGGGAACAAAGAATATTAGGCCTACCCAACCTGTGTTAAATTACAAAATTAGGCCTATTGTGCAATGTAAATGTAAATGAACTGAAGCAACAAATTACCTAATAACTTAAAATATAGTACAAGTTTCACACAGACTGTTACAGCAACTCTCAACTTCTACAGTTGTATCTGACCATCTGTTTTATTTTCCAGGTAAAAAGAAAAATTATTGGGACAAACTTTTTGCATTTTCTACACAATATCATTGTCATTGGATTTGATGATGATTTTTTTTATAGTTGTTGGTATTTATAACCTGATCTTGGAAGGCGAACATAAATCCTTCGGTTTCAGCAAACAAATCTCCTTTGTGAATCCATCTAACTGATTTAACAATGTCAATATTTGGCTGCTGGATGCTTTTCGGGTACCTCCCATGAAGTGATCTAGGTGCCCGTTAGAGCGCCGCAGCCAAGCCGCGGTGCGCTACACACTCTGGCACCTTATACAGCAAGCAGAGGTGGGGTGATTTCGAGGTGTTACCCAGCCGTCATGAAACGTGATGTGAACTTGAAAACTATCAAAATCGAGGGGATTTAGGTACCCGACAACACATGCCAAATTTGGTTGGGGTACGAGCATTCCTTCTTGGTGAAAATATGGCTTGAAACATGCTCAAAATCACTTTAAGGATGTTAGTTACTACTGGCTACTACTACTACTACTACCGGTACTCCTACTACTATCTAATTCGTCAGTTTCAATTGGCCAGCGATTCTGACCAAACGAGTGGGGCTACAACGTTCATATTTTACATGGACATTAAGGTAATAGTGATGTAATTCCTTTTGAAAGAAAAAGTTTAAAAAATTGCTGGAAGGCTTCCAAATAGGCCTAAAGGTTTTAAAATAAGCCTTTTCAGGCATACAATCAACAAGTACCGGTAACTTTAGTTACTTGACAATAATTGCCTACATTGTTTACAAAAAGCAAGTCTTTGGACCACTTTATTTTTTCATTCTATTGTTAATTGATAATACCATAGCAATTAAATAGACTTTGATAAAATTATTATATTTTAACAAATAATTTTGCAATGGAACTTAAAAAAGTAATGAGATCCCACACATAACAAAAACTTGTAAAAATACAGCCAAACCTTACACACTCAAAAGAAATGAGATCTAAAAAAAGGGCCAAGCTCGTCTACCCTTCCACATTTGCACATTCTTAATTCATAAACGCACAGTGTCCCGTAACAACATCCTTGAAAAGCTTGGCAAAATAGAATTTGCATGACCATTACGTTAAAATTAATTAGAAAAAAAAAGAATTTGGGTGAACTATTACGTTTAAATTAATAGTGGCAAATTCTATTTTGCCAAGCTTTTCAAGGATGTTGTTACGGGACACTGTACGTTTATAAATTAAGAATGCGCAAATGTGGAAGGGTAGATGAGCTTGGCCCTTTTTTTAGATCTCATTTCTTTTGAGTGTTTAAGGTTTGGCTGTATTTTTACAAGTTTTTGTTATGTGTGGTTTAGTATTCCAGACATTTATCTTCATATTTAAATCTTCTATGTATATTTCTGGATGGAAAGAATCATCATTTAGCCTGAGGGGAGTAATAGTTTTATCTCTGAGTTTAAGTTCTTGGTGATAATGGAATGTAGAATTAAGAAAGTATGATCTGAGTTTATGAACTTGTGAATAGCACAACGAACAAATATTTACCAATACTCTTCCACCCTTTCCCCGTGGTATATGATATAACCTTTCAGAAGATACTTTTGGGTGGTGAGTTCTGAAGAAGGTAATTTGTATTCTTGTTAAACAATCTAGGTCCATCAAGTCCACAACTGACCACTTCACAATACCAAATGAAAAGGTCAAGATTGGTAAAGCCCATGAATTTAATACCTTGATTTTATAGCTTCCTTCAACATTTGTTTTTAGGATAGTTTTAACTCTATGTTCATACTTTTGTTTAAATACATTTTTAATTCCTTGTGGTTAAGAATAATGTTTTGCCTCATTCCTGTATTTGTATCTTTCTTCGCTATTATTTATGTTCGGAATTTCTTGATCAACACCAATTTGGTAATTGTCAGTTATTATTATTATTTATTATTATTATTATTATTATTATTATTATTATTATTATTATTATTATTATTATTATTATTATTATTGATTCATAGCAATTGTCGTAAAGTTTTAAAATGATAATGATAGGTAGAGCTATGGCACGTTAAGCCGGAGGTTCTGGGTTCGAACCCCAGTCGGGGCAAACTTTTACGACAATTGCTATGAATCAATAACTATAGTATGTCCTTAAGCGGGCCTATGCTTAAAAACTTTATATTCATTATTATTATCATTATTAATGGTACACTTGTGCGTGGACAAGTATTTAAAGTTGTCAATAGTGTGTTTTATGTTAAAGAGAAAAAGTGAAGAGAAAAAGTAACTTTTCTGAAGTAGAGTTACCGGTACTAGCATGTAGCTTATGGGACTAATCACAATGACTTCACAGTGGATAGTTCAAAGAGTAAAAAGTCTCCTAACTTGTCGGACACTGCTTGACAAGAGAAACGTGACCTTGAAGAGTTGATAGCCATCCATTGGACTCTCTGTTGCCATTGATTACAACGCCACACCCACGCTTTTGTCTTTGCTCAAAAGAGTTACCAGTGTAAAGGTTTCGAACAGTTTCAACTTTCAACCATGGTTCAGGATCTAGGATGGGAGAAGCTGGAGGGTACGAGAAGGATCGACAGATTAGGGAAAATGTTCAGGGTGACTAGTGTACATGACGGATGGGGGAAGTTGAATAGCCAACTAAGGAGGGCAAACTATGTTGCCAGAGGGGATCATATGTGGAAGAATGAGAGGGGAGCATGGGCAACAGACGAAGGCAGAAACTCATTCTTGGCTAGAATGGTGGTGGATTGGAATAGACTATCAGGGGGAGTAGTAGAGGAGAAGACCGTAAGGGGTTTTAAAATGCAAATGAAGCTGCTGCCGACGGTTAATCCAGAAAGAGGGTGAGTGAGCAGGCATGACTAGATCATGCCCATGAAAAGGGATGAGAGATGGGACAAGCTAACGACAAGATGGGCTAAAGGCGGATGGGATAAAGGAGCGGAACAAGATAAAAAAGGAATGTAGAAGGGAATGAACAAACAATAAAAGGAAGGATGACAAGAAGGAAGGAAGGAGGAATCAAAACCAACCACCAACTAATAGTCAATTGTAGGGGAAGAAGATAAATACAAAAATACAAATATTCTTACCTCTTCACTTTTTTTCTTTTACTTTTCTAACTTACCAGTGTAAGTCCGCTTTAAAGGAACATAAAATCCTTCACACTTTGCACAGACCTTCATTAGGTCATTGTATCGAATCTTACCGAGAAGGTGGGAGGTGGACCACATACAAATAACTCTGCAATGTTCCATTCAAATCTATTTATCATCTCCCTTCTCCAAACAAATGTGACATTTGTAAAGGTTCAATATATAGACAGTAGACCTGGATTTACAACACAGGTAAAACTTACCTTTTAATGCTTCAAACTTCTTGTGAAGCTCTTCTAAGCTCTTTGCACGAGTTCCTTCGCCAAACACTTTAACTGAAACAATTAAGAATTAAAAATTAATTCACGGCACGGCTTTCATAGGCCTAGTCACTAAGGCGCCTTTATACGGGTCCGGAATGTGCAAGACCCCAGTTCAAACAACGGTCGGGATAGATTTTGTATTTTTGGATTATTTTATTATTTTTGGAAATTAAAGATTATAGGCCTATAGCTCACTTGTCTAAAAACGCCAATCTCGTTGTTAGACGAGTGAGCGAGTCATATGTGTTGAGAACCAGGGAACATTCCATTTCCTCCCCCAAGGCTGGATCAAGTCAGTATGGGTCTTTCCTCCCTAGCCTAAATCATAGGCTAGGCTAGAGTGGTGCATTATGACCTTACAGTTGACACGCCCATATACCAACTAAACTCAAACACTATCTTTTATACCTGATCAATTAACTTCAATGAAAGTGTTCCTGGGTACCGGTACTCAACTCATGGCTTGCTCACTCGTCAAACAACGACTGGCATTTTTCTAGTGTAGAAGGCACTACACAATACCTATATTTTGATAGACTGGTACATATTGGTCAGCCGAAGCTTGATGTACACAGTTCTGCAGAGACTGCTACCCACCCACAGACACATCTTTTGTGGTACAAAACAAAGACTTACCTACCTATATCAAATTACAATATAGGTATTTGAGACAATGAGTGGATGAGAGTGAAAGAAAATTACAAAAACTCATGCCTACAGCGGGATTTGAACCCGGGATCTTGTGCATTGGAAGCTGGGACACTGACCACTGAACAGATGAGCATACAACCAACCAAAGGGACAAAATACAATCAACTTTAGGTACCTACGTTACCTACATTACCAATAACTAGGAAACGCTCTGTTGAACGCGTTGATAAGCGAGCACGTGCTATAGCTAGACCCACATTGCAATTTATTAAAATTTTAAAATTTGTGACGTTCGCTGTCCACGGGGCCATGTTTCCAATATTATTTATTATTGCCAAGGTAGGCCTATTTGAGGAACCTTTAATTTGTGTATAAAATCCACCGCCATCTAGAGGACCTTGACATCATTTCTTTGGGAAAACGTAACAAATAATACATTGCTTCCTCGATAGTATTTTGATTACTTCTAGGTGGCAGTGCATGGTGCGAACCTCGTGCGACTTTTCGTTGCCATGGTAACGTTACTTTTGTTAGGCCTTATAATTTAGTTTCCATCTACACTACTTATCGGATCAAAATAAAATTAACATATTTGTGACCGGACGGACATTCTAAATGATTTGGCCACCTCAGATTTTGTCGCCGTTTAGTTTGAAAAAAAAACTTTCGATTAACTTTAATGTAGGCATAACTTTTCAACTTTTTGAACGATTTTGCCACAAAACTAATGGCAATCAATCGGGAAACAAAGCTTGCGGATGGTCAAAATTTCAACTCGATCCGAGCCTCCGTTCGAACGTTATGGCAAGACATACAAACAAACAAAAAAAAAAAAAAAAAACCTTAGGGTGTTTTCGGAAACCTCGGAATCGATCGGATCGGATCCAACCCACTTGACCCTTCTCTGATTAGGGATCACTTAGATCCAACCCGATTACGTGATCCGACGGATTTCTTAAGCTTTTCGAACGCAGATACTTTGAATCGGGCTGGTTTTCGAACGCCAATTTATGTCGGGATCCGGTCGGGTTAACCAGATCAAGGTTTCCGAAAACACCCAGTGACTGTTTTTTCCTGGCAGAGTCAAATGGAAACGCTCGCTTAACCACATTAACACACGTGACGCATACGGGTACATCATGAGGACGCGCGTCCTCCCAGTAGTGCGTCATGCACATTTCAAAGTCTCCCGCCAGCTTCACGTTCATATTCCCGCTAAAAGCTTGACTGAAGTAGTTCAAGGAGGTTGCCGTTAGATAGCAGCACTAACTAAAGTTGTGTTCTCGTTTCTTGGAGGGTCACTACAGTAATCTTTTTGATAGCTGGAAGTGTCAACAAGTGTTTCTAAAATGGCTACGCTTTGAGTTAAAAATTACAGAATTAATGATGTTTCTATCAATAATCTTTTATTAGACTGCAGAGAAAGTGAAGTGAGTGTATCTAGTGGTTCAATGCATGATTATTTTTAAGTGATAGCGAGGAATCGGTGCTGGACAGTAGTGATATGTCAGGAAGTGGGAGTGAAAGTGATGGTGGGGGTCAGTGGCGTAGCAACATTTCCTGGGCCCCCCCCGCGACTTGCGCGGAATAGCTGGGGTCTGGGGCAAAGCCCCAACCGCCGGAGGCATTTACACCGTAGGTGAAAAATTTTTGGGCCCCACATTATGTTTGATGGCCTAAAACGCGAATTTCGATGACATCCCTAATACATTTATTTACTGAAACCATTATGTTATATTAATAATATCAACACTAATAATGATAAATGAAAACACCCCAGAAAATACACATTTTTAAACTTGCATACATTTACGTACACACACCAATCAACAAATCTAACGACAAAAACAACAGTGGATGGATTACTTGCATCACTTTCAAATAATAATATAAAAAATAATCACTTACCTACTTATGATAATACTGACTATGTTGATGATGTTGATTAAAATGGGTGTGAAGTCATAGGATCACTTGAAGTGTGAATGATATGTCAATGAACTAATAATTGCATGCCATCATCGAAACATCCCTCTGTCAGACAACAGAAGGGTTGTCATGATTTATTAGTGTAATGGACCGTGTTATATACTATGTGAAATGAGATTTCTCTGAAAAGGCATTTTGTAAATATCCCCGTTCAAAAGATCTGGAATTGGAATCTTACTATAATATGACCCAGTTCTCTATAAAATTAAAAAAAAGATTGACAGAACTGACAGTAGTCATGTCACAGATGATCATGGCCATGTTCAACTAGGGTGATTTGACAAAATTGTGCAAATTGTTTAGAGGTGTGCATTTTTGAAGTTAATATTTGTAAAATTGATTATCACGGTTCATTCTTTTCTTTTGTCAACTTGAACTAATGCGTATTTTTTTTTTTTTACAAAATATGTAATTTTGGGGGTAAGTTTTTGCGAGAGATTTTTTACTTCAAAATTTATTCGAAAGATGAAGGGGCCCTCTGTAGCCTGACAGGGGCCCGAGGGCCCCTGTCAGGCCAGGGCCCCCCCGCAGTCGCGGGGGCTGCGGGGGCGGTAGCTACGCCACTGGTGGGGGTGTGACAGATTATGGACAAGACAGGCCTAGGCCTGGACCTAGCCAAAACACGCGGGAAAGTAGCAAATTAGGGCCCCACATCAAGTTCTGCTTTGAAAAATATTTCGAAAGCACGTGCAAATGGTAAGAACAACAAAATAACAAATTTAAGTTAAAAAGGGGGAGGGGGATGATTTTTGGAGATTTTTGGGATTTCCTGGTGTATGGGGCCATGGAATGTCTTAAAATGGGTGTGTTCAAGGGGTTAATTATCTATGAATCACAACAGACCATCTTTTTAACATCTAGGGCATTATTTCTTTTAGGCCCACCTACTTTACCTACTTACCTTTAGCATGATGTGTTTTTGTGAGCAACGCTCCATCTGCGTCGCCACCACCAACCTCATCTATAAAGAAAATAAAAAACAAGATCACATAAAAATACATTGTGTAGGACACACACATTAATTTGTTCAATCAGCCCAGCCCTACATAGTAGGGTAGGTAGTACGGTTTTACTTTCGATAACCGGTGCAGCCTGGAGGCTATAAATTAAGTTTATAAGTCGTAGCGCTAGACCATTGTTATTAATATTACGGTAGGCCTACCTATGGTAGTAAACATTTATTGAAGGCTATTGGAAGTATAGGCTACTGGTACTACCGTACATACCTACAGTCATTTTCAGTACCGGTATAGGCCTAGTGCAATGTAAAATTAGGTCTACATGGTTGGAAACAACAAGTCTTATTTTTACTGGGTTACCCGGGGCGACGGTCGTCGCCCGGCAGACAAGCGCATGCGACTGCTTAGGCGACACGAACTCCAGCCCTGGATACAGGTACCAGAGTTGGGGGGTTTTCTGCTATCTGCACACGCCGCCCCGAAAGAGTTACAATCTTGAAACTCGGTATATGACCTGGTATGTGGTCCATGACATAAAAAAAAAAAAAAAATCAACCCGATCCGACAACTCGTTCTGTGTTAAAAAAGGTTCTCAACATCGTCAAATTCCTTTCGGCTGGCTGGCTAGTTCTCCGCGGAGATTAATTTAGCCTGTAGAGAAAACGGTAAATCTTAGAACTATGAAACTTGGACCACACTTAGATGTACTTCAGACGCAGTGACTTTTGCTTTCAAAACCAAAATCGGGTAACAGGGACCGGAGAAAATCAAAATTTGGATGATAATCAAAACGCGTAATTACCAAGGCGTGGTAATTTGTACAAACTTGAAATTAAACATGCTATTAACCATTATAAATATCTTGCATCCAAAACACAAGGGGCTAAATTTGGGGATGACCATGGGCCCAAAAATGACAAAAAACATATCTGAACTTTAAGAAATGAATCATTCAAAGAAAACGCTACAACTGAGATGTTTCAAATGTGGAATACATTTTGATGTGCTATGTATACTATGTGCTACAGAACAGCATACCAGAGAGCACCTACGTAGATGCCCGGTACTTCAAGAAATAAGAGACGCAATGCCAAAAGATATGGAGGAGGCAGAAGGAGAATCCTATCTCTACTGGGAAACACGGAAACGCATGATGGCCAAATAGGTCAATTGCTGGCATAAGAAGAAGAAGAAGATTCTTTATCACTTTTGAATATGGAAAGCAAAATTGGGTAACGGGTACCTACCGGAGAAAATCAAAATTATCAAAAGTAAGTAGGTAATTCCGTACTCTTATGAATAATACGCTATACTGAGAAAACGGTTCATCTTAGAACTTTGAAACTTGGGCCACACTCAGATGTACCTCATATAACCAAAACCAGGCAATTGGGACCGGGGAAAATCAAAATCAAAATCAAAACGCGTAATTACTCAAGCGTAGTAATTTGTACAAGCTTGAAATTAAACATGCTCTTACCATTATAAATATCTAGTGCTTAAAACACAAGGGGTATCTTTGGGGGACCGTGGGCACAAAAATGTCAAAAAACAACTTTGAACTTAACAAATTTAATCATTCAAAGTCCATCATTCACACCTTGATAGCAAACGAACAACAAAAAGGATGTAATATCCAACCAAATACAAAAATTTGTAAAAAAAAACGGCAGCCAAGCTCTCCTTCAAAAGTCTTCGGCTGTGAATGCTGTGAGATATAGAAGTTGAGCCAAGCTTTTTATTCTTTCTCCCTAGCTTCGCTTTGAAAATAAGTAGAGAAGAAGAATTTTTTTTATGATTTCAAGTTTAAAAATTTTACTTTTTTACCACAAAAATCGTTGGCTTGGCGCTCGTCAACAGGCGAAATGATCTTACTTATTTTCAAAGCGAAACTAGGGAGAAAGAATAAAAAGCTTGACTCAACTTCTATATCTCACAGCATTCACAGCCGAAGACTTTTGAAGGAGAACTTGGCTGCCGTTTTTTTTTACAAACTTTTGTATTTGGTTGGATATTGCCTACCCTTGTAGACAATAAACTTAGTGTGCATGAAAATAATGAATGAACAATGCATGAACATGGATTACAACATAGAACATAAATGGAATTATTAAGCCTATCATCACATGCCTATGATGAAAATGTCACCAGCGCCTAGTCACCACTCACCGTAGCCTCTGAGCAAGACATTAGGCAAGTCTGTGCATTTACGACAGCATCACTGACTATGTTGGGGGAGTCGGGTTGAGGGTTACAAACAGATGGGGGGGGGGGGGGGCAGACCTCACGGTCACCAGAGTATACTGTGATTCAGATAAGGTGGCGGCCGTCAAGGTCAAGCGAGAGCACGGACGCCAACGTTGACAATTTACACACAACTGGCATTAGGTAGGGCCTACCGTATTTGGTCATGTTATCGTGATATTTTATCACATAAATCAACATTTTATAAGCTGTGAATAAAGTAGTTCGTCCCACAGAGTCAGTATTTTAGCGAAATGATGATTTTAAGTAATCACGATTACGAAGTTTTTTTTGCCTTGTTGGTAATGGTGTGTCCAAAGTTACAGCTGTTTATAATGCCAACCTCGCCAGATGTGATGTCAATGTTTAGGAGCATCAAAATGTCTTGATTTTATTCGTACATATCATAAATACTTTATTTTTAGTATATATTGGGCAAGGCTTGGCTTTAAAATAGTCGTGTTTTTCTCCGAAAGCAGTTTTAGAGACCGTTATTTTATTTACTTTTTGCCGATCCTGTGGCCATAGTGCGTGGACGACAGTGCTGCGATCCCTCGGCGACCGCCACCTTATCTGAATCACAGTATAGTTCCAGCATGGAGTTATAAATAGTACTGGCGTACTGGAGGCGCAGGTGTGTGGTCGGCGGTGTACAAGTTAGCACTTTATATTGGCAAACATTTTGATTGTTTACTTTGGTAACCAAGGTAACCTAGGGCCTACCACAGTTCATGGTAGCAAAGTTTAACCTGCTAGTAGTGGTTATTACAATCAAAATGGCGAATAGGCTCAAACAAACAAACACTATCGTGGACGTGCAGTTCCATTTGAGCTAGACCTCCTTATCATCCAACTCCATGGTTCCATGGCGCAGCTGACCGGCCCGACCCCTACACGTGCCCATCACTTAAACATTGCTCGTCTTATCCCGCCAACTCTCCACATCATGTCTCTTGGGCAGCACAGGTGTACCACTTCACTCCTCAAATGGAAGCAGGAGGGTGGAACGGTTGTGCATGTGGAAGAGTGGTTACGGTAAGGGGAAATAGGGAGGGAGCCCTTCCCCCCAATAAGGGCAGCAAGGGCATGGAATCTCCGATACGGCAGGGCAGGGCAAGGAAGTTCCAGTGTAACGTGGTAAGAACTTTGGCAAGGAGGGTGTTTAAGGTCCTATGTTTTTTTGGCAAGGACTGCAGATATTATAGAGTTTAGTGGGTATTCACGGGAGTTCAGGTTACGTTTGGGAGAGGGCAAGGTTCATCAGGTACCGTAGGCCTAGGGGGCAAGTGGTTGCCTCCGGGCGGACGGACCTTTTGCGATCGATTTGTGGAGTAGAGAACTTGGTTTTGCTAGGTACCTAGTGCCACCAAGGTCTAGTCTAGGCTAAGAGAATTATGACAATCCAAAGAAAGGAAGGATCAACCCAGTGGGGAAGAAACAAATACAATTCGGTACTCTTGTAGTTGGCGGGTCCCAACTTTTTTACACTAACAGAAAGGATTTCGGGTGCGCTCTTTTCGAAAAATCCTAGGACTAGCGCGGCACACTGTAGCCAGCGGAAAGTTCGGCTAACCTAATGAAAGAAGTTTTGTAACGGAAAGGATTTCGGGTGCGTATGTTTTGATTGAAATAAAAGTTGGGACCCGCCAACTACAAGAGTGCCTACAATTCAACAATCTGTAAAACATTGAGTAATGAGATTGAAACTTTTAGCCTCCCAAGCCACGGCCATAACGACAAGACACAGCTAGGCCTAGCCTTGCGTACGGTTGTAGACCTAAGAACCTGCCTTGGCTAGGCTAGGCAAGGGAATTGGATACACAAAGGCTAGGCCTACTCTCCGCTAAGTATTAGTATTAGTAGTTTTAGGGCGCTTCAACGGCAAAGATTATTCGCTCTCCGCTAGGGATAGGCCCTAGCCTAGTTAATAAACACGGACTAGGCCTAGAGCCTAGGCCTAACCCAGGCTATAACCTTTGGGTTTATCCCCAAAGCATTGAATAACCAGTACACAAAGCCCAAAGCTATAACAAACACCAACTTCCAAACATTTTGAGGTTAGGAATGTACTAACCTGTCTCAGCACTAGGAAATGGTACGATTTGTAATAACTTCTTTATAAATTCGTTAGCATTTTTAAATATCTTTCTCGCGGAAGTAACATCCAATGTTCCCTGCTTCGTTATTAATGAACCTCTCTCTTTAATCTTCATTTTCGCTTGACGTGTTGTTCAAAACATGGCAAGCAAAACTTCAGCACAGCCTTCTCAATGGGTTCGATTTGGATCGAACCGGTGCTCATTGGTCCATCGAAGGCAGTGTACTAAAATGGCGGCGGTATGGAAATCAACACTGAGGCAATATTTGAGGTTAGCTGCATTTGCAACTGTTGGTGTTGGCGGATGGATAGTAGGATCAACACTAGAGAGACGTAAATTGCACAGCCTAAATTATGAAGAATTGCAATTTGCAAAGGAGAGTTATTCCGATGAAATATTTACAAAAATGCCTGGTCTGCCCATTTTTGGGACAGTGTCAGCTGCTTCTCCAATAGACAATAAAATTGACAAGTTCTCCGATATTCCATCTGAACTTCCAGCTGTCACTCGAGTTTCACAGGTTAGACGTGTGGGTTGTCCTCTTTCAGATTGTATAGGCTATAACCTGTTTGGATGGCCGTCGGTGCACTAGTGGCACTCCGATGGTCATTGGATGAACTAATCGCAGCCGTAGGCCTAACCGTCCCCCACGAACACGGCCACTCGCCTCCTTTAGCTGTAGATCTACCGCAAGAGCGTTGGAACCGGCCCAGGACTGCGATTCTATAACTCTGACGGAGTTGGACCCGGGCGTTTCCAACGGTAATCGTCTCTGTTGTAAGTGATCGACCCAGTTGAGGTCGATATCGTTGCGATATAATCCGTGACAACCGAGTCCGACTCGGTTATATTTGTATAAAATGGTGGATGATAAGCCTTGGCCTACAAGTAAACACAACCAGATTATTAACTTTCTCAAACGAATAACAATAGTATGCTCAAAGAAAACCTACCTCTAGTAAGGGCCTACCCCTGAGAGTCCCGTGCGTTCCCTTTTTTCATAAAATTATACCATTTAAATCCAATTCCTCCCCGATTGGAAATAATACACACATCTATGTCATTTCGAATATTTGACAACTGACTGTGAATCATTTGTTCACATTTGACCGTCCACTGCCATGTAAATCATACCTTTCGACCTCGACCAACAACAACCGGAACGATTACTGTTACTACGGAGTCGGTCCCGTGACAGAGTTGAACCCGTGAAGTTACTGAATAGGGGCCCAGGGCAGGGTGGTAGCCCCCCCCCCCCAAACCAAATATGATGGTTGTGAAAATATGAATGTTGTGCATTATGCAAATAACTTACAAAAAATACAAGTACGGTAGTAGAGTAGCCAACATCACTGGTTGCACACAAAAACATTCCAATGAGGCACTTATTATGTCGGAAAAGGTGTAAAACACGAGGTAGGCCTAGACTTACGTTACAGGTCTTGCAAAGTATGGATGGCTATAAATATTTCTTTAGGAGGCACCTACCACGAGATGGTCCCGAGGACGAGGGCGGTCTCTGATCAGGAGGCAGCGCGTCATTCGTAGTGCGCAGTAATCAATGCAACTTGCAAGCGAGAATAGTCGACGTCTACACAGATTTGTAGAGTGAAAATCTTTAGAAATTACAACATTAACTGCAATGCACTGGGTAAAAAATCAATGCCGTTGGTATTAGGCCTAGGTAGTACAAATTGGCACAATTAAATTTCTTTAAAGAAAAGTATCCCTACCGGTACCGGTACCCACAATACGGTAGGATCCACAATTACCTTGCAAATGGATACCGGTATAGGCCTACATATTATCCATACACACCTGCAACAAATATACAATCTCTGGCACTGCTATATGTACTTGATCAAAGTGAAATAAATGATTATTATTTTTATTAATTATTTTATTTTTGTTCCAGGCCCAGTTACTATGTTACTGCATGTGGATAGGTAGCCTAGTTGTCAAGAGTTTCATATTAGTGCATTCTTCTTTACAGATTATGAAATACGGATTTCCAGGAATGGACAACATACGATCTTTTGAAGACTACGTTCTATCGTACGATCGCAGAAATCGGGTGGCTCACTGGGTGTTTGAACACTTGACAAGAGAAAACACGAAGTACAACGATGCCGTTGATCGCTCAAAATGTGAATTTACTGAAGACACGTCCATCCACCAATATTTTCGGCAAGTTATTTTAAACTGGGCACCCTTAGCTGCTTGCGGAGAACAATGTGATTAACAAGTTTCTGGTGTTGGTCATCAATCATCATTATCTGTTGCCACGTCCAACTCTGCATTGGGTCGGCGTTAAAGACAGGCCTCTCCATCTTCTTCTGTCCTGCCACCACTCCTCTCCTTCCACCACATTCCAGTCTCCTCCTCGCTGTTCTACATCCTTTTTCACACTATTCTGCCCACCGCCGTCTGGATGTATGTAAGATACAAAATAGCTGCTTGTCATGGCTCAACAAAATTCGGTCATGACTTTCAGTGAACTTTCAGTCGGTAAAGAAGTTCATGCCCCCCTTAACTAACACCATCTATGGTTCAAAGCTGGAACTAGATCTGTGAAACTTCCTTTACATACCTGAGTTTGTTGTCATAATTCATGAAAAATAAACAATTCCTTAATATAAAACGTTCCAAATGAATAAAAATATAATTATCACCTTTATTATTCATTAATTAAAAGCCCGGCCATAAGTCCCAATCCTAAACCTGAAATAAATCTACTTCCGCCCCCCTTAACTAGCCCTATCTAGCGGCAGACCGACAAAGCTATACACCTTTTGCATGTCAATCATTTAACATGGGGAAATCCGAGCCATGACAAGCAGCTATTTTGTATCTTACATACATCCAGACGGCGGTGATTCTGCCATTGTTGTCGTGATCTGCCCAGGTTGGTGGACCTGGAATTTCCAATTCCATCATCCTTCACGGTAATCTCGCTTCTTCCATCCTTTTGACATGTCCAAACCACATTAATCTCCTCTCTCCAATTTGCTCCATTAAATTCCTCACGCCTACTTGATCTCGGATATCCTCATTTCGTATTCGGTCCCATCTAGTATTACCTACAGTGCTTCTCAAAAACTTCATATCTACAGCCTGCACAAGGCTCTCATCCACTGTAGTCATATTTCAAGTCTCTGCTGCATATGTCAGTATTGGAACAAAGTAGGTCTGGTAACCTTGCACTTCTTTGGTACTTCTCTGTTCCATATGAGGTCTCGGATAGATTGGAATAACCCAACAGCTTGCTGCGTCCTTCTTACTATCTCTGGTTGAACCCTCCCATCGTATGCTACTACACTCCCCACGTACTAAAATTCTCCACTTGCTTTAAAATCTGTTCTAGTAGAATCCTGACATTCTTCCATTTATCTCGTGTCATCAGCAGTAAAAAAAAAGCCTAAATCTAGCCCTAATAAATCGAATAAGGTTGGTTGTTTTTTTCGGCAGTCACCATCACTCTTCGAAGGTAAGCTGTTGGAAAAATCCCCTATCTCACACCAAGGCAAATATCATAAAATGTTTCCTGGTAGAAGAAAAACACAAAAGGGGTTACAGGGGGCCAAAAGGGGCCCCCCACCCCCCCACCCCACACAACCTTTTGTCCAACTGGTTTCAGGGGGCCTTAACCGGCCCGGGGCCGTTGAGGACAGAATTGCCCCGCCAGCAACAATTTGACGGGAATTTACCCCAAAAAAGGAAGGGGAAGTTCCCAGGTTTTATTTACCCGTTTTCATTGTTTTACTACCAAACCCCCCCGCCCAGCTTTCGACGGGTTCCCGTTCTTTTTAAATTTTTGGGAAATGTTTTTTTTAACTTAAAATATAACATTTAATGAAAAACTCTTTTTTTGGCCCCAAAAGTTTTTTTTTCCAAAATTTAATTTTTATTAATTAAAATAACCAGTCCAAACCCCCTAAATGCCCCCGTTTTGATGGTTTTTCAATTAAAAACCCTTTTGGCGTAGGGTAAAAAATTAAAATTTTTAGTTTCTCCTAAAATAAAAAAATCAACTTCCTTCTTTCCCACCATTAACTCAACCCTTTCCTGTTCAATCGTTACCCCCTTTTGCCCCATGTTCCCCCACCCTCGTTTTCCAAAAGGGTCCAAATATTCTTTCCCATTTTTTCTTGGGGGGGGGGGGTACCCTCCCTCCCGCCATTTCGTCTGTCCTTTCTTGATTTTTCAATTTTTCAAAATTTTTAGCCCCTCTCCTGCTTAATTTAATTTCAATCCGTTCCCATTCTTATTTTTTACCTTTCCATCTTGTCCTTTTCCCTTTTATTTTCTTAACCCCAATTTTTTCTCCCCTTTTACTCCCTTCTTTGTCCTCCCAAGTTTCTCTTGAATCCCCCCCAATTACCGTTTTAAGCCAAAATTTTCCCCATTTTTTTTGGCCTTTCCTATTTCTTTTCCCCTCCTTGGTTTCAATTTCCCTTTTAACCTTTTTCCCCATTTTTTTCATATTCCAAAATTTACTTCTTTTACAAATTTAACTCCCCAACCCATTTCTTTTTTTCATTTCTACTGCCCTTTTTGTCCCCCCTTTATACCTTAAAACTTTTTCTGGTTAGCACTCTTTTTTTGCCCCACTCCCCCTTTCCCCCCTTGAAATTTCTTGTTTTCCCCCAATTTTTTATTTTTTTGTGGGCAACATTAATTTTCTTGTTCCCCTCTGTTTTGCCCCAATCCTTCCCCTAAATTTTTTATTTTTTTTGTAAATTTAAAAAACTCTTTTTCCAAATTCCCCTATTACAAACATTTTTTACCTCCCTTTGTTTTTTTAAAACCAAAACTTTCACCCTTTTTTGTTTGATTTTTTACCCCTCTTAAACTCTTCCCCATCTTACCTCTCCTCCTTTTTCTCTGGCACTCTACCCCTCCACTTCCCCAAAAACACAATTTTCTTTTCCCCTTCCCATTTGTTCCCCTTCATTTTTCCTTAACAAATTGGGGAAAAACAAAGTGAAGCCCCATTCCCTTGAAACCAATATTTGTTTCTTCCCCTTTGTTTTCTTTTTTTGTCTTTTAAACCTCTTCCCCATTTTTTATTCAAAATAACTTTCCCCTTAAGTTTTTTGAAAAAACACTGCACTTTTTTTCCACCCCCTTTTTTTTTTAAAAATTTTCTTAACCCGGCACTTTTTTTAACCTATTTTTCCTCTTTCTTTTCCCAAAAAACCCCCGAAAAAAGAAAAACAAAAAAAAGGGAAAAAAAAAAAAAAAAAAAAAAAGGGAAAAAACCCCCCAAAAAACCCCCTTTTTTTGTTTCCCGCGCATTATTTCGAAAAACCACTTCTTCCCTTCCACACCTGATGTTTTGATCATTTCCACAAAAATGTATCCACTCCCGGAGCTTACCTTCTTCATGGCCCAAACGCCCGAGCCCCTTTGTTCTGTTACCTCGTTTTCTTCATCTTCTCCTTGCCTTTTTCTCTTCTCTGCTTTTTAAATTTTTTCCAACCCTGTCATTTAGCAATTTTAAAATTTTCCCCACTTTTTTTGTTTTTCCCTGGGGTTGTTTGTAACTTGGCCATTTTCTTTTACCATGAGCTTTTTTTTTTCCCTTTTTCTTGTTTTTTTTGTTTTACTAGTCCGACAAAATTTTCTTATTTCCCGGAAATCATCTTCAAATTTTACCAAAAATTCTTCATTGCTTTGTCTTTCTCCTCCTTCACTTTTTTTCACATGGTTTTTCCCCTAGGGTACTCGTACTCTTTTCTTTGGTTTCCCTTTTTTCTTTTTTTTCCCAGCTAGTTTTTTCCCCGAACTGCACTCGTCCCTCTCTTCCCCACGCTTTTCTTTCTTTTTCCTCCTTCCACTGACCTTCCAACAGCTTTCTGCCTTGACAAAAAAACCCTTTCTTAAAGTTTTGCCATTCTTCTTCTATTTCCCCCACTTCATTTGTAGGTTTTTGGGTCATAATTCTTGTCATAAACCTTCTTGCCTATGGGAGATTGCATTTTTTCCCACACTTTTAGTCTTTGTCCCGGGTTTTTATTCTCTTTTTGTCTTGTACCATCATTCTAAACTTCCCCAAACCCCAGCCGGGCCCCACCCAAATGAATTGAGGCATTACCCTCACATCCTAAAGGTTTCTCTTTATTTTTTTTCCCTATACATAGATTCTTCTGTCTCTGTTGTCTTCACCATAGCCAACTCGTTTTTTGGGTTCTACTTTCTTGAACCAAACTATTTCCTTAACAAAGGGTTTTCTGGCAACATTTCTAACAATTTCTCTCCATCTCTGTTCTTGCATCTATCCCATGTCTGCCCATAACCTTTTAAAACCCTTTTCTATCTTTTCCTATTTTTGCTTTAAAACCCCCCTTATACATAGTATTCGATGTCATAATTGCTTTAATTTTCCCACAAATCATCCTTCTCAAACCCCTGGTCTTCCTGTTTTAGGGGGCCCTACCCTGAATGAATTCGATTTTCATGCTGTCACGCACAAAAATGTACATCTGTATCTTCTATCCTATGGCTTTTCACATTTAGATACTGTCTTTCCTTCGGGGTTACCACAAATCTACCCCATTTTTCCCCCACTCCCAGACCGCCCATCTTGTTCCTTCTCTGAGTTCTTTTTTCCACACCCCTTTTCCCCCTTTGCTCACTGAGTCCCATTACCACAGTTTCTGTTCTTTCATGACACAATGATCTCTTCGATTTTTTACTTTAATGACACTATATTTTTGTGCCAAATTTATAATTTTCCCTTTTTTCCTGTGTGATATGTTCTCCCCCTTTTTTTTTGGTTTTCTCCTTTGTCCACGGTCTATGCCTCTTCTTTTTCTCCACACCCACCTTGTGTGAAAACCCTTTTGCCCCATTTTTTCAATTTTTTTCCTTTTTTTTTACATTCCATCTAGGCTCCCTTTTCCCCCGTTGCTCATTCGAACGTTTTGCTCTTTTTTCCCTTCTCTTGCTCTGTTCCTTTCTCTTCTATTCCCTTCATCCCCCCCTTCAGTCATATATTTTACTTCAATCCTCTTGATATTTTTTTTATATCATTTTTACACCTAAGCTTAAACCCCTTCCCGGGGCTTGCCCAACAGCCTATTTGGCATTATAAAACTTTCCTTGCCAATAAAGTAAGCCTTGTAGATTCCCTAGCATCTGCTTTTCCCCTCCAGCCCCCTTCTCTCTGTTCCCCGCACAATAACCGCCACTTCTATATTTCCATCTGATTTTACTCTTTACCTTCTTTTTTAAATTCTTTTCCTGAACCTGGGTAAACCCAGCCCTGTATCCCCCAACACAAAATTATTTGCTTTTACCCGACACTCTCCAATTTTAAAACCCAATGCTTTTTTGTCCTGGTTGAGCTTTCTTTTATCATAGTTCATACCACTTCAATGTCTGGTAAAGTTCACCCCCCCGCTGTTTTTGATAATTGACTTACTTCGTCTTTGTTATGTTCACCCCAATTGTGACCAATTCATTGTGTGGTATTGATTTTCCCACCTGCTGTTTTTTTGACATGGTGAATTTTTCTGTCTTGTTTATGTTCTACACCCTTGTGCCCAAATCACGTCTTTCATTTCATCTTCTAGGTCTGTGTTACTGTGTGCTGTTGGCCTGGGCCCCCTTGAGCTTTTACTCGGTTTTTGTTTTTCCTCTTTTTTGGTTTTTTCTTCACCACCGATGTTTTTGGCAAGGTCTTTCTTTTTGGATGTTCTTTTGTCCGCAATTTGTGACAACTTTGTTGTCTGCGTTGGATACTAAACCTTCTTTTGGGCAAAAACCCCACAGTGCTACGAGCTTTTTTTGCTGCCTAGTCCCCTTTGGGCTTCGCATGTGGGAAATGCTAAAATTCTTTGGTATCTCTTCCCCCCTTTATTTAATCATTATCCAACATTTTTCTTCCCCCCTTTCCCCCCCAATTCTTTCCAACACTCACAATCTCATTTTGTTTTCCCATTTCCTGTCCAGCCCCGGAAAATGTTTTTTAATCCAGCTGGGTTTTACCACCTCTGTAGTGCTTCTTCCCCACCCCCTTTCCAAATGGGGTACCTTGTTCAACACTCCTGCCTTTCCTTCTTCTTTATCTTCTTCTTTTTTAACATTTCTACCTTTTCATCATTGTTCAATTGTTTGCTCATTTTACCTAAACTGTACCTCAACTTCCCCTTCTCCTACTAGCTACCCAGCTCTTAACCCTTTCCAAAGTGGGGTTTTCCTTTTCCCTTGGCCCCCCTTCCACCCATATATCATTCCTCCTTTGTTTTATCTAATTTATTTCTTAGGTGCTCTCCCACCCGGGTTTTTTTGCCTAACCCCCAAACTTTAAACCGGAGGTCTGCTTTCTTTTTATACAGTTATCTTTCTGTCTCAATTTCCTTGGCTGTTTTTTTTGTTGCTTTTTCCCACCTTTTCTTTTTTCAATGCCAAACTCTCAGCGCACCCACCACCTTCACTTTTCTTTTTTTTTTCTATACTCCTTTCCCCTTTACTCCGCAATTTAAAAAGGGACCCAAAAGGCACATGAAGTACACTGGACTCCCCCCCTAAGAGTGCGTCTGTAAACGACTTTTTGACGAGTTGCTTGGCTGTCACTCGTTAGCCGGGAAATACGTGATGAAATTGGGTCGAAATGTCACAATGGATCGGAAGTCACTTGGTTTTGCACCCCCGGGGTAGTCGCCCAAAATGTATGCTGGAGCCTACTTTCCCTACTACAAGATGGCCCAATGCGAAGAAGTGAAATGCAAGCAGGGGTTTTTTAATTTAAATTTTAAAATTTTTCCTAGGATTGACTTAAGAATTATTTTTTACCCGTGAAATTACAGTGTCAGGAAAACAAAAAATAAATGCTGTTTTTTGGGCCCAGGCCCTGGCATAGCTAGGAAAGGTTGGGGGCCCAGGGCCCAGCGTAGGTAGCTAGACCGGGGTAGCCCCGCCAAAATGTAGCATTTTGAATGTTTTTTGATATAGTTTTATGTTTTTAAATTTTTTTTTTAAATTTTTGACCTTGACAAAAGGTTTTTGCAGGGAGACCCCATGACAAGCCAAAAAAGAGGGGATACAACGCACATGGACTAACAAAAAACAAGAAAGTTTGTTTGTTTACAAAATTTTAAAAAAAACTCAATACCGCCTTTCGTGGGTGGTTTTTGAAGCGACTTAAAAACGTAGTCCTTAAAAGGCAGTGGGAAGCCATGATAAGCAGGCGGAGAAGTTGTTTTCAGAATCTTAATAGCGGGTTAAGCAGGCAAGCACAGAGCAGGCAAGTTTTTTGCAGGGTAGCAGTCGAAAAACGATTACAGACGTACCCTCACTCTTTCTCACATCCCCAACATTGTGATTCTTCTTTTTGACTATTGACATTTAAACCACTGTTTACACCTTCTTCCACTGTCTTACTGTCGACCATCTTGTTTTATCAAATTTAAAACATTGTTACCAAGATAACTCCAAAAACAAAAACACTCTTCAAATGTCAAAAAAATTTAAATTTAAAAATTAAATTAGCACAATATGCATTAAAACTATCATCTATCAAAAAACTGTTTTCAAATCTCTCACTACCTATCCATTTAAAGACAAATTAGATATTTCAAGTCACATGTAGCAATAGCTTTTCAAACCATTATTTGAAATATCCAGCAACCATCCTGTGCCCTTTTCAATGGAGAACTTGAAGGCGACCCATACAAATCCACTTCATGTCTTCAAGGTAGTACAAAACTTCATTTTTTGTTTCACATACTGTTCACACAAACCTCAACTTTCCCTTTAATACCAATTTACTTCACTACTGTTAAAATAAACCACTTTAAAACATTTAAATATGAGAGCATATAACATTAGTTTCAAGTAGGGTTGTGCGAACCGTTCGAAAAGACGAACCGAACCGAACCTTAAATCCGGTTCGGTTCGGTTCGAAAATTATTTTGAAAGTCGAACCTCGAACCGAACCTTTGAAATTCCCGCTTACGGAAAGCCACGCCTTCCGGAGCGACGCCTACAGCATCGACCGATCGATACAAGTCTACCGCGGTCGCCGCTCAATAATCGAAAGTCGAATTAGCGCTGTAAGCAGTGCATATGCAACTTGCAAAATCTTAAAATGGCGGATTTTCCTTGACGCGTAAATATTCTGGACACTTGAGATAGCAAGAAATCGTTATTTATTGTTGATGCTGGTGGATTTTCTTCAGGCGAAAAAGATTATAATGGCATCGACGCGTAATTTTATCGATCTACTTATGAGTTTTCATCGGAAAGTAACGGTCCAAATGTAAGCAGTCCGAGCTAGGCCTAGGCCTAGCCCTAGGCTCCGGTAATAATGTCGATTTTGTCTTCAGGTTTGGCTATGAAAGTGACATTGCCGCTTTATTTCGTCGTTATTTCTCTATGATTTCATCGATCTTGTAATGATTTTTCATCGGGAAGTGATGACGGTCCGAGTGTAGTAGGCCTAGGGCCTATCCCGTAAGCCTACCTAGGCCTACTAGGGCTAGGGCGACCTAACCAAGACGCGTGTTTTTTTAACAGTTTAAGATCATAAGAAACCATTATTAATGTTGATTTTGATGTGTTGTCTTCAGGTTTGGCTATAAAAGTTGCATTGCCGCTTAATTTGATTGATCTTATTATGATTTTTCGTCTGAAGATGGTTAGGCTAGGCCTAGGCTACCCTACCCCTAAAACGTTTTCCCCACATGATTAAAAATACATCAGAAGAATCCCTGGACATTTATGACAAGAATGCGCTGTATTTGATACTTGTAATATTATTATTGTGCGAGATAAGCCAGGGAACCTAGGCCCTAGGCCTAAGCTCCTCAGCCTAGATTTGGATCAATGATCAGTTTTTCTTCAGTGCCCATGTGATTCCCTTCCACTTTAAAAAAAAAGGTTCGGTTCGAGGTTCGAGGTTCGGTTCGAAATTTAAAAATCCAGGTTCGCACAACCCTAGTTTCAAGGCTGTATGGCGGTTGCCATGGTTAATTAAAATGTAAAATTGAAAATTAAAAAATAGCCTTCATCATTAGGCCAAAAATTCAGGAACGACAAGGGTCTTTACATTTTATCACTGAAGTGTCTCAAGCCAAGGGTGACACCCCACACACACCCCTAACTGAAATACACATTTCTGTTCATGCCTAGGTACGAAGTGATTGGTGCCAATAACGTTGCGGTGCCTACGCACTTCTTCAAGGTCATTGTGGCTGAATCCAAGGACCAATCCCTCGAGATGGAAGCCTACGTGATGCCCAACAGACCGATAAAAGATGACACGCCGCTAGCGACGTTCATGGTGCCGCCAGAAAGTGTAGAACGCTCGGCGGGACTTTTATTCTTTGATCGTATCTCGAGGGACAAGTTAAAGAAAATAAACGGAAGAAAATCTACTTGGGTTTGATGTAAAATAGGGTTTTAAATTAGAATATAAATATTTTATTGTTGTTATGATATGTTTTAAGTGTAGTACCGGTAGATTTGTTTCTACCTACAAACTACAAACACATTTTATTTAAGGAACTAGGCCTAGAGGCATCTGTTATTTTCTTCATAATCATTGATTTTATACCAAGATCTGGTTTCTGGACTAGCCAGTGAACCTAGTAAATAGTAATACGTATATTGAGATCTGTTAATGTGATACATACTTGCTGAATATGTATTTTAAATTTTTATTTTACCTATATTAATGAATGTTAATTTATTTAATGTATTATTTATTTATGAATAATGTGATACCATCATAGCAAAACTAGGTTTGTAACTATTAGTAGGTAGGGGCCTATGCATAACATGCAGAACTGAGAGTGAGAAGTAATGGCACCCAAACTTATTTTAAAAAAAGTGACAAATAAATTATATCATTAACTCATCAAGATAGCCATGCCAATAACAGGTCCTACAGTAAGTCAGTCAGTATATAAATAAACGAAATGCAATGTATACAATTTTTCTACAGCAAGTAGGCTACATTGTAATGTAAATAGTAAATACAAATTGATATTGTGTGTCGGTACCATGACTATGCATTTTTTAATCTAGGTTACCTATTATTAACCCCTGTTCACATCAGCAGTGAACGTCATCCGCGGTGGCACATACGATTGTAGGGAACTAGTCCAAAGTGTAGCTCTACGAGGACGTGGGTTCGAATCCCTCATCATGAAAGTAAGGCAGGTGTTTTTTTGTAACCGTCCATCGTCATCTATCACTATTCACCACTCATCGTCTCAAATAGCTTTAGTGCATTAATATAGCTTAAACAACAAATATCACCCTTAGCAGTAAACCTTCATTAATTTAAACTCGGTGACGTCTTTAGATTTATGTTAAGCTCAAACAAGTGATGAAATCCCAAAATAAAATATTAAAAATAATCTGTAAGCAATTTTAAACTGGTTATGATATTGATTTGATTTCCGGATTTACCGCGTTTCAAGGTAGGCCTACGGTCCTTCCTCAAGCTGTCGTCCTGTACATTTCCCCTCAAAAAGGAGCAGGTTGATTTCTTTCCCTAGTCCAATTATCCTAGCCACTTAGGTCTTTGACTATACCCATGCAAACTACTACTAAACATATTTTAACTATGGATGAACTTGAGTTGTACGTTTTTTTTTATATTTTCGTGACGGTATGCGCCATTGTACTAAGCGTTTCACTTGCAGCACAGCGAGATGTTTCTTACACAGTATCAAACTGAAAAGATAGAAAAAAACTGCAGAGCAGCTGCAAATTGTGCCTTCATAGGAAAGCACAGGTCACTGTTGACATAAACGGGATAAATTTCAGGAAATGGCTCGCATACTTAAATGCTACCTGTTTGACATACCTAGGCTATTATATTATGATGACAAGATGACCAAGAGAGCACAACAAGCAGTAGTAGGGTTGCCAAGTTTTAATAGTGAAAATACAGGAATTTCCTAGGTGTGAGGAAGGGACAAAATCAGGGGCAAATTATTTTTGCCCAAGGTCATTTCTTTAAAGCATTTCTATGCGTTTTAACTTTTAAGATAACATTTCTTGCTTCATTTTACAAAATAAGGCATGTTTTGTGCTCAATTTTCTTTAAAAACGAGTCTTCATCGATTCGATTAGTTACACTTATCGTCTCTCCTTGCTGCACAGACGAGAGCAAAGATTGTGCAATAGGTCCTTGATTTATTGAAGTGTTCTGGTCCGACCCACTTATAAACCTCATCCCACTATGTTTGGTATATATATACGCATGTGCTTTGTTTTGGTGTCATCGACTTCAACAACTCTGCATCCTCAGTCACTTATTTTTTTCGAGCCACCGAGCGTGAATACAACAAACTTGACTGACGGGTGACACGGCAACCGCCTGAATGCATGGCAAGCCGGGTTTACGTCACGGGTGCCGACTCATAGGGGGAGGAGGCGAGGGTGGGGGTTTACCAGCACTGCGACCACTTCCACTAGTCGGAGCCGAGAGCACGCGGTGGGAGATTATGAAATTTTGAATTTTTAACTATAAAAAACTACAAAAAATGACGGATCAAATTTTGAATTTTTAACTATAAAAAACTACAAAAAATGACGGATCAGGAGTAGTGTTAGGAAAAACTAGGCGTTGAAAGAGTGCAAATAAGGTTGGAGAGACAACGTCTACGTTGGCTTGGGCATATGAAAAGAATGAATCTGGCTAGGATACCAACTTTGAAAAACAAGAAGGGTTTAAGAAGAAAGTAGGCAGACCGAGAATTAAGTGGGAGGAGCAGATTAAAGACAGTGTTGAGAAGAGAGGAATGGCATGGAACAAAGTGGAATCAGAAAGACTGTGGGAAAACCGGGAGAGATGGAGGGAGCTATTTAAACAGACCTCTGGTAGTGGAGGAGGCGAGCGAGGAAGAAGCTGAGGACGTGGTTGTGTCAGGCCTGGCTAGCCGACAACGAAGATGTTAGCCCAAGAAACGGAGTAGTGTGATACTGCTCCCCCCAACCCGATTTAATGTTGGAAAAGGGGTCAAGATATATATATAACAACTAAAGTTGAATTTACACAATGTGGAAATACGGAAAAAGTGGTTCCCTGGTCAAGTTGATACAGGAAGCTGGAAATGACTGAATAATACGGGAAATACGGGAGACTTGGCAACCGTTAGTACATTGGAAGCGTACCCACTTCTACTGGACGGGTAACGGGTACCTTTAGACATCTCCGCACTGCAATAAACATCCTCACTCCTGCACAACATAGGTTTGTCCCTTCCTTGATCTTGTCAGCTCACAGCAATGACATAAATCAGCTCAGTCTCCTATCCTTCGCCCAGAGTGCTAGCGTGCCGATTAGAAGTCGTCATGAAGGGGGAAAATCATTTCACAGCCACAACATCGATACTTCAGCTAGTTGGCTAATCTGCCAATTCAAGGAGGAGTTGTGTTTGTTGTTGAGCGGATGGGCGAGCTCCGCCATCAGTATGTAAATATCAACATTTTTATGTACATTTAGAAAGCTGTTTTCCCCCTTCATGATGGCTTCTAATTGGATCGCGTCCCACTGCCACACTTGACTGTCATTGGCTCACGGGCCATTCCACATTGGAATTCTTCAAGAACACTTTCAACGAGTGCATCGAAGCAATATAAGATCGGTGCGTGGGCTCAACGGTGAGCTGGTCAAGTCCAAGGTCGATATTTAAATAATAACAAGCATGTGAATATACAACAGAATATGGAAGCAAATATATTTTGAAATATCAAGTTAAAAAATGTGGAGTGCGGCCATTAGGGGGCGTGTGTGAAGCGATTTGGTAATAGTAGGCCCTATTTGTATTCTAGCTTACTCTTTAAATTTTGATTTGTGAAAATAGGAGTGTGGGCAATGGGCATTATCATCTTGATGGCGGTCTTACTTTTGGTTTGCTCGATGCAAGGGCATATTATTCATATTGTAATAAGCGCCATTCTAATCTAAAGGAGATTCTGGTTAGAAAGATAGATCCAGCAACAGGCAGGAAGGTTATTTTTTAATCAATCATACTGTACCGGTACTGCTAAATTTTCTTCTTCTACCACCACCAATGTAATACTAAATATAAATTAAATTAATTAATAAAATATATCTGTAGCCTATCAAATAAAGCAAAGAATATTAATATTATATTACCTAGAAGATAGTTTGCTGAAACTTAATATTATCATACATGTGGCCACCCTACTAGAGGCAATTAATAATCTTTATTTAAAATTGTTATCTAATGTTGGTGCTTTTAAGAAGAGCGCAATTATTTCATAATAATATCAATCAAATAGAATAAATTAACAATAAATAGGCAATAATAGGCACCGTAATCGTAATCTCGGTTTATTTTTGCTAATTTGGAAGTCGGATGCTAGACAGAAATGAATTATTGCTGGACGGCCGCGTTAGCAGCTATACTTGGACTGTTGATGATTTCACCCAAACTGTCCAGCAGTTCTTTCCTATAGTCGTCGAAATCGCCGTCGACTTCGTTTATAGTTTGGTCTTCGATCACCGAGAGAGCGCAGTTTGTCTCTCTGATGAGGCGCTCGTCGTGAGAGACTATTATCACACCTGCGACAAATTCAAATTTATTAGGAGTTAGTTCTAATTTGTGAAAAATGCCTATCGGCTACTTAGATTGGAGAAGGGTTGACAGGTTGGGAAAGCAAAGAGAGCATAAATCCCAGCCTGAAGGGCTGGGGGCGACAAAACTTTTCACCTGCTGATGACAACTGCAGCTAATTTAAAGTTGTTACCTTAATCCACGACGCGTTTCGTCCTTCTGGGACTCATCAGGCAGATGGTGGCCACTAAAAATCAGCTAACTACATGCAAACAAAACTCACAACACATAACCAAACCTGTGGTAGGGCCACGCAAGAGGCAAATTCTGCATGCATGTTGTCATCATCAGCAAGGTTACTTCAAACACCATTCATACTGAGCCACACCGTCAGCACAACCAGTAAGGGGGCTTCCCTCCCAACCAACTCCAACAGCCCCCTTACTGGTTGTGCTGACGGTGTGGCTCAGTATGAATGGTGTTTGAAGTAACCTTGCTGATGATGACAATATGCATGCAGAATATGCCTCTTGCGTGGCCCTACCACAGGTTTGGTTATGTGTTGTGAGTTTTGTTTGCATGTAGTTAGCTGATTTTTAGTGGCCACCATCTGCCTGATGAGTCCCAGAAAGACGAAACGCGTCGTGGATTAAGGTAACAACTTTAAATTAGCTGCAGTTGTCATCAGCAGGTGAAAAGTTTTGTCGCCCCCAGCCCTTCAGGCTGGGATTTATGTTCTCTTTGCTTTCCCAACCTGTCAACCCTTCTCCAATCTTATTAGGAGTTAGTACATATTCATGCTGTACATTTCATATTACAGCAACACAATTTTGAATTTATAGTGTATGTGTCCTTCAGCTAATACAATACCACAGTATAACAACCACATACAGTATCAAAACTCGCAGTCACGGCTGGGCGAACCGCCGACACTAGCGCGATTGCGGACACATGAGTTAACCAGTAGTATTCAGGTAAGGTTAGCGTATTGATGTTGTTGACTCTTGTGCATACGTTACACACACGGCAGGAGTGACGTTGGGAGCTAAATACGTAGATGGCATATGTACAATATTTACATGTAATTACATACAAGCTAAGGAACAGCAGTACCATCTAGCGGACAAAGCAGGAAGCACAGTGGCGTGCTAGCAGTATATCGTGCTTCAGCTAAACATTGGGTAGGACACGGTACACCTACTCCTTTCTAGCAAGTGGTGGGTGAATTAAAACTGATAATACCAAGGCCACGTTGGCCGACACGTACAACATTGTGTATCTGTTTTGTAAATATATTTGTTAACTAGGCTGTTTCATGAAGCTGACCATCTCATTTAAGGTAAGCTGTGGTCTCCTTTAGGGGTGTGCCGGTACCCGAAATTTCGGGTCGGATATTTTGTGTCTGATCCGATTACTCTACGACGAGTTGGAAAATTCGGGTCGGGTCGGGTATTTGCCGCTCAAGTTTGAATTTGTTGGTTGAGCCAGCATGAACAAGGTTTATGCTGAAGAAGTTCTTAAAACTCCGTTAGATCGCAGCACTGGCAACAAGTCGAAGCATCAAGTCGAAGGTCGAAGTTTCTAGCCAATGAACGCACGGAATCGTTTCGTAATATCGATTCATGTCATGTACCACTCCCCTTGGCACTTCCTGCGACTTGTTGCGCGTGGTTTAGGCCTAAGTCACGATTCACGTTTTGGAAATGTTTTACAAGCACGCTGAGCACTACTACATTTACATAGGGCTATTGTACTTTGTTTAAATTGTTAAATTGATATACTTCGTGCTAGAATGGATTTAGAAGATGGCGAGAGTGACGTGGATGGAGATGTTGAAAGTGACGATTTACGTACGGGTACTCCTAACCCTACTATCAAGTCGGCGATATGGCTCCACTTCGTCAAATTCGCGAATTCCCAATCTAAGTGTAATTATTGCAATGCAATTTTTAAAAAAACCTTTACGGTAATAAGACGTGCCTCCAGCGTCATTTAAAGAAGCATCTGTCCCAGTTCAATAAATTCAAAGTAGCTAGAGGACGAGAAAAGGAAAAATGATAGGGAGCTTCAAAGACAAGCAACCAGACCTACGACCGCGGGTTCCAAACCCAAAGGCAAACAGACGAAGCTAAACGAACTCTTCAAAAGTAAACAGCCCTTGCCCTCAACTCACCCTACGGCAAAAAGAATAACAAGGCAAGGATTTGATCTCTTGTTCTATAGGCCCTAGGCTAAGGCTAGGCCTAGGCTTTGTAAGCACATGACAGGTGAAGGCCAGAGTGTCTTTCACAGGTAGTTTCTTTGTCCCAGCTACCTGGCCATAGATGTTCATGTATTATTTCTAGTGTTGGCAATTTTCAGAAAATTTTGATTTGTTAAAAATTTCATGAAAAAAAAATCATTGTTATCATATAACTTGATGTTTGTTCTTAAAAATGGGTTTCAAATTTATCGTAAACTTACTGGTAATGAGCTTGGTAAAGCGACTGATACTCCTGTATTATCATTACCGGTAGGCCTACTAAAATACTTAAATTGTACCTAATTAAATATAGAAGGTATTGGAAGACATTTTGTTTGAATATAGGCTAACTTTATTTTTTTGGCAGGCAACAAATGCATTTTTTTGCTTTGAATGGCAAATAAGCTGATGAAATTACAGAACATTTTATGAGCAACTAACAGTGCTAACAAGATGATACCATGGAATGACTGGCCTTGCATGTTAAAATGGGTATTCAGGCATAAAAACTAAAGAAATCACCATTTCAGAATATAAAAACAGAGGATTTAACTTTAAGTAACATTCTGTATTAGGCCTACAAGTCTATAGAATAAAAGTACTGTATTGATTTAGGCACAGAAAGATTAACATAGGCCTATATGTAAGTTTGTATAATTATGATGCGCGAGATTATTACAAAATAAATAGTTTCCTCTTCGATCCACTGATTTGATCAAGTAGAGCTTCAATATCTTCAAAATTAACAGTGCTAATTTCTTTGTTTACTGGAAAAATGAAAGTCATGCACAGACTTCTTACCTTATTATCACAATTTCACATGCTTTTCTTTGGTAGGCCCTATTCAATACTACCAGATAATGTAAGATAACCAACCTAAATCATATTATTAGCAATAAAAAAATATTTGAAAATTTTCTGAAAAAGTCTATTGAAAAAATTTTTCAATTTGCCAACACTAATTATTTCCCATATATATTCATGTATAGATATGTGTTTTATGCAAAATCAATACATTTGAATAAGTATCCGAACCCGAAAATTATCCGATATCCGCGGGAATTTCAATACCCGAACGGTCGAACCCGAGCCCGACCCGAAATAAAAAGTGCTGCCCGCACACCCCTAGTCTCCTTTCTTCTTTCCCCAGTCACACTCAACAATTGCCCTGAGTAACACAAAGCATATAATACCTACATTATTATATTCAGGGGATTACATACTCCACCAAAGGTTAAAAAAAAGGTTTGAGCTGGTGTGCCTAGTAGTACTCGTACCTATACATATTATAGAGTACTGCACTGTATGTAATTTGACAAAAATGGCAACGCCTATGGTACTAACAATGGGCAATAGACGATTTTCAAAATCACCAGCGCCCTCTATATCGCGCGCGCAAAGCATTATGGGAGAAAGGGCCATATGCTCGGGTGTGTGGAGAACTGCGTTTCCAACAATGGCAGTACAGTCAGCCACAATCCCAACCATATGACATTTAGCATGTAAATGCCCTTTCTCCCATAATGCTTTGCAATGGAGCGTGCATGCACAGTTAATTCTGAAAATGGTCTATTGTACAATGTTAAACTATATAACACCCATAACTGCAAATAAATACAAGTTACAACACAATCCATTCAATTGCTCATTCATTACTGTTCCTCAGGATAGTCTGCAAGACATTGTGGTCTAGTTATGGGTCTGTTCCTCAGGTTGGTCTGCAAGACACTGTGTTCTAGCTATGGCTCAAGGTTAAGCAAACAGATTATACGTTTGTTATAGTACAGAAGTACTTATGTATACACTATTTCGGCTGGACCTACCTCCTTTATATTCATTGATGGCCTCCGCCAAAGCATCGATGGATTCGATATCCAAGTTGTTTGTAGGCTCATCCTGAAACAGATCAACCATGTTAGTGTGAGAATGGAAACGAGTGATTCCACTCGTCTGCCGTAGATAGGTGCATACTGCATAATAATGCTAGCGACAAGCAAGGAAAACAAAATTGAACTGGCAATGCATGTTAAATTACCTAAATTACCGTAGTCTGCTTGCTATTGTTGTATCTTAATTTACCAACATGACTAAATGAGCATTCACTCTTGAACAATGGGTGTGGCTGTGAAGGTAACATGGTAGGTAATAAAATAAATAAAGCAAACTTTTAATAAACTCAAGTGTACTTGATTATTACTTTGTCAAGAAATAATTTTGCTAAAAGTAAAAGATAATAAATATACAGTACCTACCACTACCGGTACATTTTGACGTGATTGTGTAAACTGACAAATCCAATGTTGCACTAACCATATTATACTAGCTCCACAAAAGAATGCAGATGCTTTGTAATGGTGGGGGTAGTAGGAATGCACGATACAAGTAGTGTCGCCTTTGTACATTATGAAAGAGACATATATTTTACCAACGCAAGCAAAAACTATCAGTGCAAGATCACAAGAGTTCCGTGTGCTAGATCTAGGCTTAAAGTGAACTACAACAAATAGAGTTAACAAAGAAAGTTGTTATGAGGGAAAACAATTTTGAGCTATTTTATTTTTTATTTTTATTTATTTAAAAAAATAAATCCATATTTAGAGTCTACCCACTCAGTCACACAACTGATTTTCAGTGGGGGACAGTAAACTAAAGTGACCAAGCCAATCCTGCAGGCCCCGACGCAATCGACGAGTGAACGATAACCAACCAAAGATCGATATTTTTAATAGGATATAAAGCAATCAGTGGTATGGACAGTGCGAACACCCGCGGATCAATGCCAGAATCAACAAGGCCGATTCAGAACAACTTTAAATTTATTATGTGCCTCGTTGCTAGGACGGCTCCAAAGTCACCATTTACAAATTCCTAAGACAAGAACTGATGGACTTAAGTCCAAATCAGAAGTTAAAAAACTTCTGACTTTGGCGGGAATCAAACCCTGGACCTTCTGCATTGGAAGCAGATACGCTAACCACAAGACCAACGAGCCACACTAACTAACGTCACTAACTTAACTAACGTCTAGGCAGCCTATCCTATTCAGTTGTAAAAACTGGTCTAATTAATTACATAGATGCAGACACAACAATGAACTACAGATGAATAAATTTTAAAACAGTAATATTACAACAACAATGCATTAAAACACAACAATTTTGGTAACAAATAAAAAGGATATTAATATGAAATATTAAAAATAATAATTATATTAAAAAGTATATCTGGATTCGTTCGTTGGAACCACTTGTATATTATATATATGTATATGTATATTAATTAAACTGAACTTGGTTAAATCTCACCAGGATAACGACGTCCGGTGCGTTGAGGCACAGCTCCGCCAGCGTGCCTGTGCGTGTGTGTGTGTGCGTGTGTGTAATCTCACCAGGATAACGACGTCCGGTGCGTTGAGGCACAGCTCCGCCAGCGTGCCTGTGCGTGTGTGGTGTGTGTAATCTCACCAGGATAACGACGTCCGGTGCGTTGAGGCACAGCTCCGCCAGCGTGCGTATGTGTGTGTGCGTAATCTCACCAGGATAACGACGTCCGGTGCGTTGAGGCACAGCTCCGGCAGCGCCACCCTGGCCTTCTGTCCCCCCGACAAGTCCTTCATCTTGATGGTGTGCGCGTGGCTGATGAGCCCGAACGTGCCCAGCTGCTTCCTCGCCTTCTCGTACGGGAGGTTGAATAGCCTGATGAGGTACTCGGCGGGAGATTCCTCCGCGGTCAGGTGCTCGCCGGAATGCTGGTCGAAGCGGCCGATACGAAGCCGGTAGTTCTTTTTCACGTCGCCCTCAGATGGCTGCAGGTCGCCGCACAGAAGCTTCAGGAACGTAGACTTTCCGACTCCGTTCGGGCCGACTATTGCGATACGAGAGGCCAGGTCGATACCGAAGTCGCACTTCTTGAACAGCGGCTTGTGATTCGGATACGCGAATGTGACATCTAGACAGAAGACAATGCAGGTTTAAAGTTTTACTAAAATAAAATAGGCCTGCATAAAATATATTTTTTATGTTACTTTTGAGATCAACTTCCAGTAGCAAAACTCTGCGCTATGTACAGAGCATATGACGGGTGTAATACTCACTGTGCAACCCGAGGATGGGCGGCTGCAGCGGAGGAGGGTCGGGGAACGAGAACTTGACGACGTACTCCCGAGGTTTCTGTAGCAGCTCGGTGGGTCCCGTCTCCTCCTCCGTCTTCTGGACCTTGGTTCGGTTCTTCTCTTGTTTCCTCGTCAGCGCCTCCTTCTGCTTCTTCTCCTGTAATACCAAACAAACAAAAGGGGATCGTTGACGTCCGATACTAAACTGTACCTACTACCTAGGTACCTTGATAAACATCACATGAATTACTATCAGTGTTGGGGTGAGAACTTTCAAAATAAATGAGTTTGCGAGAGCGAGTTCATTTTTTGTGAACTTTTTAATGAACTTACTCTTTTTTAAAAAGAGTGAACTTGAACTTTTATAAGTTCTTTGTTAGTACCGTAAAAACTTTTCGGTTATAGTAAGTTCATTTAAAAATTCTCTTCGTGGGTTAAGCAGCCATTTAATGCTTTGAACCAACGCAAGATCAGCTGATTTTGACAAGGTTACGAGTTACAACTAAATTACTTCGTAACAGACGCACAAGGTTAGAGAATCACATCTCTACAGGTTGAGGCCTACTAGATCCAGCATGACAGCATAGTCAGGGGAGAAGAAGTACGATAGTACTTACCGCTGCTTTCTTCGACTGTCCGTGTGATTTCAGCTCCTTTATCTTCTTCTCCTGCTTCTCGTAATCCTTCACCATCTCCTTCTTCTTCTGCACGTACATCTTCTTGAACATGCTGTAGTTTCCCTTGTAGTAATACAGCTTCTGTTGGTCCAGATGAATGATCTCGTTGCAGACGTTGTCGAGGAAACTCTGGTCGTGAGAGACTATCAGGAGGGTCTTCTTCCAGCCTTGTAGGTAGCTAGGGGAGGAGACCAGAGTATTAGTGGCGGACGTAGTTATGTAACGTTGCTGTGGGACAGTGTGTACCATTCAGAGTGGTGTAAAATGGCATGATGTAAAGTAAAGCATATATTTACATTTTATGTAGGACCTAGCCTTCAAATACTCGCATGTCTATATGATGTGCATATGTGAACACTGTAGAATGCTTACTTACATAAATAAAATAGAAGAATGAATTAAAGTACCGGTAGACTAGATTTCTTATATTTGAACAAATGATGTCGGAAGTGTTTAATGGTTATAAATTGGGGAAAGGGGAGGGGTTTTTAAACTGTGATTAGTTAAAGCTGGTGGCTTGCACAGGCATACCTGAAATTTTGTATTGGGTTTAGGGGTGTGCAGGCAGCACTTTTTATTTCAGGTCGGGCTCGGGTTCGGGTATTGAAATACCCGTGGATATCGGATAATTTTCGGGTTTGGATACTTATTCAAATGTTATTCAAAAGCCCTAGGCCCAAGTGCCAAATACCATCAAAATCATGTAGGCCTAGGCTTAGCCTTAGCCTAGGGCCTAGGCCTAGCCTTAGCCTAGGGCCTATAGAACAAGAGATCAAATCCTTAACTTGTTATTCTTTTTGCCGTAGGGTGAGTTGAGGGCAAGGGCTGTTTACTTTTGAACAGTTCGTTTAGCTTCGTCTGTTTGCCTTTGGGTTTGGAACCCGCGGTCGTTAGCACTACCTAGTTGCTTGTCTTTGAAGCTCCCAATCATTTTTCCTTTTCTCGTCCTCTACTTTGAATTCATTGAACTGGGACGGATGCTTCTTTAAATGACGCTGGAGGCACGTCGTATTTCCGTAAAGGTTTTTTAAAATTGCATTGCAATAATTACACTTAGATTGGAAATTCGCCAATTTGACGAAGTGGAGCCATATCGCCGACTTGATAGTAGGGTTAGGAGTACCGGTACGTAAATCGTCACTTTCAACATCTACAATCTCCATCCACGTCACTCTCGCCGTCTTCTACATCCATTCTAGCACGAAGAATATCAATTTAATAATTTAAACAAAGTACAATAGCCCTACGTAAATGTAGTAGTGCTCAGCGTGCTTGTAAAACATTTCCAAAACGTGAATCGTGATTAGGCCTAAACCACGCGCAACAAGTCGCAGGAAGTGCCAAGGGAAACGATTCCGTGCGTTCATTGGTATTACGAAACGATTCCGTGCGTTCATTGGTTCATTGGCTAAAAACTTCGACCTTCGACTTGATGCTTCGACTTGTTGCCAGTGCTGCGATATAACGGAGTTTTACAAACTTCTTCAGCATCGACCTTGTTCACGCTGGCTCAACCAACAAATTCAAACTCGAGCGGCAAATACCCGACCCGACCCGAATTTTCCAACTCGTCGTCGAGAAATCGGATATGACACAAAATATCCGACCCGACCCGAAATTTCGGGTACCCGCACACCCCTAATTGGGTTAGGTACAAGAGGGCCGACCAGAGTTAGCCTAACAAAAGGAACCAAATTTTTGGGTTACAAAATATTTGAAGGGATGGTGGAAATGCCGGTCCAGACAATTTTAAATTTATATCTAATATGCAAAATGCCAATCAATGAAAATCCAGAATGAATTGAGAGAAAATTATAATGGAAAATTCTTCACTAAGCAAAATACATTAGGCTCATCCATTTAAACTTGCAATTGTGAGAATGTTTGTGTTCCTCCCGTCCCTGAGTCCCTGATACTCACTTGTCCAGCCAGATGACTGCGTTGAGGTCGAGATGGTTGGTGGGCTCGTCCAGCAACAGCAGCGTGGGCTCAACAAAGAGCGCCCGAGCCAGCGAGACCCTCATCCTCCAGCCGCCAGAGAAGTTCTTCGTCGCTCGGTTCTGCATCTCGCGGGAGAATCCAAGACCGGCGAGGATTCTCCTAGCTCGGGGCTCGGCAGAGTCGGCGCCTATCGCCTTCAGCTCCTCGTACACCTGCGAGGGCAGCAAGGGAGGTGTAAATATACTACAGATTAAACTATTAAATAAAATGAAGAATAATATCCGGGTGTTGTGCAGATCAGACACTAGATTGAAACAAGGGTTAATAATAATAGCAGGCTAGCAGCAACCTGTAACACGCAACAGGCACCTGAAATTAATTGTAGGACAAACATAAGGTTAAGTTATTAACAGATACAAAACCTTTTAGATCTCTAAATAGTAAATAGTAAATATTGTATTGGTAGTAGGGAGTAGGGACGCCCAATGACAGAAAAATTGATTAGGCCCTAATCATAGACTGACATGGTAAAATTTTAAACGAACAATATCAAATCATGTAGGCCTAGGCCCTACAGATATATATCAATATTTTCTGCTTGGTATTATAGCTAGCTACGTACAGTACAAGACCCTGCTGATTTTTTTTTTAAAATAATCTTTCAAAGTTTCAAATTCTTGCCAAGATTTTTCAGCAGGGAGACAACTTCAAACCTAGAAATCTTGTCACCCACTGAGGAGACTTATTTATAGAATCGCGCGAGTTGGCTCGCGTGAGTTTATTACCATCATTGTCACACGACAGACAATGAAGATAACAATAACGCCATCTATTGGTGTTCACTAGTCACGTGTTATGGTAGTGGGTTCTGATTGGCTCTCGCTAACTCGACTCGCTAGGAAGTTGAACAAGCTGGACATTTCCGTCTGACAACGAGGCGGCGAGTTCCATGTAAACGAGTGCAGGCCTACTTCCATAGAGTTACTCGTGCGATTTTCTCGATCGTCTGACAGGCGCTTTCAGCAGACTAACCTCATCTGCTTATTACAGACAGCCATTCAGAGTCCCACTGTTGCCCATTTGTGACGTTGCTTTTATTGATTACTTAGTTCCACTAGGCGAGGCCTAAGCTTATCTTGTACCTAACTCATTTCAGGTTCAGGTTAGGTGTCGGGTCTACTATCTTCTTTGCCTCAACTCCAACTCTAATCAAATACCATCTTTGCAAGAGTAAAACAATTATAGATAAGGGCTAGACACAGGTTAATAATAGAGCGTGAATAAGGGCTAAGCCCATTTATATTTTCTACTTTCTTTCCTTCATAATTATTGTAGCCTCTGCCTACTTACGGCCTACCTAAGTTTATTAAATTGAAGAAAATTCGACAAATAAAAAAAGCTCAATTTTTGCTAGGAAAAGTATTCAAAATCCCAACCTTGTCTCCCCCCCCTTACCTCGCTAAGTCTCTCCTGGTTCCCCATCCTCCCCTTCTCCTGTTCCGCCTCGAGCTTCTTACACTCGGCGAGCAGCGTAGTCCGCTTGACGTCCGCCTTGAGAACTTCCTCGACGGCCGGGGTGTCGTCGGCCACCACCTCTTGCTCGCAGCACAGCACGTCGATGTTGGGCGGGAAGTTGAACGCCCGGGACGCGATGTGGCGCAGCAGCGTTGTCTTGCCGTGCCTGCGGCAGAATGAGTGCTAGTTAGCCCCTGCAGCTTTCAGTATATACGGGGCTCGGAAATATCTAGACCAATGCCCAAGCTAACAACAATGTAGGTCACAATTTATTAGCTTTTAGGGGCAACAATATAAAACATTTTAACATAATTTTAACACATTATTTTAACATTCAACAGAGAATGATTAAAACATCTTGGGTCAATATATTTCTTATCATTTGTGGAGTTTGTAGTTCAACTTCTATAAAAAATAAACATTAATAGGCCTATACATGCGTAGGTAGACCCTACTCAATTGGACTGACATCTTAAAAGTGCACAAGGCCATAGGGCCTATCTCAATAGCAACAGTACTTCTTCTGTCTTACCCATTTGGACCCACGAGGCCATATCTTCGACCACTGGCAATGAGCAGATTGGCATTCACAAAGAGATCGTTGCCCTTTGCAGAGATGCTAAAGTTTTCGACCTTAATGTCAACTGCATTCTCCATAGCAAGTAGTTGACCGGCCGACTTTTGGGATTGCGATATTGTGAAGTTCTCGCCGAGTTCGCTGTGCCCTTGACCACCTTTCTTTGTGAGAGTTTCCATTTGTTTGTCGTATTCAACCTGAAAGAAGATACAAATTGCTGTAGGCGTAACGATTATTCAAAGAAAGTAAAGATGTGCACAATCTCGTGTTGCGTGTCACGCTAATTTCCTGATGTGAAAAGTAAATGTAAACATAGGGCCTACACTAACAAGTCATCAACTAAACCTACCTGTTTCTTCAGTTTTTTCTTTTCTTTGTGAGTTAATTTCTTCGCGTTTGGATCGACAACTGCATCTCCACCAACACTTCCTTCATTGTCCTCGTCCTCGATATCATCATCAAAAATTGCTTCATCAACTTTTTCTTTTTCTTTAGCACCATCGGCCTTTAAAACTTTTCGTTTATCTTTATCTTTTTTCTTAGGCTTGATACTAGATTCTTTAGTTGGCTGAGGAGCTTCTTTAGGCTCATCTTTTTCTTTTTTCTCAGGCTTGATACTAGAATCTGTGCTAGAATCTTTAGTTGTCTCAGGAGCTTCTTTAGCCTCATCTTTTTCTTTTTTCTTAGGCTTGATACTAGAATCTTTAGTTGGCTGAATAACTACTTCATCCTGCAAGTCCTCTAGAGCAATTTCATCGTCATCTTCTATCGAAACATTATCATCATCATCTTCAATTACAAACCTATTCTGAAGCTTCTTCTTATCTTTCTTAATTAGTTTAGAAGGCAGACGGTCACTTTCTTCGTCATCCGACTCTAAAGCCAACTTTTTCAGTTTTTCTTCTAGCTTTTTGTCGTCATCATCATCACTCCATTCATCTTTTTTACCTTTCACCTTAGATTTCTTCTTAACATTTTGCTTTGCTTGGCTGTTAATAGTCCTACTGCCTTCACTCATTTTATCATTAATATCTTCATGCAGAACTGTTTCACCATCACTGTCACTGTCGACATTTTTCTTACCTTTAACCTTCTTTTTTGAGGTTTTCTTTGCTGCGGCTTTTGTCGACTCATCGTCGGAAGAATCGCCAGCATTCTTTTTGCCTTTAGCTTTCTTTGTGACCTTCTTGACAGGTGACTTAGGACCATCGTCGTCTGAATCGTTATCTTCATTATCACTTTCAGCCTTTTTTTTACTTTTATTTTTCTTCACAGATTTTTTATTGGTGGCCTTTGACACATCTTCCTCTGAATCACCATCATCAGCATCACTATCCCCTTTCTTCTTACCCTTGGGTTTCTTGGCGGCTTTCTTTGCTGCTTGCTTGGCCAAGAGTTCTTCATCTCCGGAATCTTTAGAAGGTTTGTTCTTCTCGTTGTCTTCATCACTCCAATCATCTTTCTTACCTTTGCCCTTTTGCTGCTTCTTTTTGGCAGTTGGCTTCAGAGATTTGGATGACACATTTTCTACGTCGTCCCCATCACCCAGAGAGTCGATCTTCGTCTTTTCCGTACTAAAGTCATCGTCAAAATCTTCATTCTTTTTATTTCCCTTACCTTTCTTAGGAGGCATTGATATAAAATCAAAATACAAACAGAAATAACAATATGCTTACAAAATTCACTGAACTAGGCTAGGCCCGTCACACGTGTCTCAAGACACGGCCAATGGTGGACATGGCAAAGTATACAGGCTGCCATCTACACAAAACAAACTTATGTTTTGTACAGTGGGCGGTGGGCGTTGTAGCAATGCATAGTAGCAATGTAATTGGGTATAAATATCGTGAAGTAAAAGAAAAAACATTTGAGTTTTATCTCCAGATTACAGTACGTAATAGACCTAGTCAAAATTAAAATGAACGCAAGCTCGGAAAGTGTTTACTCAAATTAATCTCGTTGCAACATTACGAGGTTGGCGTACCTGTATACAAATGCTGCGCTAGCGCTTAGCGCGGCAAACGGGCAAACTTCAATTCACAACAGCTGATTGAAAATGATTGCAATGAAAATGTTTCCTTCAAAACTTACTAATTTCACTCAAACTTGCAGCACATTGAGAAGAGCATCGTCTGGAAGTGAAGGTGGCATTAAATACTTTGGTTTCACATATTATCCCAGGTAGGTTAACGCAAAAATTCTCCTTGTGTAGTTTTTGAACAAGTAAGGTTATGACCATACCAAACCTGAGACTGTCTGATCTATGTATGTATGTATGTATGTATGTATGTTTTATTTGTTGGCTCATTTAGCCATTCATTACATTACATTTACATTAGTATTGAGCATTTTCAAAAATTGTTCACATTAAGTTATAATTTCACACAGTATTTCTTCTACAACTAAAAACTATTATTAGGTACCTATGATTAAAGTGTTTTATCTTATTCAAGTTCTCTGCTGTTTATCCAGTTTGTACATTTGGATTTGAACATACCCAGACTTTTTATTTCCTTTATTACACGTGGCAACTTGTCAAATTCCTTGAGCCCAGATATAAATATTGAATTTTGCCATTGTTTACTACTACATGTATTTCTGAAAGAGTTACCTTCCACCGCTCCTCTTGTATTAATATTATGCACTCCTCTTATGTCTGTAATCTTTTCAACAAGATAGTTAGGCATCATATTATTTCTAATCTTAAATATAAATACTAATACTAAGTATAGCAAATTATTTTCAATACTTAACCATTTCAATGTACTCAGCATCTGTACTATTGGGGTTCTTTTTCCGCACCTAATTATACACCTCATAGCTTTATTTTGCAGTATCTGTAATCTCTGTTTATCATTTTTCCCCAGCTGATACAAGATAGTAGCACCATATTCAAATTGGGGTCTGATTATACTATTATATATCATGTTTCTGGTCCAGCTTGTCAATTTACCTCCCATTCTTCTCAAATACCCAATTCTCTTTCCAATTTTTTTAATTAGAAAGTTTGCATGTGCCTTAAAATCTAGCTTGTCGTCAATTATTATGCCCAGATATTTTAATTCAGTTACCATTTCTATCACTTCATTTCCAACTTCTAGGTTAAGCACATATTCACTGCGACTGCTTTCGTTTGCATTGTTCCATACGCATGTAACCACTAGTCTAGCCCTAGCTTACTAACTAATCCTCATGTGGGTTAAAGGTAACATTTTTCAATAAGCCAATAGCCAAGCCAACACTAGCCACCAGACTGGGCACATAATCTGCCAGAATTTACTTTATGTGCGTTGTAGTTGTTGTTGTATCTCCTACTGTTGGCCATTTGGTCGGTGGCATAGATCTACCAACACCACAAAAACCCTGACCAAAACGGACGAGTCCAAGTTGTCTTGAATGCAGGCGATGAGCGCATACGCGCGTACCGCGAGTGATCGGCGGAGAAAAATGAAGGTGCGGGGCGGGCCAGGTCATATCGCTCCCGCAGTAAGCCGTAAGCTTATTGGGGCGATGTGTTCCTCACGGCTGCCGGCTAGAACTGAGCCGTACGACGCCCGTATCTACGGAACTCCCCTAAAACAGAATGAACTTGGCCCAGAGGCGCTGTGCGCGCCTCTGGGCCAAGTGACCAAATGGCGTGGACCACAGTGGTCTTGGTAGATCTATAGGTTCCTTTTCTTCTTTGTTCATATTCTTGTTTAGAGTGTCGCCCCTTTTACCATCTTGCCTCTTCCCATAGCCTATTGTTTTACTAATTACAGCTTATCCTCTAAATTCTCACTAGCAGGTTCACTGTTTGGCAGTTGCTTCAGCCTATTTTTGAATTATTTAACCGTTTCCCCTACTATTCCTTCAGTCAGCCCATTCCATTCCACCACTGTCCTTGCTAAGAAGGAGAACTTCCCTAAATCAGTTTTCCAAGTTCCCCTTTCGTACTTCCATGTGTTGTCCCCCCTTGTATTATATGTAGCTTTATTTAAGCATTTATTTACTTCCGTCCATCCTTCATTATTCCTGGAGACCCTATACATTTTTCCCAGTCTGTCATTTCTCCTTCTGTCCTCTAGTTTTTCCCACCCTAGATCATTGACCATTCCTGAGATGCTTTCATATGTTCTTTCCATCCTACCGTAAACAAGCTTATCTTAAAATCCCCTTGTTTAGCACTCTCCTCGCTGCCCTTTTTTTGTACAGCCTCTAAACCCATTATTTCCCCTTTCCTGTATGGATCCCATATTGCCCCTGCATATTCCAGTGTTGGCCTCACGAGTGTTTTATAAGCTTAGATCCCTGCTGGCCCCTTTAAGGGTTCTCATCACAAAGTTGAGAACCCTAAATCCTCTTTTAGTTACATCCTTCACATGTTCTTCCCAATTTAATTTGCAATGAAGCCACACCCCCAAGTACTTTATGACTTCTACCCTTTCCAGTCCCTTCCCCATCAAGGAGTAGCCTTCCCCTTCCACTATCCCCCCCCCCCTTTTTCTTGTAAACCTTATCCATCTATATTTTCCTGTATTTAGGCTCATTGAATTCCTTATGGTCCATAATCCAAGTAGGCCTAGGTAACTCTATATCATCCCTGAGTTTGCCTACATCTTCATTGTTCCTAATTACTCGATATATAACACAGTCATCATAATCATTTGTTATGGCTACGCCTAGGTAGTGCTGTAAGTTGTAACTAGGAAACGCTCAGTTGGAGCGTTGTTGAGCGAGCACCGTACGTGCAACATGACCCGAGTACGACATTCCCATAAGGCCCACACACAGTGTAGGCCTACCGGATATTGACATTATTTGTACACTATATACTATTCCAACTCTTTGCATTGTACTAATTCACGTCATGCCTTCTAAAGTGTATCTTTGTATCTTCACTGTCTCCTTCATTTTTTAACATCATTTTTCAATTATGATTACCAATAAGTCTTTAAGGTCTTGACCGATTTAGCTGAAATTGGAAAATAGGAGAGAATGTTCTACTTATTGACCCTGCAAAATTTTCATAACGATCGGCACATTTATATTTTGTTATTTACTTATATTATTCTTTAGCTTTTATAACCAATGATCGGATTTTGTACAAACACTATACAGCAACCGCCTAGTGTATGTACATTGTCAAAATTCAGGTCGATTCAGAGAAACGTGCGACTGTATCGAAGCAGTAACAGAAAAAAACAAAACAGACATTGAGCCATAAGAGTCAAGTGGAGACGCTCGCTACGCTCGCTCAACAAGACATAGTTAGAACGTGAACGCATTAGTAGAAACTGGAAGATGACATAATATGCAGGATAAAATTGAAAATGTGTACTAAACCCTCCCCCCTAGGTCTAGCAGCGCTTCGCTCATCATATGCGCAGCATTAATGGAACGGTCCACTTCTTGCCAAGACTAGAAACATTCATTGACCGATTTATTTTCTTTACAGGTTTCCAGATAAAGAAGACCCCCCTTGCAAGCCTGCTAAACTCTTTATGGTTGAGAGGATCAAGCCAGTCAAGGGCAATCCTTATTGGGAGAAACAGATACTGAAAGAGTTGTTCTTGGATGGAAAGGTGATTTAAATTCTTGTTCTTCAAACGTGAAACATGGAACAGAGGAAATTGAGTCTGCCACTGACTAGATGGTCAACTGCAAGAAGAGAGAGAACAAGAAATATTGACCCTCTCGTTGGTGGCATGCTTCTTTCCCCGTTTCCTGTCGTCAACCCTTATTATTGTTGGGCCTATTCATGGTGCCATCTCATAGATCCTGGAATCAATTTATATCATGGCACTCAACAATCACAACACAGCAATTTTGTAAAGGTTTGTCACACAGATCTGACAGCTCAATTGGTTGGAGCATCTGTAGGATGTACATTAAACGGATTTAAACCTACGAGTGTTTCCCGATCGATGAAATTGAGAAATTAAACCAGAGCCTCTGGCTTCAATCCCTAATTTGGGCAAAATTTTATGACAATTGCTATCAATCATTAACTATTATTGACTTTGCTAACGTTTATTGTAGTAGACTTTAAGATTTTACCTGATGTCTTTTGGCATGGACTTCTGCCCATGTACTCAAGCAATCCTTCAAAATTATTTTCTTCCACCTCCTCCTCAGTGAGGCTACTTAACTTCACCACTGGCCTGGCTAGAAGGCAGGGTTCCTGATTTTTTTGATTTTTATTTAAAAAATCAAAAATCATGATTTTTTTAATTTAAATCGATTTTTTTGTTTTTTTTAATTTTGATGTAAATCGGACTATTATTTATTCAAATTGAAATTCTAGACTGGTGTAGGCCTATTAGGGGCCTATAGGTCTACAATTCTATATATGCAAAACCCTTCCTCTTGGTTTAATTTTAGGCTGTTTAGGACAACCAGGTACGGGTCTAGGACTACTACGTAAGAAACATGAAATAAAAAGTTTTTAGGGAGAGGTGGGTGTAAACATAGCTAGCTGCTAGGGCATATTGTCTGTCAATTTGGTGAAAATTAATATTTAATTATTAATCACATTTTTTACACACATAATTACAGATGGCTCTAGACCCTTTTTTGTCTGGAGAAATAACTTGATCAAATTCTAGCCACACATTATGTCGTTGTCCTTGTCCGCCTACGTTAAAAAGGTATTAAAGCCAAAGCAAGTGTCCATTTACATGTTGCATCTCTAGCTATCACTATCACTAATAGGCCTATTGGTCAACTTACTTTTTTCAGCGTAAACATATAGCCATAGTAAAAAATATACCAGAAACAAATGCAAGATTATGGAAGATCAAACATCTCGTCAAAATCACTCCGATTACTTTTCCAAATGGCATTCCGAGTGAGGCAGACCTAGGAGCTACTTTTCTGAAGGATAACGGCGAATGTTTGGTGTCGCAGACCATCAAGGTCGATGCGTCGCGGCTCGAGGCGGGAGAAGAGTACGAGAAGAACCGGACGACGTTGGAAGTTGATGGAGGGACACTACGGAAACAATTGAGACTGGACTGGATTAATCCGTGGCGCTAGGGAACCAAACTTTACTTCTGTTGTTTAGATTCAATTAAATATTTATAATAAAAAACTCTTTGTGGTGATTATTTAAGAAGGAATAGAACACATTTGGCAGTTGGCACAGGATGAATCGGAGTCCGACGTAGGCCTATATGAAACTTTACATAGTTGTCAATAAAGCATACATGGACAGCCCTACAGTAGTAGATTTTCAATATTTTATGTTTATCAGCCAGGATCAATCCACGAATGTGGTCAATTTTTAGTCTTTTAAAGAAATTAGAAAATCCAAAAACCTGATATCATTTTATTTTATTTTAAATAATTTCTTGAAAAGTGTTGGGTAGGCCTACTGTAGAGCCCCAAGTTTCCGTTTCCTTGACATCTACCCAAAATTGCCAACAACTGTGGTGTCGGTCGGCCGAGCAAACAGGAACTTGTTAAATGCATGTCCTATATCCTCTTAAGCCTTAGGAAATAACGGTACCTGTTGTCCTAGTCATTTTGTTGTAAATTCCTTGTGGAGCTTACTGTCAAGTCACAATCCATCTATACCGTTGTAGAGGCCAAGGAAGGGATTTGAGGTACATTCAAACTCGCACAGTTTTGTATTGGGTTGGGATGCAGTCTTTATTGATAATTCAGACCTGAAACAGTTTTAAATTTTGTCACGTACAACAGTTTGATAGGCCAGTGGAACTTATTTGCATAGTATACAACGTGCTTGTAATGTTTACATACCAATGCCAATACTGAAGTAATAAGCGCCACTGACGTTCATGTTGGTGCAGTTCCTTACTTAGGTTTTTCATATAGGACTTTTTTAATTGAAAAATAAAAACAAATTTGTTGGCCCACTACCATCAAATTTAACAACATTACGTCAATTCTTTGAATTAGCCCTTTGTGATACTTAACCCGAGAGTAGTCGCGTGTGGTCTTTTAGACCGACTTTTTTTTTCAACAGTTGGTATTTGTACAGCGCGCATGCATGGCTTGTCTAGTTCCGCCTACCTTCCCAAAAAAGATTTCTGAAGCCAGTGTGCAATACGCGATTCAGTGTTCTGCATAACTTCAACTTAGATAAGAGGTCCTGTTCGGTTGCTTGGTCTTTTCGACCGCTGCGCGACTACTAAGGGAGGCAAAAATATGCATACTCAATCACTATTATGAGACATGTATTTTGTTATTGTAGGTTGATTATTCTTCAACATACAGTGTTGGCATAATATTACTGTCTTGGTTTACTAATAATTCGAACCAAAGGGTGTTTCAAAATATATTTGGAAACTTTTTTGTAGGTTTGCAACATTCTGTGTTTGATTGAATATTGATTGATTATTTATTGATTATTGATTGATAATTGATTAATATAACCATGTATGCTGTCACATATATGATAAATTACCTTATATTCGTAATCAAAACGTCATCCTGACATTATTAGCCCATAATAAATAATGCGGTCTAAAGGACCGGGCGCGACTACTAACGTTACAAACAGGGGCGCGACTACTCTCGGGTTAAATTAAATTAATCATGCATTCTAATTAAGAGGATGCATTGAAAATGTATTACCGGTACCTACATGGGGTGGGCAAAAACGTTCCAACGTAAATTTTAAAGAGGCTAAACATTTAGCAATGAGTGAATGGCTGCTAATAGTACTACCTACAAAACATTGAATACCGTACCATTTGCACTGGTTTTAATGCCTATTTGCTCGTAGGCCTGGCCATTGGTACCACGTACACTGCCTTCACACTTTAGGCAACAGCCTTGGATGATGGCTGATAGTGATGAGTTCCTTCAAATTCTAGAAAAAAATTATCAATCCAATCATATATAAAAATCAAATTTAAATGTAATATAACGTATATGCTTTCACTAGTACTTGGAACAACATTATATTTGAAATTTAACAAGTGTAACTGAATGATGCACCAAACAGCAAGTAGAGCTAGGATAAAATGTTTTGGCTTGGGTGTACGTATGTAGCCTCTGTGTAGACAGGGTATGTCACACAATACATACATTTGAACCATCCAGTAGGTAGGTACCGACTCTGTGATTGACAATGACATCTAAACATCAGTATTAGCAAACATTTTAACTGCATTAGCATTCCCCAATCAAGCAACTCAAGCGATACAGTAGAGCCCCCAAGTCCATATTAACTAGTCTTTTGGCTCAGTTTACACATTTTTACAAAGCCTGTAAAATATTTTTCCCGTGCACATTGTATTAAAAATAAACATACTATTTAGAGTCCCCTATTTAAGTGAAAGAAGAGACTCAGTGCGACACATTGTGTGCGGGGGTGGGGAGCTTTGTAAGCAGCCCTGCATGCGCCATCGACAAGCAAACAAGAGGACTGTCGCCAGTATCGGCAAACCGGACAAACTTTGAGTGAGCCACACAATATTAGTTGTGATGAGGGTTCTACTGTATGTATTTACATGTGAGTATATTATATAGCACGTGGGTTTGCCTCTGTAGGTATCTAAACCACATAGCCACAATGGTTGTGTGCCAAACCAAGTAGGCCAACATATTATTATAAAATATAATGGTCTGACCAGGTTACCTTGAAATCTTAAAGCGTCCGATACACGGGAAAGTTCTCTTCACAACTAATCTCAGCGAATTATCTTCTCAAGTCAAACACGAGTGTTTCAATAACACTCGACACGAGGAAAGAAAAGTTATTGTTACGTCTTGAAACGTTGTTACAGAAGAGTACATACTATACCGCGTATAAATCGGCCAGGAGCGCCAGTGCCCCCCAACATCACACGATGATCCTTCAGAACGTATTGGACGCTTTATAGAGTACATAATGACAACATTGAAACAAATACACATGCATGCAGTTGCCAAGCTAGAAAATGCCTATGATTAATGCTATAGAGTAGTAGACAATATTCCCCTCACATGAAATCATAGAGAATAGTGCAACAACATGTTTATTGTATACATACACCATACATTTATGGGCATTGTATTAATCACATGACAAACTAGGGTTCTGAAACTTTTATTCAACAGTACCCAAAACCAAATAAATACAATAATGGCCAACAGATACTGGAGAATAACAAAAATTTAAGAAAATAAATTTAGAGCAAATACAAGAACTGATTTCGGTGGGGGACTTGAATTAAAGCGGCTCCCATTAGCAAAATGATAGCCAACCAGCGAGGCGTATCGTTGCCCGCTGGTGTACCACGATTCACCCAGGGATGATGCCAGCATTGGCAAGGCTAGTTTAAAACAGCTTCGTACAGTTGCTGGCTATAAGCAATAAATTATCCTGCCACACTTGGTTTAAACTTTGTAAGATAGTATAGAAGTTACAATATGCTTTGAAATGTTTCCCTTTTGACAACATTAAAACAGTAATAAGGTACATGCTACTTAATTTAATATGCATATTTTCAAAATATGCTTTACAACACATCTACAGACTTAGATCTCACTTTGCAAAAAATGAACTGAATCCATCATGTAAGCATACTGTAGAATGTAGATAGCTCTAGACTACAATTCATATTATAGAGTAATGGATGTTTTGAAAAAAGAAAATTGTAAAAAACAATAAATTGTTAGATAATATTAGTAGTACTACCTACCGAATACAAAATCTAGCCTATTATTATTTTCATAGGCCTACTATGTATATTTCAATATTAACATATTGGTGGGTTTGTGATTGGGGAAAGAAAAAAGGAGGCCGGCAGTTACGTGAAACATTTAATTTTTTTTTAAATAACGAGTTTCGACATTGTTTTGTTACTTGTACATTGTCTTCTTCAAGTATCACATGTCTGCTTCTGTGGTGGCGTAGTGTGGAGTTCGTAACTCGGAAGCGCCACCAAAGAAGCGCGGGTGAGAAGCGACATTAGTTCAATTACCAACAAGAGTGTAGGTAGGGTCTTTCTTCTCATTTCCCCAACCGTAATAACCATTCATCTTATTGGGGCAATAAGCTATTTTTAAGAATGATCCACTATGATTACCGGTAAGCAAGCATGCTTACTGGTAAGTACCCTACAGATAAGCGCGTCATTGTCTAAAACATTCACAATATCAATGATATATTTGATTGGAGAAGGGTTGACAGGTTGGGCCGATAGGCCTTTTCCACACTTAGAAATGATATTTGAAATTATTCATCAGACGCCTTGTTTAGTTTTATATCGACTTAAATTAATCACCTACATAAATAAGATTAGGTGTGCTAACCAGATATGTAAAATACAAAACAATACAGTACAGCATATATAAAATAAGTAAAATATATGGTAAGAATTATACCAAACAGTACAACAATATTAATAGTTTAAATACCTAGTGCAAGAGCTGCAGTATACAGCACTTTATTTTAAATCTCGCTTGGCTGGCCGGCTGACATCGGAGATGTCATCATCTTTGCACATATATCAAGAATGTCAATGAAGCCTTCTGTTACAACACTTTACCAAAGTAAAAATATGTCCTATAATAATTGAAAAAGTAACTGCATTATTGATCGATATTGGATAATATAAAATAGGTGTTTCAAAAAGTTAATACTAAATTTTTTCAGTCAAAATCAGTCAAAAACAGTATGAAATCTTTTTAAGAGGTGTGATCGCAAATTATCGATTAGTATTTGTTATCCTTTTCAAAATACGATATGAATATAGTAGTGGAATGGCGCTGGAAATTGAAATGAGACATTTTGGATAAGATTTTTGAGAAAACATGCAATTCAATAATAATATTTTCATTGTCGATTATCAAAATGTTAACTTATTATTATTAAATAAATCTCGATTATCGTGTGCATCCCTAATTTTGACATTTGTCATTTTCTAATGGCTTCAGTAGTTGTCAACAAAGATTTGTGATAATCTACAATCATCCTTATTTGACAAATGTGCAAAGTTTAATATTGACCAATCAGATGCCTACTAGCCAAAGAGGAACCAACTGCATGTCTACTGCTAACTCTTACCAATAATACAGCCTACATGATAAAACTACAGTAGTACCGGTATACAATCAAATGCTAGAATATTTTGCAAGCATTAAACCCCCTATGAATATAATCCATCCAAGTAAGCAGTGGGATGGCTTTCATGCAGTAGGGCTGCCACTCGTCAGACGCAGTACAATTGTGTGAGTTGAGGTACGTATGCTTTTATCGATTGAAGGAAGAACATACTGTTTTCCAGAACTTAAAATATGACACTATATCCTACTTTTCAAGTGTTTAATTGGTTGCATACCCTACCTAGTTACAATATATTGAAATGATTACAATATCAAATGGTGCTGTATCATTTTCAAAAGGTTTGGTTCTAAAAAAGTTATGTAGTATCCAAAATTGTGATAAACTCATACAGAAATATTCAAAATCACAATTTTCAAATTTCACCTTATCTCATAAAAGTCTGTATCCAAAAAGTTTTACAGTGTTACAAGACTGTTGTGTCAAAACATTTCTAGGCACATACCAATATTCAGCAAACGAATCCACTTAGCTAGCGAGTGCAGTCTAGTTTGCTCGCCAAGACTTCTCTGCTGGCTTCGTTCACCTAGCTGCCGGATATTGGTACGTGATTCATGTTACTCGGCTTGACGACTGGCAACCCTCATTCAATCAACTCAACATACATTGCAAACATTTATCTACAGTAGTACTACAATTAATAAAGTTAACTTGTTGTTAATGCCATGTGCCAGACAAGTCGTGGACTTTTGTTAATTTTACAGTACAATCTTTAACCCTAATTTTATTTTTACCTAGCGTAATTTATCAAAACGTTCATGACTGCGAGACGTAACTTAGTTGCTATAAAATTATCACTTTACATTCGTCTTCATCACTTTATATTGTAATGTAATGAATAAAGGTTAACAACACAATGCACAGAGGTTTAGTTTCATTGTAGAGCACCGCGAATTTTGCATATTATACGCTTAACCAAAGACGGAACTACTAGTAGATAGTAATACTAATAGCTGCTCACATCCCATTTTGAAATCAATACTTTGGGCCTATAGTATTCACATAAATTACTAATTAGATCTTGGATTAACTTTTTGTTTTTACCACCTAAGAAACAAATTGCAAATCAGTAACTTTTTGACATTTCCAAAAGAGAAATCATTACTGATAGAAAAAATAAAAATACCTAATTTTGAACAAAAATTATCACATTATTTTTTAATGCCATCTCTGATCAGTAATCAGGAATAAACAAAAATGCTAGTGAGTAGTAACTACTTCCCCAAATATCACCCTGGACCCCAATTCTATAACTCTGACCGAGTTGGACCCGGGCATTTTCTACCGTAATCGACTCGGCTGTTAGTGATCGACCCGGTTGAGGTCGATATTGTTGCGATATAATCCGTGACAACCGAGTCCGACTCGGTCGTTAGTCCCGTGGCCGAGTTGAACCCGTGAAGTTACTGAATAGGTGCCCTGGGGATGGTAGCACCGCTACAATGCAAGACTTCCGTAATCAATCAAACCCAAAATATACAGGATATTCCTTAGAGAACAAAAGCACTTTGATCGCTGGACTCTAGGTGTGGGATATTAAGCTACATAAACAGGCGAGAGTATCACAGGGCCATGTGACCTAGTTGGGCAGTTCCACTCCTGCAAGGTGAATACACTAACAACTGCACTTGCATTAACTTCAACATATTAAACATACTATAAGCTTACACGATATACAAAAATAAACGTCAATGGATTAAAGGTTAAAATGTAACTACTGTATGTCGTCAATGAATTACCTTTAGCTGGTAACGTACTATAAATTCTTTGTATGCATGTAAAATAACCAACGTGTTGGTGTACATCATATAACACGTAGCGGCAATATTACCTATCACTGAAATTGTGGAGTGTTTTAGAGCAAAGAACACAGGTTTTGCATATTGACTGTAGTGCACCACCAAAGTTGAATTGAACGGATTTAACTTTGTTATCAGTTTACACAAACGAAATGAAATGTGCATGCCTCTATAAAGTCTAGGTCACTCATACTACGTATATTATATTGTTATAACACTGATGTATTATGCTTACCCTTACCTTACGTGTCTAGTAAATCTAAATTATCATTACAATAGGCCTACCTTGAATTTCACAGTCAACACTCTTGGAACCGATAATGGAATTATGTACCTTTTCAATCTTTATTTAACTAATTAATAAATTATGTAGCCTTAATTGAATTTTCTAATTCTTCTGTACTGAAGTGGTATACCAAACTAAGCACTACTACTACTAGTAGTAGTAGTAGTAGTAGTAGTAGTAGTATGTACCATACGGGGATGTGAAGGCCTACACAAAAAATAATATTACCGGTGTATCGACAGAAAATGCATAGAATTCACTAATTGTACTAACTAATGCTTAGAAACTTAGGAAACAGTTCAACTTCAAATACATAAATTACAAAGTCTTCAGTGAAGTAACGACCTCTAATACAATACGGTACGTAAACTTAACTATATCAATAATTCTGAACTCCGTTGCGAATGCATCGTATTGCATCCATGCATCCAGTGGGGGAGGGTATGACATTGCAACCTGGAGCCTCACATGATATTTTGGAAAAAATCATTTCCACAATATTGTATATTAGTACAGTATCAGAAAGAATATGTTTTGGTATTTATTTGTGACTTGTATTGACAGCATTTGGCGGGTTTTTGTAAGTTGGCCAAGCACTTTAAACTAGAAACTCAGTTGAAAGGATTGAATTAGTGATGAATGGACATAAAGGTAGGCAGGAGACATTTTTTGACAACTGTATGCTAATATAAATAATTAGAAAAATAAATTACCTGTGTCAAAAAGTGCTTTAGTTTGCAAGATAGGTGCCGGCAATATTGAGGGGTCCAAGGATGCGACATTGATAACGCATCGCGACTCTACCGAGCTACTAGTCCGTTCCCGCTTGGGTGTTCACACGTCTTACTGGGGAAGTTATTTCCATAAGAAGAAATTACCCACAAAACTGTTTCTTTCAGTAAGGCCAGGTTAAACAAAACAAAATTAATGCTTTCACTTGTCATGTGGTAAAACCAATGAGATGTAGACTCATTGCCACAGTATGAGAGACCTCTTATAATAAAATGTGTGCACCCCTACCTAATCTTTTAGGTTAGCTTACAAGTACTAGAATAATAGCTTACAAGTACAATGAAGCATCACGTGTACAATTTTATGGGAAAGACACCAAACATAATTATTTATGCCTTTACGTGTTTACAATTGGTATTTTTTCAGTCTACTGTACTTAGTAACAGTCCAACAATGTATGTATTTTGTATAAAAAATAATAACATCACTTTGTGTAGTTCGTCAAGAACTATAATCTGTCAATTATCGGAAATTGAAATACCTTCAAGATTCTCAACTGAGCGGAATTCGGTTACAGACAACGTAACGAAGACAAGACACTTGCTTGAATATGATGCAGGCGTGGCTGGATCACTTAGCGTAACCAATCGGTTTGATTAACCTGTGAACAAACACATAGGCCTATCACTATCATTAAACAATGAGTGTTGGGATGGGATCCAACAGCTTAAACCTTCAGGCTGCGATAGAAGCTGATGAATTTGTAAAACAAAATAAATATAACACGAAAGGAAGAAGAATGTTTTTTAATGCTTTACGCCTCATATTAAGTAAGGCGTATGCCGTATGATAATAACACAGAATTTCTGAACAAAACACGGTTAAAATAACAATGCACAGCACTCACCCGCTGGGTATGATAGTGTTATTATCAGTCATCAAGTTCAAAATGTGTGAAAGAAAAGGAAGAGACCAGTCAGTGGTGTGGTCATTAGGGATGTACGAACGTTCGAAATTCAAACTTTTTTAAGTTCAAGTTCGGTTCGAGTTCGAAACAAAGTTCGAAGTTCAAAAAAATTTTTTTTTTTTTTTACTAATTTGTAGTGGTGTGTGGTCACATATTATTTGACAAGTCAAAAAATGGTTCCCAGTTTACAGGTACAAATTTAAAAACAAAAAAATGGATGGTGGAGGTGCCGGTCCAGACTTATCACTATTTTACCGATTGTGACGGATTGATATACCTTTAAGTTGGGTTCGAGTTCGATACAGTTCGAAATTTTTGTTAAGTTCAAAGTTCGTTTTTTTTAACTGGGAAAGTTCGAGTTTGAAGTCAAAATAATGGGTTCGCACATCCCTAGTGGTCATGCAAGAAGCAAGAAGCATGAAGCAAGATAGAATTCCAGAAGATAATTATTTGAACGAACAAGGGAGGGAGTACAAAGATTTGGCCACTAAAGAGATAGATGGAGGGACCAAAGAAAACTGAGTAGGACTCAGCCGAGAAATTTCCCCGGAGAAGTTTCTTGAGAACAAGAATTTTCTCCGAGAAATTCTCCGAGGTCGAGCAACAGGGAGAATTTTTTAAAGCTATTATTTTAATTCAAAAATAATAATACTACGAAAACGCTTAAGTCCCGCCGCGTTGTTGGATGAGCGTAATTGGTGCATTGAGCTGCCATGTGTTATGCGGATTTTCTGTTGTTCTGTGAAAAAATCAGAACTTTGTTGAAGATTTTTTTTAAATTAAATTAAATTAAATAAAAAATTAACTTAATTTTTTTAATTAATCGTAATTTAAAAAAAGGAAAAAATCGTAATATTGAAATTTTCATAAGAAATAATTATTCGATTGCGCACAAATTTTACACGAATTATTAATTCATAAAATTAAGGTTCTGTGAAAAAATCATTACAATCGGATAAAGCAGGTAGGAGTTATAAGTCGAAGCAATTTAAAAAAAATCGATAATTTTTCAATTGCGCTAAAAAAACGTGGCAGTTCTTAGTTGAGAGATTTCAAAGGCCTCCATAAAATTTCATCGCAATCGGAGTATCGGTTTAGCCGGAATCGTGTTAACAGACAGACAAAAATACAAAAAAAAAAGAAAAAAAAGAAAAAAAAGAAAAAAAAACATTTTGGATTTTTTTCTCCAGTGTAGTGAAATGGAATCTTCGCTTCGCTCGATACGCTCATCCAATAAATACGATAACATATGCATGGAAAACAATAAGGATAGTCTACATACAATTTTATTTTGTTCCTATTAAATTGAATTTTATATCTGGAACCAATTGTGTGGAGGCAAAAAAGAAAAGTTTTAGCACGTAGGCCTACTCCTTCATAGTCAGTGCTAAACGTAACCGACTATCTGCCGCCAATGCTGGGAAGATCACATTTGTTGTGCATAACCTCAAACTCCTAAAAGTCTTGTTATACTATCAACTTGTTGACGCACTTGTTGACCAGATGTAGATAGACAGCATGGAAATGTGATGCTGCTGTTACACACTGAAATATGTCGACTCAACATTAACGACCACGGCAATATGTTGACAAGAAGTTGAACAAGTTCAACTTTTGAGAAATGTTTACTAGGGTTGCCGTTCGATATGAATTTCAGTATCGATAATTGGACCAGTTAAATCGATTATCGGTCGCGATAATCGATTTAAAAAAATATTGATCGATAATCGAATCAAAATTATCGTTTTTTATCACGTGCGAGGCGGACCTTTTACGAGTGTAACTTGGAGTGAAGTGTGTGAGAGTGTTTACAATAAAACAGAACGGGTATCTGGTCTAGTTATCTTATCTCATTCATAACGTAAACAAAACAACACAGCGAGAGGCTTGGCCCGAAGCCAATTGATAGTGAGCTAGGCTATACGTATTTATTATTCACTGGTGGGAAGGGGGGGGGGGGGTTATCTCTGCGTCTGTTGGCTCTTGACTGAATGTCGCATTGCAAGTTCCATTCGCTCATTCATCCACTTCTTTGTCGTCGAGCGCATCACAGCCCGGTAGACGACGTAACATATTCAGAAATGCTTCCGTGTTGGCTAATGCATTTCCATAGTCACCGTCATTGTTACCCGATGCAATGTACATTACATTTAATTAATCATAGCCAGCCTCTATCATGTTGTCTTCAAAGCCATATTTAATCTTTTTCTCTCTCTCGTCCGCCGTCTTCGAGCAAGGTCGCGGCGGCGGCAAGCACTCACATAGAGAAGACGACTGCGCTGTGCAATTCTTACGTCATTGTAGCATGACATTCAGATATAAAGAACATACCATTTCAGCCTAATTAAAAAAAGAAAAGCGCTCCTGACACCAGCTCGGATAGCCTACGACAGGGCTGCCGTTTTAACGGATTTTATCCGTTTTTACGGATATTTAGGGTGCAAACGGATAAACGGATTTTAGTCTATTACGGATATTTCGTAATTACGTTTCTATGCTATTTTCGTATATTTAATCTGCGCGGGCTAATTTCGATTGTAAACTTGAAGGGGGGCGATAATCATTCGACTTCGATAAGCGAGCAAGGCGGAGCAGTCTGACTCCTAGACATTGTAGATGCTTTGCTGCTTTTGGAGTGGAGGAGCCATGAACAAACAATGAAGATTGGGCCTACAAAATTGTTACTCGTTTTGTATAAAGTTTGGATTAGTGATCATGAACGTGAAAAGATAGGATGGGTAATGATTAAATGGTATTAACAAGTTCTGCAGACTGCAATGTATAATAACCACACATGGCAGGTCAAATTGTGAGCAACATTCCTAGCCAGCCTAGGCGGCTGAGGCTAGGCCTAGCCTAGGCGGCTAGGGCTATGGGCTAGGCTAGGCTAAGAATTTTTATAACCAGGTCAGATTTAAACACAGATTTCTGTAAATAAGTAACATTTACATTTTATAGCAATCTCTAATAAAGCACCAAGGCGTTTTCTTGCTCATTATTCTCGTCTGTGCATAGGCCAGCCCTAGCAACTGTTAGGTTATGAGGGTAACAATATAAACATAACATTTAGCATTCTTAGTTTGAAACAATTGAATATAAGTTTAGACTTACGATTTTGAGCGATTTTAAATGTCTCCAACAGGATTTTTTAAAGGTCGTGGCAGCCGGCCTACGATCTTCCATCAGGAAACTGCGACCTTGCGCCGGGCGTCGGGTGGATGCGTGACCGGCTGGCGAGGCTATCATTGCCGCGAAATGGAGAATTCTACGAACGGCGAGCGGACACCTTCACTTCCGCGGACGTATTCACACGTTGAACAAGACTTATTTAATTAATAACTAACCGTTAAAATAAGTTTTATTGACTGTTGCTCGCTTATGTGTACATAATATTGATACAATTATATACTATAATTATTTAACGAGCGGTAATTTCAAATTCTCAGGCGGGCGAGCATTTTGATTATCGATAATCGATGGATTATCAAAAATCGATACGGGAAGACGCAATCGATTATCGATCGTTTCGGGAAATAATCGTATCGATCGATATATCGATTAACGATTATCCAACGGCAACCCTAATGTTTACCAGATGTTGACGACGTTCAACCAATGGCTGAGTGTCATTTTGTTGAGTTGATCCACGGTGTGGGCTATTATAAAGCACATTTTGTGGGAAGAAAGCCTTATTTATGCGAGTAATTAACACTGAAAAGTTATAAAAATCGTACTTGTTACAGATAAGACACAATAATGATGGGCCATGAGTAAAAAATGGTAAAAACGTTTTCCCAAACGAGACTCGAACAGGCGACCCCATGTGTGGTAGCCGAGCGCTCTCACCATTGAGCCAGCGCCACTTAGAGCGGTACTCATTAGCCCGTCAGATACGCTTGCAGACTCAAGATGAACATAAAAGCTTTAGGATGGCAATTACGACACTTTTAACTCTTTTATATCGATCTGCCAATACTTTGTTAATGTTATTCACAGCTGTATACGGCATATGTACGTAATTACTATCTATTTTGGTATGAAACAGTTTCTGGCAGTTCTCTCCACGGAATGTTCCAAATGTCCGTCAACATGTTGATGGAGGTGACACACACGGAGTGTAGTCTTGTCAACAAGTTGAGTCAACAAGTTGAGCCAACAAGTTGCGTCAACAAGTTGAGCCAACAAGTTGCGTCAACAAGTTGCTAGTGTAACAAGACTCTAAAGGGAGAAAGATGCAGCCCAAGATGAGCCCCTTGAAACTAACAAATCAGGCACTGTGGTGGAGACTGATTTGCCACATAGCGTAGCTACACCACAGATGAATGATGATTGATGATACATTGTTTGTTTTTTGTTAGCAAAAATGAAATCTCTGTATACCTTGAAGTCCTTGATGAATCAGAACATTTGCATGATTCCAACTCTACGGATGATATTGATATGCCACTAATGGACTTTGTTCAGTAGGCCTAGAGAACTTGGTCCTACCTGTGCAATCAAGGTAGGCCTACTTACTGAAAAAATAAAACATGCATCTTTCCCAAAAATTCTCATAATTTCTAAATTTTCTTCTGTAGGCCTATGGAGAAATATCTAAAAAAAAAAAAATACATCACTAAAGCTGTATTTAGACGGTTCAATGTTTCGTTCGAGCCATTGAATTCAAGGGTTTAATTCAATGATTTTTCCTTCAATGGTACCGTTTAGATGGTCAAATGAATTTGTCCAAGGCCTTGATTAAAGGGTTTGATTTGATTCAACGTCACTGGCCCAATCATGGTCAGTACTGCAAAAAATAAAATAAGGCCTGGGCATTGTTTACATTTCACAGCTGTTTTTAGGTTAGGTTAAGTTTGGTTGTTGTGTTTTCCACTTTTCCAAAGCAAAGCATATCACAGAAGACAGAAGTATAAAGGAAAATGACTGCTCTTTCGAACTCACTTCTCCCACAGTGTAAAGTAAAGAAAGCTGAGACTTCGTGTTGATTGACACATGGATAGGGCAATGGTCAAACTAATCTCCCACCAGAGCGCAGAACGATCGGGGAGTGACCACAGCTGTCTTTACGTTGATAAAATAGGAATTTTTACAACAATTTGGTCGCAGGCAGTGCATTATTGTTGTGGTGGGCGACAGATTTCCCACCAGAGTGCAGAACAATCGACATTTGGTCACTGCCATGTGTAAGTTCCACTGGAACCATAACGTAAAGTCCTGTGGTCACTCCCCGATCATGCGATCCTGGCAGAGAATCGAGGCGAACCAGCTTGGCATCGCCCTATTGACATTGGTGCTTCAAATGTTTCTTTAAGCACAACCTTCTAGATATTTATTATTTATCAAGGGTGGCTAGGACATATTTAAACAGCTGTGACTATGGTACCTTTCATTTCAATACATTGAACCGTGTAAATAGCTGTTCAATGTTTCCTTCAATGGGTCTTCAATCAATCCCTTGAATGAAACATTGAACCGTCTAAATACAGCTTAAGTTGGGAGTATAGAAGAAAGAGGAACATCATGGGAAGAGACAGAGAACTTAAAGAAGACAGCGAAGAAGATGAACCCGGCCGGCTAGCAAGCACTGCAAGCTATAGTATAGAGCCCAAGAAACCAATGATCGTCACCCCCTCATGTTGACATCTCATCGGGTGATTGATATACTAGGTGACCTTCTCCGATCTCTACAAGTTATTAAGATAAATACCATAACAGCGACTGATGGTGATGGTTTTAATCTGTTACCAACCTTAGAACGCTCCCCGCGAAAATGCCTCAATGATCCGCGGAACTTTGCCATCGAATCCAAGTATTTCAAGCATCCCCGGGTCTTCTGGGTGAGCGATGCCCATAGGTTTGTTGCAGCACAGGCCGCAAACAATCACCCTGCAAACCATACAATACAAGTCAACATACAGGGCATTGACAGCGAGCCAAGTAGGTCTACTAACCAGTACTTTATTGTAAAAAAACAAGTAAAAATAGGAGATCAATAGTCCTATTATGTCACTCAGGTTGTATAGGTTGACCCCTACAACTCTAATAGCAAGCTTGCTATTTGCCTCGGAGAAATTATTGTTGTGAGCATACAAAAAGAACCAAAATCTGCTTGCGGATTTGAGATTTAAAGAACTGAAATTTATAATAGGCCTAGGTAGCCAAGGACAACACTAGGCAACACAATACAGAATAACAATAGCCAAAGCCCTAGCCAAAGCAATAGCCTAAGGATTTGGGTTTCAGACCTACAACTTCTCAGCTTTAACTTTCTCCGTTGACCTTGAGAAACAACCAAATGGCGTTTGTGAACATAGAGAAAAAGTTCATGCAAAGTACTGAACGTCCGTGAACTTGAATCACTAGTCTATAGGACCTAAGTGTAGGGATGGACCCAACAGCTTAACTTTGAGGTCTGATGGAAGCTGAACATTTTATAGATAGTACTAGTATCGGGCAAACTCGTCAGCTTCCATTACTCCTCGAAGATATAAACTGGTGGATCCTTTGCATATACTTTGTACCGTATTGTATTGTGCTGAATATAGGCCTACCCTGAATATAGGCAGACTCCCTTATTTTGGTCATCGAAGTTTAAAAAAAAAAAAATATTTAACAAAATATTTTTATTTTACGCGCCGTTATTACTGCGTGCCAACGTCGTTTTTCCCGCAGCCTATTTACGCGGAGCCCGTGATAACGTAGCGCTATCTCTACGTGGACGGGTTCTTATCGCCCAGTCATCTGTTCTGCATCACACTTCAGTCGTCAGTAGGCCTGGAGATAGCGTCGCGCCCTCCGTGCCTGCCGTATTGTTGGCGCAGCGCCAGACAGAAGCAGTGAACTATATATTATATACGTATTTCTTTGTCATACGGTGCTGTAACTTGGTGTTTGAAGTTGGCGCGTAAAAATGACGATGCTCGCATAGGCCGAGGAGGGATTTTGAGACCTAAAATAGTAATGAAAAAAAGGTCGGCCTATATTCGGTACAATACTGTACTTTATTAGTCAATAGACCATAATTTTAGAATTAACTGCGCAGGCAAACTCCATTGCAAAGCATGGTGGGAGAAAGGAAAATAACACGGCAAATGCTCAGGTGTGTGGCGGACTGCACCAACGGTGGGGGAGACCAGTGGTGTTTCTTGCATAGGGGCAGGAGGGGCAGTACCCCAACCAACAATTTCTAGCACCGCAAGGAAAAATAGAATCTAGTTAAAAACACATCTTCTTGCCCCACCTGATTTTGAAGGCAACACACCCCACTGGGGGAGACGCAGTACGTCACACACCCAAGCAAGTATAGCATTTTAAATGTAAATTCTCTTGTCTCCTGTAATGCTTTGTGCGTGCGATATACCGTATTGGACCGAATATAGCACGATCTCGAATATAACACGACCCCCAATTTTTCAGAATCATTTCAAGAAAATAGAAAAATCAAAGAAAATTAAAATGTAGGCCCCTACAAGAAACATTTTTTTATTTACAATGCAATGAATGAATAGCCTTAAGTTTCATTCTTACAACAAAACATTTTGAACAATGTTAGGGCCTAGTCCTATGATTTTTAACAGGGTAGGACCAACCACAAGCTCACATAGGCCAACCACAGTTCACCAGTCTGATTAAGGGACTACAAATCGATCATTGTGACCTAGAATCGATTCGGGATCGATTCCCAAGAAAAAACTTTTTAATTGTACGCACAGTTATTTTGGTGGTCATTTTCCGCGGAACCCGGCGATATTCCCGCGGCCTTTTGCCGCGGAGCCCGTGATGACGTCACCCGCCCGCCTCACGGGATCAGCTGGCGTCGAGTGGGTGGGCGGGGCGACGCGCAGCAGCCGATGCGCGGGAGTTGTATTGCGGGTGGCCTATGTTCAGGCGCTATTTCAAATGCAAGAGCGCGAAAATAACGCGAGTGCTGTTTTAGAGACAGTATTTTCGGAAAAAAACATCGCGCAATATTCGGTCCGATACGGTAACTGAATTGAACGTCGGTAGGCCTACGTACTTTGCGTTGGGGATCTTCATCTTCTTGCGGTACTGGTGAATCGCCTTGGCCGGACTCATCATGTTGACTTGTTGCACCTGGTTGTCGGTGATCATCAGGAACACGTCGAACTCCTTCGCTTTGTTCTTCGCGAAGTTGATCGGCTGACTGAGATCGACGGGACAACCCTCGATCTGAGCGAATCTGTCCACCGTGTCCTTGGTCGTCGCGTTCTTGCCCACGCGCAACGTCTGTATCAAGCCTGCGTTGCCGTAGGTTCCGACCATGACGCTGCGCTCAGTCTTCACCAGGCTCAGGGCCAGGATGGCGGCGGCAGTCAGCGACTTTATGTGGTTGTTCCGGTAGCACAGCGTCTTCCGCATCTCCTTGCGCACGTCGACCACCACCATATAGCGCTGACCAGTCGGAACGAGGAGCTGAGAACATACGGACGCGACACGTTTAGTGGTCGGTCGAGGGCTATTGATTTAATCACAGGGAGAGTCAAGTTAGGATTAAATAATAAGCACGTGGGGAGAAAAATGGAGAATAGAATCTCAAGACCAGTCTTGGGGAGGAACGTGTTCCCGGGAACACCCAGTAACATTCCATTTCTTCCCCCTACATGAGTCTAGATCTTGTATTGGTTTTTCCTCCCTAGCCAATAATAGGCGCATTATGGCCTAACAGTTGATGCGCAGTTTGCACTTATTCCAAACATACTCAATACTAGGGATGACGAAACCCGACTTTTTTACGACCCGGGTATCCGTCCACATTACCCGCGGGTTACCCGGGTAGTAACACAAAAAAATCGTGTGGGGTGTCTAATGAACTCAAACGCGCTCATCAATTATCGTAATATCTCAGACGTAATGCTGTTCTATAAACAATGACGTGCCGATGAAGTAGTATTTCATAATCACGAAAGAGGAACAGCAGCGGGCCATTAAGATAACACTCACTGTTTCGTTGCATCTGCTTTATATCTTGTCACAGTCAAGTCAAGGTCACAACTCACGATACGATGCGTTGGCTCGGGGCGCGGCAAGGGGACTGGAGCCCGAACGAGAGTAAACAAGATAAGGAAAGATTTATCACCATGGGTAATAGCTTTTAAGTTTTGACTTCTAGCAGATTGAAAACATAAGTGATGTTGTGGTAATTATTTACGCGGTATAATCTCTGGAAGATCGCACGAGTGTTTAGGCAGGAGGGGGGGGGGGTGGGGGGGCATACTCAGCACACTGCCACAAGTCGGCGGCATGAACAAAGGACATTATAATTCAAAAGAAAAACGCCGCTAAGCACAAAAGATATGAGAAAGCGCATGTTTACATTAGCCTTCCGCCTACAATGTGATACCTCGATTCAGGAACCGGGTTTTACGGGTAAACGGGTAGTGGAAATACAGACCCGTACTCGACTTTGTCGGGCGGGTACCCGATACCCGGGTACCCGTCGTCTTCCCTACTCAATACCCTATCATTTATATACCTTATATATACATCAGTCAACTTAAATAAATACAAGTGTTTCCCCGGTACTCAACCCATGACTCGCTCACTCATCAACGACTTTGGTGTTTTCCTACTCTAGTTAGCCGAGACGCCATACCCGGAATGTTGGAGACCCGCGGGTTCAAACAACGGTCGGGGAGATTTTATTATTTCAGGATTATTTTATTATTTCTAGAAAATTACAGAACATGTTTTTAAATGATAGGTCCTACATTACAATACAATACTATGGACAACATAGCCAGTACGAAATACAAGTGATGATTGCAAGGTTCAATCAATCTCCGAGCAGAATTTTGGGTAACCTAGAGCAACATTCGATACACCTTGGTCACTGCGGGCAAACATGATTTGAAAACATTTATTTGTTCAAAAACAAAAAACATTATCGTTAAATTAAATGTGACTTTTGCAGCCTATTTTCAGTTTATTATTTATTATGAGTTTAAATCTTAACGGATTTGACTCAAAATGATAACTGCATGCTAAAGACTTGTGTTGGATGCCTGTTTAAAATTTCAGCTCAATCTGTTTAGCCGTTCTGGAGCGAAGTCACTCACTAACTAACTCACTCACAAAAAAAAAATAGCCGAATCGCTGAACAGATTGCGCTGAAATTTTAAACTGACATCCGGTACAATTTACTGAGAACAGATAACAAAATCAGCTAGATCCATTGCGATTTATCCTACAAGAAATAATAAATTGAAAAATAGGCTGCGAACGTGTAGGAGATATTTTAACGACAATAGTTTTGTTTATGAAAAAGAAAAATGTTATTTGTCTGGCTGTGAAAATGCAGTGCCCAAGATGTATCGAATCTTGCATGCTCAAAGTACCCCAAAATTCCGCTTGGAGATTGAGTAAACCTTGCAATATTTACACATATTTCGTATTGGCAAGTTTTCCATAATATTGTCACAGATGATAGACTGCAGAGCGTTATACAGTAGAACCTCGTTAATTCGAAAATCAAGGGACCTCAAAATTGCCAATTCGAATTATCCAAATTCGGATTATCCATACAAAAAAAAAAAAAAAAATGTTATACCTTCCTGCATCAATCGTTCGTTATTTTCGGAAACAATATCGTAACAATCGGTTTTAATATTTCCGATATGCAAACTGAAACCCCAAGAAAAACCGATGCGATCGCGTATTTGGCTCTTCCGGCAGAGCCGACGAAATCATGCGCTTGTACCAGCCATGCAGCTGACGAAATCGCGCGTTTGCACCAGCCTTTAAGTTAGACTCCGCCTGTTGCGCGCAACGGTGCGCGTGCGCATAAAGATCGCACTTCTAGGAAGAATTGCATCTTTGTTCTAGGCCTAGGCTCCCTAGGCATTATACAATGTTTATTACGATGTAATATGACGTTGTTTCTTTTTCACCATTCGCCTACGTACGTAATATTCAACTTGATTTAGCGTTGAATAACCAGAAGACGAGTAATGACGGTCAGAAGAACAGTCGAAACTGTGAAGATGACCATCTACACACAGTTGCAAAACATAACATTGTTCTAGGCCTACACAATCAGTTGGTTACCGGTACGTCTCGCGTTTTGATACAGGGTGAAACTATCTTTATTTAAAGATTTTTTGCAAAACTTTCCTAATCAAATCGATCTTGAAGTAGGCCTGATCAATCAATTCCAGTTATATTTTAATTTTTAAGTAAACATGAGTGATGTTTTTTTAACGATCTGTACAGCGTTGAAGCGAGCGTCATGATCTTGTGTCACTGCCACAGCTGAAAGATTACGATGTCTTCGGAAGGCAAGGATAACGAACGGTCAGGTTAATGATTTTGAAATGGCCTTTTATTGAAGTGGTAGGGAGGTAGGGCCTATCACTCAAGTGAGGACAGGGCCTGTGTGTTCATTTTTCAATGTTTTTCTGATAGGCCTAGGCATAAATAAATATTTTGCAGATAGTAAAAGATGTTTTTTTAAATTCTTTTTGTGTTTTCTCGCATTTGTTGTTTTTTTTCTTGTTTCACTGGAGAATCTATTCTTAGCTCGGTAGCGGCGAGGGGAAGTGGGCAGGACAAAGTAACACGTAGGCCTACCGTCTGCACTGAAGACTAGGGAGAGTGAGGGGAGATGCGGGCGGGCAGGGAGTTCTGCTGGCCGGGCGGCAGACAGTACAGAACGATAGGAGGCAAATATCTACACGGCGGCAAAGCTTTGACGGCGGTTTGCAGTCGTTGGGATTACGCGATTGCTTAAAACTGTTTCGAATTATCAGGCAAATTATGAAGGGTATTTTAATGGCGGGGGAAATTATTTGTTCGAATTACACGTTATCGAAATTTCGTTTTAAACAGATCCTTTAACACGTATGTTCCCATACTCTTGGCAGGGAAACCGAGTTATTTTACGAATTACACAGCTTTTCGAATTATGGATGCTCGAATTAACGAGGTCTTACTGTATGCATTTCAAAACATGTTTAATAATTTTTAAAATACAATCCAGAACAGAAATTACAAAACCTTTCCCAACCAGGGGATTGAACAAGTTTCAGGTCTCCCACATTTTGGGTATAAGGGCACCTTAGCCAATAGACTAGGAAAACGCCAAAGTTGTTAGACGAGTGAGCGAGTCATGTGTTGAGTAGCCTACCCGGGAACATTTGCATTTAAGTTTGATAATTAATTACTGGTATATTGGTACAGTGGAACTTCGGTCCAACGATCATGGCTGCAACGATTTCTCGTCCCCAATGACGATTTTTACTAAGTCCCTTCTTTTTCTCATTTAAACCAATGTTAAATTTTCCCGCCTTAACATCTTTTAAAAGCGGCAAAAATAATGATTTCCCGCCTTGAACCATGAATTTGTAAGTTGCCTGATCAAAATTGCATTAGTTATTACTCCGCTGCAACGACTCTCGAAAAAACAGAAAGAAAAACGGAACATTTACGTAAAATATTACGCGCTCGACTCCCGCTCGAGTGCATTGACCAAGCCGGGCGGGCCGGCCTCGCCTCACGATCCAGCTGGCTTGCTAGTCCAAGGTGCAGGAGCACTGCGCAACAGGCGTGGGACCAGCGCAGAGACGTACTTACCAAATAAAATACCAATACAAATAATAATAATAATAATAAAAAAAAAAAACAACAATAAAATAGACCGCGCACTATAAAATTCAAATTTGTTGTGGATCCTCGTTAGAACGATTTCCTGCCTGCAAGATTTTTTTTACTCAGTCCCTTAAAAATCGATGGAGCCAGGTTCCACTGTATAAATAAAAGGGTTTTTAAGTTTGTGGTATAAGGGCGCGTCAACTGTAAGGCCATAATGCGCCACTCTAGCCTTAGCCTTTGACAGGCTAGGGAGGCCCTAGGTAGGGGAAGAAAGGGAATGTTACCGGCTACTCAACACATGGCTCACTCACTCGTCTAACAACGACTTTGGCGTTTTCCTAGTAGTAGGTCTCTATATCAATACTTTTTTTTATTATTGTACTTTTAAACTTACTTTGTATTGGGATGAGATGAGGGTGATTAAACACGATGAGTTTAAATGGGTTCAAATCTAACGTTAGGTAGTTCTGTTTTGTTTTTTCAAAACCTACATAGGCCTAGGCTTAGTAGGCCTACTCAACAATAGGAGAGGTGGTGGTAATTTGTGGCGGTGCTGGCACACCAGTACCAGTAGGGCAGTAAGCAACAGCTGCCACTGCTCTACTTATAGTTTCTGGCTTACCTTGAATGTTGAATTCATGAGCTGATTCAAAGCATCGACTACTTCGGGATTAACAAGAATCGGTAACTGGTTTTCAGGGTGTTTATGGCGGGGTTTTCTCGGAACTATTTCGGGTTTTCGACTGTAATCAAACAAGAAAAGCACATTTTAAAAGTATCCTAAGCGTTTCATGGAGACCTTAGCACAAAATCTTAGCTTCAGAACATAAATGCTCAGTTGAATTCTACTAACGAACTAGCAATAGACACCTACAATTTTATATTGGACCAAGTATTATAGTAGGCCTATGGGGTTTTTATCTGAAAAAAATTCCTCCAAATTTGCACTCTGATTACATTTATGCAGACAAGACATTTCCAATGCTATTACAGCACGTTTGAATATCCCGCGCCCTTCATCTTAATTGAATAGAACGAGTTCGAACGATGGCTGACGGAGCGCGAGCGTGCCACGCGTATGCTCTCTAGCGCCCTCTGTTATTGGCTATGCAAACTCATTTCCGTCCAATCGCGACAATCGGAGTTTGATCTTTAGTCAGTGAATGCAAGCAAAGATGGAAGAAACATAAAAAATGTCAAACCACGCCAACTAGGAGTTTATAAAAAACGTGAAAGTGTTTTAAATAGAATATTTTCTGCCATTCTTTCTTCAGGATAGTTGATCGGAAATATTAGTGATTAACAGAACAAAACCAATAAAGGATGTTTATTTTCGATACCGTCTGTATTCACGTCTACCAACCGGTCAGTTCGGAATTGAATAATAAAATTCACTGTTTTTTTGCCGTCGCAGTACTTGCTTGGGCCTAGGCCTAAACAATCATCAATAATAAAAATACTCGCCAAACTTGGGTATAAATCAAGTTGATGATTAATTTTTATTTTGTCTGCAGTTTCATTAGGCCCTATTTTTTATTTTTCTTATTTTCACTTATCAAAAATACTACTTTTATTATATTCAATGCCCTTCGGCGTTCTATATTCGGGCCAATACGGTATGTATAAAAAAAAGTTGATATCCCGGTAATAATATGAAGGGACAAAAGTATATTTCAGTGTTGATAAAGCCTGCGTTTGATCGTACACGGTTCAATTTATCTACTTGGATTTAATGAAAGAGTGACATTGTTGTATTTTATTACTCGAGCAAGAATTTGATTCTCTTATTTCCTTGAGTTCAAGAAGTTGGATGGATAATTTGAACCGTGTAAAGCAGGCACTACATCGCAATACTCACGGCAGTAAACCCTCATTATTTCAAGCTTGGTTTTAACTCAAAGTAGGCATATACAGTTTTGGGTATTAAATTCAAATTCTTTAAACTTTTCAATTCTTGGATTTTTAGGGTCCCTTGGGATTTGAATTAAAAGCGACTAGGCACTGTAATGTAGCCTACACTGTTTGGCAATCAGTGTTCTGCAAACAGCTTGCAGAACCCCAAAATTGTGTTGAATATCATGGTAATTTTGTTATAAAGACGTTTGATTGCGTGGGTATATGTTAAGAGCTTGATAAATCTTACTTTTGTATGTTTTCGTACTGACTCAAAGTGACCAGCACGTCCGCAGGGTGAAGGTTAGACTTGGCGATGCTCTCTTGATTGGTCAGTGCAGTTACTACTTGTTTCGATATTGGGTTTACGATGTTGAGGAAGCGCATTCGTCCGAGGCGAATGACGCTGTGCAAGAGGTAAGTCAGGGTGAGCGTGGGCAGCAGCGAGGCCCAGATGTATTTCGACTTGGCCATGGGGGTCGTGATGTGGTTTACGCTGAGGTGATGCGTTTCAATCAGCTTCGCAGCCACTTCAAACTGTTTCAGTTCGGTCTTCTTGAAATCGTGGACCATCTGTATGTGAGACACAACTCTCTGGGCCTCTGGTTTGCTAGAGAACTCTTCTTTCATTTCCTTGAACCCACGTCGCAAGTACTTCAAGATGGCTTGCATCGCTGCAACGTGAGATTTATAACACAGAATTATACTAGGCACTGCAATGTTGCTAGTCAGTATAAATTGAACAAAAAGTGATCTGATTGGAGAAGGGTTGGCAGGTTGGGAAAGCAAAGAGAATATAAATCCCAGCCTGAAGGGCTGGCGGCGACAAAACTTTTCACCTGCTTATGACAACTGCAGCTAATTTAAAGTTGTTACCTTAATCCACGACGCATTTCGTTCTTCTGGGACTCATCAGTAGAGATGTGCAAAAATAGTGACAACGAAATTTGCGATTTTTTTTAAAGTTGCAATAATCCCTTCAAATTCAGTTTGCACATGAATCTCATGAATTGTGATTGAATGGTACTAATTTCCGATTCGCGAATTTTTGCGAAATTTTAGTTGATACCGCGAACTAGTGGCGAAATTAGCAATTATGTCCTTAAATGCGAGTTAGGTCACGAAATTTAAAAAAATTAAAAAATTTTCAAAGTTTTGGTGGAGGTGCCGGGTCGCAGTCGAAATTAAATTAATACTGGCTGGTAGTGGTACATATGGTGGAGGTGCCGGTTCATACAACACGATTGTGAGATCGTAATAATCGTTTGAACGAGAGTAAGCTCAAAATACTTCATATCCATATCAAAAGATATTGCATAAAAAATGCATAATTTCGTAAATTTGGTGGAGGTGCCGGGTAGACGAAATTAATTCTGGTAAAAACTGTTGGAAACTTTGAAACTGAAGGCTGGAATTGAGCTTAAAATTAAAACTGATTCTGAACTTTACTCTCATGAGCTTGTTTTTCTTTTAAATCATTAAAATCAATCAAATTTTCCTGAAACTTGGATTTAAAAAAATAAATAAAAAAATAAGTTGTGCATGAGAAAATTGTGTTTTTTGGTAAATCGCGACAAATCGCGAATTTTTATTTTTAAGGCGCGAATTTTCAAACCTTAAAAAACATTTTTGCACATCTCTACTCATCAGGCAGATGGTGGCTACTAAAAATCAGCTAACTACATGCAAACAAAACTCTTTTAACACATAACCAAACCTGTGGTAGTGCCACGCAAAAAGCAAATTCTGCATGCATGTTGTCATCATCAGCAAGGTTACTTCAAACACCATTCATACTGAGCCACACCGTCAGCACAACCAGTAAGGGGGCTTCCCTCCCAACTCTAGTGCTCGGGAGACAAAACATCCACGACACCCTGGATTCGAACCAGGACCCTTGGCAACAAGAGAAAAGCTGCCCCTTCTGTTGTTGCTCGGCCAGGGTGCCTCTTCATTCATACTTAGAGAAAGGGTGGAAAGTCACACAACAGCACGACCAGTGAGGGGGCTTCCCTCCTAGACTCTGGTGCTTGGGCGACAAAACAACCATGTCTTAACCTGGATTTGAACAAAGACTCGTGGCAACGAGAGAGGCTAGGAGGGAAGCCCCCTCACTGGTTGTGCTGTTGTGTGACTTTCCACCCTTCCTATCTCTAACCCTTTCTCTAAGCATGAATGAAGAGGCACCCTGGCCGAGCAACAACAGAAGGGGCAGCTTTTCTCTTGTTGCCAAGGGTCCTGGTTCGAATCCAGGGTGAGTCATGGATGTTTTGTCTCCCGAGCACTAGAGTTGGGAGGAAAGCCCCCTGACTGTTTGTGCTGACCAATGACGTACATAAGCTTTGCGTAGCAAAGCGCTAGACGCTCAGTCTCCTATCCTTCCAACCGAGCGCTAGCATGGACGTTAGAAGCCATCATGATCACGGAAAAATCACTTCACTGCAACATAGATACTTCATCTAGTTGAATGAACTAAGATGCAGTGGATTATTTGAACGTCGCGGGGATAAACAAATACGTAAACAAATGGTGGACATTTTAAATTTTGCTTCTATGTGTGAAACGAGAAAAATTGACATTACTTTCATAAAACAAACCAGAAACCGTCCCGGGCCTAGGCCCAGATAAAGAAAATTATTTATAATACAACAGTGTAAGCCTTTAGTTCCATTAGGCTATAGGACTACATTCAATTAATGCTAACATAACACGTTTGACAAGCCCTAGGCCTCTCCTAGGCAACCCTAGACCTGCACGACCTTGGCTAGACACATATCCCGCACAAATAACTAGTTTTGATTACTAAAAGCCTAATGCAGATAAACAATAGTATGATAGTCCACCAACTTGATTTGTTTTGTTCGGAAATTGGAGTAACTGAGAGATTTGCGGAAGAAAAACTTTTTTTCTTCAATAATACCGAGAAATCGCCATCTTGTGGTTTTGGTTTTACACCGCTTGTTAACACAAAGGCTGCTAAATTTAAAGGTACGATACATTTAGATGGCGGTTGGTTTTTCCCTGATCATGATGGCTCCAGCATCCACGCTCCCCACGGCCCTATTGTGTGTCTAGCGCTTAGCTTATATTACGTCATTGGTGCTGACGGTGTGCCCCAGTATGAATGGTGTTTGAAGTAACCTTGCTGATGTTGACAACATGCATGCAGAATTTGCTTCTTGCGTGGCCCTACCACAGGTTTGGTTATGTGTTGTGAGTTTTGTTTGCATGTAGTTAGCTGATTTTTAGTAGCCACCATCTGCCTGATGAGTCCCAGAAGGACGAAACGCGTCGTGGATTAAGGTAAAAACAACTTTAAATTAGCTGCAGTTGTCATCAGCAGGTGAAAAGTTTTGTTGCCCCCAGCCCTTCAGGCTGGGATTTATGTTCTCTTTGCTTTCCCAACCTGCCAACCCTTCTCCAATCTAACTAACCGATAGGCACTTTTCACACTAGAACAACAAAAAAAGTGATCTGGTACATATTTGTATCTAGTTCTAGGCGGCTAGGCCTATGTTGCCATAATGATTTGACTAGGCTCGTGGTCACCCTTCTTCAGATACATCAAGTTAGTTAGTTAGTTAATGTTGTTTTAGGGCACTCAACAGTAGAGTTATCAAGACCTAGTATTGACAGGTACCTACCTATTGTTTTGTTGTACTCTTACTTATCTACAAATGTTTTATGTTAAACTGCTTTCTCTCAAATTTGTCAGCTTCCATCATAACTCGACGACAAGCTTTTATCCTAACCTAGGCTAGTATTTCAAAATTATAAAATCCAACCAATTGCTTACCAATTTTGTCTGAAGTCATGTGAGACAGTTTCAGGATGTCGCAGTGTGTCCAGCCGTACTGACCGGGGAATTCCACGACAAGCTTTGCCAGTTCTAACGGATCCCTATTCAAGTACCATTCGTGGATGAGCCTCTTGAGGCCGTGGCTTACCCCTTTGCCCTTACCGGGCGTCAGAGTCCAGATGAACTTTACGAATAGGAGCAAGTCGTTGGGCGTCTTGCATATCGTTCTAACGGCCTTGTACGATGCGGTCCTCAACTCCTCGCTAGTTTGTTGGCGGGCCGCTACAGCCAAGGCAAACAGTATCGCTTCAGGGTGCACAGAGTACCCGCTACTGAACGCCTGTGGCAAGTCAAAATAACAACATCATTATTCATCAAACTTTAAAACTAGGGTTGCCGTCGATAATCGAAATATCGATCGATTATCGATATCAGTAATATGATATGATAATCGATTCAAGTATTTTGATATGATATGATATGATTATCGATTTAAATAGTGACATCGATGTTTTCGCGGTTTACCATGCTTAAAAATGCCGCGCTGTCGTATCAACGCGCCGATTGGTTGTCGGAGTAGCCAATCGCTGCTCAAGTATAATGCCACGCCCACCGCCGCCAGTGCGCATGCGCTCGCAGCGCGATACAAGGCGATACGAAAACATCGCCCGGCCCGATTGCGATGTATTCAGTTCAGTACGGTTCGACGTGTTGTGGCGTGAACTTCTCTAGCGTCAGTCTGCCCAATTATATTGAATTCGTGATGTTTCTTCCGTCCCAAACCCAAAGAAGATATTTGCCATTACTTCTGACGCTGCCTAACAAGATGAGTCAAGTGTGGCAGTTTTTTATTATTCAAAGAACGACGACGAGGAGGTTGGGAGGAGATAAAGCTGTGAGCTGGAATGTCGATGAGATCTCGCCACTATCTCTCGCTCGCTAGATGCGCGTACTGTTGGAACACGTAAACAGTGACACCCGATGCAAGTCAAGACGTATTAAAATATAGGCTGTGTAATTGAAATTCAGCCCTCAATTTTATTTTAAACATTCTAATCCTTAATGATCTCTTGTATTAGTGTTACAATTTTGCGTTTTTTCTGCTTCCTAGGCTCAATTTGGAATTTGGTATGATAATCGATTTGGGTCTATGATATCGATATATTTCGATATGATAATCGATTCGATGCCTCCGATTATCGATCACGATTTTCACATCGAACGGCAACCCTATTTAAAACGTCTATGAGTTAGGTACCTAGGTCTGATAGGTTGGATAGGTCCAATATCCAAATTTTGCATAATTGGATGAGCGTAGCGAGCGAAGCGAAGATTCCATTTCAATACACTGGAGAAAAAAATCCGGAATGTTTTTTTTCTTTTTTTTTTGTATTTTTGTGTGTTCGTTAACACGATTCCGGCTAGACCGATACTCCAATTTCAATTAAATTTTCTGGAGACCTTTGAAATCTCTGAACTTAGAACTGCACGGTTCGAAAAATTGATCGAAAAATTATTTCTCATGAAAATTGCAATTTTACGATTTTTTTTTATTTTCTTGTTTTTTCTGTTTGTATTTTTGTGTGTTTGTTAACACGATTTCGGCTAAACCGATACTCCAATTGTGATAAAATTTTCTGGAGGCCTTCAAAATCTCTGGACTTAGAACTGCCACCTTTTTGGGCGCGATCAAAAACTTATTTCTCATGAAAATCGCAATTTTACGATTTTTTTTGTTTTTATTTTTTGTTTTTGTTTGTATTTTTGTGTGTTTGTTAACACGATTCCGGCTAAACCGATACTCCAATTGCGATGAAATTTTATGGAGGCCTTCAAAATCTCTGAACTTAAACCTGCCACGTTTTTGGGTACAATCGAAGAAATATTTCTCATGAATATCGTACTTTTACGTTTAAAAAAAAAGTGCGATATTTTCGTGACATTTGGGCCGATTCTGACCAAACGGGTGGGGCTACAACGTTCATATTTTACATGAACATTAAGGTTATGGTGATGTATTGCTTTCTGAAAGAAAAATTTAAAAAAGTTAGCTAGAATCTATGGAATAAAGGTTTTAATATGAGTTTTTTTTAGGTTTATAATAACAATTAACAAGTAACAATAGAAACTTGACAACAATCACCTACAATGCATTTAAAAAGCACTTGCAAAGGAAAAGTGGTCCTACGCAAACTAAAAACTGACAAAAACGCTCATCCATCAACGTGGCGGGACTAAAGCGTTTTCCTATTAATAAGCCATCATGCTGGATCTAGTCCAGTACCGGTAGTGTAGGTAGGGCCTACAGTAGCCTACCTACCACACTGTGAATCAGGGTGTTTTTTATTTAAATCAGATTTAATTAAATCAAATTATTTATTTAATAAAAATCATTGATTTAAATCAAATGATCTTTTTCTTCATTTTGACCATCATCCCTCCTGAGCTCTAGTCACCCAATACATTTTAGTTTTAGGTACCCAGTTTGTCAATCCTTTGCCCATCCTTAAGCTTCCCCCATCCTAATTCCCTAACCTTACCAAAAACACTTTCATAAGTTCTTACTACCTACCTGTCCATTTATCACTTCCTCCTTCCAAGTATTGACTTTCCAAAGTAGGCCTACCTTCTTGCAGCTCCTTTCTGTACGGTATTGCGGGTATTGCCTTCCCAATCTGGTAGGGCTACCATGAAGGATGGGGGGAACTGAACAGTCTAGGAAAGCAAACTAGGTAGTAGGCCTACTTGGTTGATCATGAATGGAAATTGGAGAGAAAAACTAGTGGTCTTGTTCCTGGCCACAACAACGGTCGAATGGAATAATCAGCCAAATGAGACAGCCTAGTGGGATCGAAGGGTCTAGGCAAGAAAGGGATTAAAAAACAATTTGAAGCTCATGACTATGGGAGACCCTGTTATGGGAGAAAATGTTGAGGCAAATTTCTAAGAGAACAACAATAAGAAGACATCCTATATGTTATACTAGGCTAAGAGGCATGAAGAGGGAGAAGTAGGAAAAAACAGAAGAAAGGGAAAACAAGTACAGTAAGACCTCTATTATCGGAGCTGGATGAGACCAGGTGCAGCTTGAATTATCGAAAACTCGGATGATCGCGATTTTTGGTTTATTTGCTCTCGTAGCATAGCCTGATATGGTAAAATGATATGACACATGCAATGGATAAAGGAACATAAAATAGGCCTACACACGAAACATGTCATACAGGGCATAAAGCTCACTAACACATGTACACAAATACTACATAATAAAAACGCATGTCAAGGCCTAAATAAATCAATATAATAAAATACGAGTCTGCATTTCGGGCGGAAGGCCATTTTGTCTCGCCATCATTTGATAACAAGATAGTATCGGCAGCTGTTGCGTCATCATGTTGTTCAAAGTACTATGCGGTCTCTACGGCTGCCGCTCCTCCCGTGTGAATTATGATGCTCGTCGCTTCAAGGTCATCATTTGGATCGTCCACTTCCTCTTCCATTTCTCGCGCCACTATCTTGACGCCTGTCAGTTCTTGACACCTGGTTGCATCACATGTTACATTAGCCCACTCCTCCACGTCATCCTCACTCAGATTAGTGCAACCGGCTATCTGGTGAAACACGCCCAGGGATATCTCTCTTGCATGCGCACTCGTTCACTCTCTCGCAACTCTCCCCGCCCACCGCTGGGATTACAATGTATTTGAGGACATTTAAAAAAGCGCGGCGCAGTGTCTGAATGCATATCGGATAATAGGCCTACGGGTGGTCAGATAATCGGTGATCGGATAATAGAGGTCTTACTGTAGGCTTATCAAAAAGGAAATTTGGAGAATGGGATGAGGAAATCCTGCCACTAAAAGAGTGGTTAGGACTTAGGGCCTACCTGCAGGGAGAGGAAGAAATACAAAATACTTGTAAACCATGGGCCCTAGTTCTATTCCAACTCTTTAAGTTTTTACTTACCTTAAGAATGATATTTGTGACCTCCTTCTGTTTTCCTTCAGCCACTAAACTTTCTATAGCAGTGAGGTTGCATATCGTAAACGATTCTCGGATAAAGCGATCACCAGGCTCGTAAATTGCTTCTTCGCTTGCGAAGTGCAGAAACCTTTTCAGACGCACCTCTGGTGATGTCGTCATGTTTTTATAATTAAATCCAAAGCTCCCAAGTTTTGCTGACTTGTTCGCTACTATATGATGAGCTTAGCAGCCACTGGAAATATAAACAATATTTGTAGACCTAGCTCCTTGATACCCTACTTTTCATTCAGTCAGTTGGAGCAATTTAATTTGATTTGTTTTACTTAACGTCTCATATCGATGCACTAAGGCTATTTGAGACGATGAGTGGTGATATAGGTGGAACCAGATAAGGTGGCGGTCGCCGAGGGATCGCAGCACTATCGTCCACGCACTAGGGCCTATGGCCACAGGATCGGCAAAAAGTAGATAAAATAACAGTCGGGTCATTCTCCACTAACTGGCAGGTTGCGGACGGGACATTTAGAAACTTATAATAGGTATTCATTTAAGTGTGACAAATATCCTAAACATAAGTGTTACTATACTTTTTCTAATGTTCAGACACCCCTAAAGCTTAAAATTAGGATGATACTCAGGAGAAAAAAACATTGATGGGTTAAAAAAAATGATTTGCATGGGACGCGGACGGGACGCACAAAGTTCATCTTTTTAAATCAACACTATTCCAGATCAAAATTCTCTGAAATGTTTAAATTTTTCTTTAGTCTGTTTGGATATTTGCTAAATATAACTCTTCACAAACAGCATACTGAAGATTGGAAATTAAATCAATAAGTTTAAGACCTTTACGGAATTAATCAGATTTCGTTGTGAGATGCGGACGGGACAGTTTTTATCTCCATATTAAATGTAATGTTAATTATTTACTTAATTAATAAATATGGTCCAAAACCAAATTCTGTACTAGATAACTTCACATTTTATTGATAATACACTGTAGGCCTATTTTTGATACAATCTCTTTGCTGTAGCCAAAGTATCGTGCTTGATGATCAATCGGTGGAGGATCTCCTGGCAGTGTAGCGAGATATGCTGTATTCTTAATCTTTTCAAATTGTGGGTTGTCCATTGCAATAAATTTATTTTTTGTCATTGATGCTGGCTTGAACATGTATTTAAACCATAATGCTATCTCCCACAGTTTCAATGACTTAGGCCAAGTCATTGGTTGTCGTAAAGTATGCCTACGGCAATCCAGGTTCCTTCAGAAAGTTCCCCGTATACCCTATGTGGGGGGTGTCTACCCCAACGTCTTCCCATCTGATTCTTCATCTCATTGTGATTGAAGAAGCTGATGCTGATTTTTGGTCTGGGGACCACAAAATGGAGTTATTTGAGCATTGGATTGAGAAAAGACCGATTGGTTGACCTTTTTTAAACATTGCAAAAATAGGATCCATCCAGCAGGTTTGGGTCTTTTTCTTTTTCTTCTTCTTCTTTAAAGCCATGGCCTCTGAACTCATTAAAATTCCATCTGGCCTGGCCAGTAGCCTACCTATAATATAATAGTAGCCTGGTAGGCCTACATAATAAGTAGGCCTAACACGTGGTGTTTAATCCAAATCTCGCTGGTAATTTGTTGCAGTCAAAGCACATTTCTTACAAAAAAGATTTTTCTTGGGATTTCAATTTTTTTCAACTTAATATTTGTTTTTAAGAATGGTTTACCCTAACATTAAAACAACAAAACGGAAATATCATGCTTCCCTACATTCTTGTATCAAAATCTAAGTCCGAACATTTATTCCGTCAGCACTCGTTCAAGCCTAGATCCGGACGGGACACAATTGTCAATTGATAATAAATTCCATAAAAAAATAATTTACCAACAAAATTTGTTTAAACTTTGTGTAGGGCCTACTTCATTACTAATATCATAATATGTAAATAAAGAGAATACAAAAAATCAAAAGTCTAGCTTTAGTTTTGATGGAGTTCTAATAAAAGATTAGCTGGTAATCTGGTTCTCGAACTTAGCAAATTATTTAAAAAAATATATAGCCTATTTTCATAGGAATGTAATATTTTTTTTAAATTTTTGTGTTTTAAGTAGCCTATAAATACACACACGCAATAATAGTTAACAAAGAAATCATCAAAAAAATACACTCACTGTTATCAAAATCAAAATCTGAAAGTTTGTCCCGTCCGCACCCATTTTCCGATAAAATGTACACATATCATGACTTTGTTGCTTGGTGTGCCAAAAACACGTTATATCTTTGTAGGCTAATACTAAGATTCTTCAGACTTTCTTCTTTAAAATGATATATATAGGGCCTAACATGAAGTAGTGAGGTACAAAAAATATTTTGCAATTTCAGTTTCACAGTGGAGAATGACCCAGTCTCTAAAACTGCTTTCGGAGAAAAACTCAACTATTTTAATGCCAAGCCTTGCCCAATATAGGTACCTATCCTAAAAATAAAGTAAATTTATGAAGTGTACGAATAAAATCAAGACATTTTGATGCTTCTAAACATTGACATCACATCTGGCGAGGTTGGCATTATAAACAGCTGGAACTTTGGACACACCATTACCAACAAGGCAAAAAAACACTTTCGTAATCGTGATTAGGCCTACTTAAAATCATTATTTCGCTAAAATACTGACTCTGTGGGACGAACTACTTTATTCACAGCTTATAAAATGTTGATTTGTGTGATAACATATCACGATAACATGACCAAATACGGTGAGCCCTACCTAATGCCAGTTGTGTGTAAATTGTCAACATTGGCGTCCGTGCTCTCGCTTGACCTTGACGGCCGCCAGCTTATCTGGTTCCACCTATAGAAGGATGAAGAAGGGAGGAGGGGAAACTCAGTACCGGCACGTAGCCTATTCCTTTCGTAAAGTTCCAAGGGGACCAACGGCTTTACGTCCCATCCAAAAGGACGGTGTAACCTTGACAGTCATAGGTTCTTCCACTAGCCCAGACTGCCGAGCAGACGTCGAGGAGAATGAAGCCGTTACACTAGCTCTCGAACCCTCCATCTGCTCTAACCAGCGGTAGGGCCTATACGTGCGTTTTAGAGTGTTCACCCTCTCTCCCCCTGACTACGCCCAACGTTGCTTTTAACTTAGAGTTGGAGCAAGATGTATTGCCCCAGAATGCACAAGTTTGCGGAGGGCAATGTGACCAACTGTGGAATGTACGTGACACTTGCACCGGAGCAGTCATAACATTCTAGTGAAATATGGTAGGACAAAGGTCTAGGCTAGCCCTACACGACCAGCGCTGTGTAATATGCCACTTAGCAAAGCACATGTGCATCATTCGGTACTTGTGTCGTTGGTGTGGGCCAGTTTTTTAACACTGTTTTAACACCCGTAACAAGTATCCCCAACCTTGTTTTTAACGGAAAGGATTTCGGGTGCGCTCTTTTCGATTATATCCTAGAACTAGCGTGGCGCAAGGTAACCAGCGGAAAGTTCGGCTAACCTAACGTAAGTAGTTATTGGAGAAAAACAGTGTTGGCCCACACCAACGACACAAGTGCCCATCATTCTGATGAGAGTTTAACTACGGAGGGCATACAACCTAGGTAGAGGCCTAGCCTACAACAATGTGCAATATTGGCTAGAGGCCTAGCTACCTAGGCCTAGGGCTAGATGTTTGTGTAAGTCCTTGCCAAGGTGGTCGGTAAGCTGGTCAATAGCCTAGATGGCAAATCCATGAGATGAATGTCAGAAATAACCAATAACAACGGGGGTTGATGAGGACTGAGTGAAACTTGCAGCTTCAGTAATATGTCGTTTATTTAGCTACACAAGGCCTAGAGAAGGCATGCACAGATGGGTATAAACAATCAACAATTAGGGCTAGGGCTTTGCCTAGGCTAGACCCTAGCCTAATATGAGCTCGAACCTAGTCCCTAGGCATGGGCTTTGGGCACAAAGCTTTGGGTTTAGGCTACATTCTAAACCCAAAGGCATGGGCTAAGATTTATTTCATGCACAAATCTACCTCAGACATAGGTAGGGTGCAAAGTCAATTAAAGTAAGTCCTAACTCCGCAACAGTTTAAAAGCAAAGGTATTTCTGTATTTCAAGTGATTTTATACTTACAATGCGAGGAGAAGCAGAAAAATTCAAAGTGAATTCCACCATACAGCCACAGTATCTTTGTCCACAGTCCAGCTAGGCAACAAAACAAAAGATAGGCCTTTCTTCCTGAAGATTCCATTCCACAGCCATCTATATGGTTTCAGCAACGCGCGTATTTCAATTATTAAAGTTGCGTTTGTGGATGAGCATATTCATTATGGTCAACTAAAAGTTGCTTAATATCAAAATAATGTTATTATTTAATATTATTGCTTAAAGGAAGCGCTTATTATAATATTGGAGCTTGTTGAATTGTCGGTACTTACGTAGTTGGTGTGACCCAACTTTTCAATACCGTTTTTTTCAACTAAAATCAACATAAACACTCACCATTGATGAAATAAGTCAAGAACAACTCATTGTATACTATTTTATTACATTCCAGCACCAAAAATCTAAAATAGAATCATCACGTTTTTGGTGAAACAGTAACAAAAAAAACTTCAAAACCTTTAACGTTTCTGTTTTAAACAAAAGTACTTTTCCATTAAAAGTCATTTTCTGTTTTAAATAGCGACGTTAAAGGTTTTGTAGGTTGAGTAAAAAAAAATAAAAAAAAAATAAAATTGAAAAGTTGGGTCACACCAACTGCGTAAGTACCGAATTGTCTATAGCCAGGAACAAATTTTCCTTTATTCTTCTGGTCGCAAATGGGTCTGTCCGCCCGGTAGTGGCAGACGTAATTAAACACGACACACTACAGCGACAACTTACATAGACAATCCTTTCCAAAAAACCATATCAGCCCAAATCTTTTTGGATGAGCGTAGCAAAGATTCCATTCTATTAAACTGAAGAAAAAATTCCGGATTGTATTTTTTTCTTTTCTTTTTTTTCTGTATTTTTGTGTGTTTGTCCACACGATTCCGGCTAAACCGATACTCCAATTGCGATGAAATTTTGTAGAGGCCTTCGAAATCTCTGAACTTAGAACTGCCACGTTTTTGAGTGCAATCGAAAAATTATTTCTTATGAAAATTGCAATTTTGCGATTTTTTTTTTTTATTTTTAAAAAATTCTTGGACTTACAACGCCTACATGCATTATCCGATTGTAATGATTTTTCACAGAACCTTTATTTTAAGAATTAATATATTCATGTATAATTTGAGCGTAATCGAAAAATAATTTCTCATGATTGATAATCAGTTTTACGATTTTATAAATTTCTTCGGCTTATAGCACCTACGTCATGCTTTATCCGATTGTAATGATTTTCTTAAAGAACCTTAATTTTATGAATTGGTATATTCGTGTGAAATTTGAGCGGAATCGAAAAATTGTTTCTCATGATAGTTGCAATTTTACGTTTTTTTTTTTTTAAATTTCTTCGACTTATAACACCTACATGCTTTATTCGATTGTAATAATTTTTTCACAGAACGCCAATTTTATGAATTAATAGTCTCGATTACCCAAGTTGCATAAATATGAGACGTAAAGCAATATCCAATCAATCAATCAATATACTCGTGTGAAATTTGAGCGTAATCGAATAATTATTTGTTATGAAAATCGCAATTGTACGCTTTTTTTCGTTTTTAAACAATTACGCTCATCCAACAACGCGCTTGAAAAAGCGTTTGCGAAGCTTCCTAGTCTACAATAGTAATGTTCCGATGCTGCTCCGCAACTCTGAGAAGTAGCCTACTAGTACTCTTGGTTGCATGCATAGAACTTCACGAATGAAACATACAAATTTGTAGTCGATTAATTGTTCAACACTAAGCTACTGAAGCCACTGAACTCGATCTCCTCTTTCCCTCCCTCTAATGACCCCCATAACCAAACTCCCCAACCTAATGAAGAGCATCCACACCTAGTCCATACCTAGTACATAGCACTCAGTGATGCTGTCGTGAACGTCAATCATTGCACTAACTAAACTGGATTCTTGACGAACTTCTCTATTCTTTAGTAAACCATTTGATGTGGCATGAAGATGAAGAATAAAATCTTTATCTCAACAACAAACCACACATTTTGGCTTCGGGTGGAAAACATGCGTGCTCTACTAGTAACTACCAACTTTATAAACTAAAAAAGGAACACAAACTTGAGCTTCACATCTTGCAAAATCGCACTAACTAATAAATAAATGTGAATGTCACTAGTGTGGTACAGTACTGTATTTATGAAATTATAATCCAGTTTTTTACCACATTTCTAATTTAACCATTTGACTTTTATTTAGTATAGTAAGTATGTATTTATGTGAATATAGGGCTCTGGCATATTTAAAAAATGAAGTAAAAAAAATGGGGTGCGGCCATTTTTTTGTGCAACATATTTTTTAAAATTTGAGTGGTGAAAATAGGGGCGAGGTCATTACTCGATGGCGGCATATAATCGAGTAAATACGGTATGTTATAATTAACATTCAGAATGTGTAGATGGAGAGCAGGATAGAAGACATATCGGTACCCACCTCTCCCTAAAACTGTAGGCCTAATTACTTTTACAAAATTCTGATTATTCCTTATCATGTCATGCTTTTAAAATACCATGAGTGGCATTTTATTGTGTAGCAAATATCATTTCTCTTTTAACTACATCGCCTACACCTTGTAAGCCTTCTTATACATAGTGTATGTTCATTATCATATTGTATATATATTTTCTTCTGTTTACCGGGAGGGGCGAGGAGCTACTCCTCCATGAGTACTTCGCTGCAAAACTTGTAAACACATTCATTTTGTGTACTATTACCCGTTTGTACAGCTCTGTACATTGTTGTTAAGACCTAACCTTATGGCGTTTTCCATTGGCCGCACTCAGGTCGCAGTAGTGCGCACTGGATTGCTACTTGTCTTTTTCTTTGTTCAGTTTTGTAATGTTATTCAAGTGGAGGTTGACAACAATGACATCTCTGCACTTGCTGAGTGCATGCCAATGGAAAACGCCATTAGAATAGTAACTGGCGCCTTGTAAATCCATGTTAAGACATTTTCTCTAAAGCACATGTACCAGTACCTACTTATTCTTTGTGTGTGAACTTATTTATCTTGTTATTTATTATTCTTTATCTTTAACTAGATTTTATTGCTATGTATCCTACTTTAATCTTAATGATAGCCATGATGACATCATATTAAATATTGTATACTGTATGAATCTACGGATGAATAAAAACTTGAACTTAAACATACATACATGTACAGTACTGGCAAGGGAGAGCGACGCAATGAGTGACAGCGTGAAGAAGGAAGAATGAGAGGCATGTCTCTAATGGTTGACTAGATCTAGCTGACGTTAGCATAATAAGACAAATGTGGATATTTTTCATCAAAATTACAGCTTTTAGTAGTAGACCTTTTGTTTGTTTGTTAGCCTTCTTTAGTACACTTGTGCATCCACCCACCATTGTGGTTAAGAAGTATTTGAAGTTGTCATGTATGCACCTACATAATATGTAGGTACGTAGACAAGTGCCCATAACACAAAGCTTTTTGGATGAGCGTAGCGAGTGGAGCGAAGACTTCAATTTCACTGACCCCCCAAAATATTTAGCTCGGGTGTTTTTTTTTTTTTTTTTTTTTTTCCGTCTGTTTGTTCGCTCGATTCCGGGCAAACGGCATATGCGATCTTGATGAAAATTAGAGGGGATCTTCGTTTTCTCTGAACTTAGAGGTGTATTGTTTTTGGGTACAATCGAAAAAATATTTCTCATGAATATCGTACTTTTACGATTTTTTTCGATTTTTAGTGCGATATTTTCGTGACATTTGGTCCGATTCTGACCAAACGGGTTGGGCTACAACGTTCATATTTCACATGGACATTAAGGTTATGGTGATGTAGTACCTTTTGAAAGAAAAGTTGAAAAAGTTAGCCAGAATTCATAGAAATAAAGGTTTTAATATAAGTTTTTCAATTTTAGAGCGATATTTTCGTCCCATTCGGGCCGATTCTGACCAAACGGGTGGGGCTACAACGTTCAGATTTCACATGGACATTAAGGTTATGGTGATGTTGTACCTTTTGAAAGAAAAAGTTGAAAAAGTTAGCCAGAATCCACAGAAATAAAGGTTTTAATATGAGTTTATTGAGGTTTATAATACCAATTAACACGTAACAATAGAAACTTGACAACAATCACCTACAATGCATTCAAAAAGCACTTGCAAAGGAAAAGCGCAAACAAACGCAAAAAACGCAAACAAAAAAATTACAAAAACGCTCATCCATCAACGCGGCGGGACTTTAGCGTTTTCCTAGTTAATGGCATTATAACAGCAGCAATACACTTTTTGAAGTTGGCTTGTTGATCATTGTTATTTAATTAGCCTTAATCTTGGCCCTGTGCATACATGATGCATGTTGATAAATGATTGTATACACTGTACCGGTAGGTCCGTATAATAGTGGTGTTCCTATAATGTATTTTACTAGGAAAACGCTAAAGTCCCGCCGCGTTGATGGATGAGGTTTTTAAAGTTTTAAGTTTGCTTGGGATATCTTTACTTTTGCAAGTGCTTTGTTTTGCTGCCTACGCATTGTAGGTGAATGTTGTCAAGTTTCTTTTGTTTCTTGTCAATTGGTATTATTAACCGTAAAAAACTTATATTAAAAGCTTTATTTCTATGGATTCTGGCTAACTTTTTCAACTTTTTCTTTCAAAAGGTACTACATCACCATAACCTTAATGTCCATGTATAATATGAACGTTGAAACCCCACCCGTTTGGTCAGAATTGGCCCAAATGGCACGAAAATATCGTACAAAAAACAAAAATCTTATATTAAAAGCTTTATTTCTATAGATTCTGGCTAACTTTTTCAACTTTTTCTTTCAAAATGTACTAAATCACCATAACCTTAATGTCCATGTATAATATGAACGTTTTAGCTTCACCCGTTTGGTCAGAATTAGCCCAAATGGCACGAAAATATCGCCCAAAAAATCGAAAAAAATCATAAAAGTACGATATTCATGAGAAATATTTCTTCGATTGTACCCAAAAACGTGGCAAGTCTAAGTTCAGAGATTTCGAAGGTCCTGTCAAATTTTCATCCAGATCGCATATGCCGTTTGCCCGGTAGAGAGCAAACAGACAGAAAAACAAACAAAAAAACAAAAAAAAAACAAAAAACAAAAAAACACCCGAGCTAAATTTTTTGGGGGGTCGGTGAAATTGAAGTCTTCGCTTCGCTCATCCAACAATGTACTTGAGAAAATAGCTAATTTGCTAAATAAACTTACTACTAGTACTACTATATATGCAGCCATTAGGTTTGTTCGTTCGTACACACTTTTGAGAAATGAGCCATTTTGGTCCGTTCATTTGCTTCAGTGTTAAAACTGGCACTCGTATAACACTAGCCTAAAAGCCAGTGTAAAGTGTAGACACTGACTTTTTGGCGAACGAACAAACCTATTAATATTATGTACTCCCATGAATATGGTTGTCCTATACCAATGATGTAGACAAGATTGGATGCTTATACGATGGCTAAGAAATCATAATTCCATTTCCATACATACGCCTTGCATGACTTGCTTTTTATTTTACATCGTTCTGTACACAGGAAAGAATATGTTTACAGCCGACAATAGGCCTACAACTTATTTACACTTTGCATTTAAAATGACGAGCTGAAAAATTAACAGGGGGATTTATGAAAACAATTACAAAGTAGAAAAAAGTACAATGGAACGAGACACCATTTAAAACAATCAATTACACACTAGCACGTAATTGAAATTACTTGGATCAGTTTAACGAGTGTCCGTTACACACTTATAGTTAATGGCAATACAATACAATACAACTTAGCACAAAGTTTGATAATGGTTTTGATAAAAATCAGAAGAGTAGCCTACTACTACAATATAGGGAAAAAAATCAATAAATAAATAGTAGCGCTATGCTTAGCCTATAGCAGAGGCTTACATTATTAATTTATTATGTATGTAACAAAGAATTAAATTACAAGACCCAACAAAAGTTGATTCACTGATTGATAATTTTGATTTGATCATTGTTATGACGTGTCACCAATCTTATATCACACTAGAATTAGATAGATGCAATCAATAACATACGACAATTAAAAGATAAAATATACTTTAGCAGCATATGAATCAGTACCATTTTCCATTGAGACAAACAATGCACCAATAGCACACAATATAGACAAACCATGTAATATTTTATTGAATAAAAATCGGCCCATGAAATTGTCCATGCTCTTTCAGATGGGGTAGCTACTATTATGTACAATTAATCAAGTTCCATTAGAAACATTTTGCTATGGTCCCTGCAACTAAAATCTGTTAAAAAATTGTAAATTTTAATTTTAAAATAGATTTTAAAAATTAAGATTTACCAAAGCACTACACAAATTACTAAGTATGGCTGTATGGGCCTTAACATTATAATATTGAGATTTACAAATAAAATCAAGGGAATTAATAATATTTGTTGTAGTACACCATTTATCACCTTTTCAAGTGATTAGGTATAGGGGCATGGACATGGGAACCAACAGCTTAACTGGTAAGTGACTGTGGAGATCTTGAAACAAAACATGAAATATATGTCGGCCAAACAGGGCCTTGATATAATCATCATTCTACGGTACTATATCTCTGCAGTCACCGGCCGGGTAAGCTGTTGGGCTCCCCATCCAAGCATTAGCTAGCCCATCATTCACCCTCACGCATGTCAAGAATCAACATTAACCTTCAAAATCTGGTCACCGTAACTATCCCACAATTGTGCTCAGATACTGATTACAACGAGGCTATGTACATTGTTTGTCTTTATAGAAAATGCGATAGTTGAACTCGATTCTACGCCAAACGTGTCCAACTGAGAATGCAGAGATATTAATCTTGCAACACACTTCGAGATTCCGCCAAGAGTGCATTAACTAAGTAGTTATGTATTAATTGAAATTAAATACATAAATCTGCTCTCCTTCAAGGACATGAAAACCTCCATTGAAGGAAAAACATACGACTAGTACACTTTAGTATTAACAAGAAATATTCAAACATGTTTCATAATAAGTAATGCCGTTCCTTTAATTTAGTTTCTCTCAATATAATATGAGATGGGAACTGTTTAATGCATTTTATTTATTTAATTTAACACATTCAATCCAGGTTTTCCACTTACGTAATTACCTACAATAAGTTTAGGTACCTCAAACTGTAACAAGAATATAAATTGGCACCTTTAGCACTACACAATGTCCGTTGCACACTTCCGATATGACGCAGTAGGAGCTACACAAGAGCATTCAAATGTATAAAATAAATATCTTACGTTAAGTAACCTGTCTTCAAATACCTAGTTGTTTAAATATCCCCATTCAGATTAAAAACAATTAAATTTTTATTTAAAACCATGCCATACATACATCACACCATCACGGTAATAATTTGTTTTACGTGTAAAATTTGTACAGAGCGGTGTAATTTGGATATATATGCGGAGAATATTGTAGGTGAACTGTAGATATATTTATATGCTCGGCTGATGAATTATTAAGTTCTTGGGGAATTTAGTTTATAGGCGATTGTAGTAGTACCCAAGGAACGAGAGAGAGAGAGAGAGAAGAAAGAAAGAATTGATGAATAAAAATTATTCTAAACAGAAAATAATAATATTGTTAGGAAAGTGTTACTGTGCCGAAGTACAATTTCTAAAAATTTACACTTTCCATTATAGCAATAAAAATGGAAATGCCACCACGGCCACAGAATACATTTTGGTAACCAGGATATAAAATAAAATAACGCATCATTTGAGGAACAGACTAACATGTGGGAACAACAGGCTGTATCTGAAGATAATTAACATTTTAGTTAAATCTGACAAGGCATAGCAAGCAAGGCATACCTGGGGAATAAACTCTTTGATTAAACATTATCAAGAAAATTTCTTCAAAAACACACAACATTTGTATGAAAATATTCATAAGACGTTGGAACTTACTAAAAGTTTATGTTAACCCTTTAAGCGCCGGGTTTTCTGGCATCGGTCACACGCCCTGGGCCGAGTTCTTAAAAAAAAAAATGTAATGATTTACAATCGGAATAGTCCTGTGTTCACTCGATTCCCCGAAAGTAAAGTTCTCTAAATCGTGCTCGTCTCATCATAATCAAAAATTAATCTTCTTACCTTGTTTGATCGAATAGGCCTAGATGTTGTCTTAGGGCAAAGCAAGAGTGGACGACACACGGCAACATGTTCTGTTGTAGGCCTCGGTAAAGACTTACTTTCCTGATTACTTGATAGTTCTTGGTCACTGTTATCACTTCCTTGATCATAAATAGAGCTCACATCACTGTCACACGGTTCTTCATCAGATTCAGCTGTCAAAATTATCTCCGCAATATCGTCTGTTGAAATGATTTTATGTCGGCGCGAAGTCAAGTTCCGTTTAGCCATGCTCACTCGAGCGCGCGCCTTTGACAATGAAACTGGTAACACGACATCAAACATTCACGCTCGTTTCAAAAAACACCGACAATCGAAATGTTGCACTTGAAGCTTCATCACTTTGCCGTAATATGTCGCAAGCGTTTGCAATTCACCAGACGTCGATATCTACAATATATCGTCTTATATTAATTACATAAAAAGCTGGAGAAGTAAAACGCGTATACGCGGGAGTGGCCTAGCAGCGACCTCGCCTAAGCCGCGTATACGCGGGCGTGGCGCTTAAAGGGTTAAGGGTTCTAAAACTAGGTGTAGTACGTGAAACTAAGTCAGTATTATAGAAATCAATCCAGAAATTAAAAAATCCATCCCAGCGGGGTATTGAACTCCGGTCTCCCGATTGCCGGTCGAGTGCTTCACTCCTCAGCTACTGGGACGGTTAACTTCATAACATCTGGATTGTTGGTGCACTCGACCGGCGATCGGAAGACCGGGGTTCGATATACCGCTGGGATGAATTTTTTAATTTTTGGATTGATTTCTATAAAATCCATTACACCTACGGGAGTGTTCCTTCCCGATTAATGAAATTGTGAAATAAACTAGGTCAGGTTGTACAAGAGTTGCGACTGGTTGTTCTTTCCACAATATGCAAATTTTTAATTAAAACTCTGGGTTGGTAATGCATAGACAATTGATGTTTTAAACAGATACAAAAAATATGAAAATATTTGAAAACAAAATTTACAACAATTAAAATTTACTAAGTGAACACACTTTTGTAAACTTGATGTTTTGTAGGGTGAGCTGAATTTTTATTATGAACATCTCAAGTAAAGGTACAACTTGATAATCACCCATTCTGCAAGGCTCACAAAAAAATTAAATTAAATCTTAGCTTTACAAAAATTGCTGGTGCTATGTATGTCCCGATAGCAACGTAGAACAGCAGCACAAAATGCTTATTTCATGTTCTCTGCTTTTGAATGTTTAGCATAATGAAGTTTACTACGTAGTAGGAAGTAAGGCGTCGACCAGGGAAACAGGAAGAAATGGGTACTACTGTAGACTGTGGGAACGGGAAGGGTTGCCATAACTCATGTTACGTTTACTACATATTTCACAGCGCATCATTTAGGTAAGTAGGCCAAATAAATTATAATTACCATACTATATATTATACATAATGCACTTTGTTTAGATTTAGAACCTTTGCCTAGGTACACGATTGAATGTAATGCTCATTTTGTTTAGCCAGTGTAGCATACTAAATAACTAAGATGTAAGTAGTACACAAAGAGACAGTTGCACAGAAAAACTGAAGAAATTGTCAGAGTTCAGTGCAAGATGCAACGAATAGACTAGTGAAGAATGCGTATCCTGCAGTTTTATATTTAATTTAATACAATTCAGAAGTTAAAAAATCCATACCGATCGGGGTTTGAAACCGAGTCTCCCACACAGACGGTAACTATTTAACTTCTGAATTGTACAGTAGTTGCATTATAGATCTGGATGGATCATGCATGTTGTGATGCAGATTTAGTTTACCTTGACCCTCACTCCAAACAAACAGCTTAGGCAATTGATATTCTATTTTCACCTAAGTGTATCACCACCCTTGGTGGGTGGGGTACGTGCCAAGGTTTCTAGTCCAAATTCTAAAGCTTGAACTGCTATCCATATTATACAAGTGTATTTCTAAAGTAAAAAAATTGTAATTTATACATAGTAAAAACTAAAAAGTCATTATAAAATAAAATCACTTCGATAAAAAATTATGTAGGATAATATTATACGGTACAATTAAAAACCAACATTAACTAAAATCCTATCACTTAAATTAATCTTAAATCACTCTCATAAAAATTAACAGTATAATTTTAAAAAACTAAATTTACCATGTAAGATAAAACTATTCACTCTGTCTCCGTCCAATTAAAATTAGCACGCGAGTTATGTAGGCCTACTAACGGTAGTAGGGATGACATATAGTACCGATTCTACCACGACATGTAAATTTAAGGCATATTTTATAATTTTAGTACTTCAAGCACCATTGAACGGGCGGTTCATTCCAGCGGAGCTGCCACCACGAATCGGTACCCCACTTCCGTGACGACTCATTGGCCTAGTGAGTGTTTTGTGTATGAGCAACCTCCGTTCTTCAACAACCCGTTGACAAGTCTCGTGCCGCCTGCGGCATTGACACATCGGCGGTTTGAATTCAATTTTTTTAAATTCATACTGGGGTTTTAGGGACCCCTAGAATTTGAATTAAGGGGATTGGTTCACTAACTCCACTGGAGCTTATTATCAGTCATTTCTCATTTTCAATCAGTGGTTTAAGAAACTGCAGGATGTCTACAAAACAGTCCGAATGTAAACCTGCACTTTTGTCGTAATTTCGTAAACACCAATTATTACGAAAAGAGAACGTCGAAAGAATTTGCATGCTCAAAGTAATAATTTTTTCCAGTTACATAAACTAGGTACGTAAAAAAACTACACACTTTTGGACGGAATCAGCATTAGAAAGAAAACCTCTTTGCAGGTCAAGAGTTTCCGAGGTGTAGTTACTATCACAGAGCAAATAAATTGAATATGTTAAATAATAAAACAAATATACTGACGTACAGAAGTACGCTATTTTTCTTTTTCAGTACGTACTTCTCAACTAGTACATACAGCGATATTGCACAGCAGTATTACTATTTCAAACATATCTTCCACAAGTGCAAAACTGTCTCTCCGTGTACATGCTATTTTTATGAAACACAAACCTACTTTGATAACATTTTCAGGTTTGAAATATTACTTTCTATTGAAGTAGACATTTTATAGTATAAAAGAGATTGACTTCTATTAAAATACAAACGGTTGAAGATATAAAAATTAAAATTACCGTACTGAAGATTGAAGAAGAAAGACTTCATATATTGAAGTAGACATTTAAATATTCTTGTATTGTTATCCCAGTTCAGAAGTCCAATGGAAGCGGAAAATACATGCTCAACTTTGACAGATAATTAACACAAACATCAAACAGAAATAATAACTACTAGACAGGAATTTGTCTGTAGCAAAGAATGCAACAAGGCTGTATCATGATAGTGATAAAAGACATAGGGTACCAAGAGCTTACTTGAAGTGGAGTAGGCAAGCCACAACAGAAAAACATACATAGCAAATGTTTTCGGTTCCAGTGACCTTCATCGAGTGAAGAGTCTCTCTCAAACGGACCGAAAACGTTGTGCAATATACATACATAGTTTATGTGTTTTTTCTGATGTGGCTTACCTACTCCACTTCAGGAAGCTCTTGGTTCCATATCTGTTTTATCACTCTTATAACTAGAAACGATTTGTGATATCATGATACAACACACAACGTATTATCTACAGTGACGAAGGTAGAATATTTACAGCCAGAGTGAAAATAAATACAAACAATTGGTTCAAAATGTGCTTAGAAATGTGACTTTTGGTTGACGATTACTGTATTTAGCACATTGTTAATTTTAAATTTACCACGTTTCTGTGGTCAACCACAAAATATATTATCTCAATAATGGAACCTCTTGGACTTACATAGCTAGTTATCTCTTAGGAAATTTAGTTTTACGATATCTTGACTAACCACAAGTAGGCTAGAATACTATAGATTTGTTTTCGGAGGCAGTTTCAGAGTGTCATTTTACTCTGAAGTGGTGGTCACAATGTGTTGAAGGTGATGTTTGAGGTTGCGCATGGACTTCTTAACTGGGACAGCCTTACATGATACAATGAAGAGTGAGCAGCGCTCAACATTTCCAGCAGCCCGTTAGTATCCGACTGTAATGAAACTTTACACGGTTGTCAAGTAAGTATGTATATATAGGTCTGTCTATGCATTGTAGCCTACTCTATCCTCTATTCGTAGATTACCAGGCACTACAGGTGTGCGAGTACCTATTCGTAAATTTGAACTTGAATTGAACATGTGAAGGGTTCAAACTTGATTCGAAACCCAACTAGGCGGTACCTGTATTTGAATTCTAAGCTTTTTTTTTGACGATTTACGAACAATTAATACTTTAGTTTCTTTTGCTTACGGAAATGAGCCGCAGTCTGTTTTTTGAGAGAATCATAGTTGGAAAAAAGCGCGGCTTATGCGTGTAGTAAATACACGGTAACTCTTTTAAGTTGGTGAATAAGATCTAAAATCAAATCTATGGAACTTAATTGAGTCAAGTTTTGTTAAGTACAATGTTTAGGCTAGTATACAAAAAAAATTTCTAAAAATATATTTCATGTTGGTTCTTATCAAATTTGGGAGCTTCCATCATACCACAAAGTAAGCTGTTGATCTTATTCCAATACTAATACTCCAGCTAATTGGCATTTTATCAACATAGGTCTAAGCCAAAATATGTTTCCGGTATTCGAATATTGGAATGTAATTTATAACTACTCGATTCGTACGACTAGATTAAAAATTAAAATCTGTTCGCACACCCCTACCAAGTATAAAAAATTAGATAGAGTAGGATCCTACAAAAAATACCAAATGGTTGATTTTTCCAAAATCCAAAACATCGTCCATGTTTCTGCGACATCTGAGCAAAGTTTCATACCAACTACGTAGACACTTATGGGCAGCGGGAAATGCCATATAAAAAATAACTGGTATTGTAGTCTGTTAAAATGTGTTCTTTGGTCCCTATGAGAAAATGTTTTGGCATATTTCCAAAACATTCATTGGGCAAGCAAGATAGTACAGGGAAATTATAAAATGTCATTTGAACTTTCATTAAGGGAGCAGCTTTACAAACATATTATTATGTTGAACTGGAAAAATGTATAACCAGAAATAACCAAATATGCCCTACAATGCAGAACAAAAATTTAACTCAACTGGGGATTGAACCCAGGTCTCCTGCTTGTCTGTAAAAGATAAGCCAAATGCCCAATTCACAAAAATGTGAAATTGAGACAGGGGTACTCTTACTCTTGTTAAAAAATATGCCAAAATTCATTGTAATTTCACAATTCCAGCTTAATTCTTGGTTGGAATAAATAGCGAGTGAGCAGAAATGAAAAGTTATCAAAGTAAGCTAGTACTACACAGTGTGTGTCTCCTAGGTGCGCTTGTATCAGAGGTCCTGGAAGTCCCCTCCCTCATAGACCCTGCGCTGGGGCTCGGGCGTGTAGTGAAACCTGGCTCGTATGTGCTCCACGCGTAGGTGTTGTGGCGAGCCGGGCACGGAGGTGCTCTCGCTGAGTCTCCGTGGGGGGGGCTGGGGGGGCGAGGGGGAGATGTACCTGCAACAAGATGGCGCCGACGTAAGCACGCAGTAGCACTGACTTGTGTTCAATAGAAATAGCAGCCCGGCGAGTGAATTCTTATATACGAAAATCCTCTGTTACATATGCGAGTTGAATGAACAATTAAAAAACACCATCTACAGAATATAATACTGTTTTATTCACGTGTCTTTATCAATCACCGATAAGTTTATTAATATCTATTAAATAACAATATTATATGAATATTATGTAGTTACAATTTCAGAATTTTTACTACCTACAGCAAAAAAACAGAATTGTTTTTGTTACAAAAATTCAAAAAATTTGCAAGTGAAAAACTACTGTCGACAATCGACACACATGCAACAGACAGGTGGCCACTAGAGAGTGTTGTGTGGGTGGGGCAAACAATTCAGTGAAACTGAAAGTAACTCGACACCAATGTGTACACAGTACATGCGCAGAGAAGGAACAACACTGTACATACAATACAACAACATTCCCAACAGTGGAGGACACAAGCGTCGAGTTCATCAACGAGCAACATTTGAAAACCAGCGGGCCCCAATTCACTCGGCGATGACTCCAGTACAGTATATGAAGCATAGTTTGGAACCATTTTATCATGCCAAAGGTTTACTAAATAGTAAATATCAGTGATGCACACAATAAATAATCATCAATGAAAATATTATCAAATTGAATTTAAAAAAAAAACATATTCCAAAATTCCATGCCAGCGCTTACGGGGACCCCATACCACGACTACTTAGTGTGGCTGATAATGATTTAAAAAATAAAAAAAAAAAAATAGAGCCTTCACAATAATCCAACACAAAAAATTGGTATTGACTTTTGACATTCATTCTTCATCATTCCCGCACGTTAGCAAACATGGAAATCAACCCTCCACAAATCCCTAAATTGGTCACTCGCATCCTGTAATCTGTACTAGCAACGAGGTGCGTGGTGCAGCCGGAGTCAGAACATGTTTGGGCCTTGAACAATGTTTGATGGCCTAAAACGCGTTTTGAGGCGATAAAGAGGTTTTATGGCCTATTATTATTGGGTGAAATGAAACTTTTTTATTTTTAGGAAAATAGTTTACTTGCAACCGATCAAAAGTCATTTGCAAGTTGCGAGCAGTAATTTAAAGGGTTGAATTGGCAATAGTTTAACCAAGATATCGATCGAAAATACTTGTTAGGCCTACTTTTTCGATCATCGATAATTGTGCACCCTACTAAGTAAGTACACTAAGTACACTAAAAAGAAACACTCAGTACACTAGAAACACTAAGTACACTAGAAACATTAAGTACACTAAGCTAAGTACATACCACCTTAAACATCTACAAACAAACATCAATAAATTTATTATTTGTGTTGGTCACCGTCTACTGTTGGTAGAATTCAACTTCATTAAAATGTCATGTGCAACAAATATGGCTCCAAATTTATAAGTTAGACTGAAGATTGATTTCATCAACATATAAATACTGTTGCAAGTCTCTTTTTTCTTTCACAGTAGAAGGATCTAAAACTTAAATGTATTTATTTAACTAGGGAGGGGACATTTAAACTTTAGTTGTCCATACAATTGTCGAGGATTGTATAAACATTTTGTCTCCAAAACGGCCAATGCCTAATTACGGAATTCTAAATAAAATGTAATAAAGTATTACTCGTATTGGCCCGAAACCGAATATGACACGACGTTTCCCCCCGAAAATACAATTTCAAAAACAGCACTCGGAAATTTGTGCGCTCTTGCATTTGAAATAGCGCCTGAACAGTGAACATACGCCACTCGCAATATTTTCTTGGGAATCGATTCTTAGGTCACAATGATCTTGATCGATTCCAATTCTTTGGAATCCCTAAATCAGACTGGTGAACTGTGGTTGGCCTATGTGAGCTTTTGCTTGCCCCTACACTATTAAAAAACATAGGCCTAGGTCCTTACATTGTTCAAAATGTTTTGTTGTAAGAGAGAAATTTTAGGCTATTCATAAATATTGTATTGTAAATGAAAATGCTTGTATATTTTTAATTTATTTTTAATTTCTTGGAAATGATTTTGAAAAATTTGGGGTCGTTTTATATATTCGTTATCGTGCAGTATATTCGGGCCAATACGGTATTAGAAAGTGACAACTGACAATTTTTTTTGTGAAAAAAAAATTGTGTGGCTTGTTGGTCTTGTGGTTAGCCTACCTGCTTCCAATGCAGAAGGTCCAGGGTTCGATTCCCGCTAAGGTTAGAAGTTTTTTAACTTCAGATTTGGACTTAAGTCCATCAGCTCTTGTCTTAAGAATTTGCAAAAGCCGTCCTTGCAACGAGGCACATAATAAATTTAAAGATGTTCTGAATCGGCCTTGTTGATTCTGGTGTCGATCCGCGGGTGTTTGCACTGTCCATACCACTGATTGCTATATATTTCCTATTAAAAATATCGATCTTTGGTTGGTTATTGTTCACTCGTCGATTACGTCGGGGCCTGTAGGGTTGGCTTGCTCACTTTGGTTTACTGTCCCCCACTAAAAATCAGTTGTGTGACACAGTGGGTAGACTCTAAATATGGATGGATTTATTTATTTATTCATTCAGTAATGACCCTTAATATTGCTTATGTTAACTAATAACTACCAACTATTAATGTGGATGCATGGAAATTGAAGGCTGTATTATACAGGATTGATGAAGATTGACAACGTGTAAACATAAGTCAACAAGATATAAGTAAACATTTAGGTTACAAAATAAATGGCCATCTTCAGTGGCACATACAACTCAGCCTCTACTGAACACATACTGTATAGGGGCTACAATCTATAGGCTACAATACAATACAGCTAGGAGGGTAAAGTTGCTCCGGACGTCGTCCTACCTTCTCGACAGCGAGGGCGAACCTTCAACGAACCCCCTCCTGACCGGAGAGTGGTCGAGGTATCCTCTTCTCGCCAGCAGAGGTGAGGCGGCCGTCCCTCCTTCTCGGTTGAGCCGCGGGGGGGGATCGGGACTTTGACTGGGGGGTGGGTAGTGGGGGGGCGGACCCGGCCTGGCGGGCCGGGGGGGCGGGAAGTTCCTACGCGACTCTCCGCCCCCCAGATACAGTTTGAAGTAAGAAGCAAAGCGTTTCTTTCCGCCCCCAGTGGGGACGGGGTCGTCGGGGGGCGGCTTGGGAGGTGCCACGTCCGGGGGTGTGTGGTAGTGAGGCTGTGGGGGGTAGCTGAGCACGTGGTGATGGTGGTGAAGGTGCTGGTTCTGCTGGTGATAGAAGCGTTGCAAGACTAGAGGGGAGGTGTTGCCTAGGTGGCGGTGATTGTGGGGGGGTTGGAGGGGAGGGGGTTCGGGCGGGAAGCGTTTCCGACCCGGTACGGGCGAACCAAGAAACCCGCTCCTGGCAAAGACACAGAAGAAAATACGGCTTTCAACAAACAGCAACAAAGCACACCGGTGACACAGAGGTTAGTGAATCAGTGGGTTAGACCTGGGTTTTATTACTGTTGTTAAATCAGCGAGGGTTGAACGAGATTTACTCTCTTGCGTTTTAATATAACTTTGGTTGCCATCATACATTAGTGTTCCTACCGCAACGGAGCTACAAGTACATAATTAATCAGCAACATGTTCTCGCAACTTTTGCGAGTCTGCTTCACCCGTTCACTGCCAAAGACTATTCCGTCCAGTACCAGTACAGGTATTGGACTAGGCTCTAATAACAGCTAATTAATTTATATCTAATTTGGGATTGCAACGCGTTATTGCTCGGAGCTAACTGGTAGTCAGGTTTGACGGTCATGACTTGAGTACCTAGCATAGTACTAATAGCATTGTAGTAATGTAGTTAGGGATGACTTTGGGTCAAATAATCCGGAACCGGATCCACCCTCGCCGGAACCGGTTCCTAAACATATTTTTCTTTCTCAATTATAGTAAATTTGAATTTGTGCGGGCTAATTTTGATTGAATAATAATAATAATAATCGATTTGACTTTTGATGGGGGGCAGAGCCGTGTCCCAGACATAACTGCTTCTGTCTGTGGAGGAACAGCCAGAACAGTTGCTTTTTGGGAGGATGCAAGTTAAATTGAACAGCCAAGAACAAACAATGGCCACAAAATTGTTTTCTTTCGTTTTTGTTTATAAAGTTTTGATTATGTGATCTTAAACGTGAAAATAGAATTAGTGTATGATTAAAATTTAAAATGTTATTAACAAGTTCTGTAATGTTATTATAGATAACCAAACACATGGGCCTAGGCTAAGACTAGGTCAAAATTGTGATGCAATGCAATATTCATAGGGCCTAGGCCTAGGCCTAAGAATTTTTTAACAAGGTCAGAAAATATATGATTTCAATGTTTAAAAATTAAAACGGATTTTCTGTAAATAAATAACATTTTACATTTTTATGAAAGCGTAATTGAAGCATAAATAACATTTTACATTTTTTTGCAATCTTAATTGAAGCAACCACGGGTGTTTCTGGCTCATTTATTCTCGTCTGTGCCTAGGCCCTTGGAAACCTTTAGGTTAAAAATAGAACCGGTTCCAAAAAAGAGGAACCGGACCATAATGGAACCGGTTTCCGGGTACCCGAAGTCATCCCTAAATGCAGTGCGTTTACATCCCACAAATCACCCGCGTCAAATACTCGTAATAAAAACCAGGTATTGTTAGGAGAAAGCATGGAGTTCCTGGCACATCACAAACAAAGATAAAGACACCAGGTTACACAGTAGGCCCGCTTGAATGAAAGTTTAAGTATACTACGTAGCTGTTAGTTAGGTCTAGAAGAAAACCCGTCGACAAATACAGTAGGATTGTTTTTTGTCCAGCACTTTCCTGCGGTGCTGGTGTCTGTATAGTGTATTTATTAATTAATAAATAATAAATAAATTAATTTAATTTAATTATTTAACCAGAAATATTGTACCTACTACTAAATAATATGTAGGGCGGAGGCCCTAATCTATAGCCTAGGCCAAAAAATGCAGTATATTAATTAATAGTACAAACTAAATAAAATACTTTAGAGTGTTATCTCACAAAATAGAGATATGTAGGCTACACAAACTTTTAATATTTTTGATAATACAAATAATAATATTATTCATTTTTAAGAAGTAACAAATATTTGCTTAGGCCTTACAACAATCTCTAAAAATTGCTACTGCTAATTTAAACAGAAGCAATAAAACAATTTGCAACGAAAAGCACTTTCAGCTGTGCTTTCAGGCCTAGTATATTACTCATTCAGTTGAGCCCGGTGGGGAAACACAAACTAGATAGAGGAGTGTGCCAAGCACATACCTGCCAACCTAGAAATATGAAAATCCGTACAATACTTTCGGGAAGGTATATCGGTCGCCCAATTGCCAATACGTGGGGAAAGGAGGATACTTGGGGGTCCGGGGGCTTGCCCCCGGATTTTTTTTAAAATCTTAGATTCGATTTGGTGGGTTTTAGGTATTTATTGGCCTTCTTAGACAGATAGAATATTACTAATTTCAATTTGGTAACACTGGTAATGAAAATATTGTTTGCTAAAAGGAATAACATATGGCTGTCACTAATTCATTTCATATTCAAGGGGTTTGTAAATAATTTAGGCAATCCTAGGTCTGGATATCTTGTTTTCCACTTTCCAGTCAAAACTACTCCACACATTTGGTGTTTGATATGCCCTAGAACATAAAATTGATTGATAGAAAAATGGATAAGCCTAGACACAGTGCAAACTATAAAGTAATAGTATCACATTTAATATTCTTACCAGAAAGGATGGCTATTGATTGACAGAAACATCTGGTTGTGAATTCTTTTTGAGACTGGAAGAAGTAGCAGATTTGGCCTTTTTCAAAAAAGTTTTATCAAAAGACTGTTCAAAGCAGTGGCCAGTTTGTCCTAGGCCTAGGCCTAGCCTAGGCCTAGGCCTAGAAAGCACAAAGAAAAATTTGTGGACTTGAAACCAACGTGATCAGACAGGCCTACAATAATTACCTAGGCCGAGCTTAATTACGCACAACGCACTCGAATACAATGAAAAACAAACTGTTTAGAACTGCAGGAAAAAGCCTAGGCTCAGCCTAATTACGTACACACAGCAAACAATAACATCACATCACTTCACTTCGTTTCACGAAATCAACGTTGTAACTTGTAACCTACAAATCAGCTCTTTTCTTTGGCATTCCTTGGGTGGCCTTGGAAGACGCGAGATATGACGAGATCTACAATTGGTTCATTCTATCACTTCACCCCACCCCCGCATGAACAACAGCCAATCACGAGCTCTATTACAACCGGAGCGGGAGTAATTTCACATAGCGCGCTCAGAATGCGCTAGTAGCATTATTTTTGAATTTTAGTGGGAGATTTAAAAAAAGCCGTGGAAGTCTGAAAAATCGTACAATTTTATACTTGAATCGTACAATCGGAAGAATTGGTCAAAATCCGTACATTGTACGGGAAAAACGTACAAGTTGGCAGGTATGCAAGCAACAGCAGTGGGCATGCAGCGGTCCATCAGCCAGGCCTAACTCATGCATGCGCTCTAACCAACATAGCGTGCAAGGAACCAAGCTATTATTTATTATTGCTAAATGGAGGTTGTCATTTGTCATCAAATAGAATAAACAACTTCAAATGACTTGTGTTATTAACTTATTTTGTATTCGGTACCATGTGGCGTGAACTATATATCAAACTGCACAAAATAAAAAATGTCAAATGATTCTACATGCTACAAGTATGACAATGCCATTTCTCCACAGGCCTACTAGCATACCGGCAGTCACTAGGGTGTACGTAGAGAAGTAAATCAACATTCAAAGCAGAAATGCTTTGAATTTGACAATGAAAAGCTATTGAGCTACTTGCCTATTTTGCCTACCGTACAAACGGTACTACTATCTTGAAAACACAGCCAACATGCTACGAGGCAAGTACGGTAGCCAACCGTTTGCAATGATACAACTCAGGCTCTACTACCAACTAGCAGGGTTAGGTTATGTTAAGCAGAAGTCAAGTTGTTAAATTTTAATCTTGATTCATCACAACTTTTTGTTCACTAATGGGCAATGACACTGTTAGTTATCTTTTAGTGGGCTGTAAAGACGTTTTCTCGTTGGGGAGGTCTTCCAGCTCCCAAATCAAAACGGACTCTTAACGTTCTGTGCGCGGCTCAAAATACGAAACTACTAAAAGCACCGCACGCTAAATCCGGTCAGTAGATTATCCATGTTGCACGCTGCAGTTAATAAAATGACAGGCGAAACATCAAATTGTTGTGCAGGTATCACTGACATTTTAAAATTGAGATATGCCTTGTTTAAGCCTTACGGACGCAAGTATAGCCTAGGCCCAAGGCCACAATACAGTTTTCAGACGTAAGTACACCCTTGGCACTCAAATCAAAATCTTGAACAATACATGTTGCTGGCCTAGGTCTACTGCATAAGATCCTTATCAATAAAGAGAGTTTGCTTTATGCCAAAACATTCGCCCACATTCAACCGTATTCAATATTTTGACGTTTCACGGTATTTGGCGTCAACAACTGTTAACTTCTAATAGAAAAGTGACATAGTTTTATTGAAGTAGGTAGTTCCATCAATAATTACACAGAGTCGCGTGGAACGTTTAAGTCCAAACACCAAAAAACAACTTTTTATTTAACCCAGAGCGGGATAGGGAGTTGGAAGACCTCGCCAACGGGGAAACTTCGACTCTGGTATACGGTACAATAAATTGTTTGTTTTTATTAGCATTCAAAAGAAAGATCTGCTGTTTTGACAATTTCTTGATATTCACCTGAAGTAAAACTCTCGTACTAACAATTTACACTGTTACATATGATCAAACCATGGACCACGAAAGCTTACGACAAAACAAACATCTCTGTAGGCCCTACACTTTCAAGGGATTGTAAGTTACTTTCATACACTAATTTTTCCAACCCTGACAACGCACTAGTACTAGTAGTTGGCCAAGCTACAACCTTAGAGACAAACTACATGCAAATGGTCATTCATTTAAGCTACATAGATGGCTATTAGTTCTAGTAGGCCTACACTAAAGATGAAACATACATAAACACATCTAGCTAGAAAGCTTGGAATAATGTAGGTACGTATCTAAGATGTGAAGGAATTGGGATATATTATCTTGATCAAAAATTACACAGGCCCATAGATTCAAAATCATTGATTGTTATTGGGAGTTCATAGAACAAGACATCGATGTCATCTGATGGAAGTATAAGATGAATTACATAATGAAGTAAAAATGAAAACCTACATTAGTGGCAATTTCTTGTAGAAGAATCTTTTTAGAATCTTTAAAGAGTGAAAAAAAAACTAAATCTCTGTACAGTGTACAATGCAATTTCATACTGACAGGCTACGTTAGGCCTACATCATTTAGAAGGTAAGCTGCAGGAGAACCGAATTGACCGATTGCCATACTAAGTACTCTGATAAGGAGTAGGTAATAAAGTTGATTATTTTACGGAGTGTATAATATTAATAGTACGTAGGATTCAGGAGAAATAAAGGCAGGTCAAAGCGCAGGGTGTGATATGTGAGGATCCTTGAGATCCAATGTACATGGGTATTATTTGGTCAACAAGTCAATCGACTCCGTAGAACGCCAAGTGTAAATAGAACTAAAAGTAAAACATGATTACACAGTGTAATGTTCGTACCCCACAACCCGGCTCCCGTCCCAGTCGTTGTCGCTGGTCGGCTGGGGCGTCCTCCAGAATCCCTGCTGGGGGAGCGGAGGAGTCCGGGACGTATCCCGGGCGGCCGCGTACTGTCGCGACAAGTGTTCTGCAACACCGTTGGTGCGGCCCGCCGTCTCGGAGACGGAGCGGTGGTGGGAGGTGTGGAGGGGCGGGTGGCGCCGCACCAGGGGGGAGGGAGGGGGCGGGGTTATCCTGCACAGACAGAGACGGACGGTTAGATCTCGGCCCCTCGAGCTGCTTGGGTAAAACCATTATTATCTTTGTGACTAGGTAGCTAATATCTAGGCATACACAGTAATATTTCAGTCGATTATGGACTCTGCTTTATAGAGTGATAAGGCGTTTAATACACAGTATCACTATCAGTATCAGTCTCGAAAAGAAAGTGGCAGAGCAAGCAACCACATGTCTGATTATCGAAGGCAACCAATTACGGCCAAGAAGGGGTTAAATGTAATTGAGCAGTTCGCACACACGAACACCTGCATAGAAATATCAAGAAAGATGCGATCATTTTGTCTTGTAGTACAAGGAACAGATCAGGTATTGAAAAGTTGGAACCCAACAGGCATGCACTGGTGAGGTAATGATGGGCACCTACCCGTTGACATCTCTTGGCCTAATTTGAACACCTAAGTTTCTACCTCCAACCCTAGTTTGGTCAATCTCCCGTCTGACATTCTCCCCCACCCTAACAACCTTCACACTTGTTGTGTTATGAAGCTAATAATAACAACTTACTTTCTAAGCGGTGAACTGGCCGGCGTGTTCAAGTCACACTGTAGCATGGCTTGGGCAAACCACGCAGCCATATTCACGTTTTTTGTCTCGTATTTCTTCATAAATGCAGTCTCCAGTAGTTTTTTGTACTTTGGACGGAGCTCGTAGTTTTTTGTTAAACTAGAAAAGAAGTACAAAACCCAAGCTTTAGTAAAGTTTTCCATATGCATAGGTAGTTAACTTTGACCATTCTGTGTTACTACAGTACAGAGTCGATAATACATTACTCGGTTCTCCTCATTGACGTTTATGTGAGTTTTGCAGCAAAGCCCTGCCATCTCACACAAGAGTATGCTAAGTTATTTAGCTGTTTGAATTTTCACAGTTATATGATTGTAAACCTTGCCCGACCAATGTTTTTATGATCAGTTATACAACTCTGCATTACAATAATGGTTGTCGAAGCCGTCTTTTTGGTAGGGTTTATCCCAAATGCCTCCCCACTATACCCAGGCCTACTTCCAGATTGCTAACGAGAAAAAATAGTGAAAATTAGAGGTAAAATGTGATTGAGAATGTAGGCCTATGTAGGCAACATCTAACACTCAACAATGTACTGCCTATAAAAGTCTGTTAGTTACCAGCTGGTGACGAAGCTCATCAAACTATCTTCCTAACATGCGTGCCTATGTTGTTAAACAAGCAACATAGTCGGTTAGTTACCAGCTGGTGACGAAGCTGCGGAACTCTCGGCTAAATGTCTGGTCGTCAGGCAGGTTGGGCGGATCCTCAGTCAACACCTTGGTCAGCACCTCGAAGTCCGTCTTGCAGTCTCTGTACGGGAACATCCCAGTGGCGAGCTCTACCAGCGTTATACCCAGGCTCCAGACGTCCGCCCGGATGTCGTAGTCGGGTCTGGTGGGGTCCGGGGGGTCGATACGCTCGGGCTACAACATAATCACAGGGGTTAGCCCAGATCAAGTGTAAGTCTTACAAACTTAAAGTGAAAGGCTGTGAATAGTTTTTCAGCATGCACACACACAGTGTCTCAGTCTAATCACACGTAGACATTGTTTGTGCAGGGCTCACACTGCAGAGGTCGAGTAACATTTCCTATAAAAACACAAACAAAATAACCTGAGAATATGTAGGCTACAGATTATTATTAGGTCTGGGTCAATCAAAGAACTTCATTAGGGATTAGGGATTACTGGGTAGGGCTATTAATTAATAGGATAATTGAGGTCACAGTCACACTGTCAAATGCCATGGGAGACCATAAGACAGAAGCAAGTTATGTGACTTAGTTGGTAGACTATGAATACAAATTAATTTTATTTATTTAAGTGCTGCGAGGGGTGCAGTTCAACAAATTCAATCTTCCCCTTCATTCACGCATGAAATTACGTAGTTGTGCAAATACATCAGAATGTGAGACGCCTAAAGGTAACACACCCCATGTGTGAAGCACTGGACTGCCTACTGTCATCAAGCATTCTTTCCTTTTTAGTAAATTTTGGTTATTGTTTTACAATATACAAAACTGATGCATCTATTGTTTAATTTAAAACATTTATTTAATCATATTTACTATATTTACTACATTACAACATTGAATTGCGAGGAAACACTACGGACACAAGCGTGGCTTTTCTAAGTAGGTACAGTAAATGTGTGGTAAGTGAACGTGATTGCTCGCTCTGCCTACCGCCATGTAAGCTGCACACCCGGCACTCCTCGTCTTCGCCTTCGAGTCAACCAATCGACCAGAGATTCCGAAGTCGCACAGCTTCACGTTTCCCCTTTCATCGAGTAGAATGTTCGACGGTTTCACATCTCTATGGATTACGCCATGGCTTTCTTTGAGGTAATGCAACGCTTTCACAGTCTGCAACAGGTGACACGGAGACACATTACTCACACAAAAAGTTAATGCTGCATAGGCCGATGATCCAGGTTTTTAACTAACAAGGGTACTAGATCTACTACATGTAATTAAACAGGAATTGACCCAAAATTTTAAAAATAGTATCCGCTCTTGTTAAATTACTACATATTTTATTATGTTTATGGTCTTCATTCTCCAGCCTGCATGTTTGAGATTTTTTTAAATATTTATTTTAAGTGTACAGAGATAATAAATTACATTTTGAGAGGGGAAAATTTTGGTCGTGTGCAAAGTTTGAAATCAGAGTACTGAACAAAACAAGCACAACCTACACTGTTAACACAATAGGCGGTAGGAGGGCGCACTTCATCACAGTACAGCCTTTTACATTCGTACACAATTGTAGGGCTTGGTGTTTTCTTTTGGTTTCTAGGCCTACAGTGGCTAAGTTGATTGTGCTGGCAGAACCTTCCCAGTTGTACTTACCGCAAACGTAACTTTACCAAGCATGTCCTCGGGTATCGGTTTCCGTAATCGCTTGAGAAGTTTGTCGAAACAGGTGGCCATCAGTTCCATACAGATCCACACGTCGCTGTCAGTTATGAAACAACCAAGGCACTGAACGATGAATGGGCAGTCGTGAGATTTGAGAACTACGTCTAAATCCATTATTATTCGCTTATTTTCTTCGCTGTTCCCAGATCGGCGCATTTGCTGTTGAGCAGATAAAAGTAATGATAGTTAATTAGCGGACATGTGGCATATGTAATACAACCAATAACAGGCCATACCTAATAGAACTTCAAAGCACTAGGGCAGGGGTCGGGAACCTGCGGCTCCTGAGTGGGTCTAGCCTGGCTCTATAGTTTTGTTAAGAAAATTCTCTAAAATGCAAAGTCATCTAAGTCAAGTGTGGCTCGTTGGTCTTGTTGTTAGCGTATCTGCTTCCAAAGCAGAAGGTCCAGGGTTCGATTCCCGCTAAAGTCAGAAGTTTTTTAACTTCTGATTTGGACTTAAGTTCATCAGTTCTTGTCTTAGAAGTTTGTAAACGGTGACTTTGGAGCCGTCCTAGCAACGAAGCACATAATAAATTTCAGAGTTGTTCTGAATCGGCCTTGTTGATTCTGGCGTTGATTCGCGGGTGTTCGCACTGTCCATACCACTGATTGCTATATTTCCTATTAAAAATATCGATCTTTGGTTGGTTATCGCTCACTCGTCGATTGCGTCGGGGCCTGCAGGGTTGGCTTGGTCGCTTTGATTTAAAGTCCCCCACTGAAAATCAGTTATATAACTGAGTGGGTAGACTCTAAATAAAATTTATTATTTATTTATTATAACCTGCAACTGTCAACATTAAGGACACAAATAAATGCAAACTATCCAATGAAAATTGTTCGTATTAACAGAAACAGTGATTGGACTGACAAATTCGGTGTTGTTGATTGAAGAGTGTAGGCCTAGTGGTTTTCCACTTCGTGTAGGCCTAATATTAGGGGTGTGCGAATATTCGAAATTTTCGAAGTATTCGAGAATAATTTACTATTCGTATTCGATTCGAAACTCGAATAGTAACTATTCGAATTTCCGAAGTATTCGAATTCCCGAAGTATTCGATTTGAAATTCCCGCCAGTATGCAGGAAACTACATTACCGATCGACGCACCCTATCGCCAACTCCGCGCAACGTGTTTCAGCGGTCGTACCAACCAAACCAAGCTGTACCAACTTCGACAAACAACAGCATCTGATGTCACCGTTGTCACGACGTCGTTGAACGTAAGAAATTACTCCGAAAACGTGATGCAAACCTCATCTTTCTTGCGAAAAAGTTCTAAACATAGTCTTTTTTCGGGTAAATGCTCATGTAAAAACCCGCATAGGGCTCTCGTGCTTACAGATTACGAAGAAGAAGCGGGCCTTGAGCCCGAAACGGACATAGGCCTAGGCCTAGCCTAGCCCTACCCGCTTCAAAGTCTAGGCCCTAGCCTAGCCTAGCCTAGCCTACGGCAAAAAAGTGCGATTTGGTACTTTTTCAACCCAAAAAAGAACGAAGCCGAATGTATGCATTGCAAAAAAAAATTAAAAACCCCCAAAGGTCAGAACAACAAACATTGTTTTTAATTCCCTGTGCTTTGCACAATGCTAGGCATAGGGCCTAGGCCCCTAGCCTACCTAGGCCCTAGGCTAGGCCTAGCCTACCTAGGCCTAGGTCCTAGGCTAGCCTACCTTGGCCTAGGTCCTAGCCTAGGCTAGCCTAGTGCTAGGGGCTAGCCATTGAATTTTGCCAAGGCTAGCCTAGAGTAGACCTAGGCCCTAGGACCAAAGGTCCTATTATTAATTAATAATATTGATATTAATAGCCATAATAAATAAAACTTAAAAACAACTAAATGTTTATTTTTATGTCTGCGCACTGTTTTGACAACTATTCGATATTCGACTTTTTTATTGTGTACTATTCGATATTCGTATTCGAACTCAAAAATCACTATTCGCACACCCCTACCTAATATGTGAAGTTTTCTTCAAAAAAAAAAGTAACATTAATTGAAATTTTTTAAGTCATAGAACAGTTTTCTCATGTCATATTCGAAAATACTGTGCTGAACTGCGGAAGAAGCCACGAGCTGTAGGCCTACAGGTTCTACCCGTTTGTGCATATTTGTTTTAAAGCATTAATTGTTTTAACAATCATCATTCATCAGGTATAAAGTTTGCTGTCCACAAACAGACCACATTTTCAAATTATCGTACCGGTATCAAAAACTCAACCACAAAATTAACATTGCTTGAACACCTCACTATAGGCCTACATCAAAATTTAAAACATTATGTTGTACATTTTTAATCTATAAAAATAAAACTTACAAACAATAAAGGCTATGATGTAATTATTTTTTAATTATCCTACTATGGCTCAAACTAGCAATCACTTTCAAATTTTCTATAAAATTGGCTCCTAAGACAAAAAAGGTTACCAACCCCTGCACTAGGGCCTACAAAAACAGTTCAGATTGTGACTACAAATAGAAAATAAGTTGAACAGTTACTGGGAGGTCTGTTAAAAAACAACCATATGTTGTTGAGTAAATGTCCAGAAAAGTACGGCTAAGTCATCAGGCTTCATGAAAATGATAAGTTTTACTTCACTATCAAACATTTTTGAAGTACGTAGGACTATATCCTATAGGCGTAGATATATAACTTGAATCGACTTACTTTGACCGCTATAACGGTTTGACTTGGTTTATGCAGCATCTTGACTACATGGCCGCAGGTACCATTGCCCAATTCTCCCAAGTGTTCTAAGTCTTTAATATCTGTTTGGTATTTCTGAAAATTAAAACACATAGAGGTAGTATACATTACTGCACATTATAGGCTAGCCAAAGTTCAGTTCAGTTCAGTTCATCATAAATTTTATTTGCATGCAACTTATTATGGAAATACAAAACAGCGAAGCCCACAAAGTTTATAGTTTAACTTGAGGAGGGAGGGCCTCCGTAATTTTATTGTTAATGACGGCTGCAATGGCCCAATAAGTCACCATTAGGTAGGCCTACTGGTACAAAGGCTTCGTCAGTGCATACATTTGAAGATTATGAACAGGACAGGACACAATGCCTAGGTACCTAGTAGTACATTAGGTAGGCCTACTGGTACAAAGGCTTTGTCAGTGCCTACATTTGAAGAGACAGGACAAACAAAGTTAGCTTTAATAACTTTCTAGGTTTTGGGGTAGATGAGATTTCGCAAGAGAGCTCGCTAGTAATATGCAAATTGGCCAAGGTTATAAATGAGGAAGAAGATAGGCCTAAACTAAGCAAGCTAGAGGTAGGAGCTTCTCATGCAGCTTTTATCGCACCCCTACAAACCACACAAAATTTTCAAATCCGGTCACAAGCAAAGGTTCAACCATAGCACCCAAAATAACGTCAAACTATAGGCCTAGGTTAAACGTAGAGACAACAACATCAATTATCTCACTCAGCGTAAGGTCTATAGGCAGGTACAAAACAAAGTAGAGGAATCAAGTAAACTCAACCTCAACACTCCAATAAATACTGTATTTATGCGAGTATAGGCCTCGGGTATATTTGAAATTGTCAAGTTCAAAAAGTGGGGTGCGGCCATTATGAGAAGCCATTTATCAATAGTATTTATATCCAGCTCTTTAAAATCTGAGTGGTCAAAATAAGGGTGCGGCCTATAGCGAGTAAATACGGTAATATAGAAACATCTATTGGCTTCTGTCCCAACCAACACCCATCCATATCATAGAAAATATTGATCAAAATTGATCCGGCACAAGCCTTGCTAAACAATTAACAAATCTACCCTGTGACATGCAAAGAAGCCTACAATTAGTTTGTGGAAGATGGCATGAAACAGGACAGGGTTAATTGATGCAACTATAGGCCTAGGCCTACCCCTAAAACTAGGCCCACTATTTACATCAGCAGGCCTATTCTGGATAGTCCTAGCTAGTCTGTCTGGTGGTATTGATTGACATGAAGACAACTTACCTTGCCATTGATGCTAAGGATACCATTCATCTTCATAATTTCTTGTAGTTTGCTCTCCGTCTCGGCTCCATCTGGGTGTACAGGCGGTATCATATACGTAACAGGAAGGTCCAACGGCTTGCGAATTCTTGTAGGCGTACCTTCCGGTCTCAGAATTTCACCCACTATAAAGTAAAAGAGGAAGGAAGGCATCAAGTATAGGAAAATATTATAGGTACCTAATGACAAAGATTCTTAAACTGGGAACATGAATAAACATGTTTCAGTGGGGGAAAGGTACAGAAGGACAACAGCTTACCTTGAAAAACGTTAGGTAGGTCGCACAGACACAAATAGATGAGTAGACAAAGTTGCTGATACGTTTCGACCAACTAGTGGTCTTTATCACTCAGCGCAGTGTTGGGTAAGTTCCCGCAAAAAAGGAACTTTTAAAAGTTAAGTTACTTGGCCTTCAAATGGAACTTTTAAAAGTTACAGTCCCTTCCCACAAAAAGGAACTTTTGCGTTCCCGAAATAATAAAAGTTCCTGTTTAAAAGTTCCTTTATCAGATAAATTATGGTACATAGGATTTAGGTTTCGATTTTTAAGCTGTGTCGTCGCGAGCAAATGTGGCAGATTTATCAATCGGGGTTACGCCTCCTAAAAATTATATGCTACTGCTTTTTATCAACTGATTTTCATATCTGTGTCAGCTAAATCCGTTTTCAAATGTAGAGGCATGGTGGGTTTTGTCCATCTCTCAGACTGAAAGGAACTTCTAAAACTTTATTAAAAGTTCCCCAAAATTTGTAACTTTTGTGTTGAAAGTTCCTCTAACTAAAAATGGAACGCGTTCCTGAAAAAGTTCCCGAAAAAAGAACGCGTTCTTAGGAACGCGTTCTTTTTTAAAAGTTCCTACCCAACACTGACTCAGCGTGAGTAGAGATACTAAAAGTAGTTCTAAAGCTAGCATGGTATGTACAATAAAGGCGCTGTCGGTGGGTGGTGGCAGGTGGAACTAGGTCTAGGGGAGGCAGAGCTGGGCGCGCCTGCTACCTGTTGTTCAGGTTAGGAGGCTCGCGAGATCTGGTGATGTGTTGGTGAGATAGCTCTCAGTTTCTTAGCTCCAACTGCCTGCAGTCATCGGGAAGCGCCTTGATGATTCTCGTTGTGAAACAGTCTTTGAAAGGGAGGCTGTGTTCAACAGCATGCTGGGCCACAGGTTTGTCTGGATCCATCTGTTTGACACTTTGACGGTGGCCTGTCATACGGGTTCTCAGTTCATTAGTGGTAAGGCCTACATACTCTGCCGGACACTGCGTGCACTTGAGCTGGTAGACTACGTTGGAGGTGAGACAGCTGTTGTGGTGATGGATGGGGTAGGTGACCCCTGTGGCTTCAGCAGTGAATGTCTTGGTAGGTGGATGCATAGGGCAGGTTTTGCACCTAGGGCGGTTGCAGGGGTAAGATCCTATTGGAGGAGCTCTCTGCGGACGAGTTGGAGGCCTAGTGGGGTCCCGTTTGATAAGCGAATCTCCTATGTTAGGTGGTCGTCTGAAGAAGACACGTGGTATCTTGTTGGCCAGATGATGAGTCTTAGGGGCAGCTTCAAGGATGGGCAGTCCACTCTTGATTATGCCGTTAAGTCTCTGCAGCAAGATTGGTATGTATGGCTCAGTTCTCCAGTTCCCATCTTAATCTTGCCTGATTGCCTAGCTTAGTTGGATGAGCAAAGCGAGTGAAGCGAAGACTTCAATTTCACTGACCCCCCAAAAAATTTAGCTCGGGTGTTTTTTTTAGTTTTTTAGTTTTTGTTTTGTTTTTTTGTATTTTTGTCTGTTTGTTCGCTCTCTACCGGGCAAACGGCATATGCGATCTTGATGAAAATTTGACAGGACCTTCGAAATCTCTGAACTTAGACTTGTCACGTTTTTGGGTACAATCCAAGAAATATTTCTCATAAATATTGTACTTTTACGATTTTGTTTTGATTTTTTGTTCTATATTTTCGTGCCATTTGGGCCAATTCTGATCAAACACGTGGGGCTACAACGTTCATATTATATATGGACATTAAGGTTATGGTGATGTAGTACATTTTGAAGGAAAAAGTTGAAAAAGTTAGCCAGAATCTATAGAAATAAAGCTTTTAATATAGAAATAAAGCTTTTAATATAATTTTTTTTATTTTTTGTGCGATATTTTCGTGCCATTTGGGCCAATTCTGACCAAACGGGTGGGGCTACAGCGTTCATATTATACATGGACATTAAGGTTGTGGTGATGTAGTACCTTTTGAAAGAAAAAGTTGAAAAAGTTAGCCAGAATCCATAGAAATAAAGCTTTTAATATAAGTTTTTTACAGTAAATAATACCTATTGATAAGAAACAATAGAACTTGACAACAATCACCTACAATGCGTAAGCAACAAAACAAAGCACTTGCAAAAGTAAAGATATCCCACGCAAACTAAAAACTTTAAAAAGCTCATCCATCAACGCGGCGGGACTTTAGCGTTTTCCTAGTTAAGTAAAAGCACACCGTCAGCTAATGTTGAAACAATATTTCACAATTAAATTTTAAACCACGTCATCTTCACAAACGCATGAAACTAGGTTTCAACGTGTTCCTGGGTGCAGGAACCGTAGTTGGATGAGCGAAGCGAAGACTTCAATTTCACTGACCCCTCAAAAAATTTAGCTCCAATGTTTTTTTTTTCCTGTCTGTTTGTTTGCACGATTCCGGGCAAACGGCATTAGCAATCTTGATGAAAATTGGAGGGGACCTTCGAAATCTCTGAACTTAGACCTGCCACGTTTTTGGGTACAATCGATGAAATATTTCTCATGAATATCGTACTTTTACGATTTTTTTCCGATTTTTAGTGCGATATTTTTGTGCTATTTGGGCCTATTCTGACCAAACGGGTGGGGCTACAATGTTCATATTATACATGGACATTATGGTTATGGTGATGTAGTACCTTTTGAAAGAAAAAGTTGAAAAAATTAGCCAGAATTCATAGAAATAAAGTTTTTAATATATAAGTATTATTTTACGGTTTAGTGCGATATTTTCGTGCCATTTGGGCCGATTATGACCAAACGTGTGGGGCTAAAACATTCATGTTATACATGGACATTAAGGTTATGGTGATGTAGTACCTTTTGAAAGAAAAAGTTGAAAAAGTTAGCCAGAATCCATAGAAATAAAGCTTTTAAAAAAGTTTTTTACGGTAAATAATAACAATTGACAAGTAACAATAGAAACTTGACAACAATAACCTACAATGCATAGGCAGCAAAGCAAAGCACTTGCAAAAGTAAAGATATCCTACGCAAACTAAAAACTTAAAAAAAGCTCATCCATCAACGCGGCGGGACTTTAGGGTTTTCTTAGTCTACAAAGCAAGAATTAATGAAACTATTTAGAATGTCTTCACAAGACTGGCGTCGACAAAGATCAGACCTAGGGTGGTGCCAGGTTTCTTTACTTACTTATCCCTTTCTTTTGTCCTTCTCTTCCTCTTTCTTCTTTTAGGGCCTATCATTTAAAAAAAAAAAATTTATCCACTTCCAACTCCCCTATTATCCTGCTCAGCATCTTCACGTGCATATTATGGCCAAGTTGATTGTGCTGGCAGAACCTTCCCAGTCATGATCCCAGATCAAGGGCAGGATCACCATTTGGCATTTGCTTCAGCCTGGTTCTGAATCATATTTATTTAACTGCCTTTTCCCAATTTCCCCTATACTTTTGGTTGCAACTTTTAAAGGAGCCAAACCAGACGTAATGGTTGAAGTTTGGAGGAGGCACATTTGAGCGCGGGCAGTTTGAAATATAGCCCCAGTGCTGCCATATATTGCTCGGACCTCTACCAGATGAGTGTGAGAAGATGTGTTTGTGTTTGAAAAGAAGACCACGTAAACCATGGCAACATGCTGCTGCATGCATGCTGCCCGACAAGGAATGCATTTGAACGAAACACATAAGTTATGGCAAAATGGCAATCATCGCTATGATCGTGAACATTCACTGCACACAAGGACACACACACAATTGAACAATTTTAGCAGTTTTTCAATTTTATTGATTGCTAGGACGAATTTTAAAGTAATAAAAATGAAGTCATCAAATACAACAATGTTTCAAGTTGTAGGCCTAGCTTGGCAAAATTGTAAACCTACAATCTTAGATAATAACCACTTAGAAAGAATAACATCATCATCTTGATAGGCCTAAGGGCCTATTGTAGCCTAGACTCATTGTAGCAATAGGACTTTCACATAGCCTACATACCGGTACAAAGGAGAAAATAGGTTTAGAATATGATTTCAATCAAATTTGAAATGTTCATACCACAAAACCTAACTAAAGTAAGCTATTTAAAAGGGCTTCAAAAACCTCTAAAACTCACCAAATCGAATCTAGGATCTCAATTTATTTCCGGGGGCAAGCCCTCGGACCCCCACTACTTTTTTGCCCTACCTTATGATTACAGTACCTAGGCCTACCCGGCAATGTTTATAGAATAGGCCTACCCAGTGAACATTTTTTTCTGGGGAGAACACTGATTTCTATAATAGGCAGTTAATAAGGTCTTATGACAGTATTACGGGTACCGGTATGGTAAGGGTACTTGGTTGGGAGATGCTTGAGGAGGATAGGAGTTGGAACCTACTGGGTAAAATGTAGGCCTACAGGGTGACTAGAGCTCATGAGGGATGGGGTGAAATGTATAGTCATCTAAGAAGGGCTAGACCCTAACTACATAGCCAGAGGAGACCATAGGCCCTACATGGAAATATGAGAGAGGTACATGGGCCACAGATGTGGGTAAGAACTCTTTCTTGGCCAGAATGGTGGTGGAGTGGAATGAGTGACCTTTCTGAGGGGTTAGTGGCGGAAAAGAATCTGATTGGATTTTTAAAAATCCCAAAAGCTGCTGCCAGTTTATCCTGACTAGGGAAGAGAGAGATTGGAGATGAGAGTAATGAAGAGGCCTTGCTCGGTAAGGGAGCGATAGAGATTACAAGGGGAACAAGTGCATATGGTCAATGGGCATAAGAGAGCAAGAGCAAGGGATTTTGTAAGCTGAGGGTTATAGAGGAGTGGAAAAAGAAGAAACCTGCCACCAACTAATAGTCAACAGCAGAGGATGAAGATACAATACAATTTGCCAATAGCTATGTTTACACAAAGGATTCAATTCTGTATTGGTAGGGCCTATAGGGCTATTGGATTCTGTGGTGAGCATTTATATGTCACGAATTGAAAAAGGGATTCGATCTGATTTCAATAGGCCTACCAAACTAATGCGATCTAGCGGTAGCTTTGAGAATTGCTGTGCTGTGTGTGTGTGCAGTGCACTCGATCCAATAGTCAAAACTGTTTACTTGCTTGTTTTCAATCCGATATTTCAATCCGATCCCAACTTTTGGGAGATTGGATCCAACCGATCCGATCCTAGTTCCAAGTGGTGGGACGCCTGAATAACGCCGAATGGAATAACGCCGAATCGATTGTGTGTAGTGTAGGGCCTACTTGCCAATTTTCCTCCTAACCTTTTTTTTCCAACACAAAAGAGTAGCGTGGTATGTACACTACACACGATCGATTCGGCGTTGTTCCATTCGGCGTTATTCAGCGCTCCCCAAGTGGTTAGCCTACATGGATGTTGGAGAGGTAGGTAGTTTCGTATTCAATACCGTATTGAATCATCCATGTAAACATAGCTACTGTCAGCACCACACGTCATGTGCAACGCCAAATAGGCCTAGGCCGGTACTTCTTCGGCTAGGGGGGTCCAACTTTTATAGGGCCTATACACTGTAACGGAAAGGATTTCGGGTGCGCTCTTATCGATTATATCCTAGAACTAGCGCGGCACACTGTAGCCAGCGGAAAGTTTGGCTAACCTAACGAAGGTACACCTTTAACATAAGTAGTAACAAGGCAATATAGCAGTATTAACAAGGTGTAGGCCTAGGCCTATAAAAGTTGGACCCCCCTAGCCGAAGAAGTGCCCCTAGGCCTAGGTAGGCAGTGATACAATACAGTGCTAATCTAGAAGGCTGCGGTCTTTTCTAGCTAGAGTGTTGCTTGATGCGCAAACTCTCAATCTCAACCAGGGCTAGGCTAGGCCTATGGCCTTCATACGCAAAAGAGCGGAGAGAAAGAAGTTTCCCCCTTTATCCACTAGGCTAGATGGTTCCTTGAGTCGTGGATAGTAGAGACCGTAGAAAACTTGTTGAGACTGTAGTCCCATTTTGAGGAGATGAGACCCTAGGCCTAGGCCTACACATTCAAACAAGATCTTAAGTCCTGGGGTAGGGCCTAGGCCTAGGCTAAGAATTTCTAGGGGCTAAGGCTAGCCTAGGCCTAGCCTAGGGCTTGCTAGGGGCCTAGGCTAACACCCAGGCTTGAAATGGGTCAACCAATGAATATGAAGCCTGAATCTAGCAACATAGAGCGAACTATAGCCTAGCCAGGCTAGGCCTAGGGCCTAGGCTGAATTTTAATACTTGTAGGCCTAGGCCTAGGGGAATGGCCAAAAACTTACACTGCTGTGGTCTACGACCCGAACCAGGCCTCGGACTTCCCGCAAATGTGCTCAAATCTTTTGGCAGTTTGTCTGTGTTTCGAGCAACTATTTCAGCTTGCAGTCTAGATTCAAGCTCTGATAACGAATTTTGAGTAACTTTCCACGCAGTGCTAGACATTTTGCCCAGCTGAAAACGAAAACGAAGTTCAGAAAACGACTCTGTGCGATCTATCGGTAAATAAATCGTCTGTCAAATGAACGGAAATTGGATCAAGGCTACATTTTCTAAATTTTAATTTAATCATAAGAAAAACAAATTAAATTGGAAAGTTTCTGAAAATATTTATAGTAATGAGACAACAATTATTTTATGTCAGTATTCGTTACCCAAGTAATAAAAAAAAGTAAAATTAAATAGCAATGAACTTCGTTGTACACTTGACTTGTATTTTACTCACAGCCGACCGTAGAAATAAACTCTTTGTTCCTAGATTTAGGACAGAAGTAGGAAAAAATTCATTTGTGGGGTCTGCAGTTAAGATTTGGAATGGTCTGGATAATAAGGTTCTAACCCCCCTACCCGATAACATAGCAGTTTTCAAAAACAGGTTAAAAGAATATTATTAAATTCAAGGAACTGGCCTGTATGGCCAAATTAGTGTTATATTCTAGGTACTTCTAGTAGATAATAGCTGATATCTTATGTGCATATTACATGTTTCTTTTTTCAAATAATACATTGAAATGTAAATTGTATCTAGAAACTGGATGTTGTAAATGCTATACTATATGCCCTGTAACAGAGCAAAAGAGCTCAAATCATGGTCAATAAATAATGAATGAAAAAAAATGATGTGTGATAACACTGCCTTCTAAAATAATGGTTGTTGTAGTTGTTGTGATTTGAAATTATATTGAGAGTTGTTATGTTTGTAAGCTTTGATTGATTTTATTGTTTTTGTGATTGGCAAGCTTGGACCACGCGTTCTTACATCTTCAAAACTTATCTTTGTTTTTTGACTTATTTTTTGTAACAAGACCCTACAACGGCTTTAGTTTATATCGGATGGTGTGGTTTCTAGTGGTTTAACTCGGTAAGTTAGTTTTACAATTGAATTTGGTTATACTGACCTAAAGATTTGACCTAGTTCTAGGCCTGAGCCTAGCCTAGGCTAGCCCTAGCATATAACATTTCTTACGGTTGCAAATGGGCCCTTCCGCCCGGTGGCAACCACTCACTCCCCCCAGACCTAATTACTGTCCCCCCCTAAAAATGATCTAAATTCCCTTAAAGACCCACTACCTACAATATCCCCCGGCAAGTCATTCCATTCCCTAACAGTCCTTTCCATGAAACCATACCGACCCAGATCCGTTCTTACTACTTGACGCTGGAACTTCCATGAATGATCCCCCCTTCCCCTGTAAAGCCCCTCTTGTAGCCTATTGCGGATGTCCCCCCACCCCCTACTTCCCCTAGCCGCCCTGTACATATTGCACAACCTAACCTCCCTTCTTCTTCCCTCTAATGACTCCCACCCCAACTCTCCTAGCATTGCAGTGACACTGTCATATACTCTCTCTACATTCCCTTATCATCCTCTTCCCACCGCCACCGCCTAACCTTTCCCGTAACCCTTCTTGCCGCCCTACGTTGGACTTTCTCTACTTCCAAAACCTCCCCCAACTTATACGGATCCCATGCCGCCGCCCCATACTCCAGGACAGGTCTAACCACTACCTTATATGACCGATCTTTAACCTCCCGACTGGCCCCTCTTAGATTTCTCATAACAAAACCCAGAGCCCTATTTCCCTTCTTAACAACTTCTTGCACCTGATCCCCCCAACCCAAATCCTCTGCCAACATCACCCCTAAGTACTTATACGTTCCTACTTTCTCCATAACAGCCCCCATTAAAGTGTATGTCCTACCTACCTTAATTATTCTTCGCGAGAAACCAACCACCTTACATTTACCTATGTTCAAACCCATCTTATTTGCTGTGACCCATTCCTCTATTACCCCCAGATCTGCCTGCAACAACCTAACATCCTCAATCCCCCTTATTGCTCTATACAAAACACAATCATCTGCAAATAATCTTATTCTTGATGTTATTCCCTGCCCTATGTCATTTATAAACATAATAAACAACAAAGGTCCTAACACTGAGCCCTGCGGTACCCCCGATGTAACCTCTATACTATGTGACAAGGTACCCCAACCCTAACCCTCTGAGACCTACCTCTCAAGAAATCTCCAACCCACCTCACCACTCCTTTATCCCCCACCACATTGTTTACCTTCTCCATTAGCAAATCGTGCGAGACTTTATCAAAAGCCTTTTCAAAATCTAGAAAAACAGCATCTACTTCCCCCCCACTGTCCAAAATGTCCCCAATATCCTGAACTAATCCTACCAGTTGAGTGTCACAAGAAAAACCTTCCCTGAAACCATGTTGAGCATCCGTGAACCACGCCTCCCCTTCCAATGAGTTCCTAACATAGTCTGCAACTACCCTCTCCATAATTTTGCTCCCTACTGAAGTCAAGCTAACTGGCCTATAATTTCCTATTGTACATCTATCGCCCCCCTTATGAATTGGCACCACGAGTCCCTCCCTCCAACCTTCAGGGATCTTACCCTCACTTAAAGACTTTCTACATACATCCCCTAGAAACCTTACCGCGGCATCACCCCCAATTTTTAAAAATCTGCACCCCAAGCCGTCCTGCCCTGGAGCCTTTCCCACAACCATCTTACCCAACACCCTCTTTACATCCCTATCTGAAATTGTGAGTGGGGTCCCCTTTCCCCTTGCCACTGCTCTCCTGTATCCCTATTCTCCTGAAACACCCCCCCATAATAGGAATTTAAAGCCTCCGCCTTATCCTGGTCGCTAACGTATATCCTTTCCCCCTCCCCCTTAAGAGTAGGTATTGCCACCCGTCCTTTTTGTCCCCTTAAGTGCTTGTATAAACTTGTCCCGCTGTCCCTAATTCCCCGGTCCCCATCCATTAACCTCATCATATAATCGTCCTAGCGTCAACCTTAGCCCTATCAAGTATCTCCTCCCATTCCTTAAGCTTTTTCTTACCCCTCCCAGTCCTCCGATACTTCCCATACACGCTCCTACATTTTCTCTTCAACCATCTAATTCTTCTATTGTAATAAACCGGATCCCATTTTCCCTTTTTTGCTACCTGCGGTACAAACCTTTCCAAAAGAGCCCTAAATATATCTAGAAAACTTTCCCACATCTCATTTACCCCCCTTTCCTCCCGAGACCACTCCTCATACATTCTTCCTAATTCTTCTTGCAACCCTTGAACATCTGCCCTATCATACCGCCTCATCAACTTACCCCCAATTTGATCCCCACCTCCCTCGTCACCATGCCCTACTAACGCTAACTCAACTATTGGGACTCTATGGTCACTTATCCCCTCTACAACCTCGGACCTGACTAAAACCTCTTCCGGCCTAACTAATATTACATCTAAAATATTATTTTCCCCCCTTCCGGTGTCCCTTGTACCCTCCCCTACAGCCTGTATAAACCCCTCATTAACTACCATACAAGCCCACTCCTGCTTCCTACCTCCTACATCCTCTCTCCCCCCTTCCCAATGCACCCCGGGCAAGTTTAGATCCCTGCTATAACCAACACTCTATCCTTACTACGCACTACTACCTCCTCTAGCTTATTTAAAACCTCCCATTCCCCATTATCACTAGGTCTATACACGCCTACCACATCCATGGAAGTTCCCCTCCCCAAGGTAACCCTAACACCCAGCATCTCAACCACCTCATCTGACCACAACAGTCTCCCCCTAAGCTCATGCCTACAAACTATCATCACACCCCCCCATACTTATTTCTATCCCTCCTGAATATATCATACCCTTGACGGCTAACCTCCCCATCATAAATGTCATCATTCAACCATGTTTCCACACACACAATCACATCAGGCTCATATACCTCAATCAGACCCCACAGCTTTTCAACTCTTTCCCCTCCCCTAATACTCCTACAATTAACAGTCATAACCTTAACCCCTTGCTTCCTTTCCCCCTTACCCCTCCTGCATGGCCCCCCGCCTGGTCACTTACGTAGCTAGCCTTGGGTGTCAACGCGTCCATCTGCCATGCATAGGCGCCTAGAGTTGCTTATGCCGAGTGTAGTGTAGGCCCTAGTGTAGGCCCTAGGCCTAAGTTTTGTGTATTAAATAAATATCCCTTTGAGCCTAGGTCAGATAGTGGCCTCCTAGGGCACAAAATGTGCTTAAAGACAGACATGAGTTCACAGGTCAATCAAGCAATTTGATGGCTCTATGTAGGGCCTAGGCCTTGCCCCTATCCTTCACATTATGCTGTGTAATGTCTCGGTGGAAATTGCTTGGTATGGCAGCGGCCATGGACGTCGGCCAACAGTCACGGCCGTTGATCGCTCTACGCGTACGGTCGTGACCATTAACTTGGACCTAGGGACGTGTCTGAACTATATTCTCATTCTTAGGACCTAACCGAATAGTGTTCTTTGCCGTTCTTGGTCTCATTACTTAATCTTGTTCTTATTCTTGGTCTGATTCCTGGTCTTGTTACTAGATTGCTTCATGCGTTTTATCTTTTATTTATTTATGCAATTTATCGGACGTATCGTAAACAGCCGCCATGTTCTAGTATTATTAAGTAAGTTGATGAGGCGGTATGATAGGGCAGATGTTCAAGGGTTGCAAGAAGAATTAGGAAGAATGTATGAGGAGTGGTCTCGGGAGGAAAGGGGGGTAAATGAGATGTGGGAAAGTTTTCTAGATATATTTAGGGCTCTTTTGGAAAGTGAAGTGTATTCAAACCTTGCGCCATATTTATAGACACTTCCGAGTTGTTTACTGCTGCCCCCTATACTTTGAAGTTATGAACTACGCTCTCTAGCGCATTCTCCTAAACATGGCTGCCCACCACGCCAAGCCTTGCTAGTTCTAATGTAATTGATTCATGTAATGTGCAATCCACAATAAAACCAAGGTACGTTACAACCTAATATTGCATACCTTATTACGTATAATATGTTTAGCAAACCCAAACATATCAGTGGCGACGCAGGATCGGATCTTACCGACGTGTAAGGCTAGGCTCGAGACAAATTACCATGTGCTTTAAAGCCTAGGCCTAGGCCTACGTGCATCAACCTATTGCCCTAGGCCTACCAGGTCACCAGATTTAAAGGCTAATCAAAGGCATCGCTAGGCCTTAGTATTATGGCTTTATGGGGAGCCGTCGACCAGTTCGATCCCGAAAAAATTAGCTGGACCAGCTATGAGGGGAGACTTGAATGCTTTTTCAAAGCAAATGCTATTACGGAATCGACCGTAAAGCAGCAATCCTTCTTACACTTATAGGTGCTAAATCATATGATGCATTACAATCGAGCATTGCACCAGAGAATGTAATAGACAAAACCTACGAGCAACTGATAATCATATAAAAAATAAGTTCGATGTCAAGCCATCGGTTATCGTGGAACGTTTAAATTTCACCGTAGACACCAAAAGCGGGAGAATCTCTCTTAGATTACCTATCTGAGCTACGTACCATAGCCCAACATTGTGGTTATAACGACCTAAAAGACCGGTTACGAGACCAGCTTGTAATTGGTACAAAAAACGAATCCCTCAACGTAGGCTTCTAGAAATAACAGACTTGACATACAAGCGAACGCTAGACATGTGTACTGCCTGCGATTCTGCTGAACGCAACATGGCGGCAATGAAAATGCACAATAGCGATAGGCTTAGTACCGATAATACAGCAGGGGTCCCAGAAAACACCGAAGTGCATGCAGTACTAAACACTAGCCTAAATATCAAATCGCAATAGGCTAAGCCAGGACCGGTAGCTCACCGACAACCACACCAACAGAACAGTTCGTGCATGCGCTGTGGCTCTGACCATCAGGGACAGACTTGCCGCATTATAGATGCCACATGCCATTTTTGCCAAAAAGTAGGCCACATTGCTAGTGTCTGTAAAGCAAAACAGAAAAATGGAAGGGGGTATTCTTCGCATAAGCAAGCCCAACACACTCAACAACCAAGGAGTAATCAGGCGGTAAATGAACTTAGCGTCACCAGTGGGTCCAGTGACACTACCAATATGTATGATCTTATGAGTTTGAACGTAATAACAAAGTAGATTACTCGCTCGAAAGCACCGGTAATATATTATCACACTGACGGTGGACGGGGTACTCCTACCAATGGAGGTAGACTCCGCAGCGGGTGTTTCTCTTATGTCGGAAAACACTTACCTTAATCTATGGGGTAACCGGAAAACCGGATCTAGATCCACCAGACTTGGGTTAACGACCTGGTCTCAAGAGTCATTGAAGGTTCTAGGAGTGACTCAAGTCACAGTTTGCCATAGGAACACTACCCACCGCTTACCTCTAGTAGTTGTGGCAGGGGCGGGGACCAGTCTTCTAGGCCGAAATTGGTTCAAGACCCTAGGCATTAATATCAGCGGCATAAACCAAGTGCAAGAACAATGCACAGGCCAAAGCACCGACGTGAACCCGAAAGTAGAATTCCCTGAGCTTTTCAAGGAAGGGTTAGGTCATTACCAGGGACCACCCGTATCAGTACCTCTACAACCAGGGCATACACCTGTGTTTTTAAAAGCAAGGCGCGTACCATTCCCACTGGTAAATAAAGTTGAGGAGGAGATTGACCGATTGCTAACGAGAAAGCTATTTAACCTCTGAAGTATTCTAAATGGGCTACCCCGTTGTAGTAGTACTCAAAGGGAATGGTGCAGTACGTCTGTGGGGACTAACGTTCAACGGTTAACTCTAATCTATTACCAGATAGGTACCCCTTGCCGACAATATCCCTGTACTCTCAACCTTGAGTGGGGGTACGATGTTTACGAAGCTTGATCTGGCTACAGCTTTTCAACAGATAAAAGTGGACAAGACAACTTCAGAAATACTAGCAATCAATACACATCGAGGTCTTTTTGGGGTAAATCGCATGCCGTATGGGATCTCAAGCGCACCATCGTGTGTTCCAACGAGAAATGGACATAATGTTAGCCGATTTGGAGGGAGTTACGTCATTCTTAGACGATATAATGATTACCGGAGCTACCAAGGAAGAGCATGACAGGAGGCTACGTATAGTCTTAAACTATACTGCTAGACCACGGTATCAGACTCAATGGTGCGAAATGTATTTTTGGTGCACCCGAAGTTGAGTTTTTAGGCTTTCGCATACATGCTGGAGGGTGTAGTCCAACAGATGATAAAATCAGAGCTGTTCGCAACACACTGAAGCCTAAAACCAAGGCCAGTTACAATCCTTCTTAGGATTCCTTAATTTCTACAATGCATTCATACCGCAACGAGCTACCAAAACTTGAACCTCTGTACAGTCTAGCAGCCAGTGTAACAAATTCCAAAGATGAATTATCATGGACTTTGGAGGCTGCACAAGCATTCGAGGATGCCAAGCAAATTCCTCACCAGCAGGGATGTACTAACCCATTACGACAATGAGCGGACATATTGTTCTGGCTTGTGACGCATCCCCAGTCGGCGTTTGGGGCAGTTTCTCTCACACACGTTTGAAGACCAAACGGAGAGACCTATCTCGTATGGCTCCAGGACGCTCACAGCTGCCGAAGTGAATTATTCACAAATAGACAAGGAGGCCTTGTCCATCATCTATGGGGTGAAACATTATCACCAGTATGTCTATGGCCGGCATTTTACCATCATCACGGATCATCAACCACTAGTAAGCCTGTTCAACCCTAGGAAACCTATACCAGATGTTTTGTCTGCACGCATGCTGCGTTGGACTCTCATGCTTGCAGGCTACGATTACGAAATCATATACCGACCAGGCAAAGCACACAGCAATGCTGATGCGCTAAGTCGCCTACACTACCGATTCAACTGGCTGACAGGGACGCACCAGCACCACGCTACATGAGATCTGTTACTAGAAGCAGCGAGACACCCGACTCTCAATGCAGCTAACATAGCTGACCTCACTCTCACATGACAAGGTGCTACAGTCAGTAATCCATTTCACCCTACATGGATGGTCTACCAAAACAGAAGCAGAGTTCAAACCTTACCTTGTACGGCAGGACGCATTGTTCGTATATAATGGCTGCCTAATTTGGGGCAACAGAGTGGTGATACCAGTAACCGCAAGAAAAAAATGTCCTACACATTTATACACGAGTGCCACCCTGGCATCGTTGTTATGAAGTCGCTTGCCCGTACATATGTATGGTGGCCAGGCATGGACAAAGACATTGAGACCTATGTGAAGGCATGCACCGTTTGCCAAGAACACCAACACGCACGGCTAAAGCACCAGTCATACATGGCCTACCACGGAAACCCATGGAGTAGGATTCATGTGGACTTTGCCGGACCATTCCAAGGACACACGTTCCTTATCGTTGTCGACTCATACTCTAAGTGGACTGAAGTTCGAGTGGTGTCATCCATGACTTCAACAGCAGTGATCCGCCACCTGCGCGCACTCTGGGCCACTCACGGCTTACCTACTACCCTTGTGTCTGACAACGGTACTTCATTTGTGTCAACAGAGTTTGAGACCTTCCTTACAAACAATCATGTACGTCACGTGACCATTGCACCATACCATCCGGCAACCAACGGACAAGCAGAACGAGTGGTGCAAACTGTCAAGACAACACTAAAGAAGATTTCTTCAGAGGGAGGAGACATCCAATACAGAATGTGCGAGGCACACTGTGGACTCAACACAGCACGCCGAGCACAGCAACCGGGAAAACCCCAGCTAGAACTCCTTATGGAGAGAAGAATTCGGACAGTTCTGGATGCGCTGCATCCTGATCACACAACTACCAACCAGCCCAGAACCAGTCTACGTCCGAAACTACAGTAACAGTGGACCAGCATGGATTGCAGCAACAGTATCTTCCGTGGAAGGACCTCGTAACTACCATGTCATTGGGTTGAACCAGCATAACTACAAACGACACGTGGACCAGATGCGTGCACGTTGTACGAACGAGGACAAGTACGCAAATGTCACCACTAGTATCGGCTCAGGACTCCACGAGCATGACACGCCACCAGTTGTCAACGTTGGAAGTGCATTACCAGTATTCAATGCCCCAGCAGACCAAGGGTGGACAGACCAGGTACCTACGACGAATGGAGACCTGGAACAAGCTGACCCTAGTACCAGTGGGCACAGAGGCTCACCGGGGCATTCTGATCCGGAACCGGGTGACCCTGGTACCAGTGAGCGCAGAGGCTCACCAGGACATTCCGATACGGGACAAGGTGACCCTAGTACCAGTGAGCGCAGAGGCTCACCAGTACTCAGGACGGAGACATTCTACCCGAAAGGTTCAACGCCCTAAGAATTTGCTTAAAGATTTCATTTGCAAATTTTGAGTTATAACATTTAGCTTATATCCCTAATATTTTAGCATGTATCTCATTAATAACATCTAATCCTTATTATGTACAACATAGTTGTAGATTGTCAATCAGACAATCTACCTTATGAGTGATAGTCGTAGTATTGTGTAGTATTCAGCAAAAATAATAATCTTACTAATATTATGGTCTTAAACCCAAGGAAAGGTGTGAAGTGTATTCAACCTTGCGCCATATTTATAGACACTTCCGAGTTGTTTACTGCTGCCCCCTATACTTTGAAGTTTAGAACTACGCTCTCTAGCGCATTCTCCTAAACATGGCTGCCCACCACGCCAAGCCTTGCTAGTTCTAATGTAATTGATTCATGTAATGTGCAATCCACAATAAAACCAAGGTACGTTACAACCTAATATTGCATACCTTATTACGTATAATATGTTTAGCAAACCCAAACATATCAGAAAGGTTTGTACCGCAGGTAGCAAAAAGGGAAAATGGGGATCCGGTTTATTACAATAGAAGAATTAGATGGTTGAAGAGAAAATGTAGGAGCGTTTATGGGAAGTATCGGAGGACTGGGAGGGGTAAGAAAAAGCTTAAGGAATGGGAGGAGATACTTCATAGGGCTAAGGTTGACGCTAGGGACGATTATATGATGAGGTTAATGGATGGGGACCGGGGAATTAGGGACAGCGGGACAAGTTTATACAAGCACTTAAGGGGACAAAAAGGACGGGTTGCAATACCTACTCTTAAGGGGGAGGGGGAAAGGATATACGTTAGCGACAGGAAAAGGGGCGGAGGCTTTTAAATCCTATTATGGGGGGGTGTTTCAGGAGAATAGGGATACAGGAGAGCAGTGGAAAGGGGGAAAGGGGGGGACACCCCACTCACAATTTCAGATAGGGATGTAAAGAGGGTGTTGGCCAAGATGGTTGTAGGAAAGGCTCCAGGGCAGGACGGCTTGGGGTGCAGATTTTTAAAATTGGGGGTGAGCCGCGGTAAGGTTTTCTAGGGGATGTATGTAGAAAGTCTTTAAGTGAGGGTAAGATCCCTGAAGGTTGGAGGGGGGGACTCGTGGTGCCAATTCATAAGGGGGGCGATAGATGTACAATAGGAAATTATAGGCCAGTTAGCTTGACTTCAGTAGGGAGCAAAATTATGGAGAGGGTAGTTGCAGACTATGTTAGCATGGAGTTGGATGATAAGGAGGTCTAGCTCAAATGGAACAACACGTCCACGATCGTGTTTGTTTATTTGAGCCTATTCGCCATTTTGATTGTTATAATCACTACTAGCAGGTTAAACTTTGCTACCATGAACTGTGGTAGGCCCTAGGTTTACCTTGGTTACCAAAGTAAACAATCAAAATGTCTGCCAATTTGAAATGCTAACTTGTACACCGCCGACCACACACCTGCGCCTCCAGTACGCCAGTACTATTTATAACTCCATGATGTTAGGAACTCATTGGAAGGGGAGGCGTGGTTCACGGATGCTCAACATGGTTTCAGGGAAGGTTTTTCTTGTGACACTCAACTGGTAGGATTAGTTCAGGATATTGGGGACATTTTGGACAGTGGGGGGGAAGTAGATGCTGTTTTTCTAGATTTTGAAAAGGCTTTTGATAAAGTCTCGCACGATTTGCTAATGGAGAAGGTTAACAATGGGTGGGGGATAAGGATTGGTGAGGTGGGTTGGAGATTTCTTGAGAGGTAGGCCCTCAGAGGGTTAGGGTTGGGGGTACCTTGTCACAAGTATAGAGGTTACATCGGGGGTACCGCAGGGCCCTCAGTGTTGGGGACCTTTGTTGTTTATTATGTTGATAAATGACATAGGGCAGGGAATAACATCAAGAATAAGATTATTTGCAGATGATTGTGTTTGTATAGAGCAATAAGGGGGGATTGGGATGTTAGGTTGTTGCGGGCAGATCTGGGGGTAATAGAGGGAATGGGCCCACAGCAAATAAGATGGGTTTGAACATAGGTAAAGTAAGGTGGTTGGTTTCCGCGAAGAAAAATTAAGGTAGGTAGGACATACACTTTAATGGGGGCTGTTATGGGGAAAGTAGGAACGTTTTAAGTACTTGGGGTGATGTTGGCAGAGGATTTGGGTTTTGGGGGGGTCAGGTGCAAGAAGTTGTTAAGAAGGGAAATAGGGCTCTGGGGTTTTTTTATGAGAAATCTAAGAGGGGGGCCCGCCGGGAGGTTAAAGATCGGGCATATAAGGTAGTGGTTAGACCTGTCCTGGAGTATGGGGCGGCGGCATGGGATCCGTATAAGTTGGGGGGGGTTTTGGAAGTAGAGAAAGTCCAACGTAGGGCGGCCCAAAAAGGGGTTACGGGAAAGGTTAGGCGGTGGCGGTGGGATGAGGATGATAAGGGAATGTAAAAGAGAGTAGGCCTATATGACAGTGTCACTGCAATGTTAGGAGAGTTGGGTGGAGTCATTAGAGGGAAGAAAAAGGGAGGTTAGGTTGTGCAATATGTACAGGGCGGCTAGGGGGAAATAGGGGGTGGGGGACATCCGCAATAGGCTACAAGAGGGCTTTACAGGGAAGGGGGGATCATTCATGGAAGTTCCAGCGTCAAGTAGTAAGAACGGATCTGGGTCGGGATGGTTTTCATGGAAAGGACTGTTAGGGAATGGAATGACTTGCCGGGGGATATTGTAGGTAGTGGGTCTTTAAGGGAATTTAGATCATTTTTAGGGGGGGACAGTAATTAGGTCTGGGGGGAGTGAGTGGTTGCCACCGGGCGGAAGAGCCCATAAATGCCCAGAAATGTTATGTTATGTTATGTTATGTTAAGTTAAGAACAAGATCAGGTGTCCTTTTCCGATTCTTGTTCTCATTCCCAGATTTTGGCGAGTCTCGATCGTGCGCTCGACTATTCGGATGCTACTAGCTACGTCACGGGTATCATGACGCGTAACGATGACGTAAAACGAGAATTAGACCAGGGAATGAACGCGTTTTGTCACTATTCGGATAGCTCATTATTCTCAGTCTCAGTCTCCGTACTAAAAGTGTAACTTTCGGCTAATGTTGTTTCTTCTCCTGCAGGTGACTGAGTAGTCGTGGCAGGCTTTTTTTATCCCATTCCTCTAGATTTTTATCTTCTTCCAGGTTTCCCATCCTCCTCTTCCAGGTTTCCCTCTTGCATCAATCCTCATCCCTGCCTGGTTTATCCAGGCACTGATTTCAATGTTGCAACAAAGCATGCAGATGTAGGCCTATGCCGCCTAGCCCTATGCAGTATGCAGATTGTGTAATGACGGATGGAGTGCAGGACAGACTACACCTACAAATATGCACTTAACTGAAGGAAGTGACCGACCAAATGCTAGAGGGCATGACAGAAATGAGAGGGAGGCATATCTCTACTGGGCGGCTAGACGCATGATGACTTTATAAAGTAGGGCCTAGATATGCGGGCATAAGAAAACAACACCATCACAAAGCCTTTTAACTTCTTTTCCCCCTGACCGTTCCACTGAACTAGCCTATTGTTCTGGCCAAATAAGAATACTTCCCCACGTCAGTTCCCCATGTTCCCCTCTCATACTTCCACCCACGATCTCCTCTTGAAATGTAATTAGCCAAGTTCATGCCATCCTACTTGCGCTCTCGAGTCTCGATACCCTGTACATTTCCCCCAGTCTGTCCTGTCTTCTCCTATCCTCGAGTTTCTCCCAACCTAGGTCCCTGACCATCCATCCTACACTCTCGTAACACCTCTCCGTATTCCTGTTTCCATCTACCACCTCCCTCTATGTCCTTCTTACTTGCAACACTCTCCTGGCTGCCCTACTCTGGACCGCTTCAAGTCCTCCTATTTCTCCTGCTTAAAATTGAAATAGGGATTCCATACCAACCCCTGTAGGCTACTCCATCGTGGGCCTAACCAGAGTTTTATAGGCTAAGCCTGCACTCTTAGGTATTACCTGGACCCTTTAAGAGGCCTCATTACGAAATTAAGACACCTAAATCCTTTTTTGAACATTGTCTTGATGTGGTCCTCCCATTTAAGATGGGAGTGGATCCAGATGCCCAGGTATTTAATAAGTTCTACTCTCTCCAGTGGTTAATCGCGTCCGCCCACTTATTTTTCAAAATTTTTATAGTTAATAAATAAATAATTTTGTATTTAGGCCTAGACCCACTCAGTCATAATATAACTGATTTTCAGTGGGGGACATTTGATACATATTTTATACAATTTGGTACAATGTTGTAACACACTACTACTACTACTACCGGTATTTAAACATGCATAGGGGTAAGTGGGGTAAATGGGAACATGGGGTAATAGGAACAGCCCTAAAATCTACCCCATATGACCTATTTAAAAAAATACAAAAAATATTCCATGTGACCTTTTTATTTTCTCAACAACATATCAAAAAATCAGCTCATTCTGATGTTAATTTAATAGTTTTCTAATTTTTTAAAAACTACCCTAGGCTACACTTGAAAGTTGATGTAAGTTTCAGTCAAAAAAACTTTAGAAAAAAAATTATGTCCAAAGGGTACCCTAAAAAAATATTTTGACATAGGCCTATAAAAAGTTCCCCCTTCCTATGAACATGATTTTACAATTTGTTTGCATTTGCTTATCTTAGTCCATCATGGCTGTAAAGCCCCTGTTCCCATTTACCCCATACCACCTCCATTTGGGGGTAATTAGGAACACTGGTTCGGGGTAATTAGGAACAAGTGGGGTAAAAAGGAACAACACAGTTAACCTATGGGTTATATTTATGGGGTAGGGCTAAATGGGAACATTTCTCGATCTTCACAGCCATCTCTATTTGACCATTGTGGTTGACCAGGTGTTGTAAAAATTGCCATTTAGGCCATTTTTCTGCTTTTTCCTCAATTTCTTCTGACACTTGGGAAAATATCACCTCAGTGCATTATATTCACAAGATTCCCATAAGATTGATGTGCGTTCCTAATTAGGTACCCCATATTCCCACCGTTGATAAAATTTGATTAGAAAAGTTAAATTCATCCCCCCTTCCCAATTTTTCCACTTACTTATTTGCAAGGTTGATAATAAACACTAAACTAATCCTATTGTCACAATAATATAATCTGATATTGTTTTCTTACATAGCATCCACAGTTTTTAACATTTTTACTTAATTTTTTTTTTATTGAAATCATAGGCTACATCAGATATGTCTGTTCCTAATTACCCTATTTTGTTTTACCTCACACCAATAAGCTACAGTGTTGTCTGTTCCCATTTACCTTTAAAATGACGGGGTAAATAGGAACAATAGGCCCTACCACTTTTTACATTTGATTTTTTTCCTAGTAGGCCTACATGATTTTAGGAAAATGACACACAAGTTATTCCGAACACTAACAGTGCAAAGAATAATGTACAACAAAAAAATCATAAAAAAGTCAATTGTACAACTTTTTACAGAAAGTCAAAGATGAAAAGTTCTAAAAGTGTTCCTATTTAGGCCTACCCCACTTACCCCTAAACTTGAGGTTATTCAAAACCGTGCAACTAAAGTTATTTAAAAAAATATTTTTTATTCTGAAAGTGCCTCTGAGTGTTTAACACTCTCCTGGTCACATTAAACCCTGGTGTTCTCGCAGACCCGCACAACGCATTAGAACGCTCTGGCCGGGAGAGGGTTAACACTCTCCTGGTCACATTAAACCCTGGTGGTCTCGCAGACCCGCACAACGCATTAGAACGCTCTGGCCGGGAGAGGGTTAAACAAATGTGGACTGCCATCAATACAAAATTATTGTAAACAAACTGACAATGTTAGATTTTTAAGTAACTTAGGCCTAATTACCGGTGTTACTGACCTTGATCCATTTAAAAGAATAACAATTCAGAAAAGACAGTTTAACCGACATAATACTGGCCTAATTTTAAACCCTCCCCGTGCTAGAACATCTATCTACCAAAATCATTTTTATAACCCTGCTATTACTGTATTTATGCGAGTATAGGCCTCAGATATATTTAAAAATATCAAGTTCAAAAAGTGGGGTGCGGCCATTATGCGAAGCCATTTATCAATAGTATTTATAGCCAACTCTTTAAAATCTGAGTGGTCAAAATAAGGGTGTGGCTATTACTCGAGGGCAGCCTATAATCGAGTAAATACGGTAGGCACCTACTTTATGGAATACTATTCCTCTAGAAATCAAAAATGCTCCAAATTTCAAGAATAGGATAAAAGAATATTTTCGTTAAATTGATTTTATATGTCGGTATAGGTACTACATTTGGCCTACAATATTTTGATACTACAACATTATGTTAATTTATTGACTATTTTATCCTTCGTTTTCAAATAACATTAAGTTATTTTAATTAGTTTTAATGAAGGGAATCGGGCATTCTTGCTATGGGGCTATGCCCTCTCTGATTCTCTTCAACATGTTAAAGGGATCGTTCACCTCTTATGTAAAGGTGTACCCAGACGTCTATTTACCTAAGTAGACTCCATTTACAACAAATTCTTTCTCGAAAATAATCATAATCACCATATATTAATTGTTAAATATGTAATGAAATTGACTATGTTTTCGCTACTTCGCTGTACTGGCAACAACGCACGACACGGCCTTGGCATCGGAGTCGAGTAGCCAGTGTCGCGGCGAACTGAGTCATCGTATTGGACATGCTTGGTGAGAGGGGATATGACATGTAGTCAAGTATGGCATACTCGCTTTAAATTAGGTTGAAATAAAAACGCATGCCATGTGTTATTCGGCTCAAGTGTCAAGTGTAGAGGTGTTTACGAAGTTATGTCGTTTTGACAATCGACTTGATAAGCGCACAGCGCACTTGCTCTATACACATTCAAAACACCGTACACCTAGCCAAAATATATATTTACTGCTGATGCCTGTACGTCATTTGTTCATCTTTTTGTAGAATATGCTGTTGATGTGGATTTTTAAATCTTTGTTTGTGTTTGGAATGGTTCTTCTAATTAATCTATATACCATAAGATATATTATGAGTGGGGTGTGCCTGCATACTCGAACGATATAAACAAAAAGCGATAAGCTAATGGCAGAAACCTTACGCAGACCTCTTCACATCAGTTGGACACGTGCACTCGTTTCGATCAATCGTTCATGATGACATTGAGGAGTGGTGTAATAGGTGCAAAAAAATAAGAATGTTTACTATACGTTACAGGGCAAGCGAATTCTATTCAGTAGTGTTCGTGTAGAGTTTGTACACAAAGTGTCAAACAGCCACTCCGGCTTGTCACGGATGTTACATTTCACTCTTTATAGAGCTAAAAATCCTATATTAACTAATTAATTGTAATGTTTTATACTGAAACACTTGTGTTTACACACTACCTACCATAAGGTGAAAAAGATTTTTAAATGAATTGTAATTTTTAGATATATTGAGTGAAATGTGGTGTCACGGATGTTACATTGTTTGGGAAGTGGATCCCGGATCATCATCAAAAGATAGAAAATTCAGGTCCCTGGCCCAGACAGCTACATTTCCATATAGGCCTACATAGAGCTTATCCATGAAAGATGAACCCTTATAATCACCCATTCATTGTTTTAAAAATAAATGATGTTAATTGTTATGATTTTTTGTGTGCGTCACGGATGTTACAATGGTTTTTGTCACGGATGTTACACACACTTTGCCGTGCCAGTTTCTAACCATTTTCAATTTATATTAATATGTTGTTCTAAGTTACAAATTCAAGCACTCCTTATCTATAGTATCTAAAATTTTTGGGTTCAAAATAAAATTGTAAAATAAAATAAATGCGATGTTAAGGAATTGCTGAGGCTGGTGCGGAGACAAGTTTAGACGCTTCTGGTTTTTCTGGGTAAACGGTATGTTCACTGTTACAAATTTCACACTACTGGTAATAAAGAATAAATCTATGCTATCCAGTAGGCCTATGCGTATTTCTAAATTACCCAATTAATTGATTTTGAATTAAAATTTAGTGAAATCATCAAAATTTACTCCATTTTGGTCATTTATTCCAAGTAAACAGATTTTTTTAACTCAAATATGCATACTGGATATCAACGTTTAAATCAATGTGAACGCGTAGGTTAACTTGTTTTTATCTTAAGATAAACGGTTTGGTGGGAATTTCCGGAATTGGAATCCTTGTTTTGGATTTCTTTTTTTTTTCACGTTTTGGACTTTGGCCTATGTCTGGCAATGGATTTTTAAGGCTTAATTATTGCAACCAATTGCGGATATAAATATAAATGTACTTTAATAACATCCATGCAAAATTTGGTAATGATATTACCAACCGTTCAGCAGAAATCATGAACACCTGAGTGCGCGCATTTGAGTTGGGCCAAGCTCGGCTCTTAACTCTTTAACGTATTTCCTTTGTTGTATAATATAATTATAGTTTTCCAATATGTTATGTTTTATAAATGTTTACATAAACTTAGAAAAAGGTAGTGTAGTGTTGTTTTTATAATAATACAAACTTTTACAAACATGTAATAGGCTACAAATACTATCGAAGTTTGAAATAACAGTGACAAGGACCAAACATTTCCCGTATTAAAAATCTAGACAAGAAAAAGATTAGGCTACACATCAGCAATTTTATTTTTAAATAAACCCCTTCAATCCAATTGATTGATCATATTTCAAGTGTGTAATCACATCACAATCTTTGAACAACATCCGCGACATGTAACATCCGTGACACGTAACATCCGTGACATGTAACATCCGTGACACTATTTCTCAGAAACGTTTAAAGCTATGAACACTTAAAAAATGTTAAAGGTTAGCCTCCAAGTACATTGTCAACATCACCAACTTTTAGCAAAATATAAGAACTATTATACACCAAAAAACAACTTATTTGCCTTTATTGTCACGGATGTTACATCACAAACATGATTACATATATTCATTAATAAATGGTGTGATATAATTACATAAAGACTTGAAATTCACAGTTTAGATTCTTCACACATAACCTTAACTTATGAACTGCTTAAAATGGAGGTACCAGCTTATTCTTTAGAATACCAGGCTGCCAACTTTTTGTAAAAGAATCACCTTCCACTTACACCAACAAAAGCTATAATTTCGATGGCAAATACAGACTAATAGTTATTTTACAAAAAAAAAACTATTTTTGGTTTCATAAAATTACATGCATCATCTTTCTAATGGTAAAAACATTTTTTTAAATTTATTTTTTTTTATTTTTTGTACTTTTCCCCTTTTGAGCCGGAGTGGCTGCAAAATGTCAACCGACAAAGAGTCAAATTGTTGCGACGAGAGTGACTTTATTAGTGAATTGCTTGAACGTGAGTTGGCGCAGTGTATAATAACTAAGCATATAGTAGTTTTGGGCAGATGATATTTTTTAAAGATGTTCTCAATATTTTACGCCACGAAAAGCTTTGGAAAAAAACATCCATCAGTACAATATAGAGAAACATTGATGTCTGGCGTAATAAAGTAAGCATACCTCCTCATTGTTTATGTCTACAATTACGAACAGAAACTGATCTAACAGGCAACATTGATTTGTTATTCATTCTGTATACACAAGTGTGGTCAGGCGGCTTTAAATAATAAATATTCAGAGCATTCCATGAGAAAATAAAATAAAATGCCGCTTGGGATAATGATACGTATTGTTAATCGGTTTTCGGATAGATGTAGTACATGCATAACGCGCAAGAGTTATTCGGGAGGTCCGCGGTCGATCCTCACCCCTGGCAATCCTGACATTTACATGATTACAGAAACTGCTGTTAGCCCATAGCGTATGGAATTACTTTAATCATGTAATTTCACTTATTGTGGAAGAATAATTGAATTTTTTAAATGCTATAACCAACTCGCTTTTATTTTTTTTTAAGTGCAAGTAATTCTGTATCATGTGTGTGTGTGTGTTTGTGTGTGTGAGAATCGCTATCGCGTGTATTATGTTGTTGTATAGGCAATACTTATTCAACTCCACTATTAGGCCTACCTGTCATGATTGGCAACATATAACTTTATAAGAACGTGCCAATATAATATTTATTCCATTAAAATGACGACAACAACGTATGTATTTAAAAAACAGGTGTTGGTTTAACTGTAACGTATTGTTAATCAGATGATCGCAGGCCTTCCGCTTTGTTTTCAGTAGAACAGACTATCTCGATAGATAGACCGGGACCTGCCTCACGCGTTACTCGCCGCTAGTAGCTGTGCTGTGTTGCAACACCTCGCCAGCTTCGGGTCAGTGACGTCACTGACCCGAAGCGCGCCGATGAATTTAAAGACCCCTATTGACGTAGGTCTGGAAATATACACAATGAACTTAATTTTTATGTTCGTACTTGGTTTTAAGAATAACTTGTTAAAGAGGTGAACGGGCCGGGCCCTTTAAGTGTACCTACTTTGTAGCTTGATTTGTTGAAATAAATAATAATATTTACAAAAACATAATGAGTTCTTCAAGCGTTTTCAAAATTAAAGAAAATTTTTTTAAATTGTTTTTAGTCGTTTTAAAAGTTCCTTGACAGTAGTAATTTGAATTTTCGCTTTCGGGCATTTTCTCAACGTATTGGCAATGTGTAACTTGTATAACCAACTTCACCAATTATTTTCAATGCTATCGCCCAACTTCCCCACAATTTTCAATCCTTTTTCGTTAAAGGTTGACTGCACAGTTGTTGTTTATTGTAAATTAGGTGAGCTGTAATAAATTAAACCCAATGTTTTGTTAATAGTATTCATATGGCCATATTTCAAATCTCAAAATCGAATAAATACCAAACAAAAAAAACCTTTGCGAGGCTCGCTACAACCTTTTCACCCTTTCCTCAAAGGCTATAATAAGTTATTTATTGTTTGTACATACCCCAACTCAGCTCGCCCCGATTCTGTAAATTTTTATCCCATGTCAGAAAAATCGAGTATATAAGGCGGTATACTCCGAACAATATGAAGACTTATCGCCTCGACCGTAGATAATGAAAATACGTAATCAGATGGCACATTAAATATTTGCATCTTAGTTAAAAAACGAAAGTTGTCATTACCTCTAACAAATTCACAACGTCCGAGCTTGCCGCGAGAAAATTCGACAAATAAACAGGTAGCCTAAATTCCAATAAGGCATATAGAACAATCAATAATAGCTAAACAAAACCACTTGACAAGTCCTAGGCCGCTCCTAGGAAATAGACGCCGCTCTGCTTGCTACCTCCCGCATTCGCTCATCCAATAATAATATTTACAAAAATGCAATGTATGAGTTTTAAAAGTTTCTTCAATAATTAAAAGAAAACATTTTTAAACTTGTTTTTAGTCGTTTAAAAGTACCGGTACATAGTAAATTTGAATTTTTTCGCTTTCGGCCATATCCTAACTATTGGCAGAACTGGAACCTTACACCAGCACATCCGTATTAGTTTTGCATGGCCGGCCCCCCACCTTCCCCCAGACAATTGTCAATTCCTGGCTATGCTAAGTTGCTTGCAATGTTGTTGTTTTTGTAAATTAGGGTAGGCCTGTAATAAAATAAACAAACAAATGTTTTAGTTTAATTAGTATTCATATAGGCCTACTATTTCAACATCTCAAAATCGGATATAAAGTACCAAACAAAAAATACGACTTGCGAGGCTCGCTCACCCCCCCTTCCCCCCACCCCTAAGGGCCCTAAATAAGAAAAGTTTGTTACTTGTTTTGTCTTGACCCCCAACCCCCTGGGCCCCGATTCATGTACATTTTTATCCCGGTATAAGCCGAGTTAGGTGGTATAAGTGCGGTATAACTCCGAATCCAATTCATGAAGACTTATCCCGCCTCGACCGGGGATAAGAAAATACGTAAACAGATGGCGGACATTTTAAATTTTGCATCTATGTGTAAAACGAGAAAAGTTGTCATTACTCTCATAAAACAAATCAGAAACCGTCCCGGGCCTAGGCCCAGATGTAGAAAATTATTCATAATACAACAGTGTAGGCCTAAAGTTCCATTAGGCTATAGGACTACATTCAATTAATGCTAACATAACACGTTTGACAAGCCCTAGGCCTCTCCTAGGCAACCCTAGACCTGCACGACCTTGTTCAGACACATCCCGCACAAATAATTAGTTTTGATTACTAAAAGCCTAATGCAGATAAAGAATGGTATGATAGTCCTAGGCTATTCCAAAATTTACGGCAATAATAAGCCTTTTCTTTTCTTTAAATGAATTCACGCAAACTCCTGTCACTAAATGAAAAAGTAAAACAAAAGATGGTGGAAATTTTCAGTGTTCTTTTGCTAATTTGCTGATTTACATGGCTGTGGAATGCAGTGGAAAATAACATTTGTTGTGTCTGTTGTTGCATTGGAAATTTTTGATTGGATGAGAGTTGCCCAGACTTAACCAGGCCTTATCCTGCCATGTCCTGCATTATACCGTCCTTATACCACCTATACCCGGGATAAATGTACATGAATCGGGGCCCTGGAAAATACCCTGTCGGTGGGCAGTACAGGCTTGTTAAGTTGTTTGAGTAGTTCTAAAAATTTTGAAGTGACAAGGTATTGTAAACTGACAATGTGTGGATTGTCACAGTTTCATAAATTATCGGCCAAAGCACGCTAAAAAATCTAGTAAAATACCACCATTAGGAATGTTAAAAATCAAAAAATTTCTGAGGCTATGCGAATGCGGCCCACACCCGCACTAGCTGGGGGGCACACTCCCAGACTCCCCATTGTACTAGCGTCGAGCGTCCGCCCACTCCTTGGGGACGTTCTTTTTTCTAGTGAAGCGAGTCCACTTGCATTTGTATGTGTTGAGACTTGAGACTCGCGCAGTTTTCAGCTACCCATACTCCCAGGAGTTCCATATCCTCCCTTGGTTTCCCTACATCGTTATTCTGTATCAGTGATCACCCTATATGTAACGCCGCCCTTGTATTATGTTGGAGAGCCTATAGACCCCCCCCCCCCTTCCTTCCGCTATGTCATTGACGAAGATATCAAATAGGAGTGGTCCCAAGACGCTGCCCTGCGGCACCCCTGATGTTACCTGCTTTCTCAAATAGAACACATCCTACCTTTACGGTCCTTTACCCTTTGTCTCCTGTTTGCAAGGAAACCCTTAGTCCATCTTATTATCCATTCGTCCCTTAGGCCTGTTACCGATTCTACTTTCTCAAGCAGTTTCCCATGAGGTTCTTTATCGAACACCTTCTCAAAGTCTCTAAAGACCGCGTCCACTTCACCTCCCTTATCCTCTAAGTTCCTCTAGCTCATTGATCAGCCCCTGTAGCCGAGTATCCCCTCCTGGACCCATGTTGGCTCTCAGTCATCCAGTTTTTCCCCCTTATTATTTCCTTGATGTGGTCACCAACGGCTCTCTCCATAATTTTTTACCCCACCGAGTTAATGACATCGGCCTGTACTTAGTTACTCATCTTCCCCTTTTCTCCACCTTTATGTAGGCCTATAGTATAGGTATGACCGTTGCTCTCCTCCAACTGTCTGGGATGCAGTGATAATGTGTTTCATGAATAAAGAACAATGCTGTCTCCCCTATAGGGAACCTAAGTTTTGAAGGCGGGAAGGAAATTGGTTCTCTCTGGTCTCAGCGCCCATAAGAATTAGCATGGTACGAAAATGTAACTCGCCGTATCTTTTGACTCGCGCAAAAGAAATCTAAACCAATTCCATCACAAGATGCATAATTTTGTGAAGAAGATGATGGCATTCTACTTTGTTCGATAACGCTTCCTAAATTCAAACTATGATGAGTTAAATGGACCCATGTTTGCGTGCTGTCGCAAATGTACTCTGACTGGGCGGCAACCTAAGCGAGACGCAGCCACGTTGTGTGCAGCTGTGGCATCCTCGCATACTACGCGCCTGTCCATGGTTGCTAAATGTTCTTCGCATTCAAGATTTTGTTGGCACATTAAAAAATATTTTATTAGTAATGTATAATCTAGTACAACCCAGTGACCTCACAGTAGACACAAAGCAAGTCGGATACCAAATGTTATGCTGATGCCACGGACAAAATGTTTTTACGTGCTTTTTCATGAGCAGTTTGGAAGGTTTGGCAACAGTGTAAATGTAGAGTTCACTTCAACTCAAAACAAATGTCATTAATATTTGTGATAGAGCAGAGTTATGTATGTCCACGCAAAGAGGAAAGATTATAGTTTCTTACAGTATGAACATAATTCCGGTCCGTGGTCGGGTTCTCGCGCTATCGCTTACGAAACATTTAGCACGGGTTAATCGCCTATACCACGCTGACCGGAGAGAACCGGACAACGCCCACTTAGGTTCCCTATAGCCAGTTGTAGGAATTCACCCGTCATCCCAGTGGCAGATACAAGGGGGGGGGGGCAATTGTCCCCCCCCCATCATTATTTAAAAATTTAAAAATTATGTTATTTTATTATTTTATTGTGCAAACAGCGCATATTACAATAGTATGTATAAAAGGCCACCTTAGAAAGTATGATAATCACGTAACATAACATAACATAACATTTCTTAACGGTTACAAATGGGCCCTTCCGCCCGGTGGCAACCACTCACTCCCCCCAGACCTAATTACTGTCCCCCCCTAAAAACAATCTAAATTCCCTTAAAGACCCACTACCTACAATATCCCCCGACAAGTCATTCCATTCCCTCACAGTCCTTTCCATGAAACCATACCAACCCAGATCCGTTCTTACTACTTGACGCTGGAACTTCCACGAATGATCCCCCCTTCCCCTGTAAAGCCCCTCCTGTAGCCTATTGCGGATGTCCCCCCACCCCTTACTTCCCCTAGCCGCCCTGTACATATTGCACAACCTAACCTCCCTTCTTCTTCCCTCTAATGACTCCCACCACAACTCTCCTAACATTGCAGTGACACTGTCATATACTCTCTCTACATTCCCCTTATCATCCTCTTCCCACCGCCACCGCCTAACCTTTCCCGTAACCCTTCTTGCCGCCCTACGTTGGACTTTCTCTACCTCCGAAACCTCCCCCAACTTATACGGATCCCATGCCGCCGCCCTAGGGCGGTAGGGGATGAAGTGAAGTGTGGAGTGAAGTTGGATCGGGATGTGATTGTGCACGATCGGTGCCGCCTACGCCCAAGACTCTTAGGTGTCACCTACATATAGGCATAAGCTACCGCTTTTGATGTCTGGTCGGCGAGTGCAAAATTGAGCCCTGCCGTGCTGTTGACACAACATACAAGTCCTAAATTACATAATTATATATATCATTGTACCAATGTACCAAATGGAGCTATGCCGTAGGCATTTTCATTTTTTTCATTTTCATTTTTATTTGTGCAATTATTACAAAATAATTGTGTGGCACACGTCATAATAAATAATGCTCCAATGTGGAAAATAGCATAATATACAATTAAAAACATCAATAACACAAAACATTAGATACGTACATAATACACGATCACCTCATTTAGAGTAGCCTTGGCCTACTACCAAAAATAAAAGTTTGTCCACCTGTAGTAAAATACCTATTATATTTATATATATATATATATTTAAAAATTAGTTATCACAATGGTTATCAGCATTTTATCGACAGATTAAAATTCTTTTCCAATTAAAAATGCATTCAGTCTCCTCTTAAAAGTGCAATATTCACTGATAGTCTTGACATTCATTGGAAGAGCATTAAAAAAAAGTTGCCCCTGCAAAGGTTGGCCCCTTTTTAAATGATT